>JARQOD010000009.1:137746855-138066810 GCA_033576555.1 Oophaga sylvatica | reverse complement strand
ACCCCCCAAACCCTTTTCACCCCCCCCCTTTTTTTAAAAATTAAAAAATTTTTTTCTAATTGTGTTTCCCCACAGTTTTTAGCCATTTTTTGTGCTTTTTCCCGGAAAAGGAGAACAAAAAAAAAGGGGTTTTCCAGGGGTTGACTTGTTTTTTTTTTTCTTTTTTTGGAAAGGGAAAAAATTTGCATGTAATGCGGGGAAATAGAGACCCAAATTTTTTCTGAATTTTAGTTTATTTTTTTTTAAATTTTGTTTTAAAAAATTTGTTGAAAAAAGAGGAAATTTCCCCAAACAGGTTAGGGGCCAGGGAACAGTTTAAAGGAAAAAAAAGAACCCAAAAAAAAAACAAAAAGAGAAGATTCAAGGTCCTTAAAAATTTTCCCAAAACCAACCAAACCCCAATTGGAAAAAAGGGTGAATTTTTTTTTTTTTTTTAAAAAATTTTTTTTTTTTTAAAAACAACATTTTTTAAAAAAATAAAAAAATTTTAATTTTGTTTTTTTTAAAAAAATTTTTTTTTTTAATTAATAAAATTTTTTTTTATTTTTAAAAATTTTTTTAAAATTTTTTTTTTTTTTTTTTTTTTTTTTTTTTTAAGAATTTTTAAAAATTTTTTTAAATTAAAAAAAAAATAATTTTTTTTTTTTTTTTTAAAAATTAAAAAATTTTTTTTTTTTTTTTTTTTTTTTTTTTTTTTATTTTTTTTTTTATTCCCCAAAATTAATTTTTTTTTTAAAAAATTTTTTTTTTTAAAAAATTTTTTTTTTTTTAAAATTTTTTTTTAAAATTTTTTTTTTTTTTTAAAATTTTTTTTTAAAAAAAAGGTTTAAAAAAGGGGAAGAAAAATCGCATTTAAAAAAAGGGGTTAAAAAAACTGAAAAGGAAATTTGGGGTTTTTAAGCTGGTTTTTTGAAACACCCCCATAAAAGATTTTTTTTGTTTTGAAAATCAATGCAAAAAAAAAGGGAATTTTTGCCTTAAAAAGGTCCAAAAGGACTTCGAAGGTTTAAGACTCAAATGGGCTTCCCCCCCAGCCCAAAAAGAAAGTAAAAAAAATTTTTCTAGTTCCAGTTTTTGAAAGCAATCTTCTGGTTGTTTTTAAAAAAATTTTTTTCAAATTTTGGGTTTCCATTTTATTTCTTAAGAAAAAAAGAACCTAATCACCAAACCCAGACACCCAAAAAAAACCTGAAGTGTGGATAAGCTCTGAAAAACCCCAAAAAGACACAGAAGAACCAATTCAAACTCAGTCAGGAACAGAAAAACAAATAAAGGTTTTCCCCGTAGACATATTTCTTATTGGTCAGAACACTTTTGAAAACCCGAGCCCCAGTCATGGCAAGAGAGCAAAAAAAAACTGGGGTCCATGAGAAACAGAAGTGGTAAATGTGCTAAATGAAGATATGGGTCCCTTCAGCAAACCCCCGCATGGGAGCTTATGACTCCCCCAAGGAAAAAGACTATCGGGTTTTTTGTGGGTCTTCAAAAACAAATATGACTAGAGGTAAAGTTCACCGGTTTTTTTAAAGGCAAGATTCGTCGCAAAAAGGGTTTTTGTAAAAGTATGGTGAAAAATTATGATTTCTAACTTTCTCCAGTTGCGAAGCAAACCCCATTCAGAATTAAATTTCAAAACTGCAGTTTTAACAGTGACAGTGAGAAATTTTGAATCAAAACCCTTCCTACATGGGACATTGAAGAAGAGTTGTACGAGCCTCTCGAAAGGGGTATATTAAAAGGATGAAGGCACCTTGTTTGGTAAAATTTTTAAAAAAAACCTCAACTTTAGCGTCGGCAAGGCTTGGGGAAATCGAAAATGAACAAAAGTTTTTTTATGAATGAAGGGTTTAAAAGATCTCAAAACCCGATCCATGTTTATTTCGAAAAAAATGTAGCGTGGGGGATGTATGTTTGTAATTTTTGGGGCGATGTAACATGTTTCATCAAGATGAAAAAGAAATTGCAAAGCTAGGTGAAATTCTCAACCTCCCCATTGGGGGTAGTGATGAGCGAGCAACTTGGTATGCTCGGTATCCCCCTGCATCGCTGTACTGAAGCATTTCTGAATCACTCCCCTGATTGGGGGGGGGGGCTCTCCAGAAATGATCAATTGTTTGTAAATGTCTCATTTTTAAGTACAGTTAGAAAATATGTGCTATGCACTTTAGTTTTGCGTTTGCCTAGGCAGCGCTGGCTTCTCCCCTTTTTTTTTTATATTGGTTTGTGGTGAAACCCCACTGTTTTTCCCTGCACGCTGGGATGCACGCCTTTCTTTCTGTCTTTATTGTGATTGATTAGGTGCTGTACAACATACAGCAGCCCTCCCCGCCCCCGGGTTATTTGATTGTGCACTGTGTCTGGGCCCCGTTTCACCCTTCTATGTGGTTGCTCGTTTGGCGTGTGGGGGGTCAGATTGAAATGTCCATTCCGGACCTGGTTGGCCTTTACCTGTGCTTGCCCTACTGGCGCCATGGGAGTGATTCAGAAACGCTTCAAGTACTTTTGCATTTTATACAGTCTTGCTTTTAATACATTTAGGAGGTGGTAATGCTACAGCGAATATAAAAAACGTAGAGTAGGACTGCCCATGTGAGAATGCCTTGGCGTAGCGGGGTGGCTCAAAGAATTGATCAACTGTTGGCTAAATGTCTCATTTTAAAGTACAGTTAGAAATCGATATGTGCATATGCACTTTATATATTGCGTTCAGACCATAGTCAGCGCTGGCTTCTCCCCTTTTTTATTTAGTACCAAATAAAGCTTAATGGGAACTATGGTTTTGTGTGGCCATCCAGTACGTCTGTTCAAAGGGTTATTGGGGTGCGTGTAACTTTGTGGCAAGGCAGGCCTTGCATTCAATGCATAGGCAAACAGTGTGGCAGTACAAAATAAATAATAATGGAAACTTTGGTTTCATGTGGCCATCCAATACGTCGGTTCAAATGGTTATTGGTGTGCATGTAACTTTGGGGAAAGGCAGGCCTTGCATTCAATTCATAGGCAAACACTATGGGAGACCCAATTTCTTATAATGGGAACATTTTTTCATGAGGCCCTCCTGTACATCTCGTCAAAGGGGTATTGGAGTGCGTCTTAATTTTTGGCATCCCTGCCATTCACTGCATAGCCAATAACAGTATAGGAGACCCACTGTTTAATAATGGGAAAAACAAAGCATAGCCGGCTGATGGCCCTTTAAGAATATTAATGCCGCCTGATGCACCTATAAAAATAGGCTTTGTGACTTTCAGAGTCCCTCCTTCATAAATGAAACAGGATGTGTCTGATGATGTGTCATACACTACATGGCCAGTTAAGGCTGTTAAATGTTAAAATGACATTTCCCTGTGAATGCATTTGTATTGGTGGAAAGCAATGCTAAAGTTGAAAAACACATCAAAAACGCTACGTGTGAACATAGCCCAAGCGGTGGAGGTACATTTTTTGGAGGGGTTATTTATTTTATCTTACATACAAATCATTACCCTGGAATTGATGATCCTTAGCATATTTCACAGGAAAATCCATTTTGGTTTTGTTTTTGTATGTTTTAGTGTGCGCCTGTAAAAGTGGCATAACACTCTGACAACATTGTTCACAGCAGTGACCTAGGAGTCAGAAATGCTTCCAGGGGTCTTCCCCATGATGTTCCCATGTCATTTGATTTTAGCACTGTTCCCAAAGATTTTCGACGTTTTGATACGCTAAAAAAACCTCTGGGGGGGTTGCAGCAAAAAAACTTGTGTTTCCCATAGACTTACATTGGGCTCGTTGCTCGGGTCGAGCACCCGAGCATTCCAATTTGCTCGACCCGAGCAACGAGCACCTGAGCATTTTTGTACTCGCTCATCACTATTTGAGACTAAGGACCTTGGAAATGTAACATATTATTTGGGAATCCAAATCCAGAGAGAGGAAGATGGGAGTTTTCTTCTCAACCAAAGTCCTAAAATTTCCGCAATCCTAAACCAGTTTGGAATGTCAGAAGCCAAAGGTGCGTCAACACCAATGGACCTGTCCTACTTAAAGTTGGAAGGAGAAGAAGATCTGCTACCCAGCAATGAGAGTTATAGGCAAGCAGTGGGGTGCTTCTGTACATACCAACCACAACTCTTCCGGATATCACAGCCACTGTCGGAATTCTCTGCCGACGTGTAAGCAAGCCACGCAAAGAGACTGCAATGCAGTTAAGAGAATTCTTCCAATATCTTAAAGAAACTCAAAGGCTAAATTTTAAGATATCTGCATCAGGAGATATCAAGCTCAGAGGTTATGTGGATGCAGATTGCGCTGGAGATTCAAGTGATCGGAAATCAACAAGCGGTTACTTGTTCAAGATAGGAGAAAATTCAATTTCTTGGTCCAGCAGAAAACAAGTGTCAGTCGCATTATCTTCTACAGAAGCAGAATATATGTCTGCTGCTTATGCAAGTCAAGAAGTAATTTTGTTGAAACATCTTTTGGAAGATTTTGGCAAGCCACTAGCTCAAACAACAGTTATCTATGAGGACAATCAAGGATGCATTAAACTTGCCAGCAGTGAGAAGGTTAGTGCAAGAACTAAGCACATTGATGTAAAACATCACCACTTATGTGACTTAATGGTACGTGGTTTAGTCGAGTTGTTTGTTGCGAGTCTGACAAGATGATAGCTGAAGTTATGACAAAGCCATTATCAAGAGCCAAGTTTGTGGACTTCAGAACCGCAATGGGACTAACAGGATGAGTAGTTGTTGAGTGGGGGTGTTGGAATATGTTAGGTGCAACAACTCCATTCCTGTCTATGAGTGTTTGGTTGCTGGATTTGTATGCTGTCTATAAAGTTAGAAAAAAAACTCCCAGAGGCTCACACAGGAAGAGCATGTCACTGTAGTTTTTGTTTGTTTCCTGTATCTGTGTATGAGAGAAGCAGCCTGCTGTATATGCTGCACACAAATGATTTATTCTAGATCTATTAAACTTATCATTTATTGTTCCTGATTGTTCCTGAATAAACAAGTTCTGCTGTCACATGCTTGGAGAGTATCGTGAGTAATCTGCTGCCAATAGAAAGCCAAGCTTTTTTCCTGAAAAGAGGTCTGGGTGCAGTGAAAAGGTTCAAATGGATGGCAAAAGTGCTGAATGAACGGAGAACAGCATGGGGAAGACCCTTGAAAGCATCTCTGACCCCAGATCACTGTTGAGAACAATGGTGTCACATTTTTACTCCACTTTAAGGAGTGAAAGTGTAAGAGGATGAACAGGAACAGTGTTGTTGGTTCGAGATTCGCTCTGGTCCCGGAATTATCGGGGCCGTCACCACTTTTGCCGGGGGATGACTTGTCTGTATGGGAAGGGCCTGAACACTGGACAGAAGGGGGCATGGGGGAGATAAAAGGGACTGAGCGCGGGAACACGGGGGACTTGGCAGGAAGGCGACTACAGAGTAGGACGAAGGTTGACTCCCTCTCCTCTCCTCAGATTACTACCTCCACTGACGCCACCTCGTTATGTACTGACTCACCCTCCCAGCCATTACCGAGTGTCCTTCTACCGACCCAATCCATAGTGTGCAGTTTAGTAGACGCTTCTTATTTTCCCGAACTTTGTGAGTCAGTGCGAGGCCTTTCTTCTCCTGTGGCCTGCATGGCGGCATGCTTCCGGTGTACAGCGTTACTCCCGAGGAACCAACAGGAGGAACTTCATCCATGCATCAACGGACCCAAGTCCCACAAACCCGGATACTTCAGGACAGTCAGGAGACAGTGCATCTCATTCCTATGCAACAGAGCCAGAGACTTTGTTCACGGACTACGACATCATTGAAAGTTGTTCCAACTGTCCCCCAACAAGAACTTCAACCGATAAGTCATTTCTCTCCTATCCCCTTCCCTCTTTTGGGTTTATTGTATATTTGTGCAAGTTCAGTCTTCATATCGGTTGTGTCGTTGTCTACTCCTCTCCCTGCGTGTAGTAATCCCTGAATTCTAAGATAACCTGTTAAAGTAAATTCATGTTAACCATTTCTCTGCCTCCTTCTATTTACTGCATTTGACGAACCTTTACATTTTGGCGTAGTCGGCAGGATGCAGTCTAGCAGCATGGAGTCGGCAGAACAGACAGCTGGGCCCAAGACCAGTATCTCCCAGGGGGCCATGTTAAGTAATTTGCCAAAATTTACGGGGTCCAACACCATGTTGTGGAGCTGCACGGAACGCATAAGGGGATGTTGAGAATGCACCTGATGACTCCCGCGTTAGAGGCTGAGGTGGCCATTATGGCCCTGGTCGGAGAGGCCAGAAACTCCATGATGCTACATAACCCCCGAGACCGTGACACATTACCCAAAGTACTTCAGATTTTGGAGGCAACCCATGGGGACACCACTGATGTAGGGGAACTTAGGACTCGCCTGTTTAGCTGTATACAAAGGGAGGGGGAGATAGTCACGCAGTATATGAATGCACTGCAAGAGTTACACACCACCATCTTTACAAAAGACAAAGTGGACATATGGCCGGCAGATGTTGTGTTGCGTGACTTGTTGGTGACTGGGTTACGGGACGTCCTGACCAAACAAACCCTGAGGGAGCGGGTGCGGGCGGATCCCCAAATCACTTTTGCTGACTTAGGAATTGAGGCCGGCTTACGTGAACAGGAGCAGAGGGTGACGGTCCCGGTAGGGAAGGTCCAAAGTGGTGAAGCAGCAGTAAATAAAATCGCTGAACCCTCATGGGTTGAAGAAATGAGGAAAGAGCTGTTGAATATCCAAGGAGAATTGGCTCAGATGAAGGAAAGAGTTGAATCCGGCCAGAACACAGCAGGGGGACAAAGTGGTGTGGACATGCCAACCGAGGTCCCTTACCTGCTTCAACTGCGGAGAGATAGGACATATGGCTCGGGAATGTCCGTGGCGGGGCAGGCCTCGACCACGTCGATTGTTAAACTAGAGGGCTACGAGCCAGGGGGACGTCGCCCAGAGCCAGTATAGAATGGAAGGAGTAGTGAAAGTCGCGCAAACCTGGTGTCTACATGTCCGCTGGTCTGGGCTGAGTGTTGTGAATACTCTGGAGGCGACTTCTGAGCTGGGGCTCCCTCTGGTGGTTGCTGAGGGTAATGAACTAATTGCTGAATGACCTTCAGCTGGTTCTGAATGGTCTGATATAAGTGACCTGAGTTCCCATCAGCCTTGCCGGTATTCAATAGTTCTTCCTGGTCTTGCTTTATAGCTCAGCTTGCATTCTGCTCTTATTCAGATAAGTGATTTGCTGTTTTTTTCATCTAGTTGGATTTTCCCTGCTGGTTTGCTGCTTGCAGTGGACTTCAGCCTGGTCCCCTGTTGGGGCCTGGCGCTGCAATTGTGCTTATTTTGTATTTGCACTTTTGCTCTGTCCTTTGTCTCATTTTATTTGCTGAATTGCTGTGTGTTACATCAGAGATCTGATTTAGGTGGTAGAGATCATGTGATCTCAGGCTTTTTTGTTAATCAGAAATGTTGGTATTTTTGTCAGGGTTTTTTTAGGTTGCAGTCAGAATTATTTCCTATACTTTCCTATCTAGACAGATTGGGCCCCAGCTTTTGCTCATTCTATTTTCTGTCTGTGTCCATATTTTCTTCTTGTCTAACTGCCATTACATGTTTGGGGGCTTCATATTTCTTTGGGGGTTCTGCTACGGGGCAGATAGCTTTCATCTTTCTGCCTTTAGGTTTAGCTATCTCTCCGGCTTTGACGAGGCGTCTAGGATCACCGTAGGTACGCTCCACGGCTACTTCTAGTGTTGCGGTTAGTTTAGGGTCCTGCAATCCAATAGTTTCCAGCCTCTCTGGTGTATTGCTATTTTTGCTATTTTTGCCATTTCTCCTCAGCTACCGAAACATAACAGCTGAGTTTGATGGATGGGCAGTGAGTTGTCTGGTGGATACGGGGTCTCAGGTGACCACGATGCCCAAAGTATATTTCTGTCAACACTTTCCAGAGACCCTCCTGCCCGACCGGGGCCCGATAGTAAAGCTGACAGCGGCAAATCACCTGCCCATCCCGGTCGCAGGGGTGGTGTGGATGCAAGTCTCTCTGTGCGGCCAAGACTTGGGACAGAAAGGTATAGTGTTGACCCAGGGGGAATACGGCCTCAGTCATGCTGTCACCCTGGGGATGAAAGTCCTGAAAGAATTCGGAAGATTGCACCTGGATGAACCTGATCATTTGTCCCTGAAACAGTGGAGCTCGCATACTCATCAGCGACAAGTGTTCCAATGACTGATTCGTGTCACTGAAGCCCAGGAGTCTTCTAGCCATGGAGAAACATTGGGAAAGATGATAGTGCTGAACTCCGCTAAGCTCACTCTGCCACCGGGACAAGCTGTGCTGACTCTGCTTGTTCGAGTCCCCGCCCCATTGGAGGGGTGGAAGTATAGTTAGAACCCTCCTCGAATGAATCACTACCAGCAGGACTGTTGCTGGCATGAGTTCTGGCCGTTATACGAGATGGAACGGTCCTTGTATGCTGAGTTAATATGACCAATCAGGAAGTTGTAATGCCACCCAGGAGTGAAGTGGCAAGAATAGTATGGATGCTCAATGTTACTGATCAAGCTGAGAAAACATTGTTGGCATTAAAACAGGGTCAGGAAGCTGCAGAGCTATACTGTCAGAAATTCCATAAAGGGGCAGTCCTTACTAAATGGAATGACGATGCCCTGGCAGCTCTTTTTCGGAAGGGTCTGTCAGAGACTGTAAAGGACGTTATGGTGGGATTTCCTGTCCCCTCTGGGATCAATGACTCTATGGCATTGGCTATTCAAATTGACAGATGTCTGCGTGAGCATAGAAATATGCGAGATGTGGTGATGCCTAGTGAGCCAGCCCCTGAGCCTACACAGTGTGATTGAGTGACTTCTGGGGCTCAGTGTCAGGAGTTTCGTAAGCGTAATACGTTGTCCTTCTACTGTGGACACGCTTCTCATGCTATTTCTGTCTGCCCCAAGCGGGGAAGAGGTTTTGCGCACTCAGTTGTTTTGGGTGATGTTCAGACTAGGTTTCTTTTGACTGTTACCTTGATTTGCTCCGTGTCCACATTTTTGGCTCAGGCTTTTGTTGATTCAGGAGCAGCTCTAAACCTCATGGATTTTGATTTTGCCAAATATTGTGGTTTTTCCATGATACCCCTGCGGAAGTCTATTCCTTTGCTGGGTATTGATTCTACCCCTTTGGCGGAGAATAAACTCCAGTTTTCGACCCAGGTGATAATGCGGGTTGACCCGGACCACCAAGAGATTTGTAAATTTTTGGTGTTACATAATTTACCGTATTTTTCTGACCATAAGACGCACCGGACTATAAGACGCACCCAGGTTTTAGAGGTGGAAAATAGGGAAAAAATATATTTGAAGCAAAAAATGTGGTAAAATATTTAATAACATAAATAACATACTATTATATGTGGTGTTATTATATATAATAGCATGTTATTATGTAGGAAGCTATGGGTAGGAGATGGTGCTGCGGGACCAGTGTGGTGTCTGTAAACTACTATGTGAAGACGCTGGAGGGTGAGTATAAAGCCGGGGTCACACATGTGAGAAATTTGCACGATTTTTATGCGAATCTCTCTCGTGAACACCCTGCACTGCCGCTGGCACTCAGACTGGAGCATGCAGCTGCGTAGAAAAACATGCAGCTGCACACTCCAGTCCGAGTGCCGGTGGCAGTGCCGGGTGTTCATGCGAGAGATTCGCACAAAAATCATGCAAATTTCTCGCATGTGTGACCACGGCCTAAGAATGGGGGCATAGGGCTTATATTTAAAGCCACACTCCAGCATTGATAACACTGGAGTGCTGTTTTAAGATCCCATGGGAGAACTATAACTCCCAGCATGTCCTGCAGATCCTATGGCATGCTGGGAGTTTTAGTCCACCACAGGATGGCAGAGTGCTTTTTAATGTGCTGTATTTACTAACCTTTTAATTATTTTTTTCTTGTACAGTGTGTCTCAAGGACCTGTGATGACATCATGAAGAGGCAGGGCTTTGTGTGGTCATGTGATGCTCCAGCCCGCCCTCTTCATGACCTCATCACAGGTCCTCCACAGGAGCATTCAGCATCGCATCAGCACAGCCCCCAGGCTGTCAGGTATGCGATGCCTCCTGCTGCACTCTGCTCCTGCCGCCTCCTTCTACTTCCCACACAAATCCCCAGCTGCTGCAGGAATCAGGCACTGGGGAACCATGTGGCTCTGTCATTTGCTGCTCCCCGCTCACTGCTCAGCTGATAGGTGGGTGGGGAAGTGGCTAATTAATATTCACTGCACTTAAGTATCGGGACCAGTGGTTTCCCCAGCACTGGATTCCTGCAGCAAAGGGTTATTTTCCTGCCTCCTGCGATCCCACTCCCCTGCTGCCCCTGCCCCCCTCCCCACATGTTACATTCCAACCATAAGACGCACCCACACTTTCCTCCCAAATTTGGAGGAAAAAAAGTGTGTCTTATGGTCCGAAAAATATGGTACTTGACATTATTGTACTGGGTTTTCCTTGGATACAGACTCATAATCCTGTTTTGGATTGGAAGTCTGTCTGTGGTCAGTTGAGGTTGTCAATGTGTTCGTAGTGACACTCCTGTTTTTTCTACCTCTCCCCAGTCGGAAGATGTCCCTGACTATTTGGCTGATTTTTCTGATGTATTTAGTGAGAGTAAATCTGCGTCCTTGCCTCTGCATAGGAGTTATGATTGTGCGATTGAGTTGGTACCCGGTTGTAAATTTCCCAAGGGTCGGCTCTTCAATTTATCTGTACCCAAGCATGATGCTATGCGATCATATATCAAAGAAGCTTTGGAAAAGGGTCACATCAGACAATCCTCTTCACCCTTGGGCGCCGGCTTTTTTTTCTTTGTGGCCAAGAAGGATGGTTCATTGAGGCCATGTATTGACTATCGTCTCCTTAATAAGATCACGATTAAATATCAATATACGTTACCCTGATTTCTGATTTGTTTTCCAGAGTGAAAGGTGCCAATTGGTTTACCAAGCTTGACCTTAGGGGGGCGTATAATCTTATTCGCATCAAGCATGGAGATGAATGGAAGACGGCGTTTAATACCCCTGAGGTGCATTTTGAGTACATGCCTTTTGGGCTCACTAATGCCCCTTCCGTCTTCCAGTCATTCATGAATGATATTTTCCGGGACTTGGTGGATAAGTTTCTGATCGTTTATTTGGACGATATTTTGATATTTTCCAATGACTGGAATTCTCATGTGGAACATGTTTGGAGCGTATTCCGGATTTTGAGAGAGAATGTTTTCTATGTTAAGGGATCGAAATGTCTCTTTGGAGTACAGAAGGTTTCGTTTTTGGGATTCATTTTGTCCCCATCTGCTATTGAAATGGTTCAGGCCATTTGTGATTGGGTTCAGCCCACTTCATTGAAGGCTCTTCAGAGATTTTTGGGTTTTGCTAATTTCTACCGTAAATTTATAAGTAATTTCTCTGGTATTGTGAAACCACTGACTGATTTAACCAAAAAGGGTTCTGATGTTGTAAATTGGTCTCCTGAGGCAGTTTCTGTGCTTCAGGAGCTTAAGCGCAGATTCACTTCTGCTCCTGTTCTACGGCAACCTGATGTTTCTCTACCATATCAGGTGGAGATAGATGCTTCTAAGATTGGTGCGGGAGCCGTTTTGTCCCAAAGGGATCCGGAGACCTCTAAGAGTAACCCTTGTGCCTTCTTCTCTAGAAAAATTTCCCCAGCTGAACGTAATTGTGATGTGGGGAATCAGGAATTATTGACTATGAAGTGGGCGTTCGAATAGTGGAGACATTGGTTGTAGGGAGCCAAACATCAAGTTGTGGTCTTCACTGACCACAGAAACTTGATCTATCTCGAATCAGCCAAATGATTGAATCCCAGACAGGCCAAGTGGGCCTTGTTTTTCACACATTTTAACTTTGTGGTCTCCTTCCTCCCGGGTACTAAGAATGTTAAGGCGGATGCTTTCTCTAGGAGTTTCCTTGCGGATTCCATTCATGTGGCTGAGCCTACTGCCATTCTAAAGGAGGGTGTTGTTCTTTCCGCTGTCTCACCCGATTTGAGACTGGCCCTGGAGCAATTTCAGGGGGATAAACCTGAGCGTTGTCCTGTGGGGAAATTGTATGTCCCAGACCAATGAATAGAAAAAGTTATGTCTGAAGTTCATTGCTCTGCGTTGGCTGGTCATCCTGGTATTTTTGGTACTAGAGATTTGGTGAGTCGGTCATTTTGGTGGCCCACTTTATCTCGCGATGTCAGGAATTTTGTGCAGTCCTGCGGGACTTGTTCTAGTTCCAAGCCCTGTTCTCACTCTAGTGGATTGTTAATGCCACTGCCGGTGCCCAGGAGGCCATGGACCCATATCTCTATGGATTTTATCTCCGACCTCCCGGTCTCTCAGAGAATGACTGTCATTTGGGTGATCTGTGATAGATTCTCCAAGATGATCCATCTTGTGCCACTGCCTAAGTTGCCATCCTGTTCCGAGTTGGTACCCTTGTTTTTTCAGCATGTGGTTCGTTTGCACGGCATTCCGGAGAACATTGTGTCTGACAGGGGAGTCCAGTTTGTTTCCTGATTTTGGAGGACATTTTGTTCTAAACTGGGAGTTCAGCTGTCTTTCTCCTCTGCGTTTCATCCTCAGACCAATGGGCAGACTGAGAGAACAAACCAGCCTTGGAGACTTATTTGAGATGTTTTATGAATGCAGATCAGGATGACTGGGTCTCTTTTTTGCCCCTGGCTGAATTCGCTCTTAATAATAGGGCCAGTTCTGCCACTTTGATGTCTTCTTTCTTCTGCAATTCCGGGTTTCATCCTCGATTTTCATCGGGGCAGATGGAGGCTTCTGTCTGTTTGGGTGTTGACTCTGTGGTAGAGAGAATGCAGCAGATTTGGGATCAAGTAGTGGATAAGTTGTCTCTCTCTCAGGAAAAGGCCCAACGGTTTGCCAACCGGCATAGGACTGACGGTCCTCTGTTTAAAGTGGGTGACTTGGTTTGGTTGTCTTCAAAGAATATCCCTATGAAGGTTGCATCTCCAAAGTTTAAGCCAAGGTTCATTGGACCTTATAGGATCTTGAAAGTCCTTAATCCAGTTTATTTTCGCTTGGCTCTTCCAGGGACGTTTAAGATTCATAACGTCTTCCACAAATCTTTATTGAAAAGGTTTGTCGAGTCAGTGGTTCCTATGGCTCCTGAGCCTGTTCTGGTTGAGGGCAATCTGGAGTATGAAGTGGAGAAGATATTAGATTCTCGTTTCGCTAGACGGAGACTCCAGTACTTGGTTAAGTGGAAAGGTTATGGTCAGGAGGACAATTCTTGGGTGTTTGCTTCTGACATTCATGCGGAGAGACTGATTCGTGCCTATCACCGAGCTCATCCTGATCGGCCTGGTGGCACAGGTGAGGGTTCAGTAACCCCTCCTCAAGTGGAGGCACCCTCTGGTGGTTGCTGTCGGCACTGAAGCTGTATCGAATGACTGGGCCTCCTCAGCTGGCAGCGATACCTGGCAATCAGGAGTCACTGACTGGACTGATATAAGGGAGCTGCCTTCCAATGATCCTCGTCGGTGATCAATTGTTGTTTCCTGGTTTATTTGGAAGTCTGCTGGTGTCTTGCCTGCGTCTGCTACTTTCAGATAAGAGATTTTCTGCTTATTTCTATTGTGTTTGCTATTTCCATTTTTGTCTGCACCTTTGTGGAGGTTAGCCTCCTGGGGCCTGTGCTTCTCTCTGTTTTCTGTAGCCACTGTTATTTGTTCAATTGCTCTTTCCCTGCTTTTTTGAGTGGCTGTGGGTTAGCCTTGTTTACTCTGAGATCTGATTTAGTGGGTGGTGAGATCGTGTGATCTCAGCATTTTTGTAATCAGAAGTGTTGGAAGTTTTGCTAGGGTTTTGCTGGGTTGCAGATAGTATTCTGTTCTTTCCTGTCCTATTTAGTCAGTGTTTGGCCCCTGCGTTTGCTCACTCTATTTTCTGCCTGCGTTTGTGTTTCGTCTTGTCTAACCGCCATTATATGTTTGGGGGCTGCCTATTTCTTTGGGGCTCTACTCCGGGGCAGTTCGCTTTCCTGTTTCTATCTTTAGGTGTAGATAGCTCTCCGGCTGTGCCAAGGCATCTAGGATCACCGTAGGTACGCTCCACGGCTGCTTCTAGTTGTGCGGTTAGTTTAGGGATCTGCAACCCATTAGTATCCAACCTCTCAGGTGTTCGGCTACCTTGCTGTTTTGCTCCTGTCCTCCTCAGTTACTAAATCATAACAGCGCGTCGAGCTGTCCGAGCTCACGCCTTCCAAGTACAACAAGTTGAAGCAGTACTGGGGCGATACAGGTCCGTGTTTGTGAGTCATGAGGACGACTTTGGCTGTACTATGGCTATTACTCACGAGATACCAACAGGGAACACAGCGCCCATTAGAGAACGTTGCCGGCAAATTCCCCCTCAGTTATACCTGGAAGTTCGAGAGATGCTCCGTCAGAAGCTACAAGCAGGCATCATCACAGAGAGCCAAAGCTTGTGGGCAGCCCCCAATGTGGTGGTGCGAAAGAAGGATGGAACACTGAGGTTCTGTGTAGATTATGATAAACTCAATGCATGTACCGTACGGGACTCATACCCTCTAACCCGGATTGAAGAGTCCTTATCCGCATTGGGGAAAGCCAAATTCTTCTCGACTTTGGATCTCGCTAGCGGTTACTGGCAAGTGCCCATGTCAGAGAAGGACCGGGCAAAAACGGCTTTTATTCTACCTATGGGTCTCTTCGAATTCAACTGGATGCCCTTTGGTTTGGCCAATGCCCCTGGTACGCTTCAATGTCTGATGGAGAGGTGCTTGGGTGACCTGAACTTTGAGGCCACTCTCATATACTTGGACGACATCATGGTGTATGCTTCCTCATTCGAAAATCACCAGTGGAGGCTAGAGCAAGTACTGAGCGGTCTACAGAAGTACGGACTGAAGGCAAAGCCTCAGAAGTGCTACTCGTTCCGGACTCAGATTGAGTATTTTGGCCATGTTGTGTCAGCGGAGGGAGTGGAGCCATCCCAGGAAAAAAAATCGCAGTGCTCCAGGACTTGCCAACCCCTGAGACCGTAAACGATGTTCGAGCGCTCCTGGGATTGACGGGGTACTACCGAGTTTTGTGAAGAACTTTGCCCGAGTGGTGCAGCCTTTGCTGGAACTTTTGAATGGGGTGCCTCAGAATGCAAAAGGCCGGTCCATCCGCTGGAACGAAAGACAGAAGAAAGCTTTTCGGGACTTGAAGAGGGCGCTGACGGAAGCCTTGATGCTGGCCTATGCGGACTTCTCTATGCTGTTCATTCTCCACACTGATGGATGCTTGCACGAGTTGAGGGCTGTGTTGTCACAGGCACAGGACGGGAAAGAGAGTGTGATCGCTTACGCTAGTCGGTCCCTTCACGATGCCGAACGCAACTCGGACAACTACAGTTCCTTCAAGCTGGAGCTGCTAGCATTGCTATGGGCTATGACGGATAGATTCGCAGAATACCTGTCTGGCTCGGAAGTATTGGTGCACACAGATAACAATCCATTAGCACAACTGGAGAACACTAAATTGGGAGCCCTCAAGCAACTCTGGGTAGCCCGGATGGTGAAATTTCAGTACAAAATTGCCTACAGGAGGGGGACTGAGAGCACCCATGCCGACGCCCTGTTCAGAGCAAGACATGCGACACCTGGAAAGAACAAAGATAAAATGCTGGAGGATGACGAAGTTTCCCGATTCCGAAAGACCTCTGGGACCGTGGTGGCTACGCTGGATCAAATTTGGACCCCTCGCAGTGAAGGAGTGTTGGGAAGGTCTCAGGATGAGTGGGTCCATTTGCAGCAGGAAGACAGTGAACTTGCTCTGTTTCGTCAATGGGTGACCCTGAAGCAGCTGCCCAGACAAGAACAGAGGAGTACTCTTACTCTAGAAGCGCTGAAGATACTCCAACAGTGGGAGCGGCTCCAGATGTGAAACGTGCTGTTATATCGAAAGGTGCAACTACAAAAAGAGCTTGGGGCCTCTTGGCAGGTGGTGATTCCAGAGACGGTACTACATAGAGTCGCTGCTGAGCCTCACGAAAGAGGAGCACACTTTGGTGCTGAAAAAAACCTTTCAATGGCTACAGCATGTTGTCTACCACCCTCATTTAAGAACAGCGGTTGAAGAAGCTTGTAAACTCTGTCGGGCATGTGAATTGGCCAAATCTCCAGAAAAAAGGGCCCCGACACAAACTATAGTGACATCAGCCCCCCTGGATCTATTGACCGTTGACTACTTGACCATCGGGCCGACGCATCAGGGA
This sequence comes from Oophaga sylvatica, assembly GCA_033576555.1. Taxonomy (NCBI): domain Eukaryota; kingdom Metazoa; phylum Chordata; class Amphibia; order Anura; family Dendrobatidae; genus Oophaga; species Oophaga sylvatica. The sequence goes on along the minus strand of JARQOD010000009.1, from coordinate 138,050,488 downwards.
TATGACCACTGTCTAGTGATAATTGATAATTTCTCAAAGTTCGCTGTAGTAACACCCACTCGGGATCAAACTGCGGAGTCGGCTGCACACGCCATCTGCAAAAACTTCATTCTGGTCTATGGATGCCCACAATGGATCCACTTTGATCAGGGGGCCTGCTTCTTGGGGAGAGTCAAGGATGAGCTGCAACAGATCTATCAGTTTGACCAGTCTCACACCACACCGTACCATCCACAAGTAAACGGAGCCTGTGAATGATTTAATCGTACTTTTATCCAGATGTTGAGAACGTTGGAAGAGGATCGAAAGGCTCGGTGGCCTGAGTACCTGTCTGAGCTTGTGTGGATCTACAATAATCGAGTCCACCAGACCACCGGTTTCACGCCCTACTCCGTGTTGTTCGACTGTGAAGGGAAAGAAGTCTCAGAACTGCAGTTGGACCCGGGGGAGGACTACCCACGGACGGGGGCGTCTACCTGGGTTTGAGAACATCATCATCATCTGCAGACTACATTGTCGGGTGAAGACTCGACTTCAGAAGCTGGAGCACTCTGAGAAACTTCCTCTGTGAGGGACAGATCTTCGGGTTGGGGTCCGAGTGTTGTTAAGAGAAAAACGTCTACGGGACAAACTGGAAAATCGATGGGAGAAGTCGGCCATACTGAGTGAACAGTCGGGTTGGTGAAAAAGGACCAGTCTACGATATCCCGCCAGAAGGAGAGGAGGATGCTCCCACTCGGGTAGTGCACCGAAGTATGCTCCGACCATGCCTCTCCAAAGATCCATTCCAGGAGGAAGAGACGCCTGACACTCCTGAAGTGGTCCCTACCATGGTAGAAGAAGATGAAGAGGAAGAAGGTCCCGAACAACAGCTCGAGAACGTGCCCAGTGGTCAGAACCATGAAACCTCAAAAGGAAATGTAATGGCGGGCACATACCCGACGTTGCCATCATCAAGACAACATTTAAAGACTCCACTATTCCTTCCAATTTATGTAGCTCTGAACGCACAATCTCTGGACAGCCCCCCAACCGGTACAACCAGGATCAATTCATTTGGCAATAAGTTGCTGGGAAAGCCTCACCCGTGGTATGGAGAGTGAAAGGAAAGGGGGAGTGTAAGAGGATGAACAGGAACAGTGTTGTCGGTTCGAGATGCGCTCTGGAGCCGGAACTATCGGGGCCGTCACCACTGTTGCCGGGGGACGACTTGTCTGTATGGGAAGGGCCTGAAAACCTGACAGAAGGAGCCGTGGCAGAGATAAAAGGGACTGAGCGCATGAACACGGGGGACTTGGCAAGAAGGCGACTACAGAGTAGGATGAAGGTTGACTCCCTCTCCTCAGATTACCACCGCCACTGACGCCACCTCGTTACGGACTGACTCACCCTCCCAGCCATTACCGAGTGTCCTTCTACCGACCCATTCCATAACGTGCAGTTTAGCAGACGCTTCTCATTTTCCCAATCTTTGTGAGTCCGTGCGAGGCCTTTCTTCTTCTGCGGCCTACACGGTGGCGTGCTTCCGATGTACAGCGTCACTCCAGAGGAACCAACAGGAGGAACTTCATCCATGCATCAACAGATCCAAGACTCACAGACCCGGATACTTCAGCACAGTCAGGAGACAGTGCATCTCATTCCAACCGTCTCCCAACAAGAGCTCCAACCGATAAGGGCCTCATACACATTCTGTTCTAACTGTCATGTATTGATCTCCTAGACTCATATAGGCAATGCACTTTTTAGGGTTATATACAGTTATATTTTTCATATTTGGGCACCCCTATTAATCTTAAGCTTAATGGTTTATAAAAATTGGTGTTTTTGCAACAGCTATTTCAGTTTGATATATCTAATAACTATTGGACACAGTAATGTTTCTGCCTTGAAATGAGGTTTATTGTACTAACAGAAAATGTGCAATCTGCATCCAAACAAAATTTGACAGGTGCATAAAGTATGGGCACCCTTATCATTTTCTTGTTTTAAATACTCCTACCTACTTTTTACTGACTTACTAAAGCACTTTTTTTGGTTTTGTAACCTCATTGAGCTTTGAACTTTATAGCCAGGTGTATGCAATCATGAGAAAAGCTACTTAAAGTGGCCACTTGCAAGTTGTTCTCCTGTTTGAATCTCCTCTGAAGAGTGGCATCATGGGCTCCTCAAAACAACTGTCAAATGATCTGAAAACAAAAATTATTCAACATAGTTGTTCAGGGGAAGGATACAAAAAGCTGTCTCAGAAATTTAACCTGTCAGTTTCCATTGTGAGGAACATAGTAAGGAAATGGAAGAACACAGGGACAGTTCTTGTTAAGGCCAGAAGTGGCAGGCCAAGAAAAACATCAGAAAGGCAGAGAAGAAGAATGGTGAGATCAGTCAAGGACAATCCTCAGACCACCTCCAGAGAGCTGCAGCATCAACTTGCTGCAGATGGTGTCACTGTGCATCGGTCAACTATACAATGCACTTTGCACAAGGAGAAGCTGTATGTGAGAGTGATGCGAAAGAAGCCGTTTCTGCAAGCACGCCACAAACAGAGTCGGCTGAGGTAAGCAAAAGCACATTTGGAGAAGCCAATTTCTTTTTGGAAGAAGGTCCTGTGGACTGATGAAACCAAGATTGAGTTGTTTGGTCATACAAAAAGGCGCTATGCATGGCGTCAAAAAAACACAGCATTCCAAGAAAAACACTTGCTACCCACAGTAAAATTTGGTGGAGGTTCCATCATGCTTTGGGGCTGTGTGGCCAATGCCGGCACCAGGAATCTTGTTAAAGTTGAGGGACGCATGGATTCCACTCAGAATCAGCAGATTCTTGACAATAATGTTCAAGTATCAGTGACAAAGTTGAAGTTACGCAGGGGATGGATCTTTCAGCAAGACAATGATCCAAAACACCGCCCCAAATCTACTCAGGCATTCATGCAGAGGAACAATTACAATGTTCTGGAATGGCCATCCCAGTCCCCACACATGAATATCATTGAACATCTGTGGGATCATTTGAAGAGGGCTGTCCATGCACAGCGACCATCAAACTTAACTGAACTGGAATTGTTTTGTAAAGAGGAATGGTCAAAAATACCTTCATCCAGGATCAAGGAACCCATTAAAAGCTACAGGAAGCGACTAGAGGCTGTTATTTTTGCAAAAGGAGGATCTACTAAATATTAATGTCCCTTTTCTGGTGAGGTGCCCATACTTATGCACCTGTCAAATTTTGTTTGGATGCAGATTGCACATTTTCTGTTAGTACAATAAACCTCATTTCAAGGCAGAAACATTACTGTGTACAATAGTTATTAGATATATCAAACTGAAATAGCTGTTGCAAAAACACCAATTTTTATAAAAAATTAAGCTTAAGATTAATAGGGGTGCCCAAACTTTTTCATATACTGTACCAAAGTAATGTATTCCATACCACAGAATAATCTATTGGTGAGCAATATTAAACCGATAAAGGTATGTGCACACATTAAGTAAAATTTCTGCACCATTTCTGCATTTCTTGGCAATACAGCTGCAAAAACACTAATTTTTGTTCCGTATTTGCCACATTTTTGCCCTGCGTTTTTGATTGATTTGAGTGAAGTCAATAATGCAAAATGCAGGGCAAAAACACACAGAAAATTTACATGTTGCAGATTATTTTCTGCACTAAATCTGCAAGTCAGAAATACTTAACGTGTGCATGACACTTTAGGTTTCTCATTCACTTTGCTTCAGGTTTTGTCACAAATCTGTGCTGAAAAAACACCAAAATTTGAGACGTGTGTGTAGAGCCCAGCTGTGCCTGGAATCTTACTTCTCAGAGGGATGCACCGAAGGTAATGACCACTAGAGGACCCAATATGCATACACACATCTTCACCAATTCCTAGAGCCACCAGAGGGAGCCTTTTCAGAGTATATAAGGATGGTGAAGACACAGGAAGTAGCTTAGTTAGTCTGAGGGCTGCAGTCAGTAGTCACCTCAGAGAGCTTAGTCACCTCAGAAAGTGCAGAAGGTGATAGTTGTTCAGTCTCCTCAGAGAGAGAGAGGACAGCAGTTGTTGAGAGAACCTGAAATCTGCAGCTCCAAGCTTAGTTCAAACGTATGGAGGCTAGTACAAGTGGAAAGCAAGCCACTCCAGCCTAGTCAGAACTGAGTCAACCGAGTGCAGTTCAGTGAGCAAGCGTGCCGACGCTTTGAGAGCGGTGAAGAAAGGAAAGAAGCAGTCCACCATCTGCTAGCGTGTGCTTATGTGAGGGTCGAGTACGACGAAAGGCGAGTGGATAAGAGGAGAGTGACAGAGGTGGAAATAGCATTGATAGCTTACCTCTACTCTGATTAACCGAATGCCGGGATCCGAGCTTGCTGGATCCTTCACGACTATCAGGAGATACTGGAGACCCTGCGGTACTACAAGTCGCAGGAGCCCATAGGTGTTGATACGTGGCTGGGTTAGGAAGACATGAGTCTGGCAGGAACAGCCATTAGAGACTGTGTTCTTCCAATAGAAAGCCCTATACAAAATCAGCCGGGTGTAAAGTTGAAGACAGAGTTAGACCTCGTTTCATACAGGTCAGAGACTCACATTACAGGAGAGAGGAGGCCCTACACCTACTCAGTGGGAAGAACTGGACGTGCATCCTTCACCCTGCCAGCACCCCAGGACGTGCCTGCAATTCCATCAGTAAAGGTACAGAAAGAGACTTGTGTGTGTGTGTGTTCACATTATTGCTTCTACGGCTGAACTCCCTCCTCCATCCTGCACCCTTACACACCTATCTACCCTGAAGGAACCCAGCCTTACCTGTGGGAGGCTTAACACCTTGCTACCCAATACCATCCCTCCAGTGGACCTATACAGCAGCGCTGGTCACCCTGACCAGGCACCACAGGTGGCATCACAAATATTCTACGAACACTTTAATCCCCTGTAAATATCCCCCTTTTCAGTGAGCGCCCAGGGCCACGGACCGAGCTGTGTCGCCGTGACATCCCCCATAGAAGTGAACAGGCTCAGTGCTGAGTACCCCACGGCCCTGGCGGGCGACTCATGTGCTCACAGCCTAACATTTTGAAAACATTTTCTGAGGCTTACATAACAATGAAATCTATCCCAGAATATGTAAAAGTCTGTGGATGAGCAATATAATACCAATACATTTTTAAACAAGTTTTGTTAGGCTTATATAGCACTTAAATCTACTCAAGAAGATTTAATCACTACCCGACATGCGCCGTACATATACTGCTCTGCGGGAGCTGCGCTTCTGCAAACAGCAGCAAATGTACGGCAGACATGCGGCCTCATGCTGAGCGGGTGTCAGCTCTGTATGAGGGCTGACACCCCGCAGCCACACCCACAATCGGTGCTAGCAAGATGGGGTCCTTCTTGGTCCAGCAGGGAAGGTGGCTTGTGAGTGGCTGCTGGGAGAAAGCGCTGGCATGCCTTCTTCCCTGCCTGTCAGATCCTGATCTAATACTCTGCAGTGCAGGTCGCCTCAGAAAGACCTTTTTAAATCAGGCTACCATCCAAGAACAATTGAAAACCAAATTACAAGAGCCACCAGAATATCAAGGAATCACCTGCTACATTACAAAGCTAAAGAAGAAAATAACCGGGTGCCTTTAGTAGTCACCTACAATCCAAATCTGGAGAAGCTAAGAAGAGCTGCACAGAAATTACAACCTTTACTACAAAAAGATGCCCGATTACAATCCATATTTCCAGACCCACCACTACTGTGTTTTAGGCAGCCCCCAAATCTAAGAAGCATCATTGTCAGAAGCTCCCTGTCCTCTCCAACAGCTGCAGGAACCTTTCCTTGCAAGAAGAAAAAATGTAAAACCTGTCCATTTATAATGACCATGGACAAGATAAAGATCACCAACTCACATCAGGACTACAAGATCCCAGGTACTTTCAGTTGCATAACATCTAATGTGGTGAACTTAATTATTTGTACTAAATGTCCAACTGGGGGTCTGTATGTGGGGGAGACCGGGCAAAAACTGAGAACAAGGATGAATTCCCATCGCCACACAATAAGAGAAAAAAGAATGGATCTACCTGTGGCAAAACATTTTTGTATGCCTGATCACAGCACCACACACATGAAATTACTGGTGCTGAAAAGTAATTTCACATCTGAGAGAGACAGGAGAGTCTCCGAATATAAACTCATGATGACCTTTGACACTCTCAATGTAGGAATGAACGTGTCGCATGGATTTATGTCTTTTTACATCAATTAAGGAATTTGCTCCAAAGACCTTGTGGGGGCATCAATAAACATTACCAGTCCCCAATTAGAGGGCAATAAAACTTTCACACTCCTTATCTATGAACTGTTCCAATATTTATGCTCATCTCTATCTCCCATAATGACAGTTCTGCTTCACGTCACTTGTGTTATTTAATGCATTGTTTCTGTGCTGTGTTGTGTATAAATATGTGATTCTTCAAAGGGTTATAATTTCTAAAATATGACTTGATGGGGGATTTTGCTTTTCTAGCAATTAGGGGCTCTTTATATGGAATGCACACACTAGTCTAGGAAAATCTGCGCTCCAGGAGGCAAATAGCACTCAGTCAATCCCAATTCTCTCCATATGTCAAAGTAGTATTGTACATCCACATATGGGGTATTTGTACATTTAGCAAAAATTTTGAGACAAATTTTGGTGCCATTTTTACCCATTTCACAGTGTGAAAATGTAAAACTTGGGGCTAACGCACAATCTAGGTGGTAAAAAATGTAAATTATTTTTTCTTCACTGCCCAATGTTTAAAAAGTCTGTAACACATATGTGGTGTCCATATAATCACTGCACCCCTAGATGAATTCATTGAGAGGATTAATTGGTAAAATGGGGTCACTTATGGGGGATTCTGCTGTTCAGGCACCTCAGGGTCTCTGCCAGTGCAACATGGCACCCTCAAACAAGTGCAGCAAAATCTGCACTGTAACATATTCCGCAGCGCTTTACAGTTTGCACACATTATCGTCGCTATCCCTGATGGGGCTCACAATCTAGATTCCCTATCAGTATGTTTTTTTGAGTGTGGGAGGAAACCGGAGGACCCAGAGAAAACCCACGTAAACACGGGGAGAACATGCAAACTCCTTGCAGATGTTGTCCTTGGTGGGATTCAAACCCAGGGCTCCAGCGCTGCAAGGCTGCAGTGCTATCCACTGAGCCACTGTGCTGCCCTCATATAGTTCTTCACAGAGTATAATTTATTCCCCGTAGTCCTCCATACAGTATAATGCAGCCCACATATAGTATAATGCAGCCACCCCATAGAGCATATTGCAGCCACCCCACATAGTATAATGCAGCCACCCCACAGAATATAATTCAGCCCACTCAGTATATAATGCAGCCCCTCCATACAATATAATGTACCCCCATAGAATATAAATGTAGCCCCCCTCATATAGTATAATGCAGCCCCTCCATAGTATATATGATAGCCCCTTCATAGAGTATAATGCAACCCCTCCACAGAATATAATGTAGCCTCTCCATAGAATACAATGTAGCTCTCCTCATATAGTATAATGCAGCCCCCCATAGAATATAATGTAGCCCCATCATAGCGTACGATACAATCACCCCTCATAGAATATAATAAATATAATACAGCCCCCCACAGAATATAATGTAGCGTCCATAGAATATAATACAGCCCACCTCCCCATAGAATATAATGTAGCCCCCCCATAGAATATAATACAGCGCACCTCCCCATAGAATATAACGTAGCCCCATAGAATATAATACAGTGCACCTCCCCATAGAATATAATGTAGCCCCATCAAAGAGTATGATGCAATCCTCCCTCATAGAATATAATGCAGCCCCCATAGAATATAATACAGCCCACCTCCCTATAGAATTTAATGTAGCCCCCATAGAATATAATACAGCACACATTCCCACAGAATATAATGTAGCCTCCCCATAAAATATAATACAGCCCACCTCACCATAGAATATAATGTAGCCCTCCATACAATATAATACAGCCCACCTACCCATAGGATATAATGTAGACTCACATAGAATATAACACAGCCCACCTCCCCATAGAATATAATGTATCTCCCCATAGAATATAATACAGGCCCTCCATAGAATATAATGTACCCCCTCTTCCTCCTGAGAATGGCACCACAGTCCAGTACTCACTCACTAATATATTTAAAATTAAACACAATCCTCACCTCTCCTCGTGCCCCGCACTCCTCCAGGCTCGGCTCTGGTCTCAGCGTTTGCACAATGAAGTGATGTCATCGCGCACCCACAGTGTCAGAGGTAGAGGGTAATGATGGGAGAGGGAGCGTCATCTGATGCTCTCTCCTCCATCATTGCTTTGAACTGTACTGGCATCTATGATGCCAGTATAGTTCAATGTGGCAGCAGGGGGAGTCGGCGCTGGCGGCAGGCGGGCCCCCCTGGCTCTCGGGCCCCATAGCGTGATGTGCCGCTATTAGTGGCACGCCACTGGCTGTTAGCCCCTGGGGGAGCAGGGGCCCTAGGCAGCTGACTGTTCTGCCTGCCGCAAACGCTGGCCCTGATCTTACATGCTGCACTTTTGATAGGGTGTGACTGCCAATGTCATGGTGATTGACAGCCAGTTCCCTGCTCTATAACTGCTGTATAAGCCAGCTGTCAATCAGCATGACGTTAGATGTCATGCCCCATCAACAGAGCAGACCAGGTGAAGAAGAAGAGCTGCTCTATTGATGTAGAGCAGCTGAGTCACCAGCAGGAGAAGTCAGTGATCATTCTGAGATGGAGCTAATAGAACAGGCAGGTAGTTGTTCATTATTTTGCAACTACCAGGTCAATTATTATTTTGGCTCATAGTAAGAAAATAATTTAGTCCTGGATAACTATTTTAATACACCACTGCCTGCATGAGGATGGGTTGTATATTCATGTGCACAATGAGTGCCATTATCAATATATCACTGTGCATGACTGCTTATACAATATATACTGAGCGTGCATCTACATAAATCATGTACAGTGGGGAAAAAAGTATTTAGTCAGCCTCCAATTATGCAAGTTCTTCCACTTAAAAAGATGAGAGAGGCCTGTAATTGACATCATAGGTAGATCACAACTATGAGAGTCAAAATGAGATAACAAATCCAGAAAATCACCTTGTCTGATTTGGCAAGGTTTATTTTGCAAATTATGGTGAAAAATAAGTATTTGGTCACCTAAAAACATGCAAAAGTTCTGGCTCTCACAGAATTGTAACTTCTTCTTTAAGATGCTCCTCTGTCCTCCACTCATTACCTGTAGTAATGGCACCTGTTTGAACTTATCAGTATAAAAGACACCTGTCCACAACCTCAAACAGTCACACTCCAAACTCCACTGTGGTGAAGACCAAAGAGCTGTCGAAGGACACCAGAAACAAAATTGCAGCCCTGAACCAGGCTTGGAAGACTGAATCTGCAACAGGCAAGCAGCTTGGTGTGATGAAATCAACTGTGGGAGCAACAATAAGAAAAAGTAAGACATACAAGAACACTGATAATCTCGCTCGATCTGGGGCTCCACACAAGATCTCACCCCGTGGGGTCAAAATGATCACAAGAACGGTGAGCAAAAATCCCAAAACCACACGGGGGGACCCAGTGAATGACCTGCATAGAGCTGGGATCATCGTAACAAAGGCTACCATCAGTAACATAATACGCCACCAGGGACTCATATCCTGCAGTGCCAGACGTGTCCCCCTGCTTAAGCCAATACATGTCCGGGCCCATCTGAAGTTAGCTAGAGAGCATTTGGATTATCCAGAAGAGTACTGGGAGAATGTCATATGGTCTGATAAAACCAAAGTAGAACTGTTTGGTAGAAACAAAACATTGTTTTTGGAGGAGACAGATTGCTGAGTTGCATCCAAAGAACACCATACCTACTATGAAGCATGGGGGTGGCAACATTATGCTTTGGGGCTGTTTCTTTGCAAAGGGACCAGGACGACTGATCTGTGTACATGAAAGAATGAATGGGGCCATGTATCGTGAGATTTTGAGTACAAACCTCCTTACATCAGCAAGGGCATTGAAGATGAAATGTGGATGGGTCTTTCAGCATGATAATGGTCCCAAGCACACCGCCAAGGCAACGAAAGAGTGGCTTCGTAAGAAGCATATGAAGGTCCTGGAGTGGCCTAGCCAGTCTCCAGATCTCAACCACATAAAAAAAAACTTTGGAGGGATTTGAAAGTCCGTGTTGCCCAGCGACAGGCCCAAAACATCACTGCTCTAGAGGAGATATGCATGGAGGAATGGCCCAAAATACCATCAACAGTGCATGCCAACCTTGTGAAAATGTACAGAAAACGTTTGACCTGTGTCATTGGCAACAAAGGAAATATAACAAAATATTGACATGAACTTTTGTTAATGACCAAATACTTATTTTCCACCATAATTTGCAAAATTAATCTTGCCAACTCAGACAAGGTGATTTTCTGGATTTGTTTTCTCATTTTGACTCTCATAGTTGTCTACCTATGATGTCAATTACAGGCCTCCCTCATCTTTTTAAATGGGAGAATTTGCACAATTGATAGCTGACTAAATACTTTTTTCCCCCACTGTATATACATCAGTATACAATCACCAAATGCAGTACAGACCAAAAGTTTGGACACACTTTCTCATTTAAAGATGTTTCTGTATTTTCATATGAAAATTGTAAATTCACACTGAAGGCATCAAAACTATGAATTAACACATGTGGAAGTACTGTATATACTTAACAAAAAAATGTGAAACTACTAAAAATATTTCTTATATTCTAGGGTCTTCAATGTAGCCCCCTTTGCTTTGTGGGTGAGGGTAAGAAGTTTGTACTTGATTCTGTAATAGATGGGTAACCAGTGTAATGACTGGCACAAGGTAGAGGCATCGGTATAACGATTGGTGATGAATATGATCCTGCAGGCAGCATTCAAGACAGATTGGAGAGGGGAGAGGGACACCAATTAGTAGAGATAAGCTTTAGTTTAAGAAAAAATCTTAAGAAAAATAAAAAATAAAAATATTTGCAATGGAAGTATTTTATATTTGCATTAATATCTATAATTTCTTTATTCTACTATAAAAAATTAATATAGTGTATCAAGTCAATTGTAATGCCTTATACATTAAAGATAACACATTATGAAAACCACTCTGCAAACAGCAGAAAAAATAGATCTATATAATTTGTGTATCCATCACGAAAAAATGCACAAAAGTTTATCAGTTTTTTAATGTAAGCTTAACGGTAATCTGCCATCAGTTTTTTGCAACCTCATCTGTAAGAAAAGAGACCTAGTGATGTGCCACTTAGTTTACTGGGTACGGATGTGACACAATCAGAGTTCTTAGATATAGCAGAGCTCAGAATGCTGCCCCTTGACCACACCATAGCTTTCTGTGTACATTGTATAATGACAGTGAGCTGCTTATCAGAGAAAGGGGTGTGGTCAAACTAGGGAGCTTGTTAGATAGTGCTATTCTCCTGCTGATAAAATACTCATTGTATTAAAACAACAGCACACAGCCTAATAAGTGTTGCATTCCTGAAATTAGTGTCTCAGCCCTTTCCTCATGCTGTCCTTAGGTTACATACCAAAAATCTGCTGGTAGATTCCCTTTAAGTGATATTGACAAATAGCCTGCTTTTATTTTTTTACTTACATAGCACCATCATAGATTCCCTTTAAGTATAATTTGTGGGAGGAAACCAGAGAACACCCATATAAACACGGGGCAAAAGTACACACTACTTGCAGAAGTTCTACTTGGTGGCATTTGAACCCAGCCAAGACCCCAGTTTTACCAAAAATTACCCAGTTACAATAGCACGTTTAAAAAAAAATCTCTTACGCCCTTAGGCAAAGATCATGGGGCTGCCAGTTTCAGAGGCATCTGTGTGGCCCAGCTGCGCTTGGTACACATGTTCCCTGGAGAATGCACAGAAAGGTAATTACAAAAACCTGATATTCATTCACACTCACACTTCCCTGTAGTGCCACCAGAGGGAGCCTTAGAATATATAAGGGTGTGGGAGACGTTAGCAGGAGTTCAGTTCAGTTCAGTTCCTGTCAGAGCTTTGTCTGAGCCAGTGCGAGTTCAGATGTGTAGTGATTCCTGTCAGATGAGACAGAGGAAAGAAGGCAAGCTGTTACCTCAGAACAGGCTGACTGTTAGTTCCCTATGAACGTGGAAAGCGACTCTCGGAGCGAGCGTGAATTCAGTCTGACGGAAGGTCCTGAGAGCTGCTCTGGACAGAGTCTATGAAGGAAAAGAAGGAAGGGGACTACAGTTATTATAACAACGAGTCGACTGAGAAAACGGTCAGTGAGCTGTGGAAGGAAGGAAGCTGACGACTACACCTACTGCTACCCGTGCTTATGTTAACCCCTTCACCCCCAAGGGTGGTTTGCACGTTAATGACCGGGCCAATTTTTACAATTCTGACCACTGTCTCTTTATGAGGTTATAACTCTGGAACGCTTCAACGGATCTTCGCGATTCTGAGATTGTTTTCTCGTGACATATTGTATTTCACGTTAGAAGTATAATTTCTTCGATATAACTTGCGTTTATTTTTGAAAAAAAACACAAATATGGCGAAAATTTTGAAAATTTTGCAATTTTCAAACTTTGAATTTTTTTCCCCTTAAAACAGAGAAATATGTCACACAAAATAGTTAAGAAATAACATTTTCCACATGTCTACTTTACATCAGCACAATTTTGGAACCAAAATTTTTTTTTGTTAGGAAATTATAAGGGTTAAAAGTTGACCAGTGATTTCTCATTTTTACAACAAAATTTACAAAGCCATTTTTTTAGGGACCACCTCACATTTGAAGTCACTTTGACGGGTCTATATAGCAGAAAATACCAAAAAGTGACACCATTCTAAAAACTTCACCCCTCAAGGTACTCAAAACCACATTCAAGAAGTTTATTAACCCTTCAGGTGCTTCACAGGAGCTGAAGCAACGTGGAAGGAAAAAATTAATATTTAACTTTTTAGCCACAAAAATGATCTTTTACAAACTTTTTTTTATTTTGACAAGGGTAAAAGGAGAAAATGGGCAGATAAAGTTGTTGTGCAATTTCTCCTGAGTACGCCAATACCCTATATGTGGGGGAAAACCACTGTTTGGGCACACGGCAGAGCTCGTAAGGGAAGGAGCGCCGTTTGACTTTTTCAAACTGAAATTGGCTGAAGTTGAGGTTGGACGCCATGTCGTGTTTGGAGAGCCACTGATGCGCCTAAACAGTGGAAACCCCCCACAAGTGACACCATTTTGGAAACTATACCCCCTAAGGAACTTATCTAGATCTGTTGTGAGCACTTTGAACCCCAAAGTGTTTCACAAAAGTTTATAATGCCTGGGTGTGAAAAAAAAAAAAAAAACAATTTTCCACAAAAATGATTTTTTAGTCCCAAATTTTTGATTTTTCCCAAGGAAATTGGACCCCAAAAGTTGTTGTCCAATTTGTCCTGAGTACGCTGATACCCCATATGTGGGGGGGGAAACTGTTTGGGCGCACGGCAGGGCTTGGAAAGGAAGCAGTAACGTTTTGGAATGCAAACATTGATGGGGTCATGTTCCGTTTGTAGTGCCCCAGATGAGCCTAAACAGTGGAAACCCCCCACAAGTGACCCCATTTTGGAAGCTATACCCCTAAGGAACTTATCTAGATCTTTGGTGAGCACTTTGAATCCCCAAGTGCTTCACACAAGTTTATAATGCCCAGGCATGAAAATAAAAAATCCTATTTTTTTCCCACAAAAATTATCTCTTAGTCACTAATTTTTATTTTCCCATAGGTAACAGGAGAAATTGGACCTCAAAAGTTGTTGTCCAATTTGTCCTGAGTACGCTGATACCCCATATGTGGGGGGGAACCACTGTTTGGGCGCATGGCAGAGCTCGGAATGGAAGTAGCACCATTTGACTGTTTCCAACCAAAATTGGCTGGAATTGAGATTGGACGCCATGTTGCATTTGGAGAGTCCCTGATGTGCCTAAACAGTGGAAACCCCCCACAAGTGACCCCATTTGGGAAACTAGACCCCCTAAGGAACTTATCTAGATCTTTGGTGAGCAATTTGAACCCCCAAGTGCTTCACACAAGTTTATAACGTAGAGCCGTAAAATTAAAAAATCATATTTTTTCCACAAAATTGATCTTTTCACCCCAATTTTTATTTTCCCAAGGGTAACAAGACTCCAAAAGTTATTGTGCAATTTGTCCTGAGTACGCTGATACCCCATATGTGGGGGTAAACCACTGTTTGGGTGCATGGCAGAGTTTGGAAGGGAAGGAGCGCCGTTTGACTTTTTCAACGCAGAATTGGCTGGATGCCATGTCTGCCTAAACAGTGGAAACCCCCACAAATGACATCATTTTGGAAACTAGACCCCTCAAGGAACTTATCTAGATGTGTGGTGAGCACTTTGAACCCCAAAGTGCTTCACAGAAGTTTATAACGTACAGCCGTAAAATAAAAAATCTTTTTTTTTTTTTACAAAAATGATTTTTTCGCCCCAATATTTTATTTTCACAAGGGTAACAGGAGAAATTGGACCCCAAAAGTTGTTGTCCAATTTGTCCTGAGTACGCTGATTCCCAATATGTGGGAGTAAACTACTGTATGGCGCACGTGGGGCTCGGAAGGGAAGTAGTGACGTTTTGGATTGCAGACTTTGATGAATGGTCTGGGGCGTCATGTGCATTTGGAGAGCCCCTGATGTGAATAAACAGTGGAAATCCCCCACAAGTGACCCCATTTTGGAAAATAGACCCCACAAGGAACTTATCTAAATGTGTGGTGAGCACTTTGAACCCCGAAGTGCTTCCCAGAAGTTTATAACGTACAGCCGTAAAAATAAAAAATCCTTTTTTTTTTTACAAAAATTATTTTTTTGCCCCCAATATTTTATTTTCACAAGGGTAACAGGAGAAATTGGACCCAAAAAGTTGTTGTCCAATTTGTCCTGAGTACGCTGATACCCAACATGTGTGAGAAAACGACTGTATGGGTGCACGTCTGGGCTCGGAAGGGAAGTAGTGACGTTTTGGATTGCAGACTTTGATGGAATGGTCTGGGGGCGTCATGTCGCATTTGGAGAGCCCCTGATGCGCCTAAACAGTGGAAACCCCCCAGAAGTGACCCCATTTTGGAAAATAGACCCCACAAGGAACTTATCTAGAAGTGTGGTGAGCGCTATGAAGCCCCAAGTGCTTCACAGAAAATTTATAACATACAGCCTTAAAAACAAAAAAATCATTTTTTTTTTTACAAAAATGATTTTGTCGCCCCCAGTTTTTTATTTTCCCAAGGGTAACAGAAGAAATAGGACAAATTGCACAATAACTCTTGTGGTCCAGAGTACGCTGATACCCCATATGCGGCGGTAAACTACTGTTTGGGCGCATGGCAGAGCTCAGAAGTGAAGGAGCACCGTTTGACTTTTTCAACGCAGAATTGGCTGGAATTGAGATCAGACGCCATGTCACATTTGGAGAGCCCCTGATGTGCCTAAACAGCAGAAACCCCCCAATTCTAACTCCAACCCTAACCCCAACATACCCCTAACCCTAGTCCCGACCCTAACCACAAACCTAACCCTAACACACCCCTAACCCTAATCCCAACCATAACCCTAATACTAACTTTAGCGCCAATCCTAACCCTAACTTTTGCCGCAACACTAACCCTAATGGGAAAATGGAAATAAATACATTTTTTTAATTTTATTATTTTTCCTTAACTAAGGGGGTGATAAAGGGGGGTTTGATTTACTATTTATAGCGGGTTTTTGTGATTGGCAGCTGTCACGCTAAAAGACGCTTTTTATTGCAAAAAGTAGTTTTTTGCATCACCACATTTTGAGAGCTATAATTTTTGCATATTTTGGCCCACAGAGTCATGTTAGGTCTTATTTTTTGCGGGACGAGGTGACGTTTTTATTGGTACAATTTTTGAGCATGTGACATTTTTTGATCGCTTTTTATTTCGATTTTTGGGAGGTTAGAATGAACAAAAATCAGCAATTCATGAATTTCTTTTGGGGGAGGCTTTTATACCGTTCCGCGTGTGGTAAAATTGATAAAGCAGTTTTATTCTTCGGGTCAGTACGATTATGGCGATACCTCATTTATATCATTTTTTTATGTTTTGGCGCTTTTATAGAATAAAAACAATTTTATATAAAAAATCATTATTTTTGCATCGCTTTATTCTGTGAGCTATAACTTTTTTATTTTTTCACTGATGATGCTGTATGATGGCTCGTTTTTTGCGGGACAAGATTACGTTTTCAGCGGTTCCATGTTTATTTATATCTGTCTTTTTGATCGCGTGTTATTCTACTTTTTGTTCGGCGGTATGATGATAAAGCATTGATTTTTTGCTTAGTTTTTTTTTTTTTTTAAGGGGTTCACTAAAGGGGTTAACTAGTGGGACAGTTTTATAGGGGGGGTCGTTTCGGACGCGGCTATACCAAATATGTGTACTTTTATTGTTTTGTTTTTATTATTTACAGGAAGAAATGAATTTATTGGGGAATTATTTTTTTTTTTTTTTATGATTTTTTTTACCACTTTTTATTTTTATTTTTTTTACTTTTTTGCTTTGTCCCAGGGTGGGACATCACAGTATTTTATCAGATCGCTGGTGTGACAGTGTGCACAGCACTCTGTCACACCAGCGATCGCTCTGGCATCGCTGCAGGCTTCCTCTGCGCCTGCTCTCAGCAGGCACTGAGGAAGCCGCCTCCCTGCAGGACCCCGGCGCCATACTGGATCCAGGGACCTGGAGGGAGGATGGACCCTCGGAACAGCGCGACACATCACGCTGCTCTGAGGGTCTCAGGGGGGTGCGCAGGGAGCCCCCACCCTGCGAGATCCTCCCCTGTGCCCCGGGCACACCGCGATCATGTTTGATCGCGGTGTGCTAGGGGTTAATGTGCCGGGAGCGGTCCGTGCTGTGATATTCAGCTGACACCCGGCGGCGATCAGCTACGCTCCCCCTGGGAGCGCAGCTGATCGCCTATGAAGTACTATTCCGTCCATGGGAATTAGGTCCAGGGTCACATGGACGGAATAGTACGTCTGATGGCAGAGAGGGGTTAAGGGTGAGAGTAGGGCGACGGGCGAGTGGTGACAAAAGGGAAAGAGTGACCGAGGTGATATAGCAATGATAGCTGCCTCCACTCTGCACAACCGGACACCGGGTCCGAAGATTGCTAGAACCTTCACGGCTAGTAGGAGAAAACCGGAATCCCTGCTGGACTTCAAGTTGCAGAGGGGCCCTATAGTGCTGATACGTAACCGGGGTCAGGGAGAACAGGAGTTGGGCCTGATCAGCCATAGACTTAGTTCTTGCCAAAAGAAGGCTCCACCACAGTGTCGGCCGGGCGTAGCTGTTTTACACAGAGTTGAACTTAGCTTCATGCAGGTTGGAAACTCACACATTAAGAAGTAAGGAGGCCTTAAACCTACTCAGTGATTACCTGGATGTGCATCCTCCACCCTGAGCAGCTCCCCGGGACGTACCTGCAAATACCACCAGTAAAGGTATGGAAAGAGACTGATTTGTGTGTGTCTGCCTTATTGCCTGCACCCTGTACCGCCATATACTTTGAGGGATCCAGTCTTACCTGTGGAAGACTTAACACCTTGCTGCCAGTAACAACCCCTCAGAGGATTAACCCTGCAGCGCTGGTCACCCTGATCAGAAACCACAGGTGGCGTCACGAACAATTCCTAAAATCCCTGTAAATATTCCCCTTTGAATGAGCGCCCAGGGCAACGGACCGAGCTGTGCTACTTGTGACATTCCCCATTGAAGTTAACGGGCTCGGTGCCGAGTACCCCATAACCCTGGTTGTGTGCGACTCATCTTTGGCGTCATGAACAGGATACGAAGCTTACTATTTGTGAGTCCTGTGTGCCTTGAATTGGACTGTTTTTGTGCAAAAAGACTGTGCTGCTGTTGTTTGATTTTTGGCGCCATTTTCCGCCATTTTGCCGCCATATTCGCGCCCTGAGGCGCTGGTGAAGAAGGTGGGCGTGCCTTCGTGGGCGTACCCCCCCGTGGCGCGAAAGTGATGGGCGCCCTGTCTAAATGCTATTACAATGTGAGAGCCTGCCCCACTGCAAGAGAGATCCGCCTCCTCTTCATCCTCTATGCCAGGAAGAGAAAGCGAAAGTCCCGCCTCCACGGAAGGGGCCAGATTGTTCCTGATGGAAAACACAGTCTGGCCTGGAGTGAGATGGCGGAAGGACAGGAGACGCTGTGTGGAGGAATGGCGGTGCGCAGACCCCGTTCCCCTGAAGAGCTGCTGCCTGTGCCTGAGCCATCCCCAGGTTGGGTGGACGACAGAAGAACGCAAAAAGTGGAGGAGGTGGATGCGGTGCTGAGGGACATATCCCGACATCGCGCTGAAATGGAGGCGATGGAGAAAAGCTGGCGTGCCCTGAAACAGCGGCTGCTGTGGGACGCAACTCTCTCCCCTCCAGAAGCGCAGCTGCCACCCGCGCCACTACTGGCCCGGCGGCTGATGAAGAACCGGAGGCCGGCCCTGAAAGAGCTGATCCTGACTCCGCCGAGGAAGCGGCGGGAGGGAAGGAGGCTGAGGAGGCCCTGCCAGCACCGGAATGCCAGCCCGGCCTGGAACCAGAGGCCGCAGCGGAATGCAGTCCCCCGGTAGGGACGTCGGAGGAGGCCCAGCCGTCCGTGATGGAGATCGATTGGGAGGAGATGGAGTACCTGGATGACGTGGAATACGCCGCCCAGAAGGAGAACGAGTGGCGACGCCGTGAGCAGGAGCAGCGGCAGCAGCAGGTTAGTGCGTCCCCAACTGAGCCACTGCGCGTACCTGCATCCTGTCCTGCACCACTGCGTGCACCTGCAACCTATTCTGCAACGCAGCAGGCTAGTGCGACCCCCATGGAGCCAGATCTGTATTTAGAAGAGGCACCTGTAAGGCCTCCAGCTAATCGCAAAATTGTAAAAACTGTGGCTACCCAGACACAGGTAGCAGGACATGATCTATTGGTGATGCGTTCCAGAGCGCACCGCATACTTCCAGCCCCAGGTATGGAAGAAGTAATCGCAATTTACAAAGAAGAACAGTAGGACCCAGACAGGGTTTACTGCATCTGTAAAAAGTTAAAAGAAGAATTGCACTTTATTGAAATGTGATGATGTTTGCATAGTATGCATAGTATACCCCAGTTGGGTAATGTGAAGTATAATGTGAAATGTTTTTATGCCAAGGACTGCGTGGCTGAGGACTTTGCCAGCCCAAAAACTTTAGTTGTAAATAGTTAGCACTTCGGTGCCCCATCTTGGTTTTACATAAAGCCATATCTACCTCTGAAGCAAAACCCGTATGGTGTGCCTTGAGTGAGGAAGGCAGAGAAGTCCTGCAGCCCACCCAGGACCCACGTGGGAGGTTTGGTACGGGTCCTCCACAAGAATATTGTATTTAATGAGAAAAGTATTTTGATATTTTTCTAATTGCAATTTGTACACAATGTAACGTTAAAATGTCCTTACCTCCCGCAAGGGATGAGTTATGTTGTTGATGTTATTATAAAAATTGTTTTTCCTTTTTCAGCCCGGGAGTGCTGACGACAACTAGGGGGGGATGTGTGGCCCAGCTGCTCTTGGTACACATGTTCCCTGGAGAATGCACAGAAAGGTAATTACAAAAACCTGATATTCATTCACACTCACACTTCCCTGTAGTGCCACCAGAGGGAGCCTTAGAATATATAAGGGTGTGGGAGACGTTAGCAGGAGTTCAGTTCAGTTCAGTTCCTGTCAGAGCTTTGTCTGAGCCAGTGCGAGTTCAGATGTGTAGTGATTCCTGTCAGATGAGACAGAGGAAAGAAGGCAAGCTGTTACCTCAGAACAGGCTGACTGTTAGTTCCCTATGAACGTGGAAAGCGACTCTCGGAGCGAACGTGAATTCAGTCTGACGGAAGGTCCTGAGAGCTGCTCTGGACAGAGTCTATGAAGGAAAAGAAGGAAGGGGACTACAGTTATTATAACAACGAGTCGACTGAGAAAACGGTCAGTGAGCTGTGGAAGGAAGGAAGCTGACGACTACACCTACTGCTACCCGTGCTTATGTTAAGGGTGAGAGTAGGGCGACGGGCGAGTGGTGACAAAAGGGAAAGAGTGACCGAAGTGATATAGCAACGATAGTTGCCTCCACTCTGCACAACCGGACACCGGGTCCGAAGATTGCTAGAACCTTCACGGCTAGTAGGAGAAAACCGGAATCCCTGCTGGACTTCAAGTCGCAGAGGGGCCCTATAGTGGTGATACGTAACCGGGGTTAGGGAGAACAGGAGTCGGGCCTGATCAGCCATAGACTTAGTTCTTGCCAAAAGAAGGCTCCACCACAATGTCGGCCGGGCGTAGCTGTTTTACACAGAGTTGAACTTAGCTTCATGCAGGTTGGAAACTCACACATTAAGAAGTAAGGAGGCCTTAAACCTACTCAGTGATTACCTGGATGTGCATCCTCCACCCTGAGCAGCTCCCCGGGACGTACCTGCAAATACCACCAGTAAAGGTATGGAAAGAGACTGATTTGTGTGTGTCTGCCTTATTGCCTGCACCCTGTACCGCCATATACTT
This sequence comes from Oophaga sylvatica, assembly GCA_033576555.1. Classification (NCBI taxonomy): domain Eukaryota; kingdom Metazoa; phylum Chordata; class Amphibia; order Anura; family Dendrobatidae; genus Oophaga; species Oophaga sylvatica. The sequence goes on along the minus strand of JARQOD010000009.1, from coordinate 138,029,782 downwards.
TGAGGGATCCAGTCTTACCTGTGGAAGACTTAACACCTTGCTGCCAGTAACAACCCCTCAGAGGATTAACCCTGCAGCGCTGGTCACCCTGATCAGAAACCACAGGTGGCGTCACGAACAATTCCTAAAATCCCCTGTAAATATTCCCCTTTGAATGAGCGCCCAGGGCAACGGACTGAGCTGTGCTACTTGTGACATTCCCCATTTAAGTTAACGGGCTCGGTGCCGAGTACCCCATAACCCTGGTTGTGTGCGACTCACATCCATCAGAGAAGTGTGGCAAGTCACATCCTAGTGATGAGTGATTTCAAAACTTCTCCATGGAATCAAATTATTTTCCAACTCTAATAAAAAGATGATTTATCATTAATCCACATTTTGTGAGCCGATGTCTTCTTTCCGGTTCAGGTCTCCAATAGTTCTATCTGGTTCCATTCATAAACATCTGTCAATAAATGGTAACAATTTAAATGCTTTAAGAATATTATAAAATGACACAGAAAACATCATTGTTTTTATGGATATGAGAAAGATTTGGCTATCATTTTGTAAATAGAAACATTGACTTAGTCATGTGTGACTTTTTAATATGATTTAAAGCAACTATTGTAAGTATATTGCTCTATCACTGCAGCTCTGGGTCACTCTCATTGTCCTCTCAAGTAGGCGTCACCTTTTCACACTTTAGCCACTGAACTTCTCATTTAAGCTGTGCTATTGGCCAAGAGTAGACAGAAGAGTCCTTACAACCCTTATAACTATCCCAGGTCTTACAGCTGCTCATTTGTTGGATATATCACCTCTCTGTGAACATCAATTTGGACTATACAACTAAACGAAATTTAGCCATGGAATTCCGAACACTTTGCATCCTCACCAATGTCCTTGTATTTTGCCCATTCTTTACTGCATCGGCATGGTGAGTTCAAACCCAGATTTGAATGCGAAATCCAAAATATTCTTCAATACATCAAAAAATAGTCATGTTTTTTTCTTGTCTCTGTTTCAGGTCAGTCAACAACTTTCTAATGACGGGACCGAAGGTAGTTTGTGCTTTTTTTTTTGTTCTATTTGATTTTGCTTGAGTTTCGCATATCTGTACAGATAGGTCTAGCCATAGTGTTTCGCTTATTGCAGGCCTACTTGACATATTCTACCAGTGTGGCAGTGGGAGCCCAGAGTGGCATTGAGGAGTGTAAGTTTCAGTTTGCATGGGAGCGGTGGAACTGTCCTGAGAGCACACTTCAACTAGCAACCCACAATGGACTAAGAAGTGGTAAGTAAATTTATTTGGCAAAATTAAAAAAAAAGTTTTTAACATCCATTAAGAAATATCTATAATTATACATCTTGTATACTCTACATAATTATCGAACGAACCGGAAGAAATTGGAATATTATATTATGTAGTTTATATACCTGTATGCATATTTGTGTATGTACAGTATGTGTGTGTGGTTATATATGTATGTATATACATATTGTAATATTATTTGTAGTTCTATATGTCAAAAATGTGATATTCAATATCTCCGAAATTATTCTTTGGCCGCATCACTGTTCTAAGTGTGGAAACCAAATGTAATGTTTCAATATTGAAAAAGGTTGAAGAAGTGGACCAATGAGGGATTTCTATATGTACAGAATCTATAGATATTGCATGAAGGTTGTCCAGGTGTAAAAGCAAAAACTTCAGTTACTCTATGTGACTGCAGACTTCTGAATCATGACAGCGCGTGGCGTGCACACTGTCATGATTCTCCAGTATTCTTGGTGCAAGTGGTCACATTACTTCATGTATGCGATTTATGCACATGCGGTCTTGTGCCTACTAGATGTGTTCGACTTTTCTCAATTCGTTTCAATTGACAGTGGATGACACTAGTGAGCCAGTGACTGCAAGGGTGCAAATCACATACTTGCTGTCAGGTGACCAGTAAATGTTTGCAAAGAAAGGCAGGATCCAGCTTTAGCCAATAAAATCAAAAAGTCTTTATTTGTAGCCATATAAAAGAATTGCTGCTATGACATATCGAACCGAGATCAACCGGAGGGAAGGTGACAAATGAAACTGAAAGCGTTTCAAACACAGAGTGTGTTCTTCTGAGTTTAAGAACACACTCTGTGTTCGAAACGCGTTCAGTTTCATTTGTCACCTTCCCTACAGATCCCCGTTCGATATGTCATAGCAGCAATTCTTTTATATGTCTACAAATAAAGACTTTTTGATTTTATTGGATGAAGCTGGATCCTTCTTTTCTTTGCAAGTGTTCACTTCGGCATCTAGCAGAGATGCGATCCCATGCTTCTCCTCAAGTTCATCAGGAACTAATTAACGGAGAGCTGAAGTAAAGGTAATGTCACACTAAGCGAGATCGCTAACGAGATCGCTAAAGAGTCACCGATTTATGACGCAGCAGCGACATCGTTAGCGATGTCGCTGTGTGTGACATGTAGCGGCGATGTGGCCCCTGCTGAGATGTCGCTGATCGTTCATGAACATTCTGAGCCGTTTTTTTGGTCGTTGGTGTCCCGCTGGTGAGCCTGAATCGCTGAGTGTGACACCCTTTATGAACGACTTTACCAGCGTCGCAGGTGGGACTAGGTTTTCTCAACGACCGCAGAGGTCGTTATACAGATCGCTGATCTCTGATGAGATCAGCTAACTAGCGACCACATAGCGATCGCACTAACGATCTCACCAGGTCGTGTCATTGTCGTGATCGCTAGTGCGATCGCTAAGTGTGACAGTGCCTTAACTTCTCTGTTTTTTGGCCAGTAAATGTTGACAGCATGCACATCACATGCTGTCCCGATTCATAAGTCTGTAGTCAAACACAGTGACTGCAGATTTATCTCTCAATCCTGGACAACCCCTTTAACCTCTTCACATGGCTTTTGCTTTTGCACTTTCGTTCTTAGAAGATCAATACCTTGAAATTTTCCATTGACAAAGCCTTGCGACTGCTTTTTATTTGAAGGATGAGTTGTAGTTTTGAGTGACACCTTTTATTTTACCATATAATGTGCTAGAAAACATGAAAAAAATCCAAATTAGGTGAAATTGTGATTAAAACACAATTCCGACATTGTTTCTTTTTTTTTTGAGGGGCGTGCTTTTGAGGTGCTCATTATTCAGTAAGTATGACCTGGCAATAGTATGATTGTATAGTGAGGGTTTTTTTTCTAAGTAGTAAAAAAAATGTAAGAAAGTTATAAAAAAAGAATTTTGGCTAGTGTTGCCATTTTTCAACTCTGCTTTCATTTTTCCATTGATGGAGCTGTGCGAGGGCATGATTTTTGTGTGGAATGCTGATGTTTTTATATGTACCACTCTGAATTTGTTTTTGCATTTATTGGGGGAGGTTTGGTGACTAAAAATAGCAAATACGGTGTTTCGATTTTTTTTTGTTAATGTTCACAAGAAAGGTTAAGTAATTTTATGTTTTTTATTTCTTAAATGCTAAAGTTTGCATTTTTTATTCAGTTTTTTACAGGTTGAAAATGAGTCATTTTAATTTTTATCTTTATATTTTTAAAAACATTTTTACTTGATTTTTTCAGTCCTTCTTAAAGGGAATCTGTCAGTAGGATCGCCTCACCTAAGCCGTCTATATGGGCAAGTAGTTCATAGGAAGCTGAATTAAATGATTCCTTGATTTATGCAATCTGATATTTTATCCAGGTTTTTCTTATGGAAATAAGCTGTTCCCAGCTATGGACAGAACATATACGGTACATCTCCCTGAGACTCCACCTCCGGAGCTTATTTTATTTAAAGGGGGGAGTTACCAGTGTGAGACATGTAACACAGTACATCAGAACTCAACCTTGTCTTCTTACAATCACATTTGCTGCAGCTCTCACAGCTCTACTGTATTATAACAATATTGTAGCCCTGCCTGCCTGTGAGATGGCAGCTGAGAGGAACCTGCAGATGTCTCAGGTATAACCACACACAGCTCTGCAGTGAGATCAGAGAGCAACCATTACACATCACACTGGGAACACCCCCTACTATTTAAAATAATTTCAAGAGGCGGAGTATCATGAAGATCTATGTCTGGTCCATAGCCTAGAACAGCTCATTTGCATATAATAAAAACATGGATTTCTCAGGAATAAGACATTGGATCACAGATATCAGGTATCATTTTATTCAGCTTTCTATGATGTACAAGCCCATATAGACGGCTTAGGAGGCTTCCTTTTAAAGCTGCAATCCTTTGATCACTTTTTATATACACTCCAATATCACAGTATTACAGAATAAAGCTAAAATCATAGTCTCCCACAGCCTATAGCTGGGCTTTAGAGGAACAATAAGTTGCTAAACATCGACACCCACAATTTTCGTTGGTGGAGGTGACAGTGGCAATGGGTACCCAAAATGGTACAACACCAAGATCATGTGCCTTAGATGAGAATGTTAGAGATTGACTGGCATTAAGGGGTTAAACATTACTACTGAATAACTCCTTCTTAATAAACAATGTCACGTGGACACTAGACGTCTTCTACGCTGATGGAATAGGGAAAGCAATGACATTGTTTATGACCAACAGTAGACTAAGCAGAGAGATCGGAGAAATTGCACCGGTTCCGGAAGTAAGTATTTACTACAGTGGAGCTATAAAGCAGGGGTTGTCCCATCAGAATAGTCTGCTAGCAGCTCAACCCAGTATGATAATAATTAGACATTTGTCTTTATGCTTTACTCCTTCAGCCACAAGAGAAACATCATTTGTACATGCTGTCAGTTCAGCCGGAGTAATGTACACATTGACCAGGAACTGTAGTATGGGAGATTTTGATAATTGTGGATGTGATGACTCTAGAAATGGACGTATTGGTGAGTTTTATCATCTAGAACCATTTTATCTGCTCATATACTCTTCACCGTAGAAAACCCTCACATAATTGGCACTTGTGTATATAAATACTGGGATATATAAATATATATATATTTATAATTTAATAATAAGTGTATATATATGATGGAGGGAGAGAGAGATTGATTGATTGATGATCGATGCTGTTCTACACTTGACTATGCCTTTAGTTACCTACTGTAGAATAATGCTCTGCTTTTTATTTTACTTCTGTCACACATTCAGAAAGGGATTTTCATGCTAATATATACCAGTAATGTCCTAGATACCCTGGCCAGTGTCCAGCAGTGCCATTCAATGGCCATGGACTGTAACGCTCAGCAGGGGGGGACTCAGAAAGGTCATTAGGATACATGTGCCAAATAACATTGTTTTTACTGTTTAAATATAAAACATGCATTCATATTGTTAAATGCCCAATGATACTTTTGATAGCAGTCTTGATATTATGTATAAATAGCAACATTTTGAGTTCTATTTCTCATATATAGGTGGTAGAGGCTGGGTATGGGGTGGATGCAGTGATAATGTTGAATTTGGAGAAAGGATCTCAAAACTTTTTGTTGATGGCCTGGAGACAGGACACGATGCCCGAGCCTTAATGAACCTGCATAACAACGAAGCAGGAAGACTTGTAAGTTCATTGACATTTGTTTGCTTTGTAAATTCTCTTTTTGACATGTTTCTTTAATTTAACAACATTAAAATAGAATAGAGGTAGAGAAATGCTGAATAATAGGAGGTCATTGTAAGTTAATGTCCCCATACACATTAGATAAAGGTGGATCAAACCCACTGATTTCTGCAGGATCAACTGATCATCTAATGTGTGCGGTAGCATCCCGATAGATAATATTGGGGAGAGCAGGATCCAGCTTAATGGAGTTCAATGGTCAAATCGTTTGTTCAGCAGATAGATTCTAGGAGCAGATCTGTTATATAGAGACCATGGGAGCTCTCGTCCAAGTGTTTCTTCACATAGGGGAGTCAGGAGAGATCCCTGTTAGCTTTCTAAAGTTTCTAGTGAGTATGGTCAGCTTTATTCTTACTAGATCTATTGGCCAAAACCACAGGTGGACACAGACCAAAGAGCCCTTGTGTAACAACAATTTTAGGGGCCCTTTTGCAGTCCAATAGGTGATTATAGTGCATAATTTCACCTAATTTGGAGGTGACAATGGACCTCTTTAACGCCTGGGCCCCTGTGTGGCTGATATGTCTGCCATTGGCCAGAGCATTCACATCTCCACTTAACCCTGTTCAGCATTCTTAGATGTGTCAGAAGTGTGCTCTTAGTATTAACCAGTGTTCACACCTTGGTATAAGGTCACTTTTGTTTTGGATTAGGAGCCTAAAACAATAACCTTTAGAGAGGGTCTGCCACCAAGTCAAAAGTGACCAGTTTTTGCTCTCATTTTTTTCTCACAGCTCCCCAGAGCATGCCATTTTTTTCAAATTTTTTATGGTTTTAACAAGATTGCATGGTTCACAAGATCCAATGGGGACAAGTATTTAGGTTGCTATGTATGACTACCCTGTGAGTCGATCCCCCATGGTAAAGATCATAAAAATTAGCATTACATTTTTCAGTGCATTAGAAGAAAAAGACCCAACAGAGATACTGACTATGTGACTAAAACGTGATGTGAACATAGTCTAATACATACCTGTCGGAAATGACAGCCAGTTTATGCTTCCTATGACATGAACCAGCTGTCAGGTTTGCTTTTACACTGTGTAGCAGTAAAAGTGCTGCTTGTTCATGTTAGAGTTACCAGTATTCCGTGTCCATCTCACTAACAATTATTTACAAGCCAATAGGACATTGTGCTCTACATGGGTTTCCTTCTGGTAGAAAATATTTTAAAATCTCATTCGAAATGATGAAACTATAAGATTTTTCTGCAATGATTCTTTAAGGGCCTGTATTCATTTGTTGCTATAGTTATAAAATAATAACACAAAATGACTAAGGGCCCCGTCACACCTAGCGACACACCAGCGATCCCGACAACAATATGCACTTGTAGAAAACAATGGAAAAAGCAAGCCCAGGCCATCAGGAAAATGTAATATCAAATAGAGAGTAACCTGAGGCAAATCATTTTCAATGCAGGAAAATTATTTATTAATGAATCCAAGGATGCACAGAAAAGTAACACCAAAAGTCTGATGCTCAGTCGGCAGAGCATCAGACTTTTGGTGTTACTTTTCTGTGCATCCTTGGATTCATTAATAAATAATTTTCCTGCATTGAAAACAATATGCACTTGTCAGGATCGCTGGTGTGTCGCTACATGATCGCTGCTGAGCTGCCAAACAGGCAGCTCAGGCAGCGATCAGCACAACGACACTGCGGGTAACGTCGCTTAGTTACCCGCAGTGTACGTTGGATACCAGCCCGTTGGTGCAGGGAGCTGGTAACCAAGGTACACATCGGGTTTCCAGGTGCTGTGCGGCACCTGGAAACCCGATGTGTACCTTGGTTACCAGCTCCCCTGCAGCAGCGCGCTGGTATCCAATGTAAACATCGGGTTTCCAGGCACCGCCCGGTGCCTGGAAGCCCGATGTTTACCTTGGTTACCAGCTGATCGCTGGTCTCCTGCCTGCCACACGCAGCGATGCGCTCTAGCCAGAGGGAGACCAACGATCAAAAAAATGTCCAGGACATTCAGCGACACCCAGCAGGGGGGCTGATCATCGCTGAATGTCACACACAGCGATATCGCTGGGGAGATCGCTGTTGCATCACAAAACCAGTGACTCAGCAGCGATCTCGCTGTGTGTGACGGGGGCTTAACTCTACTGTATATCTGGCATTATGCTCTCTTATATGGCACCATCTTATCCAAAGCACTTTATCATCACTGTCCACAAAAGAGCTCACAATCTAAAGACTGTTTTATGGAGTGTGGGAGGAAACACAAGGAGAACATACAAACTCCTTGCAAATGGTGCCCTGGTGGGATGTAAACCCAGGATTCCAGCGCTGGAAAGCTACAGTGCTAACCACTGAGCCACCATGATAATCGCTAAACCACCATGCTGCCTAGTTCTTTATCCTGAAACTTGTTCAGTTTTTCAGCAACTGTTCATTTCAAACCTAAAGGCCCCGTCTCACATAGCGAGATCGCTACCGAGATCGCTGCTAAACAGCGATCTCGCTATGTCTGACACGTACCAGCGATCAGGCCCCTGCTGTGAATCGCTGGTCGTGTCAGGACTTTTTTTTGATCGCTGGTCTCCCCTGGCCAGCACTCATCGCTGCGTGTGACAGGCAGGAGACCAGCGATCAGCTGGTAACCAAGGTAAACATTGGGTTTCCAGGCACCGCGCAGCGCCTGGAAACCCGACGTGTACCTTGGTTACCAGCTCCCTGCATCAGGGGGCTGGTATCCAACGTACACTGTGGGTAACTAGTGTCGCTGTCCTGATCGCTGCCTGAGCTGCCTGTTTGGCAGCTCAGCAGCGATCATGTAGCAACACACCAGCGATCCTGATCGTTGTCGGGATCGCTGGTGTATCGCTATGTGAGACGGGGCTCTTAGGCAAACTAACAAAGCACTTCAAATGTTCACCATTGAACGCAGTAACTCGTAGACTATGAGCACACGGCATCTTTTAGATACCAGCGCAGCTGCTGAGTTCTCTCAGGTGAAGCCTGAAGCACCTTCGTCGGTGGTCTAGCCTCGTTCAAGCAGCAGCTTTGCCACCCCTCATTTTTTACTCGATATTGTAAAGTATGAAGATTGAATGCCTTCAGAATGGAAGTCGACCAAAGAATCAGCATGGCATTTCAACCATTTTAGGGTTTCCAAACCTTGAAGCGGTTAGAGACATAACAATGAACATGTCTACAACAATTTTGTTTTGACATTGCTGTGCACTGTTTATTTTATGGGACACTTTTGTGGCACTTTTTCAGGCAGATTTCGTGTGGAATCCATCTGAAAAAAAAAGCTATGGTCACAAAGCCATATGAAGTATTTTTTGTCGTCTTGTATTTATATAGAAAACAAGTGGATTTTGGTCAATTTTTGCCTAAAAAGTGCAGCATGTAGCAGTTTCTGTATTACCGCCATTCAATGAGCAATAAATAGTAGAACTTGGCACGTGCCATGTGCTTATATCCGTAGAATAGTTAAAAGCTGACAAAAAGCGAGCAATAGGGCATCACCGGGCAGTAAGCATTGTACATAGTCTGGTATTACTCACCTGGCTGGGTTGTGTAAGGCACAACTCTTAGTCTAGTTTCACACTAGCGTTTGGCAGGGCTGTGTACTTCCTCCGTCAAGCCCCGCCCACTGCCTCACCTCTTCCTTTCAGCGTCGCCTACCTCTGCATGCATCCTGTGTACCCTATCTTTAACAATGGGTACGCAGGCCATGCGGATGTATGCGGATGCCTCCGCATGCATAGTTTTGACGCTACGCCGACCTGCGTCGAACGCAAAACAACGCATGCAAAGGCATCTGCATGGCCTGCATACCCAATGTTAAAGATAGGGTACGCAGGACGCATGCAGAGGTAGGCGGCGCTGAAAGGAAGAGGTGCGGCAGTGGGCGGGGCTTGACGGAGGAAGTACGTAGCCCTGCTGAAACCCTAGTGTCAAACTAGCCATAGGCAGATATAAATACCAGCTGATGCTGCTCCGTATGCTGGAATAAAACCAGCAGTAAATACAACAGAAAGAGATATACTATGGATAATTCTGCTGTGCTGATGGTCAAGAAGTTATCAAATGTAATTTTATACATTAATACGCGAACACTTGCACTTTTATGCAAAATCTTTTTAAGACAAATACAATTTTTATCCCATTTCTAATATATTTATTTGTAATTATCCCCATTTTTATACTTGTACTTTTTAAACTTATACAAATAAAATTGTACCCCTTACTTGCACGACTCTTTCCTTCCCTCTGTCCCTTTTCGCACTAAGCACTTTTTAATTTTTAAATGTAAATTATCAGCCAATTACAATGGGGAAAGAAAGTGTTTAGCCAGCCACAAATTGTGCAAGTTCTCCCACTTAAAAAGATGACATCATAGGTAGACCACAACCATGAGAGCCAAAATGAGAGCACAAATCCAGAAAATCACCTTGTCTGATTTGGCAAGATTTATTTTGCAAATTATGGTGGTAATTAAGTATTTGGTCATTAACAAAAGTTCATCTCAATATTTGTGATATATCCTTTGTTGGCAATGACAGAGGTCAAACGTTTTCTGTAAGTCTTCACAAGGTTGCACACACTGTTGGTGGTATGTTGGCCCATTCCTCCATGCAGATCTCCTCTAGAGCAGTGATGTTTTGGGCCTGTTGCTGGGCAACATGGACTTTCAAATCCCTACAAAAGTTTTCTATGGGGTTGAGATCTGGAGACTGGCTAGGCCACTCCAGGACCTTCATATGCTTCTTACGAAGCCACTCCTTCGTTACCCTGGCGGTGGGCTTGGGATCATTATCATGCTGAAAGGCCATCCACGTTTCATCTTCAATGCCCTTGCTGATGTAAGGAGGTTTGCACTCAAAATCTCATGATACATGGAACCATTCATTCTTTCATGTACACGAATCAGTCGTCCTGGTCCCTTTGCAGAAAACATCCCCAAAGCATGATGTTGCCACCCCCATGCTTCACAGTAGGTAAGGTGTTCTTTAGATGCAACTCAGCAGTCTGTCTCCTCCAAACACAACGAGTTTTGTTTCTACCAAACAGTTCTACTTTGGTTTCATCAGACCATATGACATTCTCCCAATACTCTTCTGGATAATCCAAATCCTCTCTAGCAAACTTTAGACAGACCTGGACATGTACTGGCTTAAGCAGAGGGACACGTCTGGCACTGCAGGATCTGAGTCCCTGGCAGTGTAGTGTGTTACTGATGGTAGCCTTTGTAACAGTGGTCCTAGATCTATGCAGGTCATTCACTAGGTCCCCCGTGTGGTTCTGGGATTTTTGCTCCCCATTCTTGTGATCATTTTGACCCCTCAGGGTGAGATCTTGCGTGGAGCCCCAGATCGAGGGAGATTATCAGTGGTCTTGTATGTCTTCCATTTTCTTATTATTGCTCCCACAGTTGATTTCATCACACCTAGCTGCTTGCCTATTGCAGATTCAGTCTTCCCAGCCTGGTGCAGGCAACAATTTTGCTTCTGGTGTCCTTTGACAGCTCTTTGGTCTTCACCATAGTGGAGTTTGGAGTGTGACTGTTTGAGGTTGTGGACAGGTGTCTTTTATACTGATAACAAGTTCAAACAGGTGCCATTACTACAGGTAATGAGTGGAGGACAGAGGAGCCTCTTCAAGAAGTTACAGGTCTGTGGGAGCCAGAAATCTTGCATGTTTTTAGCTTACCAAATACTTATTTTCCACCATAATTTACAAAATAAATCTTGCCAAGTCAGACAAGGTAATTTTCTGGATTTGTTTTCTCATTTTGACTCTTAGTTGTGGTCTACCTATGATGTCAATTACAGGCCTCTCTCATCTTTTTAAGTGGGAGAACTTGCACAATTTGTGGCTGACTAAATACTTTTTTTCCCCACTGTATATACATACATCTAACATGACCTAAACAACTACAATAGTTGTTGGTAGTTGTATATAATTACTAATTGTAAAATTGACATTTTACAGTTCTGTATTTTGTGCATTTATTGGTAAATTTTACACATTTATCTTCATATTTGTTTTTGAACACTCCTTCCCTTTTTAAATTTCATGTTTATCAGTTAGGCTGGTTTCACATTTGAGTTCAGGAGGGCTGCGGATGGCTGCCTACTTCCTCCTTTCTTCCTCCCTGAAGCTCTGCCTACTTCTGTATGTGTCCTGCATTTCCCTGCATACCTATTTTTAACATTGGGTACCCAGGGACAGGCGTTGTATGCGCATGCGTCTGCATACGGCGATTTGACGTGTGCAGCGACCGCATGGAAACGCAAAATTTTGCGTTTTCGTGTGGTCACCGCACACGTCAAATAGCCGCATGCAGACCCATCCGCCTTCAACGCATGTTCCTGCGTACCCAATGTTAAAGATAGGTACGCAGGGAAACGCATGACACATACAGAAGTAGGCAGAGCTTCAGGGAGGAAGAAAGGAGGAAGTAGGCAGCCATCCGCCCCCTCCTGAATGCAAATGTGAACCTAGCCTTACTCCTGATCATATCTATTTTTCTTTCTAATTAGCTATTTGAACACACAATTTTAATAACTAATTTCCTTTTAGATATTTATTCTATTAAAGTTTTTGTTTCTAATCTTCTAACATCTTTTCTGTAATTAAGCATATAGTCACATATCTTTTCACTTTCTGATTCAACTCCAATTAGTAACTCTTTTTCTACAATTAATTTAATCTTTATTTATCCTATGTAGATTAATTTGTCATTGTTTTACTCACATTTGAACCTTAAATCTTCAGCTTTGTTCATTTCTATTTCAGAAGAGCCTCCACTTACACCATTCTTCCAACAGTTATAGAGCTCATTTCCGCTATTGAACTGTATGTTCCTGATGAATCTGCTTCTTTTTTCATATTCTCTAAATGTCAGCAGTGTATTCTATGTCTAGCACTTATAGCTCGCAAGTTTGGATGTTGTTAAATGATTATATTTATATATATAAAGCTGAGTGTAGAGCCCCGCCCACTCCACATAGCCACATTCACTATAATATCCCACACAATCCCGTCAGCCAGAGCTACCGGACTACTACCCCTAATATCCCACATCGTCCCGTCAGCCAGAGCCACCGGACTACCAATATCCCACATCATCCCGTCAAAGCCACCAGACTACTACCCCGAATATCCCACATCATTCCGTCAGCCATAGTCACTGGACAACTACCACTAATATCCCACATCATCCCGTCACAGCCGACAGACTACTACCCCTAATATCCCACATCATCCCATCAGCCATAGCCACTGGACAACTACCACTAATATCCCACATCATCCCGTCACAGCCGACAGACTACTACCCCTAATATCCCACATCATCCCGTCAGCCAGAGCCACCGAACTACTACCCTTAATATACCACATCATCCCGTCAGCCAGAGCCACCGGACTACTAATATCCCACATCATCCCATCAGCCAGAGCCACCGGACTACTCCCCCTAATATACCACATCATCCCGTCAGCCATAGCCACCGGAAAACTACCACTAATATCCCACATCATCCCGTCACAACCGCCAGACTACTACCCCTAATATCTCACATCATCCCGTCAGCCAGAGCAACTGGACTACTACCCCTAATATCCCACATCATCCCGTCACAACCGCCAGACTACTACCCCTAATATCCCACATCATCCCGTCAGCCATAGCCACTGGACAACTACCATTAATATCCCACATCATCCCGTCACAGCCGCCAGACTACTACCCCTAATATCCCACATCATCCCATCAGCCATAGCCACTGGACAACTACCACTAATATCCCACATCATCCCGTCACAGCCGCCAGACTACTACCCCTAATATCCCACATCATCCCGTCAGCCAGAGCCACCGGACTACTACCCTTAATATACCACATAATCCCGTCAGCCAGAGCCACCGGACTACTAATATCCCACATCATCCCATCAGCCAGAGCCACCGGACTACTCCCCCTAATATACCACATCATCCCATCAGCCATAGCCACCGGAAAACTACCACTAATATCCCACATCATCCCGTCACAACCGCCAGACTACTACCCCTAATATCCCACATCATCCCGTCAGCCAGAGCAACTGGACTACTACCCTAATATCCCACATCATCCCGTCAGCCAAGCAATGACTACTACCACTATATCCCATCACCCATCACAGTCGCCAGAGCCACTGGAATACTACCCCTAATATCCCACATCATCCCATCAGCCACAGTCACCGGACTACTCCCCCTAATATCCCACATCATACAGTCAGCCTGGGGTCAGAACCAGAGCGCTGAGTGGAATGGCCCTAACTTCCATACCGGGGATCCCTTTAAGAGAGGCCTGGCGTCAGAACCAGAGCGCTGAGTGGATTTGCCCTTCAGAGCGCTGAGGGATTTGCCCTAACTTCCATACCGGAGATCCCTTTAAGAGAGGCCTGGGGTCAGTACCAAAGCGCAGAGTGGATTTGCACTCACTTTCGTACCGGGGATCCCTTTAAGAGAGGCCTGGGGTCAGAACCAGAGTGCTTAGTTGAATTGCCCTAACTTCCACACCAATGATCCCTTTAAGACAGGGTTCCCAACTCCAGTCCTCAAAGCCCACCAACAGGTCATGTTTTCAGGATTTCCTTTGTATTGCTCAGGTGATAATTGCCTCACCTGTGCAATACAAAGGAAATCCTGAAAACCTGATCTGTTGGTGGGCCTTGAGGACTGGAGTTGGGGAACCCTGCTTTAAGAGACCCTGGGGTCAGAACCACAGCACTGAGTGGAACTGTCCTAAATTCCATACCGGGGATCCCTTTAAGAGAGGCCTGGGGTCAAAACAAAGCGCAGGATGGATTTGCCCTAACTTCCATACCGGAGATCCCTTTAAGGGAAGATGTGCCTATGGGATGGAGGATGTGTGATGGGTATATGGGAAGGGGAGGGGGATTCATTTCTGTCATGTGCTCTCTGCTCCTTTCTGGGGGCAGACAATGGCTGAGAGCTTATTTTCCCAGGGGTGCTAGATTTCTCCCACCCAGTCACTGTTTGCTGAGGTGTTGTAGTGGAGTGAGAAAACTGTTGCTCATAGCAACCAATCACAGCTCAGCTTCTTTTAAATAGCTCTGGTGAAATGAAAGATGCTTCATGATGGTTGGTGATACACACACACATTCAATTTTATATATGTAGATAAATAGCGCTAACATATTCCACAGCACTTTACAGTTTGCACACATTATCAACACTGTCCTCAATGGTGCTTACAATCTAAATTCCCAATCAGTATGTCTTTGGAATGTGGGAGGAAACCAGAGTACCCGGAGGAAACCCACGCAAACATGGGGAGAACATACAAGCTCCTTGCAGATATTGTCCATGGTGAGATTTGAACCCAGGAACCCAGCACTACAAGGCTGCAGTGCTAGCCACTGAGCCACCGTGCTGCCCTAGATTAATAAAACTGCTCTTTGTTCAACACCATCGTCTCTATTGGACATCTTCTTGACCATTAGCACAGCAGATTTCTCCATGTATCTCCTACTATTACAAGTTCTGATATTTATTACAATTGGAGTGGAGGTAGATTCCCACTTGAGCACCCATCTTGACAAAAGGACTGACGCGCAGCCCTGTTATCTCCATTCAATGAGTGTTTGTGACAATTCAAACAGTAGCAGAAAAGTATAGCCAAGGATTCACTAGCAAAATCAGGACCAGATTTTTCTGATGTACATTTTCTGCATGCGAACGTGACCTTAGTATGTTTACAGAATTTTGAAAATCAGAAAAATTATTTTTAGAGTCATAGCTAACTTGTCTTTCATCCAGAGCAAAGATCAGTTTCACTATTTTGGGGCTGTATGTACAAAACTTGGCAAAAACAGAGTGAATTCTCTCTATTATTATTATTATTATTATTATTTATATAGCGCCATTAATTCCATGGTGCTGTACATGAGAAGGGGTTACATACAACCATTACCCTGCAAACCTATGCTTTAAAACAGGAACCGGCATGCAAAGATGAAGGAAATGAGAAAAATATTGTGACTTTCTTCCACTTTCTTTACGTGACAGCAGACTTGTGAATCCTTCACAGGGGTTATGTAGGACTTTTTTATTTTCCCTTGGTGGCTAAGCAGTTGTCAGCAGGCATTTGTTAATGACCTGCCTGTGCTTCCCTGGGAAATCTCTGCCAGCTCAGTGGTTTCTGACAGCTCCTAATGGCGATTGTTCGGCTTCCTGTGACGTCAGATCAACAGATCAGATCATTTTCTTCGGGTTGACTCATTTGGTGGGATATCACTGCCGATGTCATGTTGATTGACAGCGTGATCCCTGCTGCTTTAGGACTAAGCTGGCTGTCAATCCACATTACATTGGCACTGATACTGTTGACAGAGCAGCGTGCAAAAGAAGTTGCTCCATTGATGGAAAAACGTCATAGGGCAGTAGGTAGTTAGTAATTACCTGGCAAAGTGCTTAGCCCCAAATTAAAATTAAAAAAGTCCCTGATAACCCCTCTAAATGTGGCCGAGACAAAGTGTATAGGGAAGACTTGGCCGAGACAGAGAAAAATCCCCCATTTCGCCATCAACAAAAGAGTGTTGCTAATTCTGGGAAAAGAAAAAAAATATATATTCTCACCCAACCCCAACCTATGATATCATCATCATTTCTATGATATATTAGCAAACTGTAACATACATTTAATATTAGGTGTCCCAATTCACACCATTTATAGAGACATGTATATATAGAATATACACTGCTCAAAAAAATAAAGGGAACACTCAAATAACACATCCTAGAACAGAATGAATGAAATATTCTCATTGAATACTTTGTTCTGTACAAAGTTGAATTTGATGGCAACAAAATCACACAAAAATCATCAATGGAAATCAAATTTATTAACTAATGGAGGCCTGGATTTGGAGTCACACTAAAAATTAAAGTGGAATGTAATGTCCTTAAAACAAGTCAAATGATGCTCGATAGTGTGTGTGGTCTCCACATGCCTGTATGACCTCGTTGTGCCTGTATGACCTCTCTACAATGACTGGGCATGCTCCTGATGAGGCGGCAGATGGTCTCCTGAGAGATCTCCCAGACCTGGACTAAAGCATCCACCAACTCCTGGACAGTCTGTGGTGAAACGTGACATTGGTGGATGGAGCGAGACATGATGTCCCAGATGTGCTCAATCAGATTCAGGTCTGGGGAACAGGCGGGCCACTCCATAGCTTCAATGCCTTCATTTTGCAGGAACTGCTGACACACTCCAGCCACATGAGGTCTGGCATTGTCCTGCATTAGGAGGAACCCAGGGCCAACCGCACCAGCATATGGTCTCACAAGGGGTCTGAGGAGCTCATCTCGGTACCTAATGGCAATCAGGCTACCTCTGGCGAGCACATGGAGGGCTGTGCGGCCCTCGAAAGAAATGCCACCCCACACCATTACTGACCCAATGCCAAACCGGTCATGCTGAAGGATGTTGCAGGCAGCAGATCACTCTCCAAGGCGTCTCCAGACTCTGAAATGTCTGTCACATGTGCTCACTGTGAGCCTGCTTTCATCTATGAAGAGCACAGGGTGCGAGTGTCGAAATTTGCCAATCCTGGTGTTCTGTGGCACATGCCAAGCATCCTGCACGGTGTTGGCCTGTGAGCACAACCCCATCTGTGGACGTTGGGCACTCAGACCATCCTCATGGAGTCAGTTTCTAACTGTTTGTGTAGACATATGTGGCCTGCTGGAGGTCATTTTGCCGGGCTCTGGCAGTGCTCCTCCTGTTCCTCCTTGCACAAAGGTGGAGGTAGCGGTTCTGCTGCTGGGTTGTTGCCCTCCTATGGCCCCCTCCATGTCTCCTGGTGTACTGGCCTGTCTCCTGGTAGCGCCTCCAGCCTCTGAACATTACGCTGACAGACAAAACAAACCTTCTTGCCACAGATCGCATTGATGTGCCATCCTGGATGAGCTGCACTACTTGAGCCACTTGTATGGGTTGTAGAGTCCGTCTCATGCTACCACGAGTATGAAAGCACAACCAACATTCAAAAGTGACCAAAAGATCAGCCAGAAAGCATTGGTTCTGAGATGTGGTCTGTGGTCCCCACCTGTAGAACCACTCCTTTATTGAGCGTGTCTTGATAATTGCAAATAATTTCCATTTGTTGTCTATTCCATTTGCACAACAGCATGTGAAATGATTGTCAATCAGTGTTGCTTCCTAAGTAGACAGTTTGATTTCACAGAAGTTTGATTTACTTGGAGTTATATTCTGTTGTTTAAGTGTTCCCTTTATTTTTTGAGCAGTGTGCAGTGCAAGCAAATAATACAACTATACTGGGATATGGTTACATAGACTTACAAAAGTATTTTGTTCACAGTCTACAGCATTTCTAATTAAATATTTATATTTCTTTATGTTAACAGGCAGTAAAAGCAACGATGAAGAGAACATGCAAGTGCCATGGAGTGTCAGGAAGCTGCAGCGTGCAGACATGTTGGCTACAACTGGCAGAGTTTCGGGATATTGGTAACCATTTAAAGGTCAAACATGACCAGGCCTTAAAACTCGAGTGGGACAAGAGAAAGATTAGGTCAGGTAACAGTGCAGATAATAGAGGAGCCATTGCAGATGCTTTTGGATCAGTGGCCAAAACTGAGCTCATCTTTTTGGAAGACTCTCCTGATTATTGCTTAAAGAATGCCAGCCTGGGTATCCAAGGTACAGAAGGAAGGGAATGCCTCCAAAGCGGAAAGAATTTGACTCAATGGGAAAGGAGAAGTTGCAGGAGGCTTTGTACGGAATGTGGTCTCAAAGTAGAAGAGAAGAAGATTGAGATTATTAGCAGCTGTAACTGCAAGTTCCATTGGTGCTGCACAGTGAAATGCGAACAGTGCAAACAAGTCGTGATCAAGCATTATTGCTCGAAGCGAGAAAGAAATTCGGACATGTCCATAAAAAGGAAAAACAGAGGCCAACAGAGATAACACAACAGAAATGTGGTCAATGAAGATACACTGTCAGGTCCTCCAGCAGATTTAAAAAAAAAATCAACACTGGAGAACATACCTAATTCATTAAGGTGATCTTTATTACCGTATTTTTCGGACCATAAGAAGCACTTTTTTTCCTCCAAATTTGGGAAACCACTGGTCCCGATACTTAAGTGCAGTGAATATTCATTAGCTGCTTCCCTGCCCACCTATCAGCTGAGCAGTGAGCGGGGAGCAGCAAATGACAGAGCCACATGGTTCCCCAGCACCTGATTCCTGCAGCAGCTGGGGAGATGTGTGTTGGAAGTAGAGGGAGGCAGCAGGAGCAGAGTGCAGCAGGAGGCATCGCATACCTGACAGCCTGGGGTTGTGCTGATGCAAGGCTGAATGATCCTGTGGAGGACCTGTGAAGAGGTCATGAAGAGGGTGGGCTGGAACATCACATGACCACACAAAGCCCTGCATCTTCATGGTGTCATCACAGGTCCTGCATACACACTGTACAACAGAGAATTCATTAAAAGGTTAGTAATGACAGCACATAAAAAATCACTCTGCCATCCTGTGGTGGACTATAACTCCCAGCATGCCATAGGATCTGCAGGACATGCTGAGAGTTATAGTTCTCCCATGGGATCTTAACACTCCAGTGGTATTTTTCAGTGCTGAAGTGGTGCTTTAAATATAAGCCCCGTGCCCCCATTCATATACTCACCCTCCAGCGTCTTCACATAGAACTTTACAGACACCACACTGGTCCCGCAGCACCATCTCCTACCCGTAGCTTCCAACATAATAACATATTATTATATATAATAACACCACATATAATAGTATGTTATTTACCGTATATACTCGTGTATAAGCCGAGATTTTCAGCACCTTTTTTCGTGCTGAAAATGCCCCCTCGGCTTATATACGAGTCATAGGGCAGAAACCAGCGGGGAGGGGATGCCGCGGCAGGAGCCGGTGGCTGGGATCATACTCACCCCTCCCCGTGCCATCGCTGAGGGTCCCTGCAATCCTGCGTTCTCCCCGTCTTCCTGCAGCTCTTCAGCACTGAGCGGTGACGTAATACCCGCTCATTAAGGTCATGTAATATGGACGCGATGCCACTCCCATGGGCGTCGCCTCCATATTCATGGCCTTAATGAGCGGTATTAAATCACCGCTCAATGCTGGAGAGAGCTGCAGGAAGACGGGGAGAACGCAGGATTGCAGGGACGCTCAGCGATGGCACGGGGAGGGGTGAGTATGATGGAGGAGAGGACAAGGAGCACGGAACAGGACGGGGGGGAGGGGAGAACGGTGGACGGGGGAAGCATAGAGGAGGACGGGGAAGCTGGAGCAGGACGGGGGAAGCATGGAGGAGGACAGGGGGAGAACGGAGGACGGGGAAGCATGGAACAGGACGGGGGGGAGATCGGTGGACGGGGAAGCATAGAGGAGGACGGGGAGAACGGAGGACGGGGGAAGCATGGAGCAGGACGGGGGGGAGATCGGTGGACGGGGGAAGCGTGGAGGAGGACGGGGGAAGCATGGAGTAGGACAGGGGAGGATGGAGGGCACAGCGGAGGACGGAGCAGGAGGGGGGGAGTACAGAGGAGAATGGGGGAGCACAGAGCTGGATGGGGGAGCAAGGAGCAGGACGGGGCAGCATGGAGGAGGACAGGGGGAGAACGGAGGACGGGGAAGCATGGAACAGGACGGGGGGGAGATCGGTGGATGGGGGAATCATAGAGGAGGACGGGGGAAGCATAGAGGAGGACGGGGAGAACGGAGGACGGGGGAAGCATGGAGCAGGACGGGGGGAGATCGGTGGACGGGGGAAGCGTGGAGGAGGACGGGGGAAGCATGGAGCAGGACAAGGGAGGATGGAGGGCACAGCGAAGGACGGAGCAGGAGGGGGGAGTACAGAGGAGAATGGGGGAGCACAGAGCTGGATGGGGGAGCAAGGAGCAGGACGGGGGCAGTACAGAGCAGGAGGACAGTTTATACACCCGGCTTATACATGAGTCAATAATTTTTCCCAGTTTTTTGTGGCAAAATTAGGGGGGTCGGCTTATACACGGGTCGGCTTATACACGAGTATATACGGTATGTTATTAAATATTTTACCACATTTTTTGCTTCAAATATATTTTTCCCTATTTTCCACCTCTAAAACCTGGGTGCGTTTTATAGTCCGGTGCGTCTTATAGTCCGAAAAATACGGTAATTCATGATAGCAAAATATAGTTAAAGGGTTGTCCTCCCTCCAAAAAAACTAAAGTTGTCTCATATCCATGAAATCGGGAGTAATTTGTTGACTTTTGAGGTCCGATAGCTGGGAACCCCAGCAATCCCAGAATCAGGACTTTAGAAACCCAAGAAGCCCCATCCTGAATGGAACAGAGAAGTGCAAGCGAAGCAGACCCAAAGAGGTCATACCCATAGCAAACAGCAAGTTAGGGGATAGGGATAGGGGATTTTTTTTCACAATAATCCTTTAAAACACAGAACATTAAAATATTAGATGTGCGACTCCAGTAGAACAGTCATAAGCAAGTAGTAACCAGAACACGGGGGAGAGACTAAAAATGCCCCATCGAATGTTTAGTACTAGCTTCCTTAGGGGGCCCTTTTCATGGCTATATCTGTGTTTTATATTTTTAATTTATCATTCCCATAAAATTAAAATCTGTATATTAAGTAGTGTGTGCTTTACATATCTGTTGTAAATATTGCTTTATATAAACATATGCACTTTCAATTTTATCCAAAATCAAGAATAAGACCATTGGCATGTCTTTATCATATTTATCCTATCGATACTTGTGTTCTGCAATGCGAAGTTTCCACAGAGGACTTCCCGACGAGTACAATTATGTCCTGCAAAGAGTGTTTACTGTTTACATGTCTGTTTATATATCTGTGGCATTAATAGTGATGTGACAAGTCATCCATGGTGGCTCAGTAGTTAGCACTGCAGCCTTGCAGCACTGGGGTCTGAGGTTCAAATCCCTCCAAGGACAACATCTGCAAGGAGCTTGTATGTTCTCTCTGTGTTTGTGTGGGATTTTTCTGGGTGCTCCAGTTTCCTCCCACACTCCGAATACATACTGATATTGAATTTGCATTGTGAGCCCCAATGGGGACAGTGTTGATGATGTCTAGAGCACTGTGGAATAAATGGCGTAATATAAATGATTAAAATAATAATAATCTCTGATGTTTGAGTAAAAGAAGAATAAAACGTGTGTGTGTGTGTTCTCTAGGTTATATAAGGCTAAGATTTCATTTTGAAGCATTACCTGTACCTATAACCATTTAGAAACGGAAGCTTATTACTCTGCATTATCACAATGTGGTTTCTTTTTAAATAATAACATTTCCTAAATAAGAACTGAAAGGGAACATGTCACGTAAAAAATGCTTTTACCTACTGATATAGGGTTTATCTGCAGGTTAAAGCGTTCTGAACCTGCCGTGCACCTGCACTGAGAGCCCCACTGCTGGGATGAAATTACCTTTACTCCTTCCAGCAGCGTCCAGCTTTCAGTCATAGGGGTGGGCTGGCTCATCGTCAGTCACCGTTCAGTGCATTGTGAGTGGCAGCTGTAACGGCGCCCTCGCCACTAACTGAAAGCCGGCTCTAAGGCCACGTGCACACAATGAGTATTTGCTGGGTTTAAAAGCCCAGTATTTGTATAACAAATTCAGGATTGGGTTAAAACTGCAGAAGTGATGACGTGTTTCTGTTATAATTTTCCTCTGACTGTTCCACTCCTGATTTTGGCTTACAAATAGTAAAGTAAAGCAAATAACTCACCAAACACTCATCGTGTGCACATGGCCTAATATGGCCTAATACTGAGCTCTATTGCTGAGCCAGCTGTCAGTCAGTGCCAGGGGTGCGGTTACAGCCACCACTCACTATGCACTTAGAGGTAACTGAAGCCACACTTGGCTGCAACAGTATGACTGAAAGCCCGAGGCTGCGTGGGGGAATAAAGTTAATTTCCTCTTGGCAGAGGGGTTCTTAGTGCGGGAGCTGGGCAGCTTCGGGATGCATTAACCTATAGGTAAACCCAATATCTGCAGGGTAGTAACATTTTTTTTTTACATAACAGGTTTCCTTTAAATTTATGTCTATTCCCAGCTCAATTGATTTTTTTTTCAACCTTTGCATGCAGAAATGTACTACCATGGTGACATAAAAAAATTTCAAAAGGCCACCACAGCAAAAACAGGGGCCAACCACTAAAATCAATCATGGCGATAGGTCAAAATCATGGGATAGGACCCCTTGAAGAGCAGGAGGTGCAAACCGACCGTTGTCCATCAAGTGTCCACTTCATTCTCTCGATGTTATGTTTCATGGTGATGATTTTGAGAAAGATCATAATGATCATTTTTATAAGCCTAGCTTTTTTTCAGACTGTACTGTGTAAACCTAGCATAAAATGTTTCTAAAGCGGGAATGAAACTGTCAAACTTTGCAGTATATAATTAGTCTACATTAGTCATAAATTGATTTCTCATATCTGTAATTATAGGTATATATAGCACCTCCTCCCTCTCCTCTCATTTCTGCCGAAGACTTTGCCTCCTTCTTTAAGCAAAAGATTGATACTATCAGAGAAGGCTTTGGCCCGCAGCCCCCAATGCCCCTCTTAGCCACTCAGCCCTGTTCTTCCAAAACCAGCTTCACCACCATGACAGAAGATCAGCTCTCCACTCTCCTGTCAAGATCACACCTCACCACTTGCGCGCTTGACCCACTCCCGTCCCACCTCATCCCTAACCTTGCCACAGTCTTCATCCCTACTCTCACACACCTCTTCAACCTTTCACTTACAAATGGTGTCTTTCCTTCATCCTTCAAACATGCCTCAATCACCCCGATCCTCAAAAAGCCCTCCCTCGACCCATTCTCAGCGTCTAGCTATCGCCCGATATCTCTTCTCCCCTTCGCCTCAAAACTACTGGAACAGCATGTATATCTTGAACTGTCCTCCCACCTTTCCTCCTGCTCCCTCTTTGACCGGTTACAATCAGGCTTTCGACCGCATCACTCAACTGAAACTGCCCTAACTAAAGTCACCAACGACCTACTAACCGCCAAGAGCAAGCGACACTACTCTGTCCTCCTTCTCCTGGACCTGTCTTCTGCCTTTGACACCGTAGACCATTCCCTCCTCCTACAGATTCTCTCATCTCTTGGCATCACAGACTTGGCCCTATCCTGGATCTCATCATACCTAACAGACCGAACTTTTAGTGTCTCCCTCTCACACATCACCTCCTCACCTCGCCCCCTGTCTGTCGGTGTTCCCCAAGGCTCAGTCCTAGGACCCCTACTCTTCTCCATCTACACCTTCGGCCTGGGACAGCTCATAGAATCCCATGGCTTGCAGTATCACCTCTACGCCGATGACACGCAGATCTACCTATCTGGACCTGACCTCACCTCCCTACTGACCAAAATCCCACAGTGTCTGTCTGCTATCTCAGCCTTCTTTTCTGCTCGCTTTCTCAAACTGAACATGGACAAAACAGAATTCATCATCTTTCCCCCACCTCATTCTACCCCTCCACCAGGCCTATCCATCAATGTCAATGGCTGCTCGCTTTCCCCAGTCCCACATGCTCGGTGCCTTGGGGTGATCATCGACTCTGCCCTCTCTTTCAAACCACATATCCAAGCCCTCGCCACCTCCTGCCGCCTCAAACTCAAAAATATTTCCCGGATCCGCTCATTCCTCAACCATGAAACCACAAAAACACTAGTGCACGCCCTTATCATCTCCCGCCTCGACTACTGCAACCTCCTACTGTCTGGCCTCCCCTCTAGCACTCTGGCACCACTCCAGTCCATCCTACACTCTGCTGCACGACTAATCCACCTGTCTTCCCGCTATTCCCCAGCCTCCCCACTATGCCAGGCCCTTCACTGGCTTCCTATTGCCCAGAGGCTCCAGTTCAAAACCTTAACCATGACATACAAAGCCATCCACAACCTTTCTCCTCCATACATCTGTGACATGGTCTCCCGCTACCTACCTACACGCAACCTTCGATCCTCTCAAGATCTCCTTCTCGACTCCCCCCTCATCTCTTCTTCCCACAACCGCATACAAGACTTCTCCCGGGCTTCCCCCATACTCTGGAACTCCCTGCCGCAAAACATCAGACTTTCACCAACAACGGAGACCTTCAAGAAAAACCTGAAGACCCACCTGTTCCGACAAGCCTACAACCTGCAATGATCCTCAGTCTACTGAACCATCGCACGACCAGCTCTACCCTCTCCTAGTGTATTCTCACCCATCCCTGTAGACTGTGAGCCCTCGCGGGCAGGGTCCTCTCTCCTTCTGTACTAGTGTGTCCTTGTCTAGCACATGTTTATTGTATCTGTCTATATTTTTCCCTTTTCATATGTAAAGCGCCATGGAATAAATGGCGCTATATAAATGTATAATAATAATAATAATAATATAATGGACAAATATATAAAAGAATGCTTTAGCCAGAGTTTATTGTTCATTTACAGTGTGCTCTGGGCATGGAGAGGTTAGTCAACAGCTCTGCAGGGAGGACTTAAACAATTACAGGAGACCCCATAAAGTTTGTCCCTTTGATATGCGAAATGTCACTTGCCTGTAGTGACATTCATAAAATCAGCTTCTACCCTTTGAACCTGTGTATATACTGTACCCTTGTAAAAAGACTGAATGTTTGGTGGTCTAATCTCCTGCTGTTACTTATCCTAAATCTGGTGTCAAGTGTGGAGAGACGCTTCCTCTAGCAATAGTGTCTAGGAAATGAACATTCCAGTAAGTTCATGAAAAATATCCTCTCCTGTTACCTTAAGTAATACAGTAACCATATATACATATCACATGCAGAAATTCAAGTATGGAAAACAGTGGTTTTATGGAAACACCAAAAACTATTTGCTTTTCCATGCAAATAGCAACTTGTTAGCTAGTACATGATAACTTGATGAATACAAGGGAGCCCAAAACTGGTTAACACCACTTAAAACATTTCAATTCTCTTCTACTGAGTGGAAACAAAAGGTAGAAATAGACATGTCATTCTGGAGCTTTGTTATCTGGAGCCATCCCTATCTTTAAATTAGGCAAGAATAGGACTTAAGTCCATAAAAAAATTAAGTAGGTAACAAATAGTCATTGGGTTATTTGGCATCTAAAGTAAGTGTAGATTATAGAAATACTGTTAAAGGCATTATGCTAATTAATTTATCAAATTGCAATTATTTGCACAGTTCTGTATCAGTTATTCTATTATCAGGTTGCCCAACCTATTGAGTGCTGTACATATAATTATATATCGTTCATTTTTTTATTACTTTTTTTTTCAAAGTAGGATAGAAAATTAAAAAAATCAACCTGTACACTGTATAACAAAAAAATGTAGGTAAACTGGAGGTCTCACCCCCCCAATCACAAAAGTGAGGTTCCTGCACCCCTTTTTCATGAAACAGTGGTGATGCCTGCACATTGTCTATGAAGCCGCATAGACTTTGAATGGAGGAGTTGTGATTACACATAGCCTCTGCTCAATCAAAACGGGATGCAGAGAATCCCTGGTCTCATGATTAGTGAAGGTCAAAATGAACATACACTTATGACTAGAGATGAACGACTTTGCCTTCGGGAGGGTCGAGTCGGGTTTCGGACCACCTGACTTTCCCAAAAGTCGAGTCGAACGAAATCGGCCGACTATAGGAAAAAGTCGAAGGTCCGACTGAAACTCGAACCGACCCCAATGCAAGACAATGGGGAAGAAAAGTCGTCAGTCAGTGGAGGACAGTAAACACACCTACAGTACCCATTTCAATGCCAACAACATCAGTTCTTATTACTTAAGCTTGTCAACCTTAATTTACTTTATAATAATAGTAACGCATTGAAAACTGGGGGTTATTTGGCTAAAGTTGTGGGGGGGGGGCAGGGCTGGCTCCAGGTTTTTGTGGGCCCCGGGCGAAAGAGTCTCAGTGGGCCCCTTTAACGCATACCACAATTCATGATGTTCCGATACGGCAGAGAAATATAGGTATAGTACAATGCGAAATACTTCACCTCTTACATTACATGGGTGATATCTATGTAAATTCTACAATAGCTCAAAAACCGGACAGTATAGTCCTCCATACAGTGAACCATACAGAATAATAAGCCCCATATATTGCTCCATAAAGAATAATGAGTCCCATATATGATGCTCCATACAGAATAATGGGCCGAATATAATGATTCAGACAGTATAATGAGCCACATATATTGCTCCATACAAAATAATGAGCCCTATATATTGCTCCATACATAATTGGTCCCATATAATGTTCCATACAGTATATGAGCTCCACATAATGCTCCAATATCTGATGGTCCCCATATAATGTGCCATACAGTATAGGACGATCCCCATAGAGTATAATGAGCCCCACATATTGCTCCATACAGTATAATGAGTCACATTAAAGCTACATACAGTATATGATGGGCCCCATATATTGCTCCATACAGAATGGGCTCCATATAATGCTCCATACAGAATAGGCCCCATATGTGCTCCATATATAAAGGGCCCTATATGATGCCCCATAAATAATGAACCACATGATGCTCTAGTATATGATGGGCCCAATATAAGATGCTCCAGTGTATAATGAGCCCCATATAATGCTCCAAATATAATGGTCCCCATATATAATAGGCTCCATGTGATTCTTCATATATAATGTGCCCCATACGATGCGCCATATATAATGGGCACCATATGATGCTCCAGTATATGATGGGCCCCATGGATGATGCTCCAGTATATGATGGGTCTATATAATGCTCCATATATAATGGGCCCCATATGATGCTCCAGTGTATAATGGGATCCGTATATGATGCTCCAGTGTATGATGGGCCCCATTTATAATGCTCCAGTGTATGATGTGCCCCATATATAATGCTCCAGTGTATAATGGGTCCTATCTATGATGCTCAAGTGTATGATGGGCCCCATATATAATTCTCCAGTGTATAATGCTCCCCATATATTGCTCGAAGCATTAAAAAAATGAAATACCTCTCCTCGCTGGGCACTGCTCTACTCTGGACTCCTCAGCGTCACCATCTTCCAGCTCTCTGCACTGTGACTGTTCAGGCAGAGGGCGCACAGACGTGACGTCATAGCACTCTCTGACCTGAAGGTCACTGTCAGGAAACGCGGAAGACGTCACAGTGGTGGAGCAGGGAGAGGTAAGTATTGCAAGTGCTGAGGCCCTGAGCAAGCAGGGGGGCCCACTTGTGTGCCGGCTCTGGGACAGGGCCCCTCATAGTACGCCGGTGTCTCTGACGGCAAATGGGCCCCCCACCTGCTCAGGGCCCCGGCACTTGCCCGGGTGCGCCAGGTGCTGACGCCGGCCCTGGGGGGGTACAGCCCAGTTAGGGAGGTGGAAAAACTGGCATATGTAGAGGTGTAGGCTGGATGTTCAGCAGCTGCAAATGGAGGAATTGGAGAAGTCGGAGGAAGAGGAGGACAAAGCGATCCATTTTGCTGGCAACCTATGTGTCATCAGGGGAAGGTGGTACAACGAACATTTTGGGTCGACAGCCGGGTCCTTCTTTCTGTCAGGATTGATCCAGCAGCACTGAAGACTCTTTCTGATAGCACACTACCAGCAGGGCAAGCCAGCTCCTGTAAGGCATACTGTGCCAATTCAGGCCTGGTGTCCAGTTTACAGGCCCAGTAGTCAAAAGGGAATGAACTGTGAGGGAGAACATCGATAGGGGAGGAGAGGTAATTTTGAACCATAGTTGACAACTGCTGTCTCCTGTCTGTTGCAATCTATTCAGTATTACCAGTCGTGTGAGCGTTACTCGAGAAATCAGATCACAACATGGTCATGAAACCCCTGTCTCCAACGCCACTTCGGCTGTGTGCACCATGAACACCTCTTCCATTTGGCCCAGTACGGCTCGTGGTAGAACCTGCACCGCTGCTGTGTGCTGGGAATGCCTCTAACAAACGGTTTACCAGAGTTGCTTGTTTGCTCGCCAATATTAGCTCTAGGTTCTCCTGTGGCATGATGTTCTGTAATTTGCCTTTATAGTGTGGATCGAGGATGCTGGCCAACCAGTAGTCGTCATCCTTCATAATTTTGGCAATACGGGGGTCCCTTTTTAGGATCCGCAAGATATAATCACACATGTGGGCCAATGTTCCAGGTGTCAATGATGCACTGCCAGTGGTGGGTGGAGGAGAACTTTCTGCCAAATCCACATCCCTCCAGTCACGCACAAACCCTGTACCTGACCTTGGCAAGACAACATTTTCTCTTGCCCCATGAGAAGCATCCTCCTCCCCAAAATAATCATACCCCTCATCCTCCTCCTTTTCCTCTTTTTCCACAACCTCGTCCAGGATAGTTCCCTGAGCAGACAATGCCTTACTGTCATCAAGGCTTCCCTCCTCCTTCTCCTCCTCCTCCTCTGCGGCAGATGCCTGATCCTTAATGTGCGTCAAAGTTTGCATGAGCAGATGCATAAGTGGGATGCTCATGATTATGATGGCGTCATCTCCGCTTACCAGCCGTGTGCATTCCTCAAAACACTGGAGGACTTTACAGAGGTCTTTCAGCTTTGACCACTGTACACCCGACAACTCCATGTCTGCCCTCAAACTGCCTGCCCGTGTATCCTCCCACAAATGCATTACAGCCTGCCTCTGTGCACACAGCCTCTCAACCATGTGCATGGTGGAGTTCCACCTTGTTGCAACGTCTTTGATTAGGCGGTGCTTGGGGAGGTGGAGCGATCACTGCAGCTTCTGCATACAACTGGAGTCTACGGGCGATCGACGGATGTGCGAGCACAGTCTTCGCATCTTATGGAGCAGGGCTGGTAACTTCGGATAATTATTTAGGAAGCACTGCACCACCAGGTTCTAGGTGTGAGCCAGGCAAGGTATGTGTCTGAGTTTTGCCAGGGCTATGGGCACCACAAAATTACGTCCGTTATCACTGACTACCTTGCCTGGCTCAAGATGTAGACTGCCAGCCATGACTTAGTTTCTCGCTGCAAGTAGTCGGCCAGTACCTCTGCGGTGTGTCTGTTGTCGCCCAAAGACATCATCTTTAAAACAGCCTGTTGACGCTGACCACTAGCTGTTCGATAGTGGGACACCTCGTGTGCAACATTGGCAGCTGCGGATGGAGTGCTCATGTGCCTGCGCTCTGTCGACGAGCTTTCACTTCTAGAGGAGGAGGAGGGTCGAACGCCTACAGCCAACTGTTGCCTATACCGTGGGATAGGCAGCACTGTCTCATCACCGCTGTCCCCTGTGGAGCCTGCATCCACCGAATTAACCCAGTGCGCAGTGATGGACATGTAATGGCCCTGGCCATGCCTACTGGCCCATGCATCTGTTGTGAGGTGCACCTTTCCACTCACTGATTGTTTGAGTGCATGGACAATGTTGTCTTTCACATGCAGGTGGAGGGGAGGGATGGCTTTTCTAGAAAAGAAGTGCCGACTGGGTAGGTCATAGCGTGGGACAGCGTAGGCCATGAGCTCTCGGAACGCTGTGCTTTCAACCAAATGGAAGGGCATCATCTCTAATGAGATCAGTTTGGCAATGTAGGCTTTCAAAGCCAGTGTACGCGGATGAGAGGATGAGTACTTTCTTGTCCTACTCAGAGTGTCTGCTAGGGTGATCTGGACTTGAGAGCTGCATATGGGGGAACTAGCGGTGGACATGGCGGACTGAGAGGGGGTTGGTGATGGTGGTGGTGGTGGTGATGGCCTAGATTCAGTCTTTCGTTGGAAAAACATTGTGATTCCCTGACTGCTTTAGCCTTGTGACGACACCTCAACATTTCTTGCTGGTGGTATGCTAAACGGTGGGCTTACAGTGGGGGAAGCGATGTAGTGTTGCTTGCTACCTTCATTTGGAGCAGGTGCACATGTTCTACCTGAGGTTTTGTAGTCCGTCCACGCTTGCAAGTGCATGGTGTTTAAATGTCTAAGCATGCAACTGGTATTCAAATTTCGGAGATTTTTCCCTCGGCTAAAGATTCTTCGGCACTTTTTACAGATAACCTTGCCTCATCAATAGGATTTTAGTCAAAAAAGTGTCACACTGCACTCTTCCTACTATGGGCTAAATTTTCTGGGCTTGCACGCTGTGCTAATTTGACCGTCTGGCCAAGCTGTCCTGCAGCTCTTTTTGCTTTTTTAACTCGTTTTTGGACTGCCACCGGCCTGCCAGATAACCGCAGCTGCGATGTCGATGCCTGCTACGGATCCTCCTCCTCTTCTGAGGTATTGCCAGCAGCACCCTCTTCCCCAATGGATGCCAATCCGGGTCAACAACTGGGTCATCCATCACCTCCTCTTCAATTTCATCTGCACCTTCCTCTGTGTCACCGTGTAAGGTGGTAGAGTCTGCGGGAAGGGGCACCTGAGTTTCATCAGGTCATCAGGGTCATACTCTGGCTCAGTAGACTGCGAGGGCAATGCAGTGCTCTTGTTGAATGTACCAGTAGAATCATATAGCGTGGCTGTGCATCAGTGCACTCCATGTCATATTCATCTTGGACTGGGGAATTCAGGATTTGACTTGATAACCCAGGCATGGTATGTGAAAAGAGCTCTAGGGAGTAATCTGAAGTGTGGCCTGCCGCATCCTTCACTTTTGTTGGGGGTGAAGGACACAAGGAAAGGTGTCATTCCTGACCTGGAGCCTGCATTGACGACTCAGTGCTTGCAGTTTTTGAAACTTCAGAAGAGGAGGCGATAGAGCTGGAGGCTGTTTCGGCAATTTACGCCAAAACCTGTTCCTGATGCTCCGGCTTTAAAAGCGGTTTACCTACTCCCAGAAAAGGGATCCTTCCAGGCCTTCTGGAGCCAGATGATGACGCAGGCTCAACAACTCCTGCCTTAGGTGCTATTGTGCTTTTGGCACTACCAGCAGATGCACCAGCACCACCATCAGTACCAGCTGGCCCCCCACCCACATCCGCTGCTTTTTCCACCATGCTTCCTCATGTTTGGGAAAATGTACCAAAAATACCAGCAGATATATGGTACTGTATCAGAAGCGTATAGCTGTATACAGTGTAGAGGAAAATTTAAATTTCCGCATATATTTCCGGAGTCACACACAGACGCTTACTCAGTATGGATTTGACCAGAATACAAAAGGCAGAAAAACGGTACTGTATCAGAAGTGTACAGCTGTATACAGTGAAGGGGAAAATTTAAATCTCCGTATATATTTCTGGAGTCACACACAGACGCTCACTCAGTATGAATTTTACCAGAATGCAAAAAGCAGAAAAACTGTACTGTATCAGAAGCTGTTATGTTTCGGTAACTGAGGAGAAATAGGAAAAAATAGCAAAAGCGGTAATACACCAGAGAGGCTGGAACCTATTGGATTGCAGTAATCTGAACTAACCACACAACTAGAAGTAGCCGTGGAGCGTTCCTACGGTGATCCTAGACGCCTCGTCACAGCCTGAGAGATAACTACACCTAAAGGCAGAAAGATGAAAGCTATCTGCCCCGGAGCAGATCCCCAAACATGTAATGGTGGTTAGACAAGAAGAAAGCATGGACACAGACAGAAAATAGAATGAGCAAACGCTGGGGCCCAATCTGTCTAGACAGAAAAGTACAGGAAAGAATTCTGACTGCAATCCAAAAAAAACCCTAGCAAACATAGCAACACTTCTGATTGCCAAAAAACCTGAGATCACACGATCTCATCCACCTAAATCAGATCTCTGGTGTAACAAAATGCTATTCAGCAAATAAAAAGTGACAAAGGGGCAAAGCAAAAGTGCAGATACAAACAGAGCACAATTGCAGCGCCAGATCCCCAAAAGGGGACAGGCTGCAGTCCACAGCAAGCAGTAAACCAGCAGAGAAAATCAAACAGAGGAAAAAAAACCAGCAAACACTTATCTGAAGGAGAGCAGGAAACTAGCAGTGCTTCAAGCAAGACCAGCAGGAACAATTGATAACCGGCAAGGCTGCTGGGAACTCAGGCCACTTATATGCTACCATTCAGCGGCAGTTGAAGGCCATTCGGTAATCAGTTCATTACCCTCAGCAACCACCAGAGTGAGTCCCAGCTCAGAAGCCTCCTCCAGCATATTCACAACAGTACCCCCTCTTGAGGAGGGGTCACCGAACAGTCACCTGCGCAACCAGGCCGATCAGGATGAGCTCGATTGATAGGCACGGATTAGTCTCCCAGCATGGATGTCCGAAGCAAACAACCAAGAATCATCCTCCTGACCATAACCTCTCCACTTAACCAATTACTGGAGTTTCCGTCTAGCAAAACAAGAATCCAATATCTTCTCAACCACATACTCCAAATTGCCCTCAACCAAATCAGGGTCGGGAGGCGCAGCCATAGGAACCACTGGTTCGACAAACCTCTTCAATAAGGACATGTGGAACACGTTATGGATCTTAAATGTCCCTGGAAGAAGCAAACGGAAGGAAACCGGATTAATAATTTCCATCATCTTATAAGGTCCAATGAACCTTGGCTTAAATTTTGGAGATGCAACCTTCATAGGGATATTCCTTGAGGACAACCAAACCAAGTCCCCCACTTTAAAACGAGGACCATCAGTCCTATGCCGGTTGGCAAACCGCTGGGCCTTCTCCTGAGAGAGAGACAACCTCTCCACCACCTAGTCCCAAATCTGCTGCATACGCTGCACAATAGAGTCAACCCCCAGGACAGACAGAAGCCTCCGCCTGTCCTGAAGAAAATCGAGGGTGAAACCCAGAATTGCAGAAGAATGGAGACATCAAGGTGGCAGAGCTAGCTCTATTATTAAGAGCAAACTCAGCCAAAGGCAAAAAAGAGACCCAGTCATCTTGATCAGCAGACACAAAACATCTCAAATAAGTCTCCAAGGTCTGGTTTGTTCTCTCTGTTTGTCCATTGGTCTGAGGGTGAAATGCAGAGGAGAAAGACAACTGAACACCAAGTTTAGAACAAAATGTCCTCCAAAATCTGGAAACAAACTGGACTCCTCTATCAGACACAGTGTTCTCCGGAATGCCATGTAACCGAACCACATGCTGAAAGAACAAAGGCACCAACTCGGAGGAGGAAGGCAACTTAGGTAATGGCACAAGATGTATCATCTTGGAAAACTTATCACAGATTACCCAGATAACGGTCATTCTCTGAGAGACAGGAAGGTCAGAAATAAAATCCATACAAATATGGGTCCATGGCCTCTTGGGTACAGGTAATGGCATTAACAAACCACTAGAACGAGAGCAAGGCTTGGAACGAGAGCAAGTCCCACAGGACTGCACAAAGTCCCTGACGTCACGAGACAAAGTAGGCCACCAAAAGAAGCGACTCACCAAGTCTCTCGTACCAAAAATCCCGGGATGACCAGCCAACGCGGAACAATGAATCTCAGAGATCACACTCTTTTTCCACTGGTCTGGAACAAACAACTTCCCAACAGGGCAGCGCTCAGGTTTATCCTCCTAACACCCTTCCAGAGCCAGTATCAATTTGGACGAAATGTCGGAAAGAACCACACCCTCTTTCAAAATAAACAGTAGGATCAGATAACTCAGGAGAATCTGCAAAGAAACTCCTCGAGAGGGCATCCGCTTTGACATTCTTAGTGACAGGAAGAAAAGAAACCACAAAATTAAAATGTGTGAAAAACAAGGCCCACCTGGCCTGTCTAGGATTAAGTCGCTTGGCTGATTCGAGATAAACCAGGTTCTTATGGTCCGTGAGGACCACCACCTGATTTTTGGCTCCTTCCAGCCAATGTCTCCACTCTTCAAAGGCCCACTTCATGGCCAATAACTCCCGATTACCCACGTCATAATTACGTTCAGTTGGAGAAAATTTTCGAGAGAAAAAGGCACAAGGGTTACTCTTAGAGGTCTCTGGATCCCTTTGGGACAAAAAGGCACCAGCCCCATTCTCAGAGGCATCAACCTCCACCTGAAACGGCAGAGAAACATCAGGCTGCCGTAGATCAGGAGCAGAAATGAATCTCTGCTTAAGTTCCCGAAACGCAGAAACTGCCTCAGGAGGCCCATTCACATACAGTGCATTCTCTCTCAAAATCTGGAACACAGTCCGAACATGTTTCACATGAGAGTCCCAGTCATTGGAAAAAATCAAGATATCATCCAAATAAACAATCAGAAATTTATCCACAAAACCCCTGAAAATATAATTTATGAAGGATTGGAAGATGGAAGGGGCATTAGTAAGCCCAAAAGGCATCACTAGGTACTCAAAATGCCACTCTGGGGTATTAAACGCCGTCTTCCATTCATCCCCTTGCTTAATGCGAATGAGGTTATACGCCCCCTGAGGTCAAGCTTGGTAAACAAACTAGCACTTTTCACTCTGGAAAATAGGTCAGAAATCAAAGGTAACGGATATTGATATTTAACAGTGATCTTATTCAGGAGGCGATAATCAATACACGGCCTCAATGAACCATCCTTTTTGGCCACAAAGAAAAAACCGGCGCCCAAGGGTGAAGAGGATGGTCTGATATGACCCTTCTCCAATGACTCCTTGATATAAGATCGCATAGCATTGTGTTCAGGTACAGATAAATTAAAAAGGCGACCATTAGGAAATTTACCACCAGGCACTAATTCAATAGCGCAATCATAGCTCCTGTGAGGAGGTAAGAATGCAGACTTACTCTCACTAAACACATCAGAAAAATCAGTCAAAAAGTCAGGGACATCCTGAGACTGGGGAGAGGCAGAAAAAACAGGAGTGTCAGTATTAACACATTGGCAGCCCCAACTGGTCACAGACACAGATTTCCAATCCAAAACAGGATTATGAGTCTGTAACCAAGGAAAACCCAGTACAATAATGTCATGCAGATTATGCAACACCAGAAATTTGCAACTTTCCTGATGATCTGGTTCAACCTTCATTATCACCTGAGTAGAAAACTGGGGTTTATTCTCCGCCAAAGGGGTAGAATCAATGCCCAGCAAAGGAATAGACTTCCGCAGGGGTATCATAGGAAACCCACAACGTTTGGCAAAGTCAAAATCCATCAGGTTAATAGCTGCTCCTGAATCAACAAAAGCCTGAGCCGAAAATGTGGACAGGGAGCAAATCAGGGTAACAGTCAACAGAAATTTAGTCTGAACACTACCCAAGACAACTGAGCGTGCAAAACGTCTTCCCCGCTTAGGCAGACGGAAATAGCATGGGAAGCATCACCACAGTAGAAACATAACCCATTGCGCTTACGAAACTCATAACGCTGAGCCCCTGAAGTCACTCCATCACACTGCATGGGCTCAGGAGCTGGCTCACAAGGCAACACTATCTCACGCATACCTCTGCGCTCCTGCAAACATCTGTCAATTTGAACAGCCAAAGACATAGAATCATTGAGACCAGAGGGAACAGGAAATCCCTCCATAACGTCCTTTACATTTTCTGACAGACCCTTCCGAAAAAGGGCTGCCAAAGCATCATCATTCCATTTGGTCAGGACTGCCCATTTTCGAAATTTCTGACAGTACTTCTCAGCGTCTTCACGACCCTGATTTAATGCCATCAAGGTCTTTTCAGCTTGATCAGTGACATTAGGTTCATCGTACAATAACCCCAGAGCTTGAAAAAATACATCAACATCATTCAAAACAGGATCCCCAGGTGTCAGGGAAAAAGCCCAATCCTGAGGGTCGCCGCGCAGCAGAGAGATTACAATTTGAACCTGCTGTGCTGCGTTCCCTGAGGACTTAAGGTACTGCCACACTACACAATCCCGCTAGCGATCTCGTTAGCGTCACATACTAATGAGATCGCTAGCGGGATTGTTTGTATATCGCTGAGTGCGGCTTAACTTAGCGATATCGTTAAGGACGCTATCGCGGTTAGCGATCTCCTTAACGACTTTAGCGGTACAAAAGTACCGCTAAATCGCTAAGAAAAGGTGCCACACTCAGTGATAATACTTACCCAGCGGGAGCGCCGACGATGAAATAGGGTCCGGAGCGATTCCAGCGACGAGCGAGATCACAGCAGGAAGCTCGTCGCTGGCAGCTGCCGCACACTACAACATTGCTAACGGGATCGCTAAATAGTGACGTTTTTTAGCGATCCCGTTAGCGATGTTGTTTAGTGTGGCATACCCTTTAGGCTTTAAGGCAAAAAACATCTTACAGTTATTTTTGAAATTCAGAAATTTAGACCGATCCCCCAAAAATAAATCTGGCATGGGGATCCTAGGTTCCACAACTGGCAAACCTAGCAAGATAGGTAGCAATACTCTGAACCTCAGTGGCAAGCTGCTCCACATGGCCAGACAACTGTGCAAACTCCATTGAAAGGAAAAAAAAATAATTCCTCCTCAGCACCCAGAGAAAAAGAGGGAAAAAAAAATTGTAACAAACTTTTTCTTCTTTACTATTTTTCCCTTTTGTGAGTACCATATAATTTTCAGTTAGGCCAGTAATACGTTATGTTTCGGTAGCTGAGGAGAAATTGCAAAAAATAGCAAAAGCGGTAATACACCAGAGAGGCTGGAACCTATTGGATTGCAGTAACCTAAACTAACCGCACACACCTGAAGTAGCCGTGGAGCATACCTACGGTGATCCTAGACGCCTCGTCACAGC
Organism: Oophaga sylvatica; assembly: GCA_033576555.1. Taxonomy (NCBI): domain Eukaryota; kingdom Metazoa; phylum Chordata; class Amphibia; order Anura; family Dendrobatidae; genus Oophaga; species Oophaga sylvatica. The sequence goes on along the minus strand of JARQOD010000009.1, from coordinate 137,992,537 downwards.
CGGAGAGATAACTACACCTAAAGGCAGAAAGATGAAAGCTATCTGCCCCGGAGCAGAATCCCCAAAGAAATAGGAAGCCCCCAAACATGTAATGGCGGTTAGACATGAAGAAAACACGGCCGCAGACAGAAAATAGAATGAGCAAATGCTGGGGCCCAATCTGTCTAGATAGAAAAGTATAGGAAAGAATTCTGACTGCAATCCAACTAAACCCTGACAAAAATACCAACACTTCTGATTAACAAAAAACCTGAGACCACACGATCTCAACCACCTAAATCAGATCCCTGGTGTAACAAACAGCAATTCAGCAAATAAAAAGTGACAAAGGGACAAAGCAAAAGTGCAAACACAAACTGAGCACAATTGCAGCGCCAGACCCCCAAAAGGGGACAGGCTGCAGTCCACTGCAAGCAGCAAACCAGCAGTGAAAATCCAACAGAGGAAAAAAAAAAGCAAACACTTATCTGAATGAGAGCAGAGAAGCTAGCTGTGCTCCAAGCAAGACCAGGAGGAACAATTGATTACCGGCAAGGCTGCTGGGAGTTCAGATCACCTATATCAGACCATTTGGATCCAGCTGAAAGCCATTCTGCAATTAGTTCATTACCCTCAGCAACCACCAGAGGGAGCCCCAGCTCCGAAGTCGCCTCCAGTGTATTCACAATAAATGACATTTTGGAATGCAGACTTTGATGGATGTCATGTTCAGTTTGCAGAGTCCCTCATTTGCCTAAACAGTGGAAACCCCCCACAAGTGACCCCATTTTGGAAACCAGACCCCTAAGGAACTTAACTAGATCTGTGGTGAGCACTTTGAACCCCCAAGTGCTTCACACAAGTTTATAATGCTCGGGCATGAAAATAAAAAATCCAATTTTTTCCCACAAAAATGATCTTTTAGTCACCAATTTTTTATTTTCCCAAGGGTAAGGGGATAAATTGGACCCCAAAAGATGTTGTCCAATTTGTACCGAGTACGCTGATACCCTATATGTGGGAGAAAACTACTGTATGGGCGCACGTTGGGGCTCGGAATAGAAGTAGTGACGTTTAGTAATGCAGACTTTGATGGAATGGTCTGCGGGTGTCATGTCGCGTTTGGAGAGCCCCTGATGTGCTTAAACAGTGGAAACCCCCAAGTGACCCCATTTTGTAAAGTAGACCCCCAAAGGTACTTATCTAGATGTGTGGTGAGCGCTTTGAAACCCCAAGTGCTTCATAGAAGTTTATAACGCCCAGGACGTGAAAATAAAAAAATCATATTTTTTCCACAAACATGATTTTTTAGTCCCCAGTTTTTTATGTTGCCAAGGGTAACAGGAGAAATTGGACCCAAAAAGTTGTTTTCCAATTTGCCCTGAGTACGGTAATACCTTATATGTGGGAGAAAACTACTGTATGGGCACACGTCGGGGCTCGGAAGTGAAGTAGTGACGTTTTGCATTGCAGACTTCGATGGAATGGTCTTCGGGTGTCATGTCGCGTTTGGAGAGCCCCTGATGTGCCTAAACAGTGGAAACCCCCCAAGTGACCCCATTTTGGAAACTAGACCCCCAAAGGAACTTATTTAGATGTGTGGTGAGAACTTTGAACCCCCAAGTGCTTCACAGAAGTTTATAACGTAGAGCCATAAAAATAATAAATCATATTTTTTTCTACAAAAACAATATTTTCGCCCCCAATATTTTATTTTCCCAAGGGTAAAAGAAGAAATTGGACCCCAAGGTTGTTGTGCAATTTGTCCTGAGTATGCTGATACCCCATATGTGGAGATAAACTACTGTTTGGGTGCATGGCAGAGCTCAGAAGGGAAGGAGCCCAGTTTGACTTTTTCAACGCCGAATTGGCTGGAATTGAGATCAGACGCCATGTCGCATTTGAAGAGCCCCTGATGTGCCTAAACAGTGGAAACCCCCCAATTCTAACTCCAACCCTAACCCCAACACACCCCTTACACTAATCCCTACCCTAATCATAACCCTAACCACAAACCTAACCCTAACACACCCGTAACCCTAGTCCCAACCCTAACCCTAACTTTAGCCCCAACCCTAACCATAACTTTAGCCCCAACCCTAACCCTAACCCTAATGGGAAAATGGAAATAAATAATTTTTTTTAATTTTATTATTTTTCCCTAACTAAGGGGGTGATAAAGGGGGGTTTGATTTAATATTTATAGCGGGTTTTTATGTTTGGCAGCTGTCACACGCTAAAAGACGCTTTTTATTGCAAAAAGTCGTTTTTGCATCATCACATTTTGAGAGCTATCATTTTTCTATATTTTGGCCCACAGAGTCATGTGAGGTCTTATTTTTTGCGGCATGAGGTGCGTTTTCATTGGTACCATTTTTGGGCACATGACATTTTTTGATTGCTTTTTATTACGATTTTTGTGAGGCAGAATGAACAAAAACCAGCAATTCATGAGTTTCTTTTGGAGGAGGGGCGTTTATACCGTTCCACGTGTGGTAAAATTGATAATGCAGTTTTATTCTTTGGATCAGTATGATTACGGCGATACCTCATTTGTATTATTTTTTTATGTTTTGGCACTTTTATACAATTAAAACCATTATATATAAAAAATAATTATTTTTGCATCGCTTTATTCTGCGAGCTATAACTTTTTTATTTTTTCGTTGATGATGCTGTATAGTGGCTCATTTTTTGCGGGACAAGATGACGTTTTCAGCGGTATCATGTTTGTTTATATTTGTCATTTTGATTGCGTGTTATTCCACTTTTTGTTCGTCGGTATGATGATAAATCATTGTTTTTTAGACTTGTTTTTTTTTTTTTTAATGGGTTCACTAAAGGGCTTAACTAATGGGACAGTTTTATAGGGCGGGTCGTTACGGACTTGGCGATACTAAATTTGTGTACTTTTATTGTTGGGTTTATTTTTACATTAAAGAAGTGAATTTATTGGGGAATTTTTATTTTTTTTTCATTATTTAGGAATTTTTTTTTACACTTCTTATTTTTATTTTTTCTACATTTTTTCTTTGTCCCAGGGTGGGACATCACTGTGTAGGGTCAGATCGCTGTTGTGACAGTGTGCACAGCACTCTGTCACACCAGCTATCGCTCTGGCACTGCTGCAGGCTTCTCAGTGCCTGCTCTGAGCAGGCACTGAGGAAGCCGCCTCCCTGCAGGACCCGGCGGCCAGCTTGGATCCGGGGTCCTGCAGTGAGGAGAGTCCCTCAGAACAGCGCGACACATCGCGCTGTTCTGAGGGTCTCAGGGGAGCGTGCATGTTTGATCGCGGTGTGCCAGGGGTTAATGTGCCTGGAGCGGTCCATGACCGCTCCTGGCACATAGGGCCGGGTGTCAGCTGTGATAATCAGCTGACACCCAGCGGCGATCAGCTGTGCTCCCCCCGGGAGCGCCGCTGATCGCCTTGGACATACTATTCCGTCCCTGGGAATTAAGTACCAGGTCACATGGACGGAATAGTACGTCCAATGGGATTAAGGGGTTAAAAAAGGCGACATTTTCCAAGACCTGTACTGTCTTCTTTTTTCTTGATCTGGGGCTGGGTTAAGGTCTATTTTTTGCGCACCGAGCTTATGTTTTCATTGATACAATTTTGGTGTAGATACAATCTTTTCATCGCTCTTTATTGCACTTTATTGCAATGTAGGGGTGACCAAAAAAACGTAATTCTAGCATTTTGATTTTTTTTCTTGTTACGCCGTTTAGCAATCGGGTTAATTCTTTGATTTTATTTATTGTTTTATTTTAAATGGGGCAAAAGGGGGATGATTTGAACTTTTATCTTTTTTTAATTTCTTAATATTTTTTAAAACATTATTTTACTACTTTTTGCATGCTTCAATAGTCTCCTTGGGAGACTAGAAACTGCAATACTTTGATCGCCTCTGTTACATACAGTCAATGATCAGATCACCTTTGTGTAGCAGAAATGCTCACTTGTTATGAGCGCCGACCACAGGACGGTGCTCATAGCAACCTGGCAATGACAACCATAGAATTCTGCTGCAGACCTCTGGTTGTCATTTCAATGGGGTCATTGATGGGCCGGATTAGCACTGCGCTTCCAGTTAGCGCTAGTTAAATGCCGCTGTCAGAGATTGACAGTAGCATTTAACTAGTTAACAGCCGTGGGTGGATTGCAATTCCACCCGCAGGTTTTGCGGGCACATGTCAGCTGTATAGATCAGATGTCATGTGTCTGAAAAGGTGTGGGCTCAGCACCGGAGCCCGCACTAAATAGGGGGAGTCTGACATCGGAGTACTATTACTCCCAATGTCGGAAAGGGGTTAAACTCAGGAGGCCAAGACATGTAGCTGCCACTATTAGGAAACTAGAAAACCTGGCCTATGACTAAAAGCATTTGGACACCCCTTCTAATTATTAACTTGAAATGTTTTAGTCTCACCCATAGCCAAAAACTGTATAAAATCACACAAAGGGACAAACTTTGCATGTAACATAGGTCATATTGAAGAGAACAGAGACTTTATTTGTGGCATTTTTATAGGATGAGAAAGAGAGGTTCAGAAACCAAATCAACTTTCATATGTAAAGCGCCATGGAATAAATGGCGCTATATAAATGTATAATAATAATAATAACTCCCCAGTCCTAGGAGTGCAGGAGCAGGGAAACTGTGTGACCTCAACAAGAAAAAATTAGGAAAATTCCAGCTCTTAAAATTACAGAATTTATTTTTAAAAATGTAAAAACATGAATCCACAGTGCAAAGCGATGCATTTCGAATGCACGCAGGCGTTCTTTGTCAGAGCTACATGTAGCTACAGAGCATAAGTTTGCCCGACAGAGTTGGATGAAAGGTGAGCTTCAGCAGCATCACAAAGTTAATGAGAGACACAGAGTAGCCCGTACTAACCAACCTGCCTGCTGGGGTAAGAACTTGAGATCTCGCAACACTGCTTTGCTTGCTGAAAACTTCAATGAAGACAACATTGAAGCATGATATCTTGGCCCAATGAACAAAAAATGCCAAATGCAGCAGGTAAAAAATTAACTTTATTCTCCCCACCAGCACTTGGTTTCAGTCAAGGAGGCGGCACCAGTTTAGTCACCGCTCTGAATATACAGAGCAGCCACTATAACCGCCCCAACAATCCTGACTGGCACTGGCTCTACATTGCAGCCGTCTGTCAGTCAGGGCCGGGGACGCAGTTACAGTGGCCGCTCTGTATACTCAGAGTGGAGACTCAACTGGCGCAGCCCCCGACCTCATGACTGAAACCGAATGCTGGCGGGGAGAATAAAGTTAATTTTCTCACCGCTGTATTCGGCTGAGAGCAGGAGCCGGGCAGCATATAATGTTGCTAACCTGCACATTCATCGTATATCTGCAAGTTAACACTGTTATTCCTGGTGACAGGTTCCCTTAAACATAGCACCAATGTACCAATTAAAATGTCGCAACCCTGCCATAGAACGGGTTCAATAGCTAGTAAATTTATAACCATGATAAGTATAAACAAAAAAAGTTCAGCTAAGGAATTGAATATTTCTAAAAATTTTATACTTTATTGAAACATACTAAAAATGTGGAAAAACAAGGAAACACAAGACCTACAGTCATGGCCAAAAGTTTTGAGAATGACACAAATATTAATTTTTACAAAGTCCACTGCTTCACTTTTTCTAATGGCAATTTGCATATACTCCAGAATGTTATAAAGAGTGATCAGCTTAACAGCAATTACTTGCAAAGTCAATATTTGGCTAGAAAATGAACTTTATCCCCCAAAACACATTTCAACATCATTGCAGCCCTGCCTTAAAAGGACCAGCTAACCTCTTTTCAGTGATTGCTCCATTAACACAGGTGTGGGTGTTGATGAGGACATGGCTGGAGATCAATCTGTCATGATTAAGTAAGAATGACACCACTGGACACTTTAAAAGGAGGTTGGTGCTTGGCATTACTTGTTTCTCTTCTGTTAACCATGGTTATCTCTAAAGAAACACGTGCAGTCATCATTGCAATGCACAAAAATGGCCTAACAGGGAAGAGTATCGCAGCTAGAAAGATTGCACCTCAGTCAACAATCTATCGCATCATCCAGAACTTCAAGGAGAGAGGTTCCATTGTTGCCAAAAAGGCTCCAGGGCGCCCAAGAAAGACCAGCAAGCGCCAGGACCGTCTCTTAAAAGTGTTTTAGCTGCGGGATCGGGCTACCAGCAGTGCAGAGCTTGCTCTGGAATGGCAGCAGGCAGGTGTGAGTGCATCTGCAGGCACTGTGAGGCGGAGACTCTTGAAGCAAGGCCTGGTCTCAAGGAGGGCAGCAAAGAAGCCACTTCTCTCCAGAAAAACATCATGGACAGACTGATATTCTGCAAAAGGTACAGGCAGTGGACTGCTGAGGACTGGGGTAAAGTTATTTTCTCTGATGAATCCCCTTTTCGATTGTTTGGGACATCAGGAAAATGCCTCATTTGGAGAAGACAAGGTGAGCGCTACCACCAGTCTTGTCTCATGCCAACTGTTAAGCATCCTGAAACCATTCATGTGTGGGGTTGCTTCTCAGCCAAGGGAATCGGCTCTCTCACAGTCTTGCCTAAAAACACAGCCATGAATAAAGAATGGTACCAGAATGTCCTCCAAGAGCAACTTCTCCCAACCCTCCAAGAGCAGTTTGGCGATCAACAATGCCTTTTCCAGCATTATGGAGCACCTTGCCATAAAGCAAATGTGATAACTAAATGGCTCAGGGAACAAAACATAGAGATTTTGGGTCCTGGCCTGGAAACTTCCCAGATCTTAATCCCATTGAGAACTTGTGGTCAATCATCAAGAGACGGGTGGATAAACAAAAACCTAAAAATTCTGACAAAATGAAAGCATTGATTGTGCAAGAATGGACTGCTATCAGTCAGGATTTGGTCCAGAAGTTTATTGAGAGCATGCCAGGGAGAATTGCAGAGGTCCTGAAGAAGAAGGGTCCACACTGCAAATATTGACTTGCTGCATTAACTCATTCTAACTGTCAATATAAGCTTTTGTTACTCATATGTTAGCAATTATATTTCTGTCTGTGATAAAAAACATCTGTCAAACACACATAAAAACCAGAGGGCAGTAGATCATGTGAAAATATAATATTTGTGTCATTCTCAAAACTTTTGGCCATGACTGTAGTCCTCCATACAGTATTATGGCACCACATAGTGCGCCATACAGAATAATGAGCCCCATATATTGCTCCATACATAATTAGTCCCATATAATGTTCCATACAGTATATGATGAGCTCCACATAATGCTCCAGTATATGATGGGCCCCATGGATGATGCTCCAGTGTATGATGGGCCTATATAATGCTCCATAGATAATGGGCCCCATATATGATGCTCCAGTGTATGATGGGCCCGATTATAATGCTCCAGTGTATGATGGGCCCCATATATAATTCTCCAGTGTATAATGCTCCCCATATATTGCTCGAAACATAAAAGAAAATGAAATACCTCTCCTCGCTGGGCACTGCTGCACTCTGGTCTCCTCAGCGTCGCCATCTTCCAGTTCTCTGCACTGTGACTGTTCAGGCAGAGGGCGCACAGACGTGACGTCATCGCGCTCTCTGACCTGAATGTCACTGTCAGGAAACGCAGAAGACGTCACAGCGGTGGAGCAGGGAGAGGTAAGTATTGCAAGTGCTGGGGCCCTGAGCAAGCAGGGGGGCCACTCGTGGGCAACGGCACTGGCACAGGGCCCCTCATAGTACGCTGGTGTCTCTGACGGCGAGTGGGCCCCCCACCGTCAGATACACCGGCGTACTATAAGGGGCCCAGTGCCAATGCCGTCGCCCACTAGTGGGTCCCCCCACCTGCTCAGGGCACCGGCACTTGCCCGGATGCACCAGGTGCTGACCCCGGCCCTGGGGGGAGGTACAGCCCAGTTAGGGAGGTGGAAAAACTGGCATATGTTGAGGTGTAGGCTGGACGTTCAGCAGCTGCAAATTGAGGAATTGGAGAAGTCAGAAGAAGAGGAGGACAAAGCGAGCCATTTTGCTGGCAACCTATGTGTCATCAGGGGAAGGTGGTACAAAATACTTTGAAACCCAGGCATAGTTCATTTTAATGATGGTGAGATCACCAACATTTTAGATCGACATCCGGGTCCTTCTTTCTGTCAGGATTGATCCAGCAGCACTGAAGACTCTAGCACACTACCAGCAGGGCAAGCGAGCGCCTGTAAGGCATATTGTGCCAATTCAGGCCAGGTGTCCAGTTTACAGGCCCAGTAGTCAAAGGGGAAAGAACTGTGAGGGAGAACATCGAGAGGGGAGGGGATGCAATTTTGAACCATAGTTGACAACTGCTGTCTACTGTCTGTTGTAATCAATTCAGTATTACCAGTCGTGTGAGCGTTACTCGAGAAATCAGTCCACAACATGGTCATGAAACCCCTGTCTCCAATGCCACTTCGGCTGTGTGCACCACGAACACCTCTTCCATTTGGCCTTGTACGGCTCGTGGTAGAACCTGCACAGCTGCTGTATGCCGGGAATGCCTCTAACAAACGGTTTACCAAAGTTGCTTGTTTGTTCACCTATATTAGCTCTAGGTTCTCCTGAGGCATGATGTTCTGTAATTTGCCTTTATAGCGTGGATCGAGGATGCTGGCCAACCAGTAGTCGTCTTTCTTCATCATTTTGGCAAAGCTGGGGTCCCTTTTTAGGATCCGCAAGACATAATCACACATGTGGGCAAATGTTCCAGGTGTCAATGATGCACTGCCAGTGGTGGGTGGAGGAGCACTTTCTGCCAAATCCACATCCCTCTAGTCACGCACAAACCCTGTACCTGACCTTGGCAAGCCAACATTTTCTCTTGCCCTCTGAGAAGCATCCTCTTCCCCAAAATAATCATCCCCCTCATCCTCCTCCTCTTCCTTTTCTTCCTCCACCTCATCCAGGAGAGTTCCCTGAGCAGACAATAGCTGACTGTCATCAAGGCTTCTCTCCTCCTCCTCCTCCGCTGCAGACGCCTGATCCTTAATGTGCGTCAAAGTTTGCATGAGCAGATGTGGCACCCCAGGAGTTTGACTGCCACAGTGACCTTGCCTTCCTCCAGGGGAGGGTGATGTCATGCCTGAAAGCAAAGAGGGACCCCATAGCAGGTAACACAGCATGCAACACCTTTTCTGACTCCAGACCAGAAGGGGGAGCTCAAACACCTGATTTGAGGGGAGCTTCCCTGGAATATTCTGGCTGGGGGAAGAGTTAGTCAGTCTAGCTGAGGGAACGAGAGAGGGAAGACGTGGTGAAGACAAGCTGGGGGACTGAAGCCATAGCAGGGCTCATCCCCAGATCTGAGCGCCGGAGACCGGACCCCTGGAGTCCGAGGCTGAGAGGGTGAAGTAAAGTCCCAGCAGCAGAATCCGGAGGGCAGAGGACGGCAGGTTCTCTGTCCCAATTAAGACTCTTCTTCAAAGCAGCACATGTGAGCCGGAGACTCCAGAAGTGAGTGATTCCTGAAACAGGTTACAGCTGCATGTAATGAGAGTGAAGTTCAACTTAAATGAGAGACAGAATCCAGAGGACTGGGAAGGAGATTATAGCAGCCGATGCCTCACAGAACAGCGCTAGAAAGGAGACCTCACATCCCACCTGTAAAAAGGGGATCCTAAACTGCTTTCAGGCTGACCTACTCCAGTACGACCTGTATTCAATGCCCTGGATGCTTTGCCTGCAAAACTGTAAGTAAAGCTTTGGAAACTGCAACTCACTGACTGTTTCTCAGTTTCTTCCTGCGTCACCCATTGCACTCAGCTACATCTCCCAGCACCATTACTACCTATCACTACATTTACCTGCCCTGGGATCCCATAGTCTCACCTGTGGGAGACTGTACCAACTCTGCTGCATCTCACCACCTATCCCAGAGGATCTGTACCACAGCGCTGGTCTCCATTGACCAGATACCACGGGTGGCATCGCGAATACCAACACTACAAACTCTATTCATTCCCCTGTAAATAATTCCCCTTTTATTGGACACCCAGGGCCACGGACCGGGTCACTGCCGCTGTGACACATTCCCTCAGATCACCGACCCGGTACCGAGTATCCCACTGCCCTGGCGGGCGATCCACAGACACATAAGTGGTATGCTCATGCTAATAATGCCGTCGTCTGCGCTTACCAGCCGTGTGCATTCCTCAAACACTGAAGGACTTTACAGAGGTCTTTCAGCTTTGACCACTGCACACCCGACAACTCCATGTCTGTCCTCAAGCTGCCTGCCCGTGTATCCTCCCACAAATGCATTACAGCCTGCCTCTGTTCACACAGCCTCTCAACCAAGTGCATGGTGGAGTTCCACCTTGTTGCAATCTTTATGATTAGGCGGTGCTTGGGGAGGTGGAGCAATCACTGCAGCCTCTGCATACGACTGGAGTCTACGGGCGAGCGACGGATGTGCGAGCACAGTTTTCGCACCTTATGGCGCAGGGCTGGTAACTTCGGACAATTATTTATGAAGCACTGCACCACCAGGTTCAAGGTGTGAGCCAGGCAAGGTATGTGTCTGAGTTTTGCCAGGGCTATGGCCGCCACAAAATTACATCCATTATCACTGACTACCTTGCCTGGCTCAAGATGTAGACTGCCCAGCCATGACTCAGTTTCTCACTACTTGCAAGTAGTCGGCCAGTACCTCCGCGGTGTGTCTGTTGTCGCCCAAAGACATCATCTTTAAAACAGCCTGCTGACGCTTACCACTAGTTGTTCGTTAGTTGGACTCCGCATATATTTCCAGAGTCACACACGGACGCTCTTTCAGTATGGATTTGACTGTAATACAAAGAGCAGATATACGGTACTGTGTCAGAAGCGTACAGCTGTATACAGTGTAGGGGAAAATTTCAATCTCCATACATATTTCCGGAGTCACACACAGATGCTCTCTCAGTATGGATTTGACCGTAATACAAAGAGCAGATATACTGTACTGTATCAAAAGCGTACAGCTATATACAGTGTAGGGGAAATTTCAATCTCCGTACATATTTCCGGAGTCACACACAGACGCTCTCTCAGTATGGATTTGACTGTAATACAAAGAGCAGATATACGGTACTGTATCACAAGTGTACAGCTGTATACGGTGTAGGGGAAAATTTTAATCTCCGTATATATTTCCGGAGTCACACACAGATAGTCAGCATGTATTTGTCCGTGATACCAGTCGGTACATGGTATTGTGTGAGGAGCGTACAGCTCTACACGGTGTGGGAAAAAATGAATGCTCGGTAATTGTGCAGAAAAAAAGAATAAAAGTATTAGTGCTGTGTAAAAAGCAGTCTGCACAGCAGTGTACACACAGCAATACAGCTATCAGGCAGCCTAATAACCAGCGCTGCTGCACACAAGAAAATCCTCCCCTGTCACTGCACACGAACTGTACAGCACAATTGCTATCAGCACAAGCACATAAGAACATCTCTTTCCAGCCCTAACTCTCTCCCTACTGATAAACAACGTCAGCAACCTCTCACTACTGTTAAGATCGGCAGAAGTAAAATGGCGGTCGGCGGTCAGGACTTTTATAGACACTATGACGCCCCCCAAAGCAAGCCAATCACTGCAATGCCCTTCTCTAAGATGGTGGTGGGCCCTGCCCATGTCATCTCGTTGCCCACAGTGTACATTTTTGATCATTGGCTGAAAAAAGGCGCCTGAAAGCATTCTGGGAAATTCGACTTTGGTGCTCGTTTTGCCGAACACATGGCGACTGCATGCTATCGTTGAGTTTCGGCCAACGAAACCTGACTTTGGCGAAAGCCGGCGACTTTTGAATCTGACCGACCTGTTTCGCTCAACTTATTTGGGATCATTGTCTTGTTGGAAGACAAATCTCTGTCCCAGTCTCAGGTCTTTTGCAGACTCCAACAGGTTTTCTTCAAGAATAGTCCTGTATTTGGCTCCATCCATCTTCACATCAATTTTAACCATCTTCACTGTCCCTGCTGAAGAAAAGCAGGCCCAAACCATGATGCTGCCACCACCATGTTTGACAGTGGGGATGGTGTGTTCAGGGTGATGAGCTGTGTTGTCTTTATGCCAAACATATCATTTGGCATTGTTGCCAAAAAGTTTGATTTTGGTTTCATGTGACCAGAGCACCTTCTTCCACATGTTTGGTGTGTCTCCCAGGTGGCTTGTTGCAAACTTTAAACAACACTTTTTATGGATATCTTTTAGAAATGGCTTTCTTCTTGCCACTCTTCCATAAAGGTCAGATTTGTGCAGTGTATGACTGATTGTTGTCTTATGGACAGACTGTCCCACCTCAGCTGTAGATCTCTGCAGTTCATCCAGAGTGATCATGGGCCTCTTGGCTGCATCTCTGATCAGTCTTCTCCTTGTTTGATATGAAAGTTTAGAGGGACGGTCGGGTCTTGGTAGATTTGCAGTGGTATGATACTCCTTCCATTTCAATAAGATTACTTGCACAGTGCTCCTTGGGATGTTTAAAGTTTTGAAAATCATTTTGTATCCAAATCCAGCTTTAAACTTCTCCACAACAGTATCACAGACCTGCCTGTTGTGTTCCGTGGTCATCATGATGCTCTCTGAGCGTCAAACAGAACCCTGAGACTATCACAGAGCAGGTGCATTTATACAGAGACTTGATTACACAGGTGGATTATATTTATCATCATTAGTCATTTAGGACAACATTGGATCATTCAGAGATCCACAATGAACTTCTGGAGTGAGTTTACTGCACTGAAAGTAAAGGGGCCGAATAATATTGCACGCCCCACTTTTCAGTTTTTGTATTTTCACAAAAATTTAAAATAACCAATAAATTTCGTTCATCTTCACAATTGTGTCCCACTTGTTGTTGATTCTTCACCAAAAATTAAGATTTGGTATCTCTATGTTTGAAGCATGATATGTGGGAAAAGGTTGAAAAGTTCGAGGGAGCCGAATACTTTCGCAAGGCACTGTATGTTTGCCGAACTTCCCAATGTTCACCAAACATGTTCGCAGAACATAGCCGATCATCATTGAATTCAGTAAGAGGCAAAATCAAATGCATAAACAACACCTTTACGGGAACCAAAAAGCTGTCAAATAAAGGGCAGACACCAGGAAAAGTGGCATTAATTGACCCATCAATTGCGGTATAAATAAAAAAATTTAAAAAAATTGACATGAATTCCCCTATATTTTTGATAACCAGCCAGGCAAAACTGAGAAAGACGGGCTGCAACCCTCAGCTGTCAGCATTAGCAAGGCTGGTTATCAAGAATAGAGGGGTCCCCACAATGTTTTTTTAATTATTTAAATAAATACTCACCCACATCAGTGTAGATTGTAAGGTCTTAGGAGCAGGGTGGTCATTATTTTACTTTAATTATTGTATTGTCTTTAACGTTGTTACTTATGACTTATACTGTATATGAACTGTTGAATTGTAAAGCGCTGTGGAATACGTTGTTGCTATAAAAATAAAGATTATTATTATATTATTAGTATATAATTTTAAAAAATGGCTTGTGGTCCCCCCATTTTTGACAACCAGCCAAGCTAATGCTGACAGTTGGGGGCTGGTATTCTCAGGCTGGTAAGGGGCCATGGACATTGTCCCCCCAACCTAAAAAAAGCAGCATGCAACTGCACAGAAATTATGCATATATTAGATGCGCCAATTCTGGTGCTTTTCCCGGCTCTTCCCATTTGCCCTGTGGCAGTGGCAAGTGGGGTTTATATTTGTGAGGTTGTGAGGTTGTGTTGTCCGGTGACATCAAGCCCACGGGTAAGTAATGGTATCTTAGAGCATGTGGTTCACATCAGCTGGAAGCTCCGCAGCACTGCCTCAGCGAAGCAGCAACAGGCCCTGCTGAAGCTCATTTATCTAGGAGACAAATGCATATCGCGGCAGAGTTAGTGAAAGTAATAATAGACCAGAAATATCAGTGGCTCTCGTCACTGAACCTACAACCAGACATAGTCGTGTATCATAATGGCCATAACCTGGTGTTGGATGTGAAGCTTGGCAAAATCACACTCATACCATGCTTGGCCTGCATGCTAATGAGTTCAGCGGTAGTTCAGCGGTTTCTGAAAACCTTGCCAGATTTGCCAAAACTTCTGGTCGAGGTAAGCCGCGTCAGCGCTCATTTCTGAACGTCCACTACAGCTACTGCCATTCTGGCAGTGCTGCAGCAGTGCATGGAAGTGCCAGCTCAACTACTGGTGTGCGACGTGACCACTCGCTGTATCTCTACAATGCATGTCTTGGCAAGGCTTTGTGAGCAGCAAAGGCCAGTTGTTGAATACCAGCTCCAACAGGTCTGTCAGTATTCTGGTCAGCCTCTGCACATAACAACTGAAGATTGAGCACAAATGTCTGACATTTGTGCACTTCTCCTAGACTTTGTGACCCCACAAAGATGGTGAGTGCCGATGAAGCCATAATCAGCACAACAATCTCACTTCTATGCTTACGTAAACAGTTGCTGCTCACAATTAAACATGAAACTTTGCATGCGCACCAGGTGGAGATGGAGGAAGACATGGGTCAGGGAGATACTACCCAGCCCAGCTTCATCTCATCTGCTCAACACTGTTTGGGTAACAATGAGGAGGTGGAGGCTGAAGAGGAGGAACAGAAGCTGGATGGTATCACAACAGAGGCTAGTACCCACACAAGGTTTCTTCCCGTATCTCCTACGTGGATGGACTGAGGAGGGGAATGAGGAAGAAGAGAGGGATGAGGAGAAGAAGAAGGAGAGTAGTCATCATGGTGGAGACAGGAAAGTGTTGGCTGCAGAGAGCTTGTCACATATGGCCAACGTTATGTACTGCTGCTTTTCCCGTGACTTTTGCATTATATTCATCTTGGCAAAAAAGAGTAGTGATTGTTCACCCTGCTAGACACATGCTACAAGGAGAATCTTGCATCTCTCTTTCCTGAGGTGGAGAGATCTACTAAAATGGTGCTATATCAGAAGGCCATTGTAGAAAATATATTGAAAATATTCTCATCAGACAATACTAGTGGCAGGGACAAACTAGCATACACAACATATTAGGAGAGTCGAGGGAGATAAAAGCCATGTACAGCAGAGGCAGGAGTACACTGTCAAAGGCCTGGGCCAATTTCATGACACCCTCCCAGATAGTGTCCAGGCTTTGATGACAGGGTATTTTTTGACAAGGATGGAAACATTTTTAAGGATGGACAAGCAATACATGGCCAACCAAAAGCCAGTGAACTCCCTAATTCTATTGTG
This sequence comes from Oophaga sylvatica, assembly GCA_033576555.1. NCBI lineage: Eukaryota > Metazoa > Chordata > Amphibia > Anura > Dendrobatidae > Oophaga > Oophaga sylvatica. Next base: position 137,977,276 of record JARQOD010000009.1, on the reverse strand, counting down.
ACCTAAAACTATTTGGTCTCAAAGCTGGACACCTATCATGAGCTGTCTCTCTGTGCCTTGGAGGTGTTGTGCTGCTCTACTGCTAGCATCTTTTCTGAGCAGGTTTTTAGTGCCACCGGGGGGTCATAACAGACAGGAGCTTTCACCTGAAAGGTGTATGGATTACCCTCTTTATAATTTTTTTCTGACTTTGCACTCTGTACAGAGCCTTTATGAGTGTAGAAGTACTACAACTGCACTTTCTAAATAGTTAAATGAGGCCTTCAGGGGTCTATGAATGGCTCTGCTTGAAATTTTTGGCAGGCTTTGCACTGTGTGCATAGCTTTTAAAAGTGTAGGCGTACCAAAGCTACACTTTGCTCACAATATTTGAATGAGGCACTATAGTTGGTGCCTTCAAGCATGTATGGATGACCCTACTTGTAATTTTTGGCAGGCTTTGCACTCAGCGCATAGCCTTTATGAGTCTAGGAGTACCACTACATGACAATTTGATCAGAGTGTGTATGAGGCACTCCTTTATGTCTAATAGAGGGTGTATCTGAGTCCTTTTTCCATTTAATTTTGGCAGTTCTTGCTTCATTCATAAATTGCACTGAAATTTCTAATTTTTTAAATAAAAATTTCAATTTTGATTTACTTCAATTGTTATTTTTTTAATGATTTTTAAATTTTGCCTTATATAAAGCCATTATACAGGAAATAATGTTTTGGAACATTTTTTTCCCTGCGAACTCCAATTTCTCTTTGATTTTGAATGTTTTATTGTCAGTCCTTAACCCCTTTCTGCCATCTGACGTACTATCCCGTCCATGGTACCTGGGCCCATATGGCCAGGGACGGGATAGTACGTCACATGCGATCGGACGCGCTCCAGGGGGAGTGCGGCCGATAGCGGCCGGGTGTCAGCTGATTATCACAGCTGACATCCGGCACTATGTGCCAGGAGCGGTCACGGACCGCTCCCGGCACATTAGCCCCTGGCACACCGCGATCAAACATGATCGCGGTGTACCGTGGGCACAGGGAAGCATCGCGCAGGGAGGGGGCTCACTGCGTGCTCCCCTGAGTCCCTCAGAACAGCGCGATGTGATCGTGCTGTTCTGAGGCCTTCCTCCCTGCAAGACCCCGGATCCAAGATGGCTGCTGGGTCCTGCAGGGAGGTGGCTTCCTCAGTGCCTGCTGAGAGCAGGTGCTGAGAAAGCCTCATGCAGTATCTGTCACATCACTGGTGTGACAGTGTGCTGTGCAAAGTATCACACCAGCGATCTGACCCTATACTGTGATGTCCCACCCTGGGACAAAGTAAAAAAGTAAAAAAAATGAAAATCACAAGTGTAAGAAAAAATTCCAAAACAAAGGAAAAAAAATATTCCCCAATAAATTCATTTCTTCCTGTAAATAAAAAAAACAAAACAATAAAAGTACACATATTTGGTATCGCCGTGTCTGTAACGACCCGCCCTATAAAACTGTCCCACTAGTTAACCCTTTTAGTGAACCTCTTAAAAAAAAAACAAAGCAAAAAATCAATGCTTTATCATCATACTGCCGAAGAAAAAGTGGAATAGCATGCGATCAAAAAGACCAATATACATAAATATGGTACCGCTGAAAACGTCATCTTGTCCCGCAAAAAACGAGCCACCATACAGCATCATCAGCGAAAAAATAAAAAAGTTATAGCTCGCAGAATAAAGCGATGCAAAAATAATTATTTTTTATATAAAATAGTTTTTATTGTATAAAAGCGCCAAAACATAAAAAAATTATATAAATGAGGTATTGCCGTAATCGTACTAACCCGAGAATAAAACTGCTTTATCGATTGCACCACACGCGGAACGGTATAAACGCCCCCCCCAAAAGAAATTCATGAATTGCTGATTTTTGTCATTCTAACCTCCCAAAAATCGAAATAAAAAGCGCTCAAAAAATGTCACGTGCTCAAAAATGGTACCAATAAAAACGTCAACTCGTACCGCAAAAAATAAGACCTCACATGACTCTGTGGGCCAAAATATGCAAAAATTACAGCTCTCAAAATGTGGTGATGCAAAAACTATTTTTTGCAATAAAAAGCGTCTTTTAGCGTGACAGATGCCAAACATAAAAACACGCTATAAATAGTAAATCAAACCCCCTTTTATCACCCCCATAGTTAGGGAAGAATAATAAAATTAAAAAAATGTACTGTATTTATTTCCATTTTCCCAGTAGGGTTAGGATTAGGGTTGCTGCTAAAGTTAGGGTTAGAGTTGGGGCTAAAAGTTAGGATTAGGGTTAGGGTTGGGATTAGGGTTAGGGGTATGTTAGGGTTAGGTTTGTGGTTAGGGTTATGGTTAGGGTACAGACTAGGGTTAGGGTGTGTTGGGGTTAGGGTTGGAGTTAGAATTGGGGGGTTTCCACTGCTTAAGCACATCAGGGGCTCTCCAAATGTGACATGGCGTCTGATCTCAATTCCAGCCAATTCTGCGTAGAAAAATTCAAACGGTGCGCCTTCACTTCTGAGCTCTGCCATGCGCCCAAACAGTGGTTTACCCCCACATATGGGGTATCAGCATACTCAGAACAAATTGCACAATAACTCTTGGGGTCCAATTTCTTCCGTTACCCTTGGGAAAATAAAAAATTTGAGACAAAAATATAATTTTTATAGAAAAAAATGATTTTTTTGTTTTTACGGCTGTACGTTATAAACTTTTGTGAAGCACTTGGGGCTTCACAGCACTCACCACACATCTAGATAAGTTCCTTGTGGGGTCTATTTTCCAAAATGGGGTCACTTGTTGGGGTTTCCACTGTTTAGGCACATCAGGGGCTCTCCAAATGCAACATGGCGTCCAATCTCAATTCCAGCCAATTTTGGTTGGAAAAAGTCAAATGGTGCTCCTTCAATTCCGAGCTCTGCCATGTGCCCAAACAGTGGTTCCCCCCCCCCACATATGGGGTATCAGCATACTCAGGACAAATTGGAAAATAAAATAAAAAATTGGTGACTAAAACTATAATTTTTGTGGGAAAAAAATAGGATTTTTTATTTTCACGGCTCTACGTTATAAACTTGTGTGAAGCACTTGGGGGTTCAAAGTGCTCACCACAGATCTAGATAAGTTCCTTAGGGGGTCTAGTTTCCAAAATGGGGTCACTTGTGGGAGGTTTCCACTGTTTAGGTACATCTAGGGCATTGCAAACGGAACATGACCCCCATCAACGTCTGCATTCCAAAACGTTATAACTTGCTTTCCAAGCCCTGCTGTGCGCCCAAACAGTGTGAAATATCTCTCTGTTTTAAGGGAATAAAAATTCAAAGTTTGAAAATTGCAAAATTTTCAAAATTTTTGCCATATTTGTGTTTTTTTTCAAAAACAAACGCAAGTTAAATCGAAGAAATTTTACCACTAACGTGAAGTATAATATGTCATGAGAAAACAGAGTTATAACCTCATAAAGAGACAGTGGTCAGAATGGTAAAAATTGGCCCGGTGCTAACCACCCTTGGGCGTTAAGGGGTTAAAGTGGAGTAAAAATGTGACACCATTGTTCTCAGCGGCGTTCTGGGAGTCAGAGATTCTTCTAGGGGTCTTCCAAATGTTGTTCTTCCATTCAGCACTTTTTCCATACATTTCAACATTTTCACTGTCCCCCAGAATTTCTTGTAGGGTCTGCCTGAAAAATTCTTGGGTTTCCCATTGACTCCCATTTTACTTGTTACTAGAGTTGAGCATTCCGATACCGCAAGTATCGGGTATCGGCCGATATTCGCTGTATCGGAATTCCGATACTTAGTTCCGATTTTTTCCATATATCGTATACCGGAATCGGAAGTTCCCATAATTCTTTGAGAGGCAATGTGATTTTAGTCAGCCAATGAGGAATCCTAAGAAGTGTGGGCACATCCTGTACTGTTGCGGTCATGTTAACTAATGGCATGGCTGTGATTGGATGCTGAAATGATGTCAGAATGCACTATAAAAGGCGCCGCTGCCATTTTAGCGTCACTGTGCTGTGAATTCAGTTAGGGACAGAACGCTGCTCTGCTGACTCTGAGGGACAGTTAGAGATTGCGATTTTGTGTACTGTGCTCTAGGCAGGCTAGTTTACCAACCGCTGTGTAAAGCTTCCTTTTGCCTTGCAGTGTTGTTTTAACAGCTCTGTGCAAGGTGTGTGTGTGAGAGTGCAGGTGACGCTGCATTTTGCTCTGCATCCAACGCTGTTTGTAGGCATCTGCACGTGTCACTCACAGACTCTTTTTTTTTTCTTTACTGTAATTCTTGCTGCTCCATTCAATTGAAATTATAGTGTGACGTGCTTCCATCCGTATACAATACATTGGTTACAAACAGTATAGAAGCCACAAAGGAGGCTTTCAGAGATAGTGAACAGTTGTGTGCAGTGTTCACTCTAGTCTGTGAGGTTTTTTTTTTTTGAGTGCAGATCACGCTCCAGTTACTTCTTCAAACACTGCTGCTTGTACTCTGCTGAGCGTGTCTCACTGTCTCATCCTTGACATTTTTCTCTAATTATTGCTGCTACATTATATTTAAAAAAAAACAAATCTATTAGTGTGACGTGCTTCCATCCGTATACAATACATTGGTTGCAAACAGTATAGAAGCCCACAAAGAGGCTTTCAGAGATAGTGAACAGTTGTGTGCAGTGTTCACTCTAGTCTGTGAGGTTTTTTTTTTTTGAGTGCAGATCACGCTCCAGTTACTTCTTCAAACACTGCTGCTTGTACTCTGCTGAGCGTGTCTCACTGTCTCATCCTTGACATTTTTCTCTAATTATTGCTGCTACATTATATTTAAAAAAAAACAAATCTATTAGTGTGACGTGCTTCCATCCGTATACAATACATTGGTTGCAAACAGTATAGAAGCCCACAAAGGAGGCTTTCAGAGATAGTGAACAGTTGTGTGCAGTGTTCACTCTAGTCTGTGAGGTTTTTTGAGTGCAGATCACGCTCCAGTTATTTCTTCAACCACCGCTGCTTGTACTCTGCTGAGCGTGTCTCACTGTCTCATCCTTGACATTTTTCTCTAATTCTTGCTGCTACATTATATTTCAAAATAATCAAATCTATTAGTGTGACGTGCTTCCATCATTATCCAATACATTGGTTGCAAACAATATAGAAGTACACAAATGGGCCTTTCACAGATACTGAACAGTTGTGTGCAGTTTTCACTGTAATCTGAGGTTTTCAATATTGGAGTGCAGATCCCGCTCCAGTTATTTCTTCAACCACCGCTGCTTGCACTCTGCTGAGCGTGTCTCACTGTCTCATCCTTGACATTTTTCTCTAATTGTTGCTGCTACATTATATTTCAAAATAATCAAATCTATTAGTGTGACGTGCTTCCATCATTATCCAATACATTGGTTGCAAACAATATAGAAGTACACAAACGGACCTTTCACAGATACTGAACAGTTGTGTGCAGTTTTCACTGTAATCTGAGGTTTTCATTATTGGAGTGCAGATCCCGCTCCAGTTATTTCTTCAACCACCGCTGCTTGTACTCTGCTGAGCGTGTCTCACTGTCTCATCCTTGACATTTTTCTCTAATTGTTGCTGCTACATTATATTTCAAAATAATCAAATCTATTAGTGTGACGTGCTTCCATCATTATCCAATACATTGGTTGCAAACAATATAGAAGTACACAAACGGGCCTTTCACAGATACTGAACAGTTGTGTGCAGTTTTCACTGTAATCTGAGGTTTTCATTATTGGAGTGCAGATCCCGCTCCAGTTATTTCTTCAACCACCGCTGCTTGTACTCTGCTGAGCGTGTCTCACTGTCTCATCCTTGACATTTTTCTCTAATTGTTGCTGCTACATTATATTTCAAAATAATCAAATCTATTAGTGTGACGTGCTTCCATCATTATCCAATACATTGGTTGCAAACAATATAGAAGTACACAAACGGGCCTTTCACAGATACTGAACAGTTGTGTGCAGTTTTCACTGTAATCTGAGGTTTTCATTATTGGAGTGCAGATCCCGCTCCAGTTATTTCTTCAACCACCACTGCTTGTACTCTGCTGAGCGTATCTGACTGTCTCATCCTTGACATTATTCTCTAATTGTTGCTGCTACATTATATTTCAAAATAATCAAATCTATTAGTGTGACGTGCTTCCATCATTATCCAATACATTGGTTGCAAACAATATAGAAGTACACAAACGGGCCTTTCACAGATACTGAACAGTTGTGTGCAGTTTTCACTGTAATCTGAGGTTTTCATTATTGGAGTGCAGATCCCGCTCCAGTTATTTCTTCAACCACCGCTGCTTGTACTCTGCTGAGCGTGTCTCACTGTCTCATCCTTGACATTTTTCTCTAATTCTTGCTGCTACATTATATTTCAAAATAATCAAATCTATTAGTGTGACGTGCTTCCATCATTATCCAATACATTGGTTGCAAACAATATAGAAGTACACAAACGGGCCTTTCACAGATACTGAACAGTTGTGTGCAGTTTTCACTGTAATCTGAGGTTTTCATTATTGGAGTGCAGATCCCGCTCCAGTTATTTCTTCAACCACCGCTGCTTGTACTCTGCTGAGCGTGTCTCACTGTCTCATCCTTGACATTTTTCTCTAATTATTGCTGCTACATTATATTTAAAAAAAAAAAAATCTATTAGTGTGACGTGCTTCCATCCGTATACAATACATTGGTTGCAAACAGTATAGAAGCCCACAAAGGAGGCTTTCAGAGATAGTGAACAGTTGTGTGCAGTGTTTACTGTACTCAGAGGTTTTCAATTTTTTAATTCAGATCCCGCTCCAGTTATTTCTTCAACCACCGCTGCTTGTACTCTGCTGAGCATGTCTCACTCTCTCATCCTTGACATTTTTCTCTAATTGGTGCTGCTACATTCTATTTCAAATAATTAAAATCTATTAGTGTGACGCGCTTCCATCCGTATACAATACATTGGTTGCAAACAGCCTTTTTGTTAAGCTACAGTATTATATCGACATTGTACATGTGTCGCTATTCAGTCTAATAAGTAGATATCATTCACCTTTTCTATCAATTGTCGTTGTTTCAGCACCACTTTCAGGTATATATTTTGCTATTGTGACTACGCACTATTGACTTTAACAAGGTAATGTATGATTTTTGTTACCAATTGTCATGTTTACATGATGGACCTTTATGATATGGGTTGTTACATTTGTAATTAAATATGTATTTTTTCTAATGACACAAATATAAGTAATGTTGAAGAGGACTAGTCCTACATCAATTGTTTGCACAATATTACAGGTGTACATCACGTCCCTTAATCAGCAATGGATTATTATATTTACTTGTATGCTTTTATGTAAAAGCCAAGAACACTGAAGGCTAACCTTAGCACTGCAGGTGTTGTCAAAGTTCTAACCAAATTATGCACTTCCAACACTGCAGCATTTGAGGCATGCTGTGAGTTTGATTTGTCTAAGTTATGTAGTGAGAAGGTTCACCATCAGTACCCTATAGCATAGGTAGGCTTTTGTGTTAGCATTTGTGTTCAACATGTGGATATCTGCAGTAATAGGTCACAATTATTTTGGTACAGATTTGTGACAAAGACTAATAATTTTATGGTTTTAAAGGTGACGTTTCACTTGTTTACAGCTTAGAACTAAGGGTGTAGCCTCTTATCTATGTGTAGCAGTAGCCACTTTAACATGTAATGTTTTATTCAACATGTGTATCTAGCTAGCATTAATTTTTGCCGGACAAACAGCAGGGGAACAGCAGGCGTTACTGAACCCCACAAACACATCAGCGATTGCTTTGAGCTGTGCATCCAACACTTGTGACCAGCAACTGGCGGTGTTGAAACCCAGGGTCAAGGAGGGTGTAGGCAGATGCCTAGTATGAGATGTTTGAAGTTTAATTTGGAGTTAGCAGCATTAATTTTTGCCAGACACACAGCAGGGGAACAGCAGGCGTTACTGAACCACACTAATGGTACTGCCACACTTAACGATCCCGCTAGCGATCATGATAACGACTAGTGTTGAGCGATAGTGCTCGATATCTAAAAATATCTTATCGAAATTGTATCGCCGATAGCACTAAATATCGTCGATATCCGATTTCGATACCGGAAGTCCAATGTAAGTCTATGGGAACAAAATATCGCAACTAAAAAAAACCTTTATTTCCTTGTAAACACTAAATATACACACATAGAATACATATATATATAATATATATATATATATACATGTCATTGTGACATGTATATATACATATATGTATAGTTTATACACTTCTACATAGTAAAATATCCTCTGATTCAATTGCCGGGTAAAGCCGGCTTCTGTGAAAAGACAGAAGCACCCGACATGAAATGACACTTGGTGTACATAGGGTTAACCATGTCTTTTCATGTCGTTTGCAATCTGATTTGCACAAACAATTACATCAGTCTATGTGTGCAAAATTTCACACCTGTAGGGGTTAATTAAAGGTGTAAATTCGTTGTAAAAAAACCGGACTTTTTTGCTACGAATTTACACCTTTAATTAACCCCTACAGGTGTGAAATTTTGCACACTTACACTCATGTAATTGTTTGTGCAAATCAGATATCAAACTACATGAAAAGACATGGTTAACTCTATGTAAACCAAGTGTCATTTCATGTCGGGTTCTGCATTTTCACAAAAGCCGGCAATTGAATTAGCGGCTATTATACTATGTAGAAGTGTATGAACTATAAATATAAATATATATATATGTGTCACAAATTCAATTACATGTACATATATAAATGAGGTGTAAAATTGCTGAAAAAAAATGTGTGGGCTCCCGCCCTATTTTCGCAACCAGACAGACAAAGCCAGTGAGTGGGGGCAGATAATAATAGCCCAGAGAGGGACCATTATTTTTGGCCCCCCCCGGCTACTAACATCTGCCCCCAGACACCCCAGAAAGGGCAAATCTCTAATTAGATTTGCCCTTTCTGGCACTTTGCCCGTCTATTCCCATTGCCCTGTAGCGGTGGCGAATGGGTTAATAAGGGGTTAAAATGACCTTGCAATTGAAAGGTCACTTTAAGCCAGGTTAATAATTGAGAGCTGTCAATCAGACAACTATCAATTATTAATCCTATTGTATGAAAGAAAAATCAAACACACACACTTTAATAAAAAAGAAGTTTAATGAAATAATCACACAGTTTTTGACCATATTTTATTTACCTGCTAAAACCATTTCCTGTAATAAAAATAAAATAATAAAGCAAAATTATTCTTACCAATCCGATGTACAGTCAGGTCCCACGGTGTAATCCATCAGAAAGGGTTAATGTTTACTGCAGGGACCGCAGCTAATGCTGCAGCCTCACAGTAAACCCCCAAATGAATGAGTTCCTCTCCTGGCTGACAGGAGAGGAAGTGGAAAGCTTAATTGATTGCTTTCCACTTTCACTTCAGGTCAGCCAGGGACACAATCAGTGACGTCAGAGGGAACTGGTTAACAAAAATAGGGGATCCCCTTGAAAAAAATTGGCGTGGGGTCCCCCCTATTTTTGTTAACCAGCCAGATGAAGCAGACCACTGAGGCCTGGTTTTTCAGGCTGGTAAGGATCCAATATCCATGGACCTTGCAAGCCTGATAATACCAGGCCACAGCAGTCTGCTTAGCTTGGCTGGTTAACAAAAATAGGGGATCCCCTCAAAAAAAAAACGGCGTAGGGGTCCCCCTATTTTTGTTAACCAGCCAAGTAAAATGCAGACTGCTGCGGCCTGGTATTAAAAGACTGTCAAGGCCCATGGATTTTGGCCCTCAACAGCCTGATAATACCAGGCTACAGCAGCCCCACATTTGGCGCATCAAAAGATGTGCCAATTGTGGCACTTTACCCGGCTCTTCCCACTTGCCCTGTAGCGGTGGCAAGCGGGGTAATAAGGGGTTAATGTCACCGTTGATTGCACGGTGACAATAATCCCAGTTAATAATGGAGAGGCGTCAATTAATCCCAAAGTTATTAAATGCATAAAAAAAAGACAAAGCAAGAAAAAAGTATTTTAATGAAATAAAAGAGACAACACAGTTTTCATTTCTTTTATTGTACTCTCATTCCTGCGACGCCATCGATCTCGTGTAAAAAAAGAAAAAAAACAAACCAACAGTATACCACCTGTCCGACGCAGTCCATAGTAACGACAGTCCCACGACGATCCAGCTCTGCTACATCGCAATGACAGGCAGAGCCTGTCATCGCGACGCAGCACAGCTGATTACCTGCTTCCCCGGCGGTGACGTCATCGGACTGACTGCTTTACGGCCAGGATTACCCAGCAGTCACTGCAGTTATCGCGAGAAACTGCATGTGACCGCCGGGGAGAGAGGATGGCGGCCATGAAGCAGTCCAGGACGTGACCGCCGGAGATCTTCTGCCAGGTAAGTGCCGCTGACTCCTGACAGACCCGACCGACGGACACTGACAGTGACAGACCCGACCGACGGACACAGACAGTGACAGTTACAAATCCGATTCCGGTATTCGATAAGACGAAAATATCGAAACGAATTATCGAAAGGCCGATAGAGCTAATATCGGCCGATAGCCGATATTTGCATTATCGTATCGCTCAACACTAATAACGACGCATACTAATGCGATCGCTAGCGGGATCGTTTCAATATCGCTAGTAGCTGCCTAATTTAGCGATGTCGTTAAGGACGCTATCGCGGTTAGCGATCTCCTTAACGACTTTGGCGGTACAAAAACACCGCACATCGCTCACAAAAAGGTGCCACACTCAGCGATATATGCTCACCAGCGGGACGCCAACGATAAAAATACGGTCCAGAACGCTAGTGAACGATGAACGAGTTCACAGCAGGGGCCACGTCGTTGCTATATGCCACACACAACAACATCACTAACGAGATCGCTAAATAGTGACGTTTTTTAGCGATCTCGTTAGCGTTCTTGTTTAGTGTGGCATACCCTTAACACTATAGCTTGTATATTGGTCTGTGGACACGACACTTCTGAGCAGCAACTGGCAGTGTTGTAACCCAGGGAGTAGAGTTCAGGTGGTAGAAAGATGAACATAACAGGAGACATGGATAACGTTGCCAACCAGTTATGTAATCTGAAACCGGACAGTCAAATTCAGGCCATATCCATGACTTGTTCATTTTCAGAAAATGAATCCGGTCTACATTATCGGAGGATAGTCGCATGCGACGGTCTGTTAGTACACCACCTGCATCACTAAAGAAGCGCTCCGATAATACACTGGCAGCAGGGCAAGCCAGCACCTCCAATGCATACTGGCTAAGCTCTGGCCATGTATCCAGCTTACAGACCCAAAACTTGAATGGGGAAGAGCCATCTGGGAATACACTGAGAGGGCAAGACATGAAGTCTGTCACCATCTTATGGAACGTTGCCTCCTGCTGACTGGAGCCGTCTCGGATGGTGTAGACATTGGTGGCGCTGCCACAAAACTTTGCCACATTTGTAACATACTGGTCTTGCTGTTGTGAATGTGCTAAAAATGAATTCTGAGAACAATCTCCCTCTGGTGGTTACAAACAGTACAGAACTATCCAATGAAGATTGTGAAGATTGGAGATCCGTTGTTAGTGACTGGTCTTATATAAGGGAGGTTCCCTCCCATCACGGTTGCCGGTGATCAATTGTTCTGGTCTCATCTTTGATTCCTGTACACTTTGTAGCTTGCTGTTTCGTGCCTGCATGTTTTGCTAACAGATAAGACATTGTCTTATTTTATTTTTTTGTGCTTGTTTTTTGCATTTTGTACTGCAGTTCTGTGGGGGTCTGCCGTGTCCCCTTGGGGGGCTCGTGCTCCTCTCAGTTTAGTTCAGCCACTGTTGTTTGTTCATTTGCCTTTTCCAGTTTTTCAGTGGCTGCTGTTTATTTTTTGTTACACCAGAGAACTAATTTAGGTGGTAGAGGTCGTGTGATCTCAGCTGTTTTTGTAATTAGTATAGTTGGTACTTTTCAGTGTTTTTTTCGATTGCAGTAAGTGTCCTTCCTATCCTTTTCTATTTAGGAAGTTTGGGCACCAACGTTTGCTCATACTATTTTGTGTCTGTGTCAGTATTTCTTCTTGTGTAACCGCCATTACATGTTTGGGGGCTTTCTATGTTCTTTGGGGATCTGCTCCGGGCCAGATAGCTTTCCTCTTTCTATCTTTAGGTGTAGTTAGCTTCTCAGGCTGTGACGTGGTGTCTAGGACCAACGTAGGTACGCTCCACGGCTGCCTTTAGTTGTGGTGGTTATTCAGGGTACTGCAATCCCATAGATTACTACCTCTCTGGTGTATTGCCTTTTTTGCCTGCTCTCCTCAGCTACCAAATCATAACATCTTGCCCTGTGCAGAGGCGCTGCTTGTGCTCCCTCTTGTTGCAGAGCTGTCTCCACTGCCTCGACGCACAGAGCTGCTTTGTAAAGCAGTAGCAGCAGCAGTGCTCTCGGCTGGAATGGAGAACATTATGTATTGCACCAGTGTGTCTTGGTACTTCCGCATTTTACGCTCACGGTTCAACGGTGTGATGAGGCTTTGTAACTTGTACCGGTAGCGAGGGTCTAGGAGGGTGGACACCCAATAATCAGACGTGGTGAGAATGTGGGCGATGCGGCGGTCGTTTCTCAGGCACTGCAGCATGAAATCAACCATGTGCTGCAGACTCCCAACTGGCCAAGAAACGCTGTCCCCTGCAAGAGGCGTCATCTCTGCCTGCTCTGCATCACCCCACCCTCGCTATACATACTGACTACAGCATTGTGTACCTCCCTCTGGAGCGATGTCTTCCTCCTCCATTGACTCCTCCTCACAAAGTGAGCCCTGCCCAGCCCTTTGTGAGGAACCACATTGCGCTGACTGTCCAGAAGGTGATGGAATTTGTGACTCCTCATCCTCCACCTCTTCCCAAACCTCATCCGTTAGTGCTTGCAGTGTTTTTTTAAGCAAGCAGATAAGGGGACAGTCAGGCTGACTAGTGCATCATCTGCACTCGCCATCCGCGTTGACTCATCAAACGCACGCAAAATGTGGCAGATGTCCTTCATAGAGTCCTTCGCCAGTCCTTACACTGTCTGCCCATTCATTATAGTATCCGATTCAAAGTACTGGTTCTCACCCACAAAGCTCTCCACAGTGCAGCACCCCCCTACATCTCCTCCCTCATTTCTATCTATCGGCCTAACCGTCTGCTGCGCTCTGCAAACGACCTTCGACTAACCTCTGCACTAATCCGTACCTCCCACTCCCGACTCCAAGACTTCTCCCGTGCTGCGCCAATCCTCTTAAATGCTCTACCCCAAGAAATTAGGACTATCCGCAATTAGCATGGTTTCAGGCGCTCACTCAAAAAACATTTGTTCACAGCGGCCTATCACATTCACTAATCAAAGTCATTCTATGTGTAAGTCTGTGTGTGTAGCCCATTTACTATCTCCATCCATCCATCACTCACTCAAAATGGCTGGACCATCATTGTAAATACACCATTGTATATAAACACCTGTACTTTGTATATCCCCCACCTCATTGTATATTGTAAGCTCTCACGAGCAGGGCGGCTTATATTGCTTTAATTATTGTATTGTTAACGTTGTTACTTATGACTTGTGTTCTGAAACTGTTAAACTGTAAAGCGCTGTGGAATATTTTGGCGCTATATAAATAAAGATTATTGTTATTATTATTATAGAGGCACACTCAGTACTGGTGAAGTGTGAACGGCGCAAATTGCGAGTTGATTGCGCCTGATGCAGCTGATACTCCATTACTGTTGGCTGCTGCTCACACAACCGCTCCAACATATGTAACGTGTAATTACAGCTGGTGGGTACATGACATATGATGCGATGTTCAGGAAGGCAAAATCAGCATTGCAGAGCTGCAATCAGCGATCTGGCCATGCTGGAACATCGCAAGGGAGCGCACTGTAGGCGGACCTTGTGCAGCAGTGCATCAAGATCCGGATAGTCCCTCAAAAAACTCTGCACGACCAAGTTCAGCACATGTGCCAGACATGGTATGTGAGTGAGGTTGCCAAAGCCCAGAGCTGCCACCAGATTTCGGCCATTGTCACACACTACCAAGCCTGGCTGGAGATTCGCTGACAAAAACCACACGTCGCTCTCCTGCTTGATGGCATTCCAGAGCTCCTGCGCTGTGTGGCTTCCATTCCCCATGGAAATTAATTTCAGGATGGCCTGTTGATGTTTGGCCACGGCTGTGCTCATATCGGTCGCAACAGGTTAGCGTTCACGGGTCCATGTGGAGGTAGACCGTGACGGGTCCTGCAGCGATGATTCTGAGGAACTGGAGTAGGAGGAGGAGTCAATGTGTACAGACTTGATTCCTGCAATCCTTGGAGTTGGCAGAACATGTACAGCGCCAAACGCAAGATCAGTACCCGGCTCACCAACATTGACCCAATGGGCAGTGAGGGAAAGGTATCGTCCCTGGCCATGGGTGTTAGAACCCTCTTGTTAGGTTTTGTTTCGTTTGCTTGTCACATGACCTTTTTTCCCTATTTAGTCTGGATCCACCCTTCTGGCTTTGCTGGTCTTCATTGTATTATCTACTCTTAAGCTAGCCGGGTGCTTAGGTGCCTTACTCAGTCAGTTTTGCTTGATGTTAGGATCTCTAAGTATTTTGTTTTCTGTTTAATTATCACTGCTACAATTTCTGTTAGGAGGTGTCCACCTTTTCTCCCAGTCCCTAGATCTTGTAGGGATTCCTCCCTCGCAGCTATAGGTCTTCGTTCAGACTAGCTGAGGACTTTAGCGGGTCTGGTCGCAGGATCAGGTTCCCCGTTACATCGTAGGGATTCAGCTTAGTTCTATTGTAGGGACAGAATTCCCTTCTTTCCTTAGTGCTTGTAGCAGATCATAATAATGGGTACTGTTCCACGCATCGGTGGTCAGGTGGACCTTGCTACTGACGGCGTTTAGTAGCGCATGTTTAATTTTTCCATCAACATGCTTTTGCTGACCAGGGATGGCTTGCCTGCTGAAATGAAATGTGCTTGGCACATTGTATTGTGGGACTGACAATGATATTAAGTTACGGAAAGTGTCAGTATCCATCAGCCTGAATGACAGCATTTCAAGGGACACGAGTTTTGCAATGCCAGCATTCAGAGCCTGTGCTCGTGGATGGTTTGCCGAGTATGGCCGTCTTTTATCCCATGCCTGTGCTACCGATGGCTGTTTTGTGTCCTTGGAGTGTGAGGATGACAGGGAACTTGCTGCTGTGGGTGAAATAACACTTTGTCTCTGGACAACAGTGACCGAGGTTCTTCCATGGCGATCCTGTGAGGAAGCAGAACCAGCTGTTTGTGAGCTTGATGAAGAGGCTTCAACACGACCTTAAGATGTAGGTGCTGCTGTAGGTTGGCCTACATCTCCAGTGTGTCTTTGTAACTCAACTAAGTGCTTTGTCCGCACATGTTTCCACATATTAGTGGTATTGAGGTTAATGACACTTTTACCTCTTTTTACTTTTTGATTACACAGCTAGCATTTGACATAGCAAATATCATCTACAAGTGTGACCAAAAAGGACCACGCAGTGCAAGTCCTGGCAGCGCACGTTTTGACTTTTGGAAGACAACTGCTCCGAACAGGTGGCAAACTGGAGGCTACAGGCAACCGAGTCTGCAGCCTAACTCTCCATCCTGTTTGTACCGTTGGGGCAATGTCTTCCTCTATCTTCCTTCTATCACTAACCACTTCTCTAGGCCTCTCACAGCTTTCAACCTCTGAGACACACAAGGATGCTAACACCCTTGACCTGGTCTTTGTCCGCCTCTGTTCAATCTCCCACCTAAATAACTCACCGCTTCCACTGTCTGACCACAACATTCTCTCCTTCACGCTCACAAATCCTCCACCACCCCAGCGCACTACTACCTACCACACATTCAGATATCTAAAAGCCATTAACCCTCAGACACTTTCAGATTCCCTACACTCATCACTGTCCCCAATCTCCTATTTTTCCTGTCCTGATCTGGCTGTTCAGCACTACAATGAGACTCTTAGAAGCACCCTAGCCCATTCACTATCTCCATCCGTCACTCCCTTAAGATGGCCTGGACCATCATTGTAAATGCACCATTTTATATAAACACCTATACTTTGTATCTCCCCCACCTCATTGTAGATTGTAAGCTATCACGAGCAGGGGCGACTTATTTTCCTTTAATTATTGTATTGTTAACGTTGTTACTTATGACTTCTGTTCTGAAACTGCTAAACTGTAAAGCGCTGCGGAATATGATGGCGCTATATAAAATAAATATTATTATTATTATTATTCCTCTGAGCTGCTCCCACCACCTTCCTGTTCCTCACGCCATGTTGGGTCTTGGACCTCATCATCTCCACTACCCTCTTCCAACACCTGCTGCTGTTGGGTGGTCTGGCCAGCACCATGCTCAACATAAACTGGCACCTGAGTCTCATCATCATCAGATGAGTTCTGCGGTGTGCTGACCATCGGCACTGTCTCACCCGCCTCTTCAGATTCAGAGAGACACAGCTGTTGCGCATCACTGCATACTCCCTCTTCTTCACATTCCAGAATGCTGCTTGGCTGGGCCCCTGTTTGCAAGCCAACAGATTCTGAGAACAGAAGCAGAGACTCAGCTTGCTCCTGTACAGAAATGTCTGACTGCCTGGGCAATTTGGCAGGCGGTGAAGAGACAGATGGTTGCTCAACAGTGCTGTGGTCCTGAGAGGAGGTGGAAGCAATTGAAGTCGATGAATTGGCTGACATCCAACCAACAACGGCTTCAATTTGTTCTTCCCGCAGCAGGGGGTTACGCCGACCTCCTACAAAAGTGCGCATGAAGGAACGTTCACGGGGAAAACTGGTGGATGCTGTGTCACTGGGGGCGGCAGCAGCCACAGAATCCCCACGTCCTCTCCCTGCTGAAACTCCACGTCCACGACCACGTGCCTTACTCCCTGCCTTCTTCATCTTGGTAGATTGATAAAGAAAGTCTGAAAAGTTATAAGGCCTAAGTGTGCTTATTCCGCAGAGACTGCAGTGAACACTGCACACAACTGTTCACTACCCAATGCGTCACAGCAGGAAAGCAGTCTGTGCGTCCAAACAAAGGCACAAGCATACATGCACGTACCCTGTTTATAAAGCTATGTAAAAAAAAATAATTAGGTAGTAGTGACGCACACTTTATTGTGGTACAGTATTACATCGCCATTCACCATCTGTGGCTATGCAGTCTCATCTATATATACCTTATGTATCCGTTGTCATGCTTGCAAGTCCACAGTCAGGCATAAATAGCAATTTTCACTATGCACTATGCACTTTTTAAAGGTTATGTTTGTTAAGAAAAATGATTATTGGCACATATTATGAGTATTACCTGATGGTAATTGTCTAATTTTTATAAACTGTTTAGTGACATTATTCAGCAAATGTAACATTTTATTAATGTCACTGATAACTTGTAATGCTGATGATGTTTTGAAGTCAGACATTCATTGTCTATACAATAAAAATGGTGTACATACTGTTACTTATCCATCATTAATGGATTCAGATATGTACTTGTATGCTTTTATGTACAACCGTATAGCAGATTCCTTAACTAATTTAGTTTGTGGTTTGCATTGCTGTTCAACATGTTAATGTATGCGTTTATGTTTGTCAATTCTTTATTTATCTATATATTTTTTTAAATGAAATCATCATCTTATGCTAGTAAAGGTTATCTTTCTCTTCTTTGGAGTATAGACATTTAAAATTGACACGTAACAAGGAAAATACTTGATCTAGTATTTAAACATCCTCCTTGACCCTGGGCTCCAACACCGCCAGTTGTTGCCTGGAAGTGCTGTTAGCACAGAAAAACACTTGGTCTTGTGTTACTGGGGTTCAGTAATGTCAGCTGTTCCCCTGCTGTGTGTACGGCAAAAAGTCCTGCTGCCTCCACCCTGTTCTCTTCTCATCTTTGGGCTCCAACACCGCCAGTTGTTGCTCGGAAGTACTTGGCACGGGTACTGAATCCTGCCCAGCCTGGTTACAGCACGACAGCTGTTTCCTGGCAGTGTCAACGTCAATAAGCCTCCAATAAGTTGTCCTGTCGTGTTGCATTCTGGTTAGCCGACTCTATGGTGCCTGCAGTTTAGGTCATTTCTATGTGTGCTGTGGGATATGTAAATAAAGGCTGTTTCCGTTGTGACAATAGGACAAGCACCCACTGAAGGACTGTGTGATTCGGTAACTGCGGACGGCTTGCGGCCTGTCAACTTACATTTTCATGGGTGCCTTCTGGTACCCGTCCGGGTTTCAGTACCGTCAACTGGTTCTCCGCAGTGCCTTTGGCCTAGGTGCCTCCATCTCGGTATCCGAGTTCCAGCAACGTCTGCTGGTCCTTGGTAGTGCTTTGGAGCACAGGTACCTCCTGCTTAGTAACCGTGTCCCAGTAACGTCAGCTGGTCCTCGGTTGTGCCATTGGCTGTTTTCCTTCTGCTGCCCCTCCGGGTTCCAGCACAGTCAGCTGGTCCTCGTTACTTGCATTGGCTCTTGTACCTTCTGGTACCCGTCCGGGTTCCAGTACCGTCAACTGGTTCTCCGCAGTGCCTTCGGCCTAGGTGCCTCCATCTCGGTATCCGAGTTCCAGCAACGTCTGCTGGTCCTTGGTAGTGCTTTGGAGCACAGGTACCTCCTGCTTAGTAACCGTGTCCCAGTAACGTCAGCTGGTCCTCGGTTGTGCCATTGGCTCTTTTCCTTCTGCTGCCCCTCCGGG
The DNA here is from genome assembly GCA_033576555.1 of Oophaga sylvatica. NCBI lineage: Eukaryota > Metazoa > Chordata > Amphibia > Anura > Dendrobatidae > Oophaga > Oophaga sylvatica. The sequence continues at coordinate 137,958,473 of JARQOD010000009.1, read as the reverse complement.
TTCCAGCACAGTCAGCTGGTCCTCGTTACTTCCATTGTCTCTTGTACCATCTGATACCCGTCCGCGTTCCAGTAACGTCAGCTGGTTCGTGGAAGTTAGTCAGCCTTCTTGTACCTTCAGCTACATTTACAAATTGAAGATTTTTGAAATGTTTTTTTGGGTAATCACTCGGGATCTCCAACAATGAAGACGACGACCCTGATGACCACCCCGAAGAAGATGACGACCACAAGGAGGACGAGCATCAAGCCAACCAGCCTGAACACCATCACAAAGAAGAAATAAAAGATTAACCAGAAGATCACCAACAGGACAAAGAAGGTTAAGACAAACTACAAGATACAGAACAAGAGACAGAAGAACAATAAGCAGAAGATCAAAAAGCAGAACATGAAGTATAAGACCAAAATGAAGAGCTAAATATATGCTCTAAATTATAAGCAGAAGAAGACTAAGCAGTGTATGGGGGTGAGTCCGTTCCTCCTCGTGGTGCCCCTGGAAAATGCCTGCTGCTGCAGGCTAAACTGAACACGGACAAATACTGTTGTAATTTAAATCTTTTGTGACAGCAAGAACGCAAGGATGAAATATTCATACTTTTACAGATTACAAGTACAGGAATCTGTCACAAATAAGAATATGATGAAGAAGATGAAGAGGAAGAAGATGAAGAAGTAGAATATGAAGAAGAATAATAGTTTAATAAGAACAATATGAGTAATGTTAACAAAAAGATGAATAGGAATAAGTTTAAAAAGAAGATAAAGAAGGTGAAGATGAAGAATAATTTGATGAAAAAGATGATGCTGCTGAAGATTATGAAGGAGAAAGTGTGGCAAAAGTTAAAAAGGTGAAGAGCATGGAAGTTGTGAAACATACATATTTGCCAAAATAGAAAAAAGGTTAACAACATTGTCAAGTTCTTCGTCAATCCGAACATCTTTAAAAAAAAAATATTAATGCTATTCCATTTGATTGGGTTAAACATCTATGCCTTTAATGTCTCCTCAACCTCCCCCAATACATTCTACATTACTCTTTGTTGTTTTCCTTCATGTACAATTAACCAACAATGCAAGAATGGGCTTTTTTTAATTCCGATATTTTGTTCCCATAGACTTACATTGGATTTCCGGTATCGGTATCGGGTATCGCCGATATTTTTGGGGTATCGGCGATACCATTCCGATTCCGATACTTTTGGATATCGGAAAGTATCGCTCAACTCTACTTGTTACACGAAACGAGCATCCAAGCATTAGGGATTGCTCAGTTCCAGTAACGAGCATCCAAGCATTTTAGTGCTCACTCATCCCTAATTGTATGATAAATCTTTAGCACTGAATACCATAGAAAGTTGGTAAAGTGTCCCTCACTCCAGATTACAGTTTACAAAGTCTATCTCAGTAAAGGTCCAACCTTAATCCATAGCTATTATGTAATGCTGGAAAGTTTCTGGAGAATATATAAATAATTTCCATTTATTATATATTAAATTAATTAAATCTTTAATTTATTAATATTTAATAAATGAGCATATTACATCACTGAATAAAATTATCTTGCACTCTGCGGCCCATTGCAGCAAATTACCTTAAATACAGTTTATTTTTGTTAATCTTGATAAACAGATGAATTATTCTTGGGGAAACTGACAACACAAATATCATAACGACAAAGATAGAAAATGGGCAGACTACAAAAAACAACATATGTACAGTGCTTTACAAAAGTATTCATATCCAGTGAACATTTCAACATTTTTTCATGTTATAGCCACAAAGTAAAATGAATTTTATTCTGATTTTATGTTAAATACAAACACAAAGTAGCAAGTATTTGTGAAGTAACATATTTTTTGGATTATAAGACGCACTTTTATTCCCCTAAATTTGGGAGGAGAATGGGGGATGTGTCTCATAATCCGAATGCAGCTTACCAGAGGGAGCCGCCTAAGGTGGAGCGGGATCCCAGGAGGCAGGGTCACTGCAGTAGGAAGCTGGCGGCAGCAGGAGTGGGGTGATGCTGCAGGCCTTGGGCTGGGAGGAGTGGGTGTTCAGAGGTGAGAGGCTACTGCGGGCCCGGACTTTCACAAAATGTCTGGAGTCCCGCACTTACCATCCTTTTCATGATGGTGGGGAAGGTTTTACAAGGTGATGTGCAGCGTTAGTTTTCCAACACACATAGTATTTGACATTTAGACTAAAAACATCTACTTTGGTCTCATCTGACCAGTGCAACTTCTTCCACGGCTTTTTACAAAACTGCAAATGGGCCTTCTTATGACTTGCTTTCAAAAATGGTTTTTCTTTTTGGCAATCTTTCATAAAGACCAGATTTGTGGAGTAAGGTTGGAGTCACACCAGCGTATAGCATCTGATGTGAAAGCATCAGATGCGATATGCTAATGACACTCGGCTCCTACTGTGATTGGGAGCTAAGTGTCAGTGCTCTGTGCTCCTATCCTCTCACACAGAGAGGATCAGAGCACAGCTGCGGAGGATGCGTAGAAATTAATTTCTCCATCTCCTCTGCTACCTGCGTCGGCATATATCGCACCGCACTCGGGTGATATTCGAGTGCAGTGCGATGTTTCACATGCACCCATAGACTTACATGGGTGTAAGTGAGCCGAGTCTTGCTGCCAATCACAGCATGCCGTCATTGTTCTCGCATGCCGATTCGCCATGAGAAAATAATCGCAGATCTGAGTTGCCCCATAGAGTAACACTGGACCGAGTGCTATGTGATGTTTTATCATGTAGCACTCGGCCCTGTTGTACGGTAAAATGACCTTGCAATTGAAAGGTCACTTTAAGCCAGGTTAATAATTGAGAGCTGTCAATTAGACAACTATCAATTATTAATCATATTGTATGAAAGAAAAATCAAACACACACACTTTAATAAAAAAGAAGTTTAATGAAATAATCACACAGTTTTTGACCATATTTTATTTACCTGCTAAAACCATTTCCTGTAATAAAAATAAAATAATAAAGCAAAATTATTCTTACCTATCCCATGCACAGTCAGGTCCCACGGTGTAATCCTTCAGAAAGGGTTAATGTTTACTGCAGGGACCGCAGCTAATGCTGCAGCCTCACAGTAAACCCCCAAATGAATGAGCTCCTCTCCTGGCTGACAGGAGAGGAAGTGGAAAGCTTAATTGATTGCTTTCCACTTTCACTTCAGGTCAGCCAGGGACACCATCAGTGACGTCAGAGGGAACTGATTAACAAAAATAGGGGTTCCCTTCGAAAAAAAAATGGCGTGGGGTCCCCCCTATTTTTGTTAACCAGCCAGATGAAGCAGACCGCTGAGGCCTGGATTTTCAGGCTGTTAAGGAGCCAAGATCCATGGACCTTGCCAGCCTGATAATACCAGGCCACAGCAGTCTGCATATCTTGGCTGATTAACAAAAATAGGGGATCCCCTCGAAAAAAATTGGCGTGGGGTCCCCCCTATTTTTGTTAACCAGCCAGATGAAGCAGACCGCTGAGGCCTGGATTTTCAGGCTGTTAAGGAGCCAAGATCCATGGACCTTGCCAGCCTGATAATACCAGGCCACAGCAGTCTGCATATCTTGGCTGATTAACAAAAATAGGGGATCCCCTCGAAAAAAATTGGCGTGGGGTCCCCCCTATTTTTGTTAACCAGCCAGATGAAGCAGACCGCTGAGGCCTGGTTTTTCAGGCTGGTAAGGATCCAATTTCCATGGACCTTGCAAGCCTGATAATACCAGGCCACAGCAGTCTGCTTAGCTTGGCTGGTTAACAAAATATAGGGGATCCCCTCGAAAAAAAAACGGTGTAGGGGTCCCCCTATTTTTGTTAACCAGCCAAGTAAAATGCAGACTGCTGCGGCCTGGTATTAAAAGACTGTCAAGGCCCATGGATTTTGGCCCTCAACAGCCTGATAATACCAGGCTACAGCAGCCCCACATTTGGTGCATCAAAAGATGTGCCAATTGTGGCACTTTACCCGGCTCTTCCCACTTGCCCTGTAGCGGTGGCAAGCGGGGTAATAAGGGGTTAATGTCACCGTTGATTGCACGGTGACAATAAGCCCGGTTAATAATGGAGAGGCGTCAATAAGACACCGATCCATTATTAATCCCAAAGTTTTTAAATGTGTAAAAAAAAGACACAGCAAGAAAAAAGTCTTTTAATGAAATAAAAGAGACAACACAGTTTTCATTTTTTTTATTACTCTCTCATTCCTGCGACGCCATCGATCTCCTGTAAAAAAATAAAAAAAACAAACCAACAGTATACCACCTGTCCGACGCAGTCCATAGTAACGATAGTCCCACGACGATCCAGCTCTGCTACATCGGAATGACAGGCAGAGCCTGACATCCCGGCGCAGCACAGCTGCTTACCAGCTTCCCCGGCGGTGACGTCATCGGACTGCTTTACGGCCGCGATTACCCAGCAGTCACTGCAGTTATCGCGAGAAACTGCATGTGACCGCCGGGGAGAAGAGGATGGCGGCCATTAAGCAGTCCGGGATGTGACCGCCGGAGATCTTCTGCCGGGTAAGTGCCGCTGACTCCTGACAGACCCGACCGACGGACACTGACAGTGACAGTGACAATTCCGATTCCGGTATCCAATATGACGAAAATATCGGTACTCGGAATCGGAATTCCGATACAGCCAATATCGGCCGATACCCTATATTTGCAGTATCGGAATGCTCAACCCTAGTAACTAGGAAAGGTAGGTATTTGATTTTTTTTTATGTATGGAGCCCATTCCCTATGGGGCATTATATGGGGCTCATTCTCTATGGGGCATTATGTGTCACCCCGGCCTAAGTGTGCAAATCGCATATGTGCTTATGTGGGAGAGGGGATGCCAAACATAATTGCCCCGGGTGCCAGAAAACCTAGATACACCTGGAGCGCCCGCCAGGGCCGGGGGGTACTCGGTACCAGGGTGGTTCTTAAGGGGATGTGTCTCGGCAGCAGTGACCCGGTCCGTGGCCTCCTGCCTCTAACTTCAGCACCAGCTGCCGACAGTAGTCCTCTCTGCTGAGAGTTTCCGACCAATTTTCTCCTACCTGGGCCTCCTCCGAGAAAGCCATCAAGTTTGTCTCTGTGTCTGATGTCTGGTCCCATGCCAGGTTTTTACAAACCTGGCAGGGTTTGAGGGCTGACGGGGGTTTCAGTGGGCCTAACAGGGTCTCCTCGGCTACCGGGGCAGGTTAGGTGACAGTACCTGCATCCTTTGTATCTCCGGTGCTGGACTCCTACTCCGTTGGGATCAGGGGCCGCTGGATTGAACGCTGCTCCACCAGCTTCACCTTCAGGGCCGCTTTCCACTTGGTCACTGTGGATAACTGCATCTGCATGAGCTGGTTGCTGAGCTCCTCTACTTCGGCTCCGAAAAACTCCGGGACCTCCGTTGACAGCTGGCTGTGGTTTTCCTGTTGGCTGGGGGAGCCTCTTGCTTCCGCCCTACGCTCCTGGTTTCCACCACTCGCCATCTTGCCTGCCAGATACTTTACTGCACCCAGGTGCTGTTCCCGCTCTCTTCTCCATGGGTGGGCTTTCTTTTTCTTTCTGTTCCTGCCATACCAGATCAGGAGGCGGATCTCCCTGGCTGACGGACATGTTCTTGTTGTATAGTAGTACTTGCAGTGGGCGGGCATGGTCTTTGCTCTCTCAGGCTAGATCCCGCCCATGACGGCACACTCTTATTTTTCTGCGCGCCTCGTGGCGCTGTAATGGCAGCAATCACACACTTCAATAAAGTCTATGGCACACAGTACCTGGCTATGCTGGGGTACGCAATCCTGTTCGTGACACCAAAATGCAGCGCCCCCCCAGGGCCAGGGAACTCGGTCTCGGGCCGGTTCTTAAGGGGATGTGTCACAGCAGCAGTGACCCGGTCTGTAGCCCTGGGTGTCCAATGAAAAATGATGATTAAGGGGAAATAAAGTTTATGAAAGATAGTTTGTGATGCCACCTGTGGTATTCGGCAATAAAGATGCTAGCCGACGCTGCTTCAGAGTCCACTAGGGCTGATGGTTATGCAGCAGTTGTTACAGCTCTCCACAGGTAGAGCTAGGCCCCATGGCAACAGTATGTGTAAGAACTGATGGGGGTTGTAGTGCAGGGCAGATGACTCAGCAAATAATTGTGAGGACAGAGCAGGGTGAAGTCTTTACAGGTTTTACTCACAGTTCTGATGTTACAATCTCCAGCCGGGGTGGTCTGTGTCCTCAGGGTCTGTGGTCCAGCAAACTCCCAGGTAGATTAGGATACACCTTTCCAGGACTCCTTCAGATGTTCCTTTCCTGGCTGTCTCACTACGCTGGTAACCGCCTCTCCTGCCCTGCGTCTTCACACACAGTGTACTGAGCCAGTAGACTCGGATCTTGTCGGGCGACGTTGGTCAGACCCCTGGATCCTATGTGTCTGCCTTTTCAGCGAATGTGTTGAATGTGGCTGCAGCACATGCAGATACTGCAGCTTCCGGTTTTCTAGCTGAGTCCTTAGTTTTTCCACTAGTTTTGGGGCGGATCCCCTAACTGCGAACTGGTCGCTCCACTGACCACGCCGGTGAATACGGGCCCCACGGATGGATTCCTCACTATCTGTGCCCCTAGGACCCCTTCTGTCCTCCCAGGAGCTTCCTTCTGTCTCTCCCTCTCAATTCTCTCTGGTCTCACAGACCACTGCTTTCTCCTTCACTCCTTCTTCTCCGGTCTCCTCAGACCAACTAACTTCTTCCGGCTTCTTAAGCTACTCCCCCTTTCTCCACCTTCCCCACCCACTCCCCAACACCCTTTTCTACCCAGCCTACGATGAGGCCATCCTCCAAAAGGGTACATCCAGATGCCCCGACTGAACTGGTGTGTGCTGGGTGTGTGTTAGATTCCTGGGAATGGAGTACCACACCCCTGGATGAGGTGCAGTACCTCTGTGACAACTGAACCTTCAGGGGCGCTACACACCTCTGCTCCCTTCATTAACCCCTTAATGACAGCCAATAGTCTTTTTACTGACCTGAGATATAAGAGAATATCATCCCCATACAGGTGACAATCCAGCAGCTATCTGCTGTCCACTATAGCTGACAACTTGCTGTATCACAAACGATCAGTGTTGACACCATTCATATCTGTTTAACCCCATAGTTGCTGCTGTCAAAAGTGACTACATCAAATAAATGGTTAATAGATTGTGGGGGCTTCCGCTTTAATCAAATTGACACACCGAGATCATGATTGTGTGGTCCTGATGTTTGTCATAGTAGTTAATGGCCAAATAGCGGCCTTAGAGTCTGCCGGCTATAGCGGTCGGTTCAGAAGTTAGCGACATTTAGGTGGTAAAAAAATCACTTTTTCATTCCTGCTATACTACTTTGCATTAATTCCTGAAAATCACCTGAAGGGTTAATAAACTATTTGACAATATTTCACAGGTTGCTGTTTTTAAAAAGGTATCAGTATCACACTTAGGGTTTTCCAATATATAGGACCCCCAAAGTCACTTCAAACCTGGATAGGTTACTCAAAAAAAATAAACTTTGTAAATTTCCTTGAAAAAATGAAAAATTTCTGCTACATTTTTAAACCTCCTAAAAGGCTAAGAAAATAAATTAGTATTTTAAAAATGGTGCTGATGTAAAGCAGACATGAGGGAAATGTTATTTATTAATGTTTTTGTGTGGTATGACTGTCTGGAATAAAGGGATAATCATTCAAAGTTTGAAAAAAGGCAATTTTTTTTTACATTTTTGTCAAATTTCTGATATTTTTTTTATAAATAAACACAAACCATATCAACCTAGATTTACCATTATCATAAATTACAAAGTGCCACGAAAAAACAATCTCAAAATCAATGGAATTTGTTGAAACGTTCCAGAGTTATCACCACATAAAGTGACATTGGTGGTCAGAATTTTAAAAAATTGGCCCCGTCACTAAAGCCCCCGTCTCACATAGCGATATCGCTAGCGAGATCGCTGCTGAGTCACTAGTTTTGTGACGCAGCACCGAGCTCACCAGCGATATCGCTGTGTGTGACATTCAGCGACGATCAGCCCCCCTGCCGGTATCGCTGATCGTCGCTGAAAGGCCAGGACATTTTTTTGATCGCTGGTCTCCCGCTGACAGGCACGCATCGCTGCGTGTGACAGGCGGGAGACCAGCGATCCGCTGGTAACCAAGGTACACAGCGGGTTTCCAGGCGCGGGGCTGTGCCTAGAAACCCGCTGTGTACCTTGGATACCAGCGCCCTGATGCAGGGAGCTGGTAACCAAGGTACACAGCGGGTTTCCAGGCACCGCGCAGCGCCTGGAAACCCGCTGTGTACCTTGGTTACCAGCTCCCTGCATCAGGGCACTGGTATCCAAGGTACACTGCGGGTAACTAAGCGATGTTACCCGCAGTGTCGCTTGTACTGATCGCTGCCTGAGCTGCCTGTTTGGCAGCTCAGCAGCGATAATGTAGCGATACACCAGCGATCCTGATCGTTGTCGGGATCGCTGGTGTATCGCTATGTGAGACCCAGCCTTAAGGGGTTAAAGACTCATAAGTTAAAAACTCAAGGTTATGTTATCACATGGCAGATTCCTGATACATAAATGTATGTCGCAGAAATCAAACTTCTGAATGAGATTTATAACAACTCCATGCACGCGGCTGAGGATAGAGCTCCATATAAATCTATGAAATGAATTTCTACCAAGAATCTCACTCTAAAACTAGAATTTTCCCCTACTTTTCAAAATGAATCAGCAAACGTAAAATAACCAAATATATTAACCAGACAAGGACTATGATTTAGTTATATGTTGCTATGTTCTCATATCTGTGCACAACTGAGTAGAACAAAGGTCACTGCTGTGTCGGAGACAGAGGAACTTTCACTTTCAGTATCGCTTTGCACTCAGCTCCAGCAAAGCTCTAACTTCAACATGAAGGTAAAAATGTTCGCAATAATAATAATAATTTTATTTCTATAGCGCCAACATATTCCGCAGCACTTTACATTATAGAGGGGACTTGTACAGACAATAGACATTACAGCATAACTATAAACACAGATCAAAGGAGATAGCAAGCTTACAATCTATGAGGAAAAAGGGGAGACACGAAAGGTAAATGGTAACTAAAATGTTTTTTTTTCTTGGCATTCACAGATTTGCCGGAGAATACTGATTCATGAATAAGTTAGGATGTAACATTACACTACATTTATGTGTTTCCTTTCCTGCAAATTGTTTGCATCCACTATTTTGTGTAGCAGGAGTAAAACACAGTCGGCCACAGGTCTCGTCTCTGCCCTGTCTATTTGCAGGCCTGCTGGCACATAAGGAGGTTAGGGCCCATCCTGACTGGGTACACCTTGTTGTGTTGAGGATGACGTTCACATTTGTTTTTTTATTTTAAAAAATGTAACTATGTACCCTATGTTTTTTATATGTGTTACTATCCATTTATCTACTGCAATTGTCCTATGCATTATGTTTTTATTCTGTGTTTATATAGGCAAAGTGAAGCACCAAAGGGAAAATGATGATGTTGTCCTTCTCAGGGAAACATAGACTCTGCTATGGAATTTTGAGAGAATAGAAGAAAAATTACAAAGAGCATCTTTCGCTCTACGTGTCCTGCCCTGTCCTGCATTACACAGATAACCTAATTAATTTATTAGTGTCTATGTAAAAAGCCATATATGATCCTCCGGAGCGTGTCTTCAGGCTGCTCTGTATTAATACCCTGTGAGTCACGCCCTCGTAGTAAAAAGCATAAAAATGCGCACCAAATAAAGAGGCCCATATCTGTAAAACCATTTGGCGGATTTAAAAAAAAAACTATAGGTAGTACCAGGGATAAATAATACTAAAATACTGACACTTTTGACATAGTGACATGTCCTCTTTAAATTTCCCTGTTGTAGTGCTGCAGGGAAATTATGGTAAACCCTGGCATTGTATGGTTTCCCTGGCATTACACTTTTTGTTACCAATCTATCTGTTTTCAAGTGTTCAGCAAGGAAACCCTTCACATTACAGCCAATTTTTAACTGGAAAGTGGGAAAAAAAATCCAAATGCATTTGAAATTGCAAAAAAAAACTTTTTATTTATCATGGTCACTATATATAAAACTGACCAAGAAATATGATTCTCCAGTCCAGGGCAGTACAATTATGCAGATACCAAACATGTATAGTTTTTTTTAAGTAGTGGAAAAAAATATGTGGAAATTTGTAAAAAAAAAAAATTAGCTTGTCGCCATTTTCCGAGATCTGTATGGTTTTCAATTTTAGGGAAATGGGGCTGTGTGAGGGCTTATTTTTCATGCTGAGACCTGATGATTTTATTGATGCCATTTAGGGCCATATACAATTTTTTGATCACTTCTTATTGCATTTTATTGCAATATTGCAGCGGGCAAAAAAAAGTAACTTTTGCGTTTTATATTTTTCACGTTGTGCAGAATTTGATGCATTTCTTTTATGGGCTAAGAGCCATATACCTTTTCCAGCATCTTTGTTCTACCAGTTTCACTGACAGATGACAGACCTGAGTGAGGGCTGCTTTTTTGTGGATTGATTTGAAGCTTTTGTTAGGAACATTTTACATAACATTTGAGATCACATTTAATCCGGTGCTACACTGAACACTTACATTGGGGTTTCCATCCAAATCTCTGTGATTCAGATGAAACCCCTGAAGGATCCATTCAGTATATTGAGGCAACAGTTACGCTGGACTCCATCTGGCCTCTGTTCAGCCGTGTCCTTCTTTTCAGAAGTGCACAAAACTGTGGCCGACGGCATTTTTTGTATAATGTGTATAGTGTATAGTGTATATGTATTTGAGATTTAGGCCGGGATCACACATGCGAGTAAGTCGTCCGACACTCGCATGTGAAATCCCAGCTCTGGCGCCGGCACTCGGGAGTGGAGCGCGCGGCTGCATAGAACTACATACAGCCGCTCGCTCCATTCTCGAGTGCCGGCGCCAGAGCTGGGATTTCACATGCGAGTGTCGGACGACTTACTCACATGTGTGATCCCGGCCTTACACGGAAACCCCGGTGTAAGTGCTCAGCGCAGAGTGCAGGATAAATGTGAGCTGAGTCTTTTGAAAGCAGAATGAACAAATCAACAGCAGGTGAAAAATTTGTTTTATTTATTTTTTATTCCACTCCATATGTGGTATAAGTGATTAGGCGACTTTATTCTTCGGGTCGATGCGATTACAGCAATACCAGATTTATATTGAGTTTTTATGTTTGGCTGCTGTCACACACTAAAAAATGCTTTTTTTTTGCAAGCTTTTGCATCGCCATTTCAGTTTTACATATTTCTGCTGACAGAGTCATGTGAGGGTTTGATTTTTGCAGGAAAAGTTGACGTTTTTATTGGTATCATTTTTGGCCAAATTAAATTTTTTTATCGCTTTGTATTCAGATTTTTGGGAGGCAGAATGAACAAAAACCAACAATTCAAGAATTTGGTTTTTAGCTTTTTTTATGCCGTGTTGCATGTGATAAAATTGATAAGGGAGCTTTATTCTTCGGGTCAGTACAATTACAGAGATACCACATTTATATTTTTTCATGTTTTGACGCTTTTACGCAATAAAAACTATTCTAGAAAAAAAAAAATTTTCCATCACTTTATCTTGACAGCTATAACTTTTTTATTTTTCTGCTGATGGAGCTGTATGATGGGTATTTTTTTGTGGCACAAGATGACGTTTTCAGTGATACCGTATTTTCTTACATTTGTGTTTTTGAATGCGTTTTCTTCCAATTTGTGTTCAGCGGTGTGATGATAAAGCATCGTTTTTTGCCTAATTTATTTTTTTCAATTTTTATGGTGTTCACTGAAAGGGTTAACTATATCGTTCCGGACACGGCGACACAAACGTGTATTTTTTTGCTTATTTATTTTATTTATTTTTGGGTACAGTGGGTATCAGCATTTGATATCAACTGATCACCCGGCGGCGGTCGCATGTACACAGCTCCTGTGCATGCAAAACCGCCTGGACCTATCCATACATCTAAGGTTGGCAAGTACGATCATCTGATCACTTGTACTATACACAGCAGTGCATCAGCACTGCTATGTAAAGCTAAAATACCAGTTGTTGGCTTTCACAGGTGAACTGACATGACAAGCACAGTGTTCTTCAGTAGACCCTCGACTGTCATGGCAACCCATTGGCGTGCCGCGATTGCGTCACCAGTGTGCCAATGAGCGCATAGAATAATGCTCCCACTGCTTAAATACATTAAATGGCGCTGTCAGAGATGGCTAACGCATGTGAGTTTTTTACCTGAGGATTTTCCGCATCTAATGTAAATCTATGTGAAAAGTTCACACATAAAACTCAGCATACTCACAAGATTTGAAAAACGCACCGGACCCGCATCTGTTAGAGGCTGATGATGACTGCCGGGAAAGATGTGGCCTTTGCGTGTGAGCCCGCATCAAATTCAGGGACTCGATACATGAAGTAATTGTACATCATATGTTGAGAAGGTGTAGAAGAGCTGTCAGCTGCACTAAGAAGTTTGTCTTAGTAAATATTGTAATCCCCAAGAAACAATAAAAGTGGAGCACTTCTTTTTACAACCATAGTTGTGTTGTTCCTCTGTTATCCCTACATGTCAAAGAGGTGTGTCACTGTACTATCACTCTGATAATGCCAGCACTGACTGGACAGATTAAGAAGGACGCCCCCAACTGGCAGAAGCTAGTTTTCAATGTATTCATAAATTCTGTTTGGAATAAGAGAAGAACTGCACAAAACAGAGTAAGCCAGATGCTACAGAGCAGTTATATGATAAATTACTACAGTCAACATGTCCAGATAGTTAACAGGTCCTCTATAACCCCTAAAAATTCAGCCAGTTTTCCTTTTTGGACTTTAGTTGTTTTCATGCTCCTCTTCTAAGAGCCTCAAATTTTTTTTGTTTTCTTATCATCTAGACACCATCGTTACAGTATGAGGGCTTTCTCTTTTTTTGCACAAGTTGCTGTTGTGAAGGGCACAGTTCATTTTACCATAATGTATCAAAAACAAGGGAAAAATCCAAGTGATGTGAAATGAGGAAAAAAACACAATTCCACAATTTTTTGGGGGGTGGGGGTGTAATTTTCTATGGCTTTGATTAAGGGGTAAAAATTACTTGACAACATGATTTTTAAGTCCAGTACAATTATTGCAATTCTAAAAGTATATACAGTTGTGCTCAAAAGTTTACATACCCAGGCAGATTTTTTGCTTTCTTGGCTTTTTTTCAGAGAATATGAATGATAACACCAAAACGTTTTCACCACTCATGGTTAGTGATTGGGTGAAGCCATTTATTGTCAAACTACTGTGTTTTCTCTTTATAAATCATAATGACAACTCAAAACATCCAAATGACCCTGATCAAAAGTTTACATACCCCATTTCTTAATACTGGATATTGCCCCCTCTAACATCAATGACAGCTTGAAGTCTTTTGTGGTAGTTGTGGATGAGGTTCTTGATTTTCTCAGATGGTAAAACTGCTCACTCTTCTTGGCAAAAAGCCTCCAGTTCCTGTAAATTCCTGGGTTTTCTAGCATGAACTGCGCTCTTGAGCTCTCCCCAGAGTGGCTCAATGATATTGAGGTCAGGAGACTGAGATGGCCACTCCAGAACCTTCACTTTGCTCTGCTGTAGCCAATGGCAGGTCGACTTGGCCTTGTATTATGGTTCGTTGTCATGTTGAAATGTCCAAGTACGTCCCATGCGCAGCTTCCTGTCTGATGATTGCAAATTTGCCTCCAGTATTTCCTGATAACTTGCTGCATTCATCTTTCCTTCAACTTTGACCAAGTTTCCTGTGCCTTTGTTGCTCACACATCACCAAAACATCAGGGATCCACCTCTGTGCTTTACAGTAGGAATGGTGTTCCTTTCATCATAGGCCTTGTTGACTTCTCTCCAAATGTAACGTTTATGGTTGTGGTCAATAAGTTCAATTTTGGTCTTATCACTCCAAATTACCTTGTTCCAGAAGGTTTGAGGCTTAACTCTGTGCTATTTTGCGTATTGTAGTCGAGATACTTTGTGGCATTTGTGCAGTAATAGAAACAAAATAGGAGAGAGGAGGGGGTTGCTCCTGGTGTGATACCCGGTGGTCAAGTGGAGGAGGTTAAAAACAAAGTACACTAACCTGCCGTGGTTATGCTGCCGGCATAACCATGTTTGCATGTTTGCATGTTTTCAGATCATCACCTGATGAAGGCGGATTCACCGCCGAAAAGCTTTGTGAGGAGATAATGACCAAGTTAAGAAGTTTCTTTTCTATCTAAAACAAGTGTCTGACTTAGTCTGAGCGCCCTAATCAGCCGTACTTTTCCTTCCTTGCATTTGTGCAGTAATGGCTTTCTTCTGGTGACTTGACCATGCAGCCCATTTTTTTTCAAGTTCCTCCTTATTGTGCATCTTAAAACAGCCACTCCACTAGTTTTCAGAAAGTCCAGTATTTCAGCTGCTGTTATTTCTTTGCATCCCGAAAAATTTTCCTGGCAGTTGTGGACGACATTTTTGTTGGTCTACCTGGCCGTGGTTTTGTTTTCACAGAGCCCCTGATTTTTCGTTATACAGTTCAACCACCTTTTCCTGTAGATCCATTGACAAGTCTTTTGTTTTCCCCATGACTCACAATCCAGAAACGTCAGTGGCTGGATGAAAGATGCAAGAGTCTGTCTGGATCCCAGAAACTCACTCAACTTTTATGAACACACACTGATTACAAGCAAACAGGTCACAGGTGAGGGTGTTACCTTTAGTAGCCATTCAAACCCATTTGTGTCAACTTCTGTGCATGTTATCAGGCCAAAATCACCATGATATGTAAACTTTTGATCAGGGTCATTTGGATGTTTTGTGTTGTCATTATGATTTAAAAAGAGAAAACACAGTAGTTTGGCAATAAATGGCTTCACCCAACCACTAACCATGAGTGGAGAAAAAGTTCTCTGAAAAAAGGCCAAGAAAGCAAAAATTATGCCGGGGTATGTAAACTTTTGAGCGCAACTGTATACTTTTGTATAATTTCAGCAGTCTAAAAAAATCTGAACTTTGTAAAAAAAAATATTTTGTTTGTGTCGCCATTTTATGAGACCTATAACTATTTTATTTTTCTTTCCATGCACCTGTGGACATGTTTTTTATGTGTCAAACTAAAGTTTTTAGAAATGCGTTTTTGAGATACACAGCTTTACTCTTTTTTGGAGGTGATATGGTAGCCAAAAAGACTGCAGTTCTAGCGTTTCCATGTTTTTTTTCCCTTATGGTATCTAGCTTATGACTTTTGTGAAGGGCCATTCCAATAGGCCCGAAATTAATTGTGCACAATATTAATATATTAATTATAATTATTATAGTATTGATAATTATATTAATGAGTATCACTTAACATTGAGCAGAATTAAGTATGCTGACATCCCCTATATATCATTTGAACCCCAATACAGCCCCTTCTATATATCATATGAGCCCACCAATAGCACCAATAAGAGCCTCCCTATATACAGCATAAGCCCCACACAGTCTCCCTATATACAGCATGAGCCCCACAAAACCTCCCTATGTTTAGTTTTTATTATTATTATTATTATTACGCTTTTGCTTATATAGCGCTGTCTTATTCCGCAGCACTTTACATACATTATCATCATTGTCCCCAATGGTGCTCACAATCTAAATTCCCTATCTGTATGTCTTTTTGGAGTACCTGGAGGAAACCTACGCAAACACGGGGAGAACATACAGACTCCTTGTAGATGTAGTCCTTGCAGATGTCCTTGCAGATGTTGTCCAGCACTGGGGTCCTGGGATTTGAAGCCAGGACTCCCGTGCTGCACGGCTGCAATGCTAACCACTGAGCCACCGTGCTGCCCAATTAAATCAGCACAGATGGAGACAGTAGGCAGGCATGGGAGGGTACGATGCGGCCCGTGGTACACTGTTTTCCTGTCCCTGCACTGTCTTGGTCCACACTTTGCCAAGTTCTGCTCTATTTGAATGTTCCTTTAACAGTTCTAGGCTATGTGCCCACGATTTGGAAGTAGCAGCACATTGGACTCAACTAGTTTTGAGCGATACTGCTCGATTTCTAAAAATATCGGATCGGAATGGTATCGCCGATATCACTAAATATCGGCGATATCCGATTCCGATACCGGAAGTCCCATATAAGTCTATGGGAACAAAATATCGCAACTAAAAAAACACTTTCTTTCCTTGTAAACACAAAATATACACACTTAGAATACATATATATATATATATATGATATATATAATATATTATATTATCATTCATTGTGACATATAATATATACATATATTATAGTTATTCACTTCTACATAGTAAAATAGCCTCTGATTCAATTGCCGGGTAAAGCCGGCATTTGTGAAAAGACAGAAGCACCTGAGGGTCCAGTCGCCACAGAGATGTTGCATCGCACCCAGCGGTGTGACAACTTACTCTCAGGTAAGGAGGAAACACCCCATTGACTCCAACCACTGCATTCAACAGTACACTATGCCAGCTGAGTGTAGGCGGACCCAATGGGATGGTCTAGCTCAGGCTGGTTAGAACAGGGTGTAGCTAGTTGGATGGGAGGGGTTGAGGCAGCCTTATGCTGCATGTCTTTGTAGTAAGAATTGTTTCCTTTCCTGCTTTCTTACTACGTCGCATACTCCACTCTGCTACATCACTCTGCACCATTGCTCTATCTCACATCTATCTGCCCTGGAAGGATACCGTCTTACCTGTAGAAGACTTATCACCTAGCTGCACTACACCATCCCTGCCAGAGGACCTGCACAGCAGCGCTGGTCACCCTGACCAGGTACTACAGGTGGCGTCACGACAAACTACACAAACATTCTATCATCCCCTGGAAATATCCCACATTCCAGTGACCGACCAGGGCACGGACATAGCTGTGCTACCCGTCACATCCCCCATAGAAGTCGACGGGCTTGGTGCCGAGTACCCCCAAAACCTGTGGCTCTGTGTGACTCAACTTTGGCGTCACGAACAGGATTCAGAAGCTCGCTATAAGCGAGTCCTGTGTGCCTTAATTGAACTGTTTTTTTGCTTGAGAATTGCAAAAATCATCATAGACTGTATTTGCCATTTTTCCGTCATATCTGCGCCACGAGGCACAGGTGAAGAATAAGGGCGTGCTCTCGTGGGCGTACACTCACTCCTTGGCGCGAAAACGATGTCCGCACACTCTAAATGTTACTGCAATGTAAGATCGTGCCCCACAGCTCTGGAGTTCCGCCTCCTCATCCTCCTCAGTGGGCGGAAACGAATGCGAAGGTCCCGCCTCCCTACAAAAGATGGCGCCTCTCCTGATGCTAATGACACATGTGACTTGGCAGAGATGGCGAATGGACGTGAGCAGAAGTGGGAAGGGATGGAGGAGTCAGAGCTCTCCCCCCACGGAAGCGACCCGATCGCCACGGAGCCACCGTTTGGCACCCGGCCTGGAAACCCTCCTACGCTGGAAGAAGCGGAGGATACCCTGAGAGACCTGGCCCGGCACCGGGAGGAGGTCGCCAGGATGGAAGCGAGCTGGCGGGCCCTAAAACTACAATTGGAGCGGCGCCAATCCCTCTTACCCCCTGAAGTGTCTGTACCGGAAGGTGAGGCACCCGTTCCAGTAGAGGAGGCCATGCGGGCATCCCAGCCCTTGCAATCTGAACCGGTTGCCAGTATCTCAGTGGAGGCACCCGTTCCAGTACAGGAGGCCATGCGGGCATCCCAGCCCTTGCAATCTGAACCGGTTGCCAGTATCTCAGTGGAGGCACCCGTTCCAGTAGAGGAGGCCGTGCGGGCATCCCAGCCCTTGCAATCTGAACCGGTTGCCAGTATCACAGTGGAGGCACCCGTTCCTGCAGAAAACGCCGCACCAGCACCCCAGATCCCGCTGTCTGCCCCCGTCGCTGAGGCAGAAGAAGCGACACCCGTCCTCATGGAGGCCGCGCAGGCACCAGAGCTCTACCTGCCTGTACCGGAGCCCCGACCGTCATCTGTTCCAGAGCCGGCTGCTTCCGCCACAGGTGAGCGCCGCCAGGACTGGCGGGCGCCAGGAGAGCTGCCGCAAACCGTACATCGTAAGCTGGCGTTTGATGGTGGAGACATGGAGATGCTGGTGGAGGAGAATTACAACCGGCATCAGGAGGAAGAGTGGAGACGTCGGGAGCGGGAAGCAGAGCGACAAAGGGAGCAGCGAGAATCCCAAAAGCTTCGGCAACGTCACCTGGAGAAGGACCTGGCAGAGAAGGCACGTATGAGAAAGGATAAAAGTACGGTGAGGGAGCCGCGGCGTAAGGGTGCAGTACCGAACTTTAAGTTAAAAGGTGGTTGGGGCTTCATCCAGGAGCCTGGACTTTATTTAGAAGTTTTTGTAACCCGGCGGGACGTGGAGGCTCACCTCCCAGAAGGACACCCGGGAGGGACCTGTTGCCAGGAGACTTGGTGACTTACACCCGACACTGGGGTTACAATGGATGGTACGCCCTAAATGTTACCAGGTGCGACCCCTACTCCCCAGAGTGTCAGGAAACTGACAGACCATACGAGCCTTCAGCCTCCCCCAACCAGGCCTCTGCACAAGTGCCCACCCCACGCCGTAAATCTGACCAGCCTCCCTCAGTGGTCTCCTCAGCAGCCCCAGCTATGGACATGATAATGATAGCTGGCCCGTACCCGGCGCCTGTTAGGCCCCCTGGGGTTCGTTCAGTCCGGGACATAGGGGTCCAGACCCCGAGGGAGATGAAAGAGGTGGCCACACAGACCCAGATAGCGGGTCACGACGTCACTGTACAGGCCACACGACGTCATCAGGTCTGGGTGGACCCTCCTGTCACGGATGTTTGGCAAGCTCCAGAACAGTACCAGGTGGTACCTGTAAGAGGCCAGCCAAAGAAGTCTATATAACCCGGACAGGGTCTCTGTATGTAAATAGTTAAATTATTGATGTACCCGGAGGGTGAATGTTCAGAAGAACAAGTTTATTGTTGCCTTAATATACCCAGGTTGGGTAATGGTGTTTCACTGTAATGAAAATGTTGAACTTTGAAGCCATGAACTGTACTGGCTCACAAACTTTTCTGTAAATAGTTGGCACTTCGGTGCTCCATCTTGGTTTTACAAAAAACTTTACTGTGCACTATTTTCAACTACCTCAGAAACTAAAAACCCGTTTGGTGTGGCCGAAAGTGAGGTCTGCTCAAGGAAAGTCTTGCAGCCCACCCAAGACCACAGTTGGAGGTTTGGAGCGGGTCCTCCACAAGCACAAGTAAAGGACACTGTGAAGTTACCCCGGTGGGGGTATCCTAAGAAGTCTCCACGAACTTCGGCACTAATGCTATTTGCACTTTTGTTGAATATGTATTTATTAACACACATGTATAACACATATCAAGGGTATGAACAGTAACAAAACATGTCACATAATATGAGCCATTTGCACTTTTGTAATGTTATTATTAAAAATTTTATTATGCAACGTTTAACTTGAAGTGTTTCCTGCTTTCTTACTACGTCGCATAGTCCACTCTGCTACATCACTTTGCACCATTGCTCTATCTCACATCTATCTGCCCTGGAAGGATAGCGTGTTACCTGTAGAAGACTTTTCACCTACCTGCACTACACCATCCCTTCCAGAGGACCTGCACACAGCGCTGGACACCCTGACCAGGTACTACAGGTGGCGTCACGACAAACTACACGAACATTCTATCATCCCCTGGAAATATCCCACATTCCAGTGATCGCCCAGGTCACGGACCGAGCTGTGCTACTCGTGACATCCCCCATAGAAGTCGACGTGATCGGTGCCGAGTACATCCAAAACCCCTGTCTCTGTGCGACTCAACTTCCCTCACTGTGCTGGCACTTTACATTTACAATGCCTCTGGGTTTTTTTTTTTGGGGGGGTGGGGAACATTCAGACTTTTGCTATGGGGCCCCATGATTTATATGTACGCCCCTGCTGCTGAGGCATGGTATTTAAGGCTGTTAAGGAGCCAACATACATGGACCTTGCCAGCAGCGTCGGACTGGAGTACCTTGGGCCCACCAGAGAAAATATATTCTTGCGGCCCAACATCATACTTCCCAACCTTTGAATAAGGGAAAGAGGGACAAAGGCTGTGGCACGCTGTGCATGCTGCAGAAAATTTTAGGCCATGCCACGTTGCACCACAGACTGTCCAGGAGTTGGTGAATGCTTTAGTCCAGGTGTGGGAGGAGATCCCTCACGAGACCATCCGTCGCGCTCATCAGGAGCATGGCCAGAAGTTGTAGGGAGGTCATACAGCATACCTCCCAAATTTGGAAGACAGGAAAGAATTAAAGGCTGCGGCGCGTGTTGCGCGCCGCTGAAAATTTTAGGCCACGCCCCGACAACACCCATTTCACAGCTAATCACACCCATATCCTCGCCCCAAGCGTAACCATTTAACACTGCTGATCACACTGACTGGTAATGAGGGCACAGTGGCTGGTACTGAGGAAAAGAAAGAAAGAGCAGCGAGAGAGAAAGAACAAACAGAGAAAGAAAGAGAGGAAAGAAAGAAAAGAGAGAAAGAAAGAACAGAGAGAAAAAAGAACGGAGAGCGAGAAGGAAAGAACAGAGAGCGAGAAAGAAAGACTAGAGAGAGAGCCATAGGCGTAGCTAGGGTTTTGATTTAGTGGGGCAAAACTTCTGAGTGGGCCCATCATCAGAGAACCTCAGCAAATGACCGCGCTGTTGGCCAAAATAATCTATATATAAAAAGACCAATATTGATATTACCGCCATATGGTCTGTGTTAAATAATACCAGTCCTACAGAACATATAATAGATTACAGCACAGGTACAGATAATGACTTACCGCTGATGTTCTTTCTAATGGAATTGTTCACTTTTCATGTCTTTTCCATCTGGCCCACACCGACATGACGACTTCTCCAGCCAGGACTCGACTGCACCCCCATTAAAAAAAAATAAAAAAAAAACTCACCTCCCGGCTCCTGTGCTGCTCACTGTTCTCCCTCTCAGCGTCTGACAGCGGGCGCCGGCAGGTGATGTTATTGCGCCCGCTGTCATACGCTGAGAGGGGGATTATGGGAGAGAAGGAGCGCTCACTCCTTCTCTCTCCATGCGGTCAGCTTTATCGGGTGGATGCCGATACAGCTGACCCTCCGATGACGGGTGGGGGGCCCACTGCTGGCACCGGGCCCCCCCAACGCCTGTTCAGGCCCCATAGCTTCCGGGCGGCAGAGCAGGGAGAGCGATTCTCCCTGCTCTGCCGCAGAATGTAACTGTATCGTAGCTCCGGGTGGGCCCCCTCAGAGCGCGGGCCCCGGGGCCACCGCCCCCTCTGCCCCGCGACCTATCCTTTCAAATCAGGGCCCACCACGCAGGAGCTGGGGCCCACCGTAGGTTTCTCCGGTGTCCCGGTGCCTCAGTCCGACCCTGCTTGCCAGCCTGATAATACCAGGCCACAGCAGTCTGCATATCTTGGCTGGTTAACAAAAATAGGGGATCCCCTCGAAAAAAATTTGGCGTGGGGTCCCCCCTATTTTTGTTAACCAGCCAGTGAAGCAGACTGCTGAGGCCTGGTTTTTCAGGCTGGTAAGGATCCAATATCCATGGACCTTGCCAGCCTGATAATACCAGGCCACAGCAGTCTGCATATCTTGGCTGGTTAACAAAAATAGGGGATCCCCTCGAAAAAAATTTGGCGTGGGGTCCCCCCTATTTTTGTTAACCAGCCAGATGAAGCAGACTGCTGAGGCCTGGTTTTTCAGGCTGGTAAGGATCCAATATCCATGGACCTTGCCAGCCTGATAATACCAGGCCACAGCAGTCTGCTTAGCTTGGCTGGTTAACAAAAATAGGGGATCCCCTCGAAAAAAAAACGGCATAGGGGTCCCCCTATTTTTGTTAACCAGCCAAGTAAAATGCAGACTGCTGCGGCCTGGTATTAAAAGACTGTCAAGGCCCATGGATTTTGGCCCTCAACAGCCTGATAATACCAGGCTACAGCAGCCCCACATTTGGCGCATCAAAAGATGTGCCAATTGTGGCACTTTACCCGGCTCTTCCCACTGCCCTGTAGCGGTGGCATGAGTGATAATAAGGGGTTAATGTCACCGTTGATTGCACGGTGAGAATAAGCCCGGTTAATAATGGAGAGGTGTCAATAAAAACACGATCCATTATTAATCCCAAAGTTTTTAAATGTATAAAAAAAAAGACACAGCAAGAAAAAAGTATTTTAATGAAATAAAAGAGACAACACAGTTTTCATTAATTTTATTATACACTCATTCCTGCGACGCCATCGATCTCCTGTAAAAAAAGAAAAAAAAAAAACCAACAGTATACCACCTGTCCGACGCAGTCCATAGTAACGACAGTCCCACGACGATCCAGCTCTGCTACATCGCAATGACAGGCAGAGCCTGTCATCTCGACGCAGCACAGCTGATTACCTGCTTCCCCGGCGGTGACGTCATCGGACTGACTGCTTTACGGCCGGGATTACCCAGCAGTCACTGCAGTTATCGCGAGAAACTGCATGTGACGCCGGGGAAAGATGATGGCGGCCATCAAGCAGTCCAGCCCGTGACCGCCGGAGATCTTCTGCCAGGTAAGTGCCGCTGACTCCTGACAGACCCGACCGACGGACACTGACAGTGACAGTGACAAATCCGATTCCGGTATCCGATAAGACGAAAATATCGGAACTAAGTATCGAAAGTCCGATAGAGCTAATATCGGCCGATACCCGATACTTGCGGTATCGTATCGCTCAACACTAGACTCAACATATTTTTGCTGTTTTCAAAACTATGCGTTTTATTGAACGCAGGTAAATCCACATGTGTTCACTGAACCATGCGGATTTGTTCTGTTGTGGAGACACGGCATTTTTTTATTTAATTCTTAATTTTACACATGATGTACACAGCAAGTGCTGAATATAACTACCATCATTGTTGCCTGGTTACGCTAATCTGTGGAAGACCAGGCGACAATGATGAGAGCTGTCTTCAGCCGCCTGGGAACAGCTAACTGTAATGCTTTTCCCAGGCACCAGTTCAAGTCACACGGGAACACGGATGGCACCAGGATGCCACACGAGTGTGACACATGGACAGCAAATGGATACATGGATAGCACAAGGACACGGATCTCACCAGTACTGTTTTTGTCAGTACAGGAATCACCAGGATGAGTGAATGAGGCCTAAGTCAGAGAAAGTTATCTTGGCTACTGATCAGTGTATGAATTCTGAGGGAATAGGAGATGGTTATGTTATTTGTCAAGTCTTCTGAAAGAGGTTGTCCACTACTAGGAAACTCCTTCTTGTACTAAATGCTTGGCCCCGATAAAATAAAAAAACCTATACTCATCTCAAAGTGCTGACACCGTTCCAGCGGTGTCAGCACTTGCGGTCCCGGAGCTCTCGTGCAATGTTGTGACACGTGGTGCCCGGCACCCAGTCAGCGTTGGCATCATTGTCTCTGCCTTCGTATGGATTGAACATGAAGAGGAAGTCAGGGATCAGCTGCAGCACTGGCTTCCTCTTCATGTTCAACCCGTATGAAGGCAAATACAGTGATACCAGCACTAACTGGGTGCCTGACACAATATGTCACAACACTGCACAAGAGCTCCGGGAGCGCTAGTGCTGACACCGCTGGAACGGCACCAGCAAGGGAAGTGAATATAGTTTTTTTTATTTTATCTGGGCCAAACCTTTAGTTTAAGAAGGGGTTGTCCTAGTAGTGGACAACCCCTTTAGCACAAAACAGAACTATCCCAGTAAAGGACGTGCTCTATGTCCCTATTTTTTAAAGCAATCTGTTATCTGTGAAGAAACTCGCAAGTCAAGGAAATTAAGTTACATTTAACCCCTTAGTGACAGAGCCATTTTGCAGCTTAATGACCGGGCCAATTTTTACAATTCTGACCACTGTCATTTTATGAGGTTATAACTCTGGAACGCTTTAACGAATCCCACTGATTCTGAGATGTTTTTTCGTGACATATTGTACTTCACGTTAGTGGTAAAATTTCTTTGATATGACTTGTGTTTATTTATGAAAAAAACGGAAATATGGCGAAAATTTTGAAAATTTAGCAATTTTCAAATTTTAAATTTTTATGCCCTTAAATCAGAGAATATGTCACACAAATTTCTTAATAAATAACATTTCCCACATGTCTACTTTACATCAGCACAATTTTGGGAACAAAATTTTCTTTTGTTACGAAGTTATAAGGGTTAAAAGTTGACCAGCGATTTCTCATTTTTACAACACCATTTTTTTTTAGGGACCACATCACATTTGAAGTCACTTTGAGGGGTCTATATGATAGAAAATACCCAAAAGTGACACCATTCTAAAAACTGCACCCCTCAAGTTGCTCAAAACCACATTCAATAAGTTTATTAACCCTTCAAGTGCTTCACAGGAGCTGAAGCAATGTGGAAGGAAAAAATTGACATTTAACTTTTTTTGCAAAAGCTTTACTTCGGAACCAAGTTTTTTTATTTTCACAAGTGTTAAAAGAAAAAATGAACCACAAATTTTTTTGTGCAATTTCTTCTGAATACGCCGATACCCCATATGTGGGGGTAAACCACTTTTTGGGCGCATGGCAGAGGTCGCAAGGGAAGGAGCGCCGTTTGACTTTTTCAACGCAGAATTGGCTGAATGCCATGTCGCGTTTAGATAGCCCCTGATGTGCCTAAACAGTGGAAACACCCCACAAGTGACCCCATTTTGGAAACAAGACCCCTTAAGGAACTTATCTAGATGTGTGGTGAGCACTTTGAACCTCCAAGTGCTTCACACAAGTTTATAACGTAGAGCCGTGAAAAAAAAAAAAAATTTTCCACAAAAATGATCTTTTCACCCCAATTTTTAATTTCCCAAGGGTAATAAGACCGCAAAAGTTTTTGTGCAATTTGTCCTGAGTATGCTGATACCCCATATGTGGGGGTAAACCACTTTTTGGCGCACGGCAGAGGTCGCAAGGGAAGGAGCGCTGTTTGACTTTTTCAACGCAGAATTGGCTGGATGCCATGTCGCGTTTAGAGAGCCCCTGATGTGCCTAAACAGTGGAAACCCCCAACAAGTGACCCCATTTTGGAAACTAGACCCCTTAAGTAACTTATCTAGATGTGTGGTGAGCACTTTGAACCTCCAAGTGATTCACACAAGTTTATAACGTAGAGCCGTGAAAATAAAAAATCATATTTTTTCCACAAAAATGATCTTTTCATCCCAATTTTTATTTTCCCAAGGGTAACAAGACCCCAAAAGTTTTTGTGCAATTTGTTCTGAGCATGCCGATACCCCATATGTTGGGGTAAACCACTTTTTGGGCGCACGGCAGAGGTCGCAAGGAAAGGAGCTCCGTTTGACTTTTTCAACGCGGAATTGGCTGGACGCCATGTCGCATTTGTAGAGGCCCTGATGTGTCTAAACAGTGGAAACCCCTCACAAGTAACCCCATTTTGGAAACTAGACCCCCTAAGGAACTTATCTAGATGTGTGGTGAGCACTTTGAAGCCCCAAGTGCTTCACAGAAGTTTATAACGCCCGGGCGTGAAAATAAAAAATCATATTTTTTCCACAAACCTGATCGTTTAGTCCCCAATTTTTTATTTTCCCAAGGGTAACAGGAGAAATTAGACCACAAAAGTTGTTGTCCAATTTGTCCTGAGTACGCTGATACCCCATATATGGGGGGGACCACTGTTTGGTCGCACGGCAGGGCTTGGAATGGAAGCAGCACCATTTGACTTTTTCAAACCAAAATTGGCTGGAATTGAGATTGGACACCATGTCGCGTTTGGAGAGCCCCTGATGCGCCTAAACAGTGGAAACCCCCCACAAGTAACACCATTTTGGAAACTAGACCCCCTATGTAACTTATCTAGATCTGCTGTGAGCACTTTGAACCCCCAAGTGTTTCACAAAAGTTTATAATGCCTGGGTGTGAAAAAAAAAAAAAACAATTTTCCACAAAAATGATTTTTTAATCCCAAATTTTTTATTTTTCACAAGGAAATTGGACCCTAAAAGTTGTTGTCCAATTTGTCCTGAGTACGCTGATACCAAATATGTGGGGGGGGGAAACTGTTTGGGCGCACGGCAGGGCTTGGAAAGGAAGTAATAAAGCTTTGGAATACAGACGTTGATGGGGGTCATGTTCCGTTTGCAGTGCCGCAGATGTGCCTAAACAGTGGAAAACCCCCACAAGTGACCCCATTTTGGAAACTAGACCCCCTAAGTAACTTATGTAGATCTGTGGTGAGCACTTTGAACCCCCAAGTGTTTCACAAAAGTTTATAACGCCTGGGTGTGAAAAAAAAAATCAATTTTCCACAAAAATGATTTTTTAGTTCCAAATTTTTGATTTTTCACAAGGAAATTGGACCCCAAAAGTTGTTGTCCAATTTGTCCTGAGTACGCTGATACCAAATATGTGGTGGGGGAAACTGTTTTGGCGCACAGCAGGGCTTGGAAAGGAAGTAATAACGTTTTGGAATGCAGACGTTGATGGGGGTCATGTTCCGTTTGCAGTGCCCCAGATGAGCCTAAACATGGAAAACCCCCACAAGTGACCCCATTTTGGAAACTAGACCCCCTAAGTAACTTATCTAGATCTGTGGTGAGCACTTTGAACCCCAAGTGTTTCACAAAAGTTTATAATGCCTGGGTGTGAAAAAAAAAAATCAATTTTCCACAAAAATGATTTTTTAGTCCCAAATTTTTGATTTTTCACAAGGAAATTGGACCCCAAAAGTTGTTGTCCAATTTGTCCTGAGTATGCTGATACCAAATATGTGTGGGGGGGGAACTGTTTTGGCGCACAGCAGGGCTTGGAAAGGAAGTAATAACGTTTTGGAATGCAGACGTTGATGGGGGGCATGTTCCGTTTGCAGTGCCCCAGATGAGCCTAAACAGTGGAAAACCCCCACAAGTGACCCCATTTTGGAAACTAGACCTCCTAAGGAACTTATCTAGATGTGTGGTGAGCACTTTGAACCCCAAAGTGCTTCACAGAAATTTATAAACGCAGGGCCGTGAAAATAAAAAAAAATTTTTTTCCTCAAAAATGATTTTTTTAGCCAGCTATTTTTTATTTTCCCAAGGGTAACAAGAGAAATTAGAACCCCAAAATTGGTGGGCAATTTGTCCTGAGTGCGCTGATACCCCATATGTTGGGGTAAACCACTGTTTGGGCGCACGGCAGGGCTCGGAAGGGAGGGAGCGCCATCTGACTTTTTGAACGCCACGTCATGTTTGGAGACCCCCTGATGTGCCTAAATAGTGGAAACCCCTCAATTCTAGCTCCAACCCTAACCCCAACACACCCCTAATCCCAACCCTAACCCTAATCCTAACCCTAATCCCAACCCTAATTCCAACCCTAATTGTAAACCTAACCCTAATTGTAACCCTAACCCTAATTGTAACCCTAACCCTAATTGTAGCCCTAACCCTAATTGTAACCCTAAACCTAATTGTAACCCTAACCCTAATTATAACCCTAACCCTAAGGCTGGGTTAATTTTGCGTTTTACCAGCCCGTTCAACATATAGCGTTGACGGGCTTGTAACGGTATAGCATAACGCAATCGCGTTATGCTATACCCGCTAGCGCAGAGGAATCAGCAGATGATTCATCTGCGCTAGCGGTGATGGAGCCCAGACGCTGCAGCCCGCGTCCGAGGCTCCGTCACTGAATGATGGCACGTCGCGAACGCATGCCGCTTTACGGCATTCGTCGCGATGCGCCCTCAAATGGGGGTGAATGGCAGCGTTAACGGACTGCGTTACACCGCGTTATACCGCGGTGTAACGCAGACCGTCTAACGGACTGCCATAACGCAGTATGAACCCAGCCTAACCCTAATTATAACCCTAACTGTAATTATAACCCTAAGCCTAACCCTAACCCTAACAGAAAAATGAAAAAAATATATAATTTCTATATTCTATTATATGTCCCTAACTAAGGGGGTGATAAAGGGGGGGTTATGTACTGTTTTTTTATTTTGATCACTGTGATAGTTTATCTCAGTGATCAAAATGTACTTTTGTGAGAATGAATGAAACTTTTTTTGAATCTGCCGCCAAGCAGATCGGCGGGCGCACTGCGCATGCGCCCGCCATTTTTTTTTTGCAGGAAGAAGACGCCGGTTTCCTGGGGCCTTGAGGAGGATGGAGGACACCGGTAAGTATAGGGGGGGCGATCGGGGACCGGGGGACCCTCATTTTCTCCCCTCTGATGTGCGATCACATCAGAGGGGAGAGAAATAATTTTTTTTTTTTGCGGTCGCCATTATACGTAGTATAATGGTGATCGCGACAGCGGGGTCGGTAACTACGACCCCGATCATGTTCTCTGGGGTCTCGGCTACCCTCGGCAGCCGAGACCCCAGAGAAAATTGCCCACCCCCCCGGCAGAACGCGGCGGGCGCACTGAGCATGCGCCCGCCATTCAAGATGGCGGCGCCCACTGGAGGAGGAAGGTGGGCCCGCGGGCCACAACGGGGACACTGGGGGACACAAGGGGGGGATCGGGGACCCTTTTTCTCTGTCCTCTGACGTCCGATGACATCAGAGGACAGAGAAATTAAATGCCACATCAGATTTTTTTTTTTCTGTTGCGGTCGCCGTTATAGGGTTAATAACGGCGATCGCAACATCGGTGTCGGTAAAAACCGACCCGATTCATGTTCTCTGGGGTCTCGGCTACCCCCGGTAGACCCCGGAGAAAATGCGCCTCTGGAGGGCGCTATTCACTTTTTCCACATCGCCGTTAATTAACGGCGATGTGGTTTAAGTACCCTTAATGACCGCCGTTAAAAGGCGTATCGGCGGTCGTTAAGGGGTTAAAGATGATAGCTGCATTATCACAAAAGAAGGTCAAACACTAGTAGAAGGAAAAATTAAAGATGAGTAGTACCATACAAAAAAGCAAAGAAAATCTATACACTGCTAAACATGAACCGTACAAGAATTGTATCCATGTATGGCACAGGCGTCTTGCACATAGAGACCCAGAAGCAGTAAGAATTGAGTTAAAAAAACAACTTGCTGATGGTATTAAGGTACTGCCACACTAAACAATCCCGCTAGCGATCACAATAACGACGCATACTAATGCGATCGCTAGCGGGATTGTTTCTATATCGCTAAATGCGGCCACATTTAGCGATATAGTTAACGACGCTATCGCCGTTAGCGATCTTCTTAACGACTTTAGCGGTACAAAAGTACCGCTAAATCGCTAAGAAAAGGTGCCACACAGCGATTAGATACTTACCCAGCGGGAGCGCCGACGAGAAAATAGGGTCCGGAACGATTCCAGCGACGAGCGAGATCACAGCAGGAAGCTGTTGCTGGAAGCTGCCGCACTGAACAATATCGCTAACGGATCGCTAAATAGTGACGTTTTTTAGCGATCCCATTAGCGATATTGTTTAGTGTGGCATACCCTTTACAGTCTGTGTAATCAGACAATGAAATGTACTAGCTGTCTTAAAGAGAAAATGTCAAGAAAATCCTTTGCTGAGAATAGTACTGCAAAATCAAAACTGCATCTGGATTTAATACACACAGATGTTTGTGGTCCAATGAGTACTTAAACTGCTGGAGAGAAGAGATATTTTTTCACAGTTATCATTGATTATTCAAGATATACAGTTGTGTATCTGCTTCACAACAAAGATGAAGTTCCAGGGAAACTTGAAATATAGCTTGCTGAAGTGTTCAACAAATTTGGGAGAATGACAAATATTCTGCATGCAGATAATGGAACTTAATATATAAGTAATGAGACATAAAGCGTCTGGAAATGAAATTGTGTTTCAGACTTCTGTACCATACAGCCCTGAATAAAATGGTTTAGCAGAAAGAAGGAACTGGACATTTTGTGAAAGTGACAGAAGTACCCTATTTGTTTCAGATATAGCAACCACATATTGGGGAAAAACAATCATAACAGCTGCTATCTTCAAAAGAGACTACCAGGTAAAGCTACTGAGAACTTCATTTGAGCAATGGAACACCAAGAAGCCAGAACTACAACACATAAGAATATTTGAAAGTAAAGTATTTGTACTTATTCCCAAAGAAAAACGTACCAAATATCAATCTCATGCAATAGAAGGTATCCTGGTGGGCTACAGTGAAACACAAAAATGATATAGAATCCTGTACCCAAAAACGGACATGGTCACAATAAGCAAAGATGTAATTGATGAGAACTTCGTGTCACTTGAATTACATGACATTATACAGTAGTCCAGCTGAAGCAACAACAATCTCAGTCACAATTTCAAAATAACAAAAAAAATGAAATGAGGCAGCAAAGCAACACTATAGACTCGATTCATTACTGCATCATTCCCTCTCAATTAGTGACTGTGATTTGCGAAATATTCATAAACTATTTTTGCCTTTTTTTAAAGTTTTCTGCAATTCTGTGCACACATTGCGGTTTTGTCACGTTTTTGTTACATGTTTTGCATACAGATTTGTCACAAAACCTGAATGATTTCCTACTACCAGCAAAGCAAATTAAATTAAGGAAGTCTCATGCACACGTTGCTTATTTTTTCCTTGCAGATTTAAATCTGCAGCATAGCAGTAGTGATGAAGGGAATGCTCTCAAGAAATTAGTGCTAACAGGAAAAAATATTAGCCAAGATAGGAAAACCAGTAAATCTGCTGCATGTCAGTTGTTTCAGTGTTCTTGCTGCAGATTTCACCCATACTAATAAATTGGCCAGTCATTTTCACATTTTCTTCTGACATTTAGATTTACATGTGACTTTTCCTGCTAAAAAGTAATCAAAGCCAGTTAAAGGGAATCTGTCACCTCATTTTTTGACTATAAGCTGCGGCCACTGCCATCAGGGGCTTATTACAGAATGCTGTAGATAAGCCCCCGATGTAATCTGAAAGAGAAGAAAAACAAGTTAGATTATACTTACCCAGGGGCGGACCTCGCTGACCTTTCCTGGCGCCTGCGCACTGCATTACTCTGCTCTGCCCTCAACAGGGCAGAGAAGTGCGCCTGCGCCGGAGCCAGAGCCGCGACGGGAAGCAAAGAGGACGTCTTCGCTAGAAGATGGGAGGCCCCGGACCGGACCGCGACACCCATCGGACCGAACCCCGGACCACCCCTGGGTGAGTATAATCTAACTCGTTTATCTTCTCTTTCAGGTTACATCGGGGGCTTATCTACAGCATTACAGAATGCTGTAGATAAGCCCCTGATGGCGGTGGCTGCAGCTTTTAGTCGAAAAATAGATAACAGATTCCCTTTAAATACAATTTTGGGCTTTGCGCAGAATTTATAAATTGTACTAAAATCAAAAGACTGACCGGCACATCCAAACAGAAAACGGGTGAATAGATGCTTACTAAAGGTACTGCCACACTAAACAATCCCGCTAGCGATCACAATAACGACGCATACTAATGCGATCGCTAGCGGGATTGTTTCTATATCGCTAAGTGCGGCCACATTTAGCGATATAGTTAACGACGCTATCGCCGTTAGCGATCTTCTTAACGACTTTAGCGGTACAAAAGTACCGCTAAATCGCTAAGAAAAGGTGCCACACTAGCGATATATACTTATACAGCGGGAGCGCCGACGAGAAAATAGGGTCCGGAGCGATTCCAGCGACGAGCGAGATCACAGCAGGAAGCTCGTCGCTGGAAGCTGCCGCACTGAACAACATCGCTAACGGGATCGCTAAATAGTGACGTTTTTTAGCGATCCCGTTAGCGATATTGTTCAGTGTGGCATACCCTTAAGAGTAGCCATCTCCATATACAACCAACAAATAAAGTAGCACTTTGTGGCGCTATAGCATGCAAACATGAAATATGAAATTTGAATTGCATTACTGTACTAGAAAATTAGAAAAACTGAGAATACTTAACGCATAAATTAGCCAATTCATTTGTACCCGGCAGTCACAATAAGGCGATTCTCTTTGCTGAGAACCCTTTTTGTGTGAATCCGCTCTTGGGCTAAAGCCTACATTTATATGGAAAGGTAGAATCCTGCTGTAATTAAAAACGCCTGAAGCTGAGGGGCAGAGTGCTCAGTCAGAGAGCCAATGTATACAAATATCAAAAGAATGACCTGCACATCCAAACAGAAAACAGGTGTGAACAGGTACTTACTAAGAGTAGAAATAATAATAATAATAATAATCTTTTTTTATATAGCGCCAACATATTCCGCAGCGCTTTACAGTTTAAAAGTTTCAAACCACAAGTCATAAGTAACAACGTTAACAATACAGTAATTAAAGCAAAATAAGCCGACCCTGCTCGTGAGAGCTTACAATCTACAATGAGGTGGGGGAGTACAAAGTACAGGTGTGTATATACAATGGTGTATTTACAATGATGGTCCAGCCATCTTGAGGGAGTGAGGGATGGATGGAGATAGTGAATGGGCTAAACACACACACTTACACATAGAATGACTTTGATTAGTGAATGTGATAGGCCGCTCTGAACAAATGTGTTTTGAGGGAGCGCCTGAAACCATGCAAATTGTGGATAGTCCTAATTTCTTGGAGTAGAGCATTCCAGAGGATTGGCGCAGCGCAGGAGAAGTCTTGGAGTCGGGAGTGGGAGGTACGGATTAGTGCAGAGGTTAGTCGAAAGCCATCTCAATATATAACCAACAAATAAATACATTATTTGTTGGCATTTATACATTGTGTGTGCCATTTCGATGAATTTCATAAAAAAAAAATCAGCAAAAAACGCATGTAAAAAAATCAGCTTAAACAATGCAAATTATGAATCTAGCCCTATGTGCACATGCAGTGGTAGTTTTATGAGAAATAACAATAAATGTATCTCAGCACGCAGGGTCTTATGATGATATGGTGCTTTGATCATAAATTTGAGATCACAGAACAATAATTGTGGACAGGAATTAATAATGTATCGGTGTGATGGTCCACAGTCAGATAATATAGTGCGAGGTAGACTAGTGTGTATATAAAGGAGCCTCCTTATTGCCAGTAATTTGAAATGGTTATCCAGGCCTTTGGGGAGGGGGAGATGTTTGCAATGGGGCTAAGAGCTCACTGGCACACAGTTACTACCTGCTTGTTCTGTCCTGCGACATCTGTCCTGGCTCTGGATTCATTTGACCTCAGGTCAACAGAGCAGTTTTTCCTTTTACGATCTTCTCTGTCAACGGCGCGTCAATGCTGACGTTATGCTGACTGACAGCCGTCTCCTCGCAGCAGGGAGCCGGCTGTTAATCAGCATGACATCCTCAGGGACGGCCCTTTGACAGAGCAGTGTGGAAGAGAAGGAGCTCTTCTGTTGACCTGACTTCACCTGAAGCGGAAAAATTGCCGGCACAGATTGCCACAGGGGAGAACAAGCAGGTAGTTAGCAACTACCTGCCGATAACGTCTTAACCCTGTCACAAAAAATACCAATGTCCCAGATAATCCATTTAAGGTATTGTCTCATGCATTATAATGAAGCCAAATGGACTAGTAATTAGAATGCACAGTGTCATAATTTGATTTATATGAAGTCTCTGGGTTTGTGTGAACAAACTATTTAGGATTTGTGTCTCCTGATGAGTTACCTAGTATACTTGCCATGGTAGAGACATGGTAGGAGTGACTTGGTAGAGCTATTGTAAGAATGATTTAAGGTCATACCAACTACAGTATTGGGGAAAAAGAGACTAAAGTTCTGTAATTTTTATAGTGTATGTTTCTATATGTTAGTCCTATCTTTACTGATCAAGATATTTCTAGGGATGTGTATTACAGTATTGCATTTTATCATCGAATTATGTTATTTACAGTCTTATTTATATTGTTAATATAATAAAAGCTATGTTTTATAGGAATATTCCCTTATTCAGCGAACTGCTTGTCTGTGTGCCTAATAATACATTAATTAGACACCGCTATCTCTGTCTGACTATGAGACTGACTTATACATCTGGCCATACCTAATATTGAGCCTATGCAGCACAGTTGTCACGATTCAGGTTTGGAATTGTGGAAGCTCTGCTTCCAGTATTATTTAAATGTAACTTTTTTCCTTTCAGGCCAGCAAGGGTTAATGTCAGTTTCTCTTGCTGGTCAGCTGATGTGGGTGTTGACCACTCCCACCATCCTTTAAATAGTCACTTGACGCATCAGCTAGCTGTTGGTAATAGAGTTATTCTATGTAGACCAGCTTTGCAGTTGAAGCTTTCTGGTGTCAGCGCTGAATCTGCTTCTTCTGTGGATTTCGGGTCCTGTTTCTGTATCCTCTGCGGTGTGGAGCTTGGCAGCGGAGTCTGGAGCTAAGTTTTGTGTATTTACCTCATCTGTTTCGTGCTTGTCACTATCCCCTGTGTTTGCACTATCTGCAGTGGTGAGGCTAGCGCCCTTGTTGGCCAGTGCACTAGCCAGGGCTTTGTTAGGTGACAGGGACGAGGTACGTGATGGTGGCGGGGGAAGGACCCACTTAGGGTGTTAGGGGAGTGCAGGGACAGTCTCAGGTTGGAGCTCAGGAGGTGTCCCATCCCTCGTTCACTATGGTTAAGGCCTGCCTCTCCCCTTTACTATCCCATTGAGTGTGTGTTGTGCCATCCGCTGGACCAACCCCTGTTGGGTTGTGACATTATCACCAACCGTACCGTTCTTCTGGTGAACCTATGGCACAAGCGGAGGCTCTTGATTGCCTGATCCAGACCCTCACTGATGAGTTAACGGAGCTTCGGTCTCAGGTGGTACAGCAGCTTCAGCAGGTGTCTGGGTTCATGGTCTTGGCTCATGTCTTGGCTCAACCGGAACCCAAGATCTCTCCCTGAAAGGTTCTCTTAAGGTAGAGATACATTTTTGGCCTTTAAGGAAGCCTGTAAGTTATATTTCAGGCTTCGCCCTTGCTCTTCAGTGAGTGAGGAACAGCGTGTGGGGCTTAGTCTCCCTTCTCAAGGGTGATCCCAAATCCTGGGCCTTCTCCCTGCCAACCGATTCACATACTTTGCGGTTGGTGGACGAGTTTTTTGCAGCATTGGCGCTGGTGTATGGGGATCCTGATGGTGTCTCCCTGGCTGAGTCTTGACTCCATAAGATCAAGCAGGGGGCCGCTGGCTGAGGAGTACTGCTCAGAGTTTCAGAGATGGGCCACTGACACTCAGTGAGCTGATCCTGCTCTTGGGAGCCATTTTTGACAGGGTCTGTCAGCTAGGCTTCAGGATACTCTGGTGCAGTATGCTACTCCTGGGTCATTGGAGGCCATCATGGCCCTTGCAATCCGGGTGGATAGACGCCTCAGGAAGAGACATACACTGAATCTATCCTCTATTGTTCTTTCTAGGAAAGAGGACACACTAGTGCAGATGGATGAACCTATGCAAGTGGGAGGAGTCTCTTCTCAAACTGGGTTACCTGCCGTTTGCCATGGGATGGGGGCATGTTTCCACTATGGTCTTTCAGATCATTACATTAATGTCTGCCCATCTCCCACCAAAGTTGGTACTTCATCACCAAAGCCGCGTTCCCCTGGTCGTATGGGGGAGGTGACCAGGGTGTGTACATTTCCTCCACCATCATGTCTCAGTTTTCCATTTCTGCTGAAGTGGTGGTTGTTGGGGAGACTGTGAAGGTGCCGGTTCTTATGGACAATGGAGCTCGGGTCAATTGGGTGGATTCTCGCTTTATTCAGACTCATGGTCTAATTGGTAGGATGCTGGCGAGACCGATTTCCATTCATGCGATTGACTCTGTCCCTGTCAGCTAGAGGAGTCTGACCCAAGTCATAGACAATATTAATCTGCGTATAGTAACTACTCATGAAGAATCCCTGTCATGCCATGTCTTGGAAGGTATGCCTACTCCCATCATCTTAGGCTTTCCCTAGCTGAAGAGACACAATCTGGTCATAGATTGGTGTTCCAGGGAAGTATTTAGTTGGGACCAGTCTTGTAAAGACTGTTGCTTGGGAGCTATGGTCTCTGCCATCCTTCTCAACTCTACCCCTTCTTCTACAGTGGAGGGCAGCTAAGGTGCTACCAGGCAATAGGGGCAAGATTCAACCCTCACCACAAGTAGACTCTGAGTATCAGGGTCCTCTCAGGAGAAGGGATTGGGGGGTGGTGGATCCCTCTAAAAATAGTAAGGGTTGGAGTTTTGTGACACGGGGTACGCCTCTGTTGTCTGTTTCTCAGTGAGATTATCGTCTGTTGGCAAATGCACGCATTGAAATAAACATTCAGGTCTGGACCTGTGTGTGAATGAGTATATGTGGTTGTCCACTAAACACATCAAGTGGAAGTACACATCTGGGACCTGGAGTTCTAGGGTGATCAGGCCATATCGGATGTCAGCTGTTCTCAGCCCTTGGACCTTCCAGCTGGAGTTACCACCAGTAATGCAGGTACAGAACGTATTCCACAGGTCGTCGCTCTGAAGATTTGTGGCGCCTCCGGAGCCTGTGTTATTTCCGTCACCTTTGGGCTGCATTTGCCACAAACCTGAGGATCAGGTTGAGGTGTCCTCACCATATGTCATTTCCGGTGAGGTCTGGTGTTGATAGTCCAGAGGCACCTCATTGGAAGGGGAGTACTGTCACAATTCAGGTTTGGATTTGTGGCAGCTCTGGTTCCACTATTATTTAGATATAGCTTTTTTTCCGTTCAGGCCAGCAAGGGTTAATGTCATTTTTCCTTGCTGGCAGTTGCGGTGTTGCTGGTCAGCTGATGTGGGTGTTGACCACTCCCATCATCCTTTAAATAGTCACCTGATGCATCAGCTGACTGTTGGTAATAGAGCTATTCTATGTAGACCAGCCTTGCAGTTGCAGCTTTCTGGTGTCAATGTTGAATCAGCTTCTTCTGTGGATTTTGGGGTCCTGTTTCCGTATCCTCTGCGGTGAGGAACTTGGCAGTCTGGAGCTAAGTATTTTGTATTTACCTTGTCTGTCTCGTGCTTTTCTCTAACCCCTGTGTTTTCACTATTTGCAGTGGTGAGGCTAGCGCCCTTGCCAGCCAGTGCACTAGCCAGGGCATTGTGAGATGACAGTTAGGGACGAGGTACGTGACGGCGGCAGGGGGAAGAACCCGCTTAGGGCATTAGGGGAGTACAGGGACAGGCATCCCTCGTTCCCTATTGTTAGGGCCTTCCTCTCCTCTTTACCTCCTGTTGAGTGTGTGTTGTGCTGTCCGGTGGACCAACCCCTGTTGGGTCGTGACAGCAGTGCTCACAATGCATACATGTGACTTCTGACCTGCACGACACATGCATTGCAACATTGGCGCAGTCAAACGGCTATTTAACATGGACAACAATCGCATCACAGTGCATGGACAGTGTGACAGCTGCATAGAAATAAATGCTGTCATGTTTGGGTCAGGAGAGCCGCTGGCCAGTTCGAGCATTGTGATTCAATCAACATCTGTGTCATCTGTGTTATACTGTCATCTGACTATGCCCTTAAAGGTAAAGTGAACTAAAGAAAGATATGAAAGGTACAGTGCCTGCAACAAAAGGATTTTAAATGACACATGACATGCATGTCAGAAAATAGCATAACTGATCATAACATGATATGACAAGGCATGGGCCTCTAGTTAGTTCACTGGTGGTTCACAGTTGGACGATGCGTAAGTGATGTGCACTGAGCAATCTGCAATCTATCACTCAGTGCACATAAGCTGCCCTGGTAATCAGCAAGGAGTCCTACTCATAGAGGGCAAGGCAATGCTGAGAACGATCTCCTTTTACGCTGTGCAAAAGATCATTTCACCCAATCAGCGAGTGTTTAGCTCTTTCATTGGTGATCGGCAGTCTGTTTACACTGAAAGATTATTGTGGAATAAGCACCCAAAAACATATGTTAATTACCATTTCATACAAAGGTGTCCTTTGACACTTGCATAGTTGGAAATATTGAAACCAGCATAAGGTTAATGACTCCATGAAAATGTTTCTCATTCATAAAGTATTTTTCTCCTTAAAATAAGAGTTTGCAATTGCCGCACTATAAATGTACAATTTTAATAGAAGGAAGAAATATTCAGGGACTTTATCCTCCATAACAATTTTGTATTATGTTTAAAAGACATAGCTAGTGTTGGTGGAGATAGTTATGGCATGTTAGATGATATTTGTGTAGATACTTTTGTCTGTGCATTGTGTCCAACGTCATCTGAAGGAACAAGGATCTGTTGATATTCAGTTCTTGCCCAATCAAAAAATGTATACTGTAAGGTTCTTGTAGCTTTATTTATATCAGTCACTATTAGTGCTCATTCACAAGACCGTATTTTCGGTACAGTTCTGTCCATGTAAAAATGACAATACTCAGACCAATGTTATTCCCGTGGCAATGCAGATTAGTGATTTTTTTTCTCACTTACTGAAAAAAAATCTAGTTTCTTCCATAAATCGGATGAAACTCACCATTCAAGTCTATGGGAGCGTGAAAAAAAAAAATCGGATACCGTACGGAGCCACAGTAAAGCATCCGATTTTTACGGATGCATTGTAATTCTGTAACATAGTAAACTCTAAATGGTCTTATGAATGATTAATAAAAAAATAATAAAAACAAATTGCATACTGATGACAAGTAAGATAAACATCATCCCATATTTCTGAATGAAACTCTGAACATTTTTTATATGC
This sequence comes from Oophaga sylvatica, assembly GCA_033576555.1. Taxonomy (NCBI): domain Eukaryota; kingdom Metazoa; phylum Chordata; class Amphibia; order Anura; family Dendrobatidae; genus Oophaga; species Oophaga sylvatica. The sequence continues at coordinate 137,919,719 of JARQOD010000009.1, read as the reverse complement.
TTGCGTGAACCTACCCTTACACTAATTGGCAGAAATTTGGTTACGTCTGGATGCTTATTTCTCACTTTTATAGAATAGTACACTGTTTAACAATAAATAATAAGCTGTAATAATATTTTAGATTATGTGCAATATAATTAGTCCTCTCCCCTCTGTACCAGTCTGTCATTGTAAATTTGTAAACGATATCTATAACTTTGTATGTAACCCCTTCTCATGTACAGCACCATGGAATTAATGGCGCTATATAAATAAATAATAATAATAATAATATTATTCAATGTTTTTAATTTCCAGATTCAGAAAGTTATGCTTGCTGTTATGATATGTGGCTATTGGCAGATGACGAAGACCAGCCATGATGAAGAGTTCATTGACCCCATGGATATGGAGCATTATGATCAAAGCACAAAATCTATGAAATTCACATTAAAGGTAATAGAACTGACTACATGCCAAAACTTCACACAGTACTGGAGTGAAACACATAAACAATAGACACTCTTTTCAATAACCTTCTCCGGCACAGTATTTAGCCTCAGTCACATGTCCACAAGTGCTATCCGTGGTTTACATGAATATCACTCGTACCTGTGATATTCTATGAGACCATTCACAGGTCCGTGATTTTTTGTGTACTGAGCGGTCTGCGGTAAATTGAGGAGACATGTCCGATTTAGATCCATGCATCAGATCAAAATCAGCAATGTAAGTCAACGCGTCCATTAATAAATTGGACAACATTTGACTGCATTCACGTGCGGTCTGATTTATACAGACATGGGAAAAGGTGGAGAAACTTTCGTATTTCTCCACGTACGAGAAAAACTGATGACAATCGGGCTCAAAGTCTGATCAAAATAATCAGTAATTTTTTTTCATATTTGAGAAAAACAGATATCTGAATGACACCATACACAACAAACTTTATTCTGTCGCTAGGGTTTTATACACATGAATAGTGTTGCTGCCGGCAGGAGAGGTACGTAAAGTCTCCAAGAAGTTGTCTAGCACTTTTATATTAATGACCTATCCACAGGGAGGATCATCAATGTCTGACCGGTAGGAGGTCAGACCCTTGACTCAGCTGTTATCAGTGATGGATGTAAACAGTGTATGGAGAGCAGAACATCACAGCTCTGTGCACTATTTAGTGGTCATTGCTGAAAACTGCTGCCCTTATACAATTACATCCTGCCACCATTGGAGATAGGATCTGATCAGTGGGAGTGTCGTGTCGGACCCCCTACAATCTGATATTGATGACATATCCTTAGGATAAGGTTATGGATATAAAAGTAGTTGACACCCCTCCCCCCTTAAAGAAACAAAGGCTGACTTCATAAATCAATAGCTGCTAGGAAACCACTGCTAAGGACAGGCAACAAGCAGAAGAGACTTGTTTGGGCTAAAGAACACAAGGAATGGACATTAGACCAGTGGAAATCTGTGCTTTGGTCTGATGAGTCCAAATTTGAGATCTTTGGTTCCAACCACAGTTTCTTTGTGCGATGCAAAAAAGGTGAACGGATGGACTCTATATGCCTGGTTCCCACCGTGAAGCATGGAGGAGGAGGTGTGATGGTGTGGGGGTGCTTTGCTGGTGACACTGTTGGGGATTTATTCAAAATTGAAGGCATACTGAACCAGCATTGCTACCACAGCATCTTGCAGCAGCATGCTATTCCATCCGGTTTGCGTTTAGTTGGACCATCATTTTTTTTTCAACAAGACAATGACCCCAAACACACCTCCAGGCTGTGTAAGGGCTATTTGACCAAGATAGAGAGTGATGGGGTGCTACGCCAGATGACCTGGCCTCCACAGTCACCAGACCTGAACCCAATCGAGATGGTTTGGGGTGAGCTGGACCGCAGAGTGAAGGCAAAAGGGCCAACAAGTGCTAAGCATCTCTGGGAACTCATTCAAGACTGTTGGAAGACCATTTCCGGTGACTACCTCTTGAAGCTCATCAAGAGAATGCCAAGAGTGTGCAAAGCAGTCATCAAAGCAAAAGGTGGCTACTTTGAAGAACCTAGAATATAAGACATAATTTCAGTTGTTTCACACTTTTTTGTTAAGTATATAATTCCACATGTGTTAATTCATAGTTTTGATGCCTTCAGTGTGAATGTACAATTTTCATAGTCATGAAAATACAGAAAAATCTTTGAATGAGAATGTGTGTCCAAACTTTTGGTCTGTACTGTACATGGTGTCGAAACCATGAGCTACATGTATCAAACGCTGGCTGTATGATCTCAGCCAGGTATGTTTGACTCTGTAAGGCTAACTTCACATTAGCATTCGGGGGCTTTGCGGAGGGCTGCATACTTCCTCCATTAAGCCCCGCCTACTTCCTCATACTTCTGCATGTGTCCTGTGTACCTATCTTTGACATTGGGTACGCAGGACATGCGGATGTATGCAAATGTATGCAGATGCATTGTTTTGATGCGCCCGGCGATGCCAAAACAACCATCCACATACATCCACATACATCCGCATGTCCTGCGTAACCAATGTTAAAGATAGGTATGCAGGACACATGCTGAAGTATGCGGAAGTAGGCAGGGCTTAACGGAGGAAGTATGCAGCCCTATGTAAAGCCCCCGAACGCTAATGTGAACTCGGCCTTATGCTGCGGAGTTTCAAGGAAAATCATACCAGTCGTGCATCTGTCACTCAATGGGAGCAGGCGGGGTTTACAGTATCAGTGTTTTATAGTCAACACACCTGGCTGAGATTGTTCAGCCTGCGTCTGATACATGTTGCCCATGGTTCGGGCACCATGTATCAGCTGTCAGGTTCCCTTTAAATCAATTGTTCAGGAATAGAAAAGTAATCTGCTTCTTATCCAGAAACATTAGCACTCTGGTCCTTGGACTGAGCTTGATATCACACACTAATGCCATTTAAGTGAATGCAGCTAATTCCATTACTAATAATGAACAGAGGTGATTGATGCTGGTTGTGAAACAATAGAGACACATTTTTGTGCCCCTGTACAATGTCTTTTTTACTCAATTCACATATTTCAATCGTGTCCAGTCGGTGCACCTGGAAGAAGCAGTCCAAGTGCAGTGACAACCCCCACTGCACTTACAGCCCGATTTGCATATGTCTTCTATGTTAGATTTCTTATGTCTGGCATATAGCATCTTTACAAAAGGTGTAATTTTAATTAAAGGACAAGCACCTATGCAACCATACCATTAGTTCCATATGTAAAAATGTGCTGATAGGTTCCCTTCAATACATAACAAGTACTTTACGTAAGGAAGTTTAGGAAAAGTATCATTGTCTCTTCTTCTTTTCAATTGTTGAAGGAAAAGAAAAATCTTGAACTCTTTCAAGGATTACTCCGGGGACTATTGAAAAGAGCAGATGAGCGTGGCCTGGTATGTATCATAAACTCTATGTGGTTAGGTAATTATAGAACAGCAAAAAGTAAAACATTAAGCACAGATCAAATACTGATAGCTTTTAAAAATGTGTAATGTTATTTAACGTGCTCCTCTCATATGGAATTATTATTCTATACATCCATGTGCTGTTTCCAATTCATTGATCCAATTTATAATGTTTTTATGCTTCAACCTAGCTTTTACCCCATTTTGCAGTGGTACAATTTTTTCTGTGCTCATTCATGCGATCCATACCATCGTGGGGGGCATGAAGCTCATGGGCACAATGCAAAATCTCCTACAGGGCCCCCAAATATCGCAGGTTTTTAATAGTAATAGTCTTTTCATATAGGCCAAAGCTCCCTAAGCTCCAGGGCCTGGATGCAATAGCAACCCCTGCATCTATCATAGTTACACCCCTGGGCATGCCCTTCGTGTGAGCGCTGTACATGCACATAATGGAAAAGATAGGGAGGGATCCAGCAGTCGGCGGGGGTAGTTAAAAAATAGCTTTATTTCAAAATATTTAAAATGTAGGAAACACATATTGTCTGGCACTGCACACACAGAAGCACAGATCAACACGTTTCAACGCTAGTCTTCCTCATGAGGAAAGTCATTATGCTTTCTGTTTGCTCAACTGGTCCGGGCGAGGCGTTGGCGGGTAGCAGGGATTCCACACCGCACACAGTAAGCTGACTTTTTCCTTTTTTGTACATGCACATACTTCTTTTCCCTGAGTTCCCAACATGTATTAGCCAATGCCAGCTGTTCTTTGTGTACTCTGAGGCCGAGGAGGGAGAAAGCACAGTGCATCACCACAGAGTGATGGCCATGTCTAGCTTCACAAGTGGATAAAAGCAGCTGCCAAAAAAAAAATGCCAAATAGCTGAAAACTGATTTCTGTGTCTTTCACAAGCCTAATATTTAATAATGCCTCCTGTGTGCCTTCAACCAGTAATAATGTCCCCTGTGTGACTACACCAGTAATAATGGCTCCTCGGTGCCTACATCAGTACATCACTAATAATGTCTTGTTTCTGCCTATAAACAGTCATAATGGCTCCTCTGTGCCTACAAGTAATAATGGTTCCTCTGTGCCTACAACTAGTAAAAATGGCTAATCTCTGCCTACAACCAGCAATAATGGCTCATTTGTGCCTACAACCTGTACAAATTGCTTCTCTGTGCCTATACCAGTAATAATGGCTCCTCTGTTAATGCACCAGTAATAATAGTTTCTATGTGCCTTCAACAAATTATAATGGCTCATCTGTGTGCCTACAGCCAGTCCTAATGGCTTCCTTCTACCTACATCCAGTAATAATAGCTCCTTGGCTCCTTGCTGCCAACAGCCAGTCATAATGGCTCCTTTCTGCGCACAGCCAGTAATAATGTCTCTTATATGTCTACAACCAATAATAATAGCTCTTCTGTGCCTACAAGTAATAATGGTTCATCTATGCCGACACCAGTAATAATGGCTCCTCTATTGATACAGTAATAATGTATTCAATTTGCCTCCAACAAGTAGTAATTGCTCCTCTGTGCCTATACCAGTAATAATAGATTCTCTTTACCTACACCAGTAATAATGGCTACTCTGTGCATTCAACGTATATTAATTGCTCCTCCTAATAATATGCTACTTATAGCTATACATGTTTTAGTTCCTCCACTAATGAGGAGAAAATTGGCTAACTATCAACAGGACTACCCCCCTACCCTTACCTCCATCCCCTCTATCCCTCTTGCCCTTGTTCTATTTCCCTTTTTCCTCTCTCTTCTGCTCCCAGATCCCCTAAATGTTGTACCCCTTATAGAAAACGAATGTTGTTGTTTTTTTCTTATTATCTTTGATGGTATATTGCTTATTTCAATATTCTTAAATGCAAAATTTACAAAAAAAAAAAATTGCTCCTCTGTGCCTATATCCAGTAACAGTGGCTCCTCTATGCCTACATCCAGTAACAATGGTTCCTCTGTGCCTATATCCAGTAATAATGGCTCCTCTGTGCCTACATCCAGTAATAATGGCTTCTCTGTGCCTACATCCAGTAATAATGGCTCCTCTGTGCCTACATCCAGTAACAATGGCACCTCTGTGCCTACATCCAGTAACAATGGCTCTTCTGTGCCTACATCCAGTAATAATGGCTTCTCTGTGCCTACATCCAGTAATAATGGCTCCTCTGTGCCTACATCCAGTAACAATGACTCCTCTGTGCCTACATCCAGTAACAATGGCTCCTCTGTGCCTACATCCATAAGTAATGGCTCCTCTGTGCCTACATCCAGTAATAATGGCTTCTCTGTGCTTACATCCAGTAACAATGGCTTCTCTGTGCCTATATCCAGTAATAATGGCTCCTCTGTGCCTACATCCAGTAACAATGGCTCCTCTGTGCCTACATCCAGTAATAATGGCTTCTTCGTGCCTACATCCAGTAGTAATGGTTCCTCTGTGCCTACATCCAGTAGTAATGGTTCCTCTGTGCGTACATCCAGTAATAATGGCTTCTCTGTGCCTACATCCAGTAGTAATGGCTCCTCTGTGCCTACATCCACTAACAATGGTTCCTCTGTGTCATGGTTTGCTGAGTTTGTGGGGAAAGGTAGGTTAAGGGTTAATTTGGATGGCCTCACTCTGGGATTCTGGGAGGCTTCTTATAGCCTCATTGTGGGGCCATTCCTTGTCGCTTATACTTTGACCCTTGGCCGAGTGTGTGGGACCTTGTGCTTTGTGCTTGTGATTCTTTATGCTTGCTTGGTTTTGACTTGGTTCTGTTCCCGTTACGAGTTCTGTCTGCCCCTCCTGTACTACGTTGCTATCTCGTGTATGACCCCTTGCCTTTGTCCTGACAATTCTCTGTTTACCCCTCCTGTACTGCGTTGCTATCTCGTGTATGACTCCTGGCTTATGTTCTGACTATTCTCTGCTCGCCCCTTCTGTACTGCGCCATCCTCTCCATGTATGACCCCCGTTTGTCTGACCTGAGTTTCCCTATTCACTAATCCAGGGTCCCTGTAAAGTCCTGCACTCACCTCCAGTAGCAGAAACGCTAGGCCCCGCCCCCTGTGGTCACATGATCGCAGGTCCTTTTGCTTACTGCTACTCTCACCACGCTGCTCTGGTCCCGTCTGCCTGAGCCTCCCCTGCGGCATCTGACCCTGGGCCCTTCCACAGTGTGGGTGAGTCACCCTGCTTAACCGTGGCAGTTCGCTGGCGCTGACAGGGTCGTTACTAGTGTTGAGCGATACGATACTGCAAATATCGGATATCGGCCGATATTAGCTGTATCGGCCTTTCGATAATTCGTTTCGATATTTTCGTCATATCGAATACCGGAATCGGATTTGTCACTGTCACTGTCTGTGTCCGTCGGTCGGGTCTGTCACTGTCAGTGTCCGTCGGTCGGGTCTGTCAGGAGTCAGCGGCACTTACCTGGCAGAAGATCTCCGGCGGTCACGGCCTGGACTGCTTCATGGCCGCCATCCTCTTCTCCCCGGCGGTCACATGCAGTTTCTCGCGATAACTGCAGTGACTGCTGGGTAATCCCGGCCGTAAAGCAGTCAGTCCGATGACGTCACCGCCGGGGAAGCAGGTAATCAGCTGTGCTGCGTCGCGATGACAGGCTCTGCCTGTGACATTAACCCCTTATTACCCCGCTTGCCACTGCTACAGGGCAAGTGGAAAGAGCCGGGTAAAGTGCCACAATTGGCACATCTTTTGATGCGCCAAATGTGGGGCTGCTGTAGCCTGGTATTATCAGGCTGTTGAGGGCCAAAATCCATGGGCCTTGACAGTCTTTTAATACCAGGCCGCAGCAGTCTGCATTTTACTTGGCTGGTTAACAAAAATAGGGGGACCCCTATGCCGTTTTTTTTTCGAGGGGATCCCCTATTTTTGTTAACCAGCCAAGCTAAGCAGACTGCTGTGGCCTGGTATTATCAGGCTTGCAAGGTCCATGGATATTGGATCCTTACCAGCCTGAAAAACCAGGCCTCAGCGGTCTGCTTCATCTGGCTGGTTAACAAAAATAGGGGGGACCCCACGCCAATTTTTTTCGAGGGGATCCCCTATTTTTGTTAATCAGCCAAGATATGCAGACTGCTGTGGCCTGGTATTATCAGGCTGGCAAGGTCCATGGATCTTGGCTCCTTAACAGCCTGAAAATCCAGGCCTCAGCGGTCTGCTTCATCTGGCTGGTTAACAAAAATAGGGGGGACCCCACGCCAATTTTTTTTGAGGGGATCCCCTATTTTTGTTAACCAGTTCCCTCTGACGTCACTGATTGTGTCCCTGGCTGACCTGAAGTGAAAGTGGAAAGCAATCAATTAAACTTTCCACTTCCTCTCCTGTCAGCCAGGAGAGGAACTCATTCATTTGGGGGTTTACTGTGAGACTGCAGCATTAGCTGCGGTCCCTGCAGTAAACATTAACCCTTTCTGAAGGATTACACCGTGGGACCTGACTGTACATCGGATTGGTAAGAATAATTTTGCTTTATTATTTTATTTTTATTACAGGAAATGGTTTTAGCAGGAAAATAAAATATGGTCAAAAACTGTGTGATTATTTCATTAAACTTTTTTATTAAAGTGTGTGTGTTTGATTTTTCTTTCATACAATAGGATTAATAATTGATAGTTGTCTAATTGACAGCTCTCAATTATTAACCTGGCTTAAAGTGACCTTTCAATTGCAAGGTCATTTTAACCCCTTATTAACCCATTCGCCACCGCTACAGGGCAATGGGAATAGACGGGCAAAGTGCCAGAAAGGGCAAATCTAATTAGAGATTTGCCCTTTCTGGGGTGTCTGGGGGCAGATGTTAGTAGCCGGGGGGGGCCAAAAATAATGGTCCCTCTCTGGGCTATTATTATCTGCCCCCACTCACTGGCTTTGTCTGTCTGGTTGCGAAAATAGGGCGGGAGCCCACGCATTTTTTTTCAGCAATTTTACACCTCATATATATATATACATGTCATTCAATTTGTGACACATATATATATATATATATTTATATTTATAGTTCATACACTTCTACATAGTATAATAGCCGCTAATTCAATTGCCGGCTTTTGTGAAAATGCAGAACCCGACATGAAATGACACTTGGTTTACATAGTGTTAACCATGTCTTTTCATGTAGTTTGATATCTGATTTGCAAAAACAATTACATGAGTGTAAGTGTGCAAAATTTCACACCTGTAGGGGTTAATTAAAGGTGTAAATTCGTAGCAAAAAAGTCCGTTTTTTTTTACAACGAATTTACACCTTTAATTAACTCCTACAGGTGTGAAATTTTGCACACATAGGCTGATGTAATTGTTTGTGCAAATCAGATTGCAAACGACATGAAAAGACATGGTTAACCCTATGTACACCAAGTGTCATTTCATGTCGGGTGCTTCTGTCTTTTCACAGAAGCCGGCTTTACCCGGCAATTGAATCAGAGGATATTTTACTATGTAGAAGTGTATAAACTATACATATATGTATATATATATGTCACAATGACATGTATATATATATATATTATATATATATATGTATTCTATGTGTGTATATTTAGTGTTTACAAGGAAATAAAGGTTTTTTTTAGTTGCGATATTTTGTTCCCATAGACTTACATTGGACTTCCGGTATCTAAATCGGATATCGACGATATTTAGTGATATCGGCGATACCATTTTGATACGATATTTTTAGATATCGAGCAGTATCGCTCAACACTAGTCGTTACATTATAAGGGACCTTATATTATTCTGTGTTGGGGAAGCTAAGTATCTTTCCTAAAGGGAAAAAAAAAAAAAAAGTGTCTAGTATCATGGATCCCATGCAAGCTTTGGCAGATCAGGTTAAAAACCTGACACTAATGTTCCAGAAACTTAATGTGGAACAGCTTACAATGGCTCAGACCCAACAACAGTTGGTGGACACTGTGCAGGGGCTATTGCTGCATGGTCTCCTAGTTCGGGTGGTAGAGATGCTTCGCTTGTGTCCCTCGAGTCGCCGGTCAAACTGCCAGACTTCTTCTCTGGGGACAAAAAGGAGTTCATGGCCTTTAAGGATGGGTGCAAGCTTTTTTTTTTCTCTGAGGCCTCGTTCCTCCGGGGATGAATTCCAGAAAGTGGGGTTAGTTATTTCTCTACTTCGGGGTGCACCGCAAGCGTGGGCTTTTTCTCTGTCTCCCTCTGCCCCTGAAAGGATGACTGTCAATGCCTTTTTTGAAGCGCTGGGTCGTATATATGATGAACCCGACAGGGTTCGCATGGCTGAAGACATGGTGATGAATGTGCGCCAGGGTAAACGCTCGGCTGAGTGGTTTTGTGCAGCGTTCCGGCGCTGGGCAGCAGAAATCTCATGGGATGATGCAGCCCTTCGGGGCCTATTCCACAGAGGCTTATCTGAACGCCTCCAAGATGCCCTGGCCCTTCACCCTCCACCTGACACCTTGGAGGACGCCATTACCCAGGCCGTACTTATGGACCGCAGGCTACGGGCTAGGGGTGTCATGCAGTCCGAGGCATCCCTATTCTCCGGTAGCAAAGAGACTGGTGTCGCTCCCGAACCCATGGAGATTGGCGCTACTTCAGTCAAAGAAAAGGAGAGGAAACGCCGCCATGAGAAACGGCTCTGCTTTTATTGTGGAGAATCCGGTCATTGGATAAAAGATTGTCCCTCATGTCCGTCATCCTCCAAGGTGGCGGAACACGACTAGGTCTGGGTAGTAATCGAGGAGGCTGCCCAGACCTTCAGGTACTCTCTTCCTCATGCCCTAAGGTTTTGCTAAAGGTTGAACTATTGGTAGACAAGTATCGTTTTTTCTCCACAGCACTGGTGGACAGTGGTTCATCACTCAACTTGGTCAGCTCTGATGTCGTTTCCCAGCACCAGATAGGGACAGTCAGGCTTCATACCCCACTAAAAGTCGTGGCCATTGACTCTTCTCCTCTGACCCGAACGGGGATTCTTTCAGTTTCTGAAAAAATTATGTTGAAAGTTGGTTCTTCCCACATGGAGGAGATTGAGTGTTTTGTTATGGACTAGTTGCCCACCGGGTTGGTTTTGGGCATGCCATGGCTTCTACGCCACAATCCAGTGATTGACTGGGAATTGGGGGAGATTATCAAGTGGGGGTCTAAATGTGTCGACTGTTACCATAAAGCTGTTTTTTGTGTGAAAATTGCAAAATCTGTTTCTGTGTCTTCTATCAGTCTGGAAGGTATTCTGGAGTACCTGAAAGACTTTGAGGACTTTTTTCAGAAAGTGAGGCTGAGGCGTTACGCCCTCATAGGCCATTTGACTGTGCCATCGACCTAATTCCTGGAGCCAAATTGCCCAAAGCTCGTTTGTTTAACCTATCAGGTCCCGAGCGCCTAGCTATGAAACAATATATTGCTGAGAGTCTCCGCAAGGAGCACATAAGACCTTCAGTTTCCCCGGTAGCAGCGGGGTTTTTCTTTGTTAAGAAAAAAGATATCGGCCTACGCCCCTGCCTCGACTTTCGAGAACTAAATAAAATCACGGTCAGGAATACATATCCACTGCCGTTGATTCCGGATCTCTGTAAATCAGCTTTCTGGGGCCATGTGGTTTTCAAAACTTGACCTTAGGGGGGCTTATAATTTAATCAGGATACGGGAGGGGGATGAATGGAAGACGGCTTTCCTCACCTCTGAAGGGTTATTTAAGAACTTGGTAATGCCATTTGGTCTCACCAACGCACCTGCAGTTTTTCAAAATTTTATTAATGTTGTGTTCTCGGACCTCATCGGCCGCTTTGTAGTTGTGTACCTAGATGATATTCTCATATATTCTGCTGACAAACATTCTCATTTGTTACATGTAAAGACTTTACTCCAAAGGCTCAGAGAAAATCAATTGATCGTCAAGCTCGAAAAATGTTCATTTTTTGTTCAAGAGTTGTCATTTTTAGGGCTGATAATCTCACCTCAGGGGTTTCACATGGATCCCAAGAAGGTGCAGGCTGTTGTGGAATGGGTCCAACCTCGTGACCTTAAGGGACTTCAGCGCTTCTTGGGATTTGCGAATTATTACCGCAAGTTTATTAAAGGTTTCTCACAGGTAACTAAACCCTTACTGATCTCACTCGCAAAGGGGCAGATGTCAAGAACTGGTCCCCGTTAGCCAAACAGTCTTTTCTAATGCTAAAAAACTGTTTTACATCTGCTCCTATCCTGGTTCAACCTGACCCTTCCAAACCGTTTGTGGTCGAGGTTGATGCTTCTGAGGTGGGGGTGGGAGCAGTGTTATCTCAGGGGCCAGCTTCTCTGACTAATCTCAGGCCTTGTGCCTATTTTTCTAAAAATTTTCTTCCGCTGAAAAAAATTATGATGTAGGCAATAGGGAGCTATTGGCTATCAAATTGGCGTTCGAAGAATGGAGACACTTTTTGGAGGGGCGGCTCACCCTATTACGGTTATCACGGACCATAAAAATCTAGAATATATTAAAACTGCTAAAAGACTGACCCCAGGCAAGCCCGTTGGTCACTTTTTTTTCCAGTTTTCTATTACTTTTCGAACAAGGATCTAAAAACGTCAAGGCTGACGCTCTGTCACGTAGTTTTGAGCCATTGTCCGCCCCCGATCCACCGTCCCCCATTCTTCAACCCAGTGTTGTTATTGCCGATAGTGTCGTCGGAATTGGAGCGGGAGATTGTGGAGGCACAATCTTTAGCGCCAAGGTCCAAACCTGAAAATAAGTTGTTCGTGCCTCAGCATTTGCGCATTAAACTCCTGTGGGAGTTCCATGATTTGAAATTGAGTGCCCACCCTGGTATAGCGGCCACACGAGAAGCAGTGGCAAGACTTTTTTGGTGGCCTTTAATGACTTCGGATATTAAGATGCATGTTGCTGCATGTGGGATATGTGCCCGTTCTAAGAGCTCTCATTGCCGGCCGGCCGGGGAATTGGCGCCTTTACCAATTCCGGGAAGACCGTGGACTCATTTGTCCATGGACTTCATTACCAATCCGCCAAACCTCCCGTGGAAATACTGTAATCTGGGTAATTGTGGACAGATTTTCTAAACTAGCACATTTTGTACCCATGGCAAGTTTACCGTCAGCAGAGACTCTCTCCAGACATTTCCTTTCTCAGGTGGTACGTTTACACTGGGTGCCTACTAATATTGTGTCAGATAGAGGGATGCAATTTGTGTCTAAGTTTTGGCGGGCTTTTTGCAAAAAGTTGGGGATATTGTTGTCTTTTTCCTCAGCGTACCACCCAGAGACCAACAGGCAAACTGAACGCACCAACCAGTCGCTTGAACAAATTCTTCGGTGCCTGACTTCTACTCTGCAAAGCGACTGGTCTGAGGCCTTACCATTAGCAGAGTTCGCCTTCAACAATCGGGTAAACCAGTCTACCGGTAGGTCACCATTTTTTATTAATTATGGGATAAATCCTCATTTTGGCGAGTTCTCGCGTATTGATTCTGGTTGCCCGGGGGCTGAGGACGTGATCAGTCGTCTCAGGAATCTCTGGTCAAAAGTTCGACAAAATATTTCCAGGGCCCAGGAAAAGTATAAACATTTTGCGGATAAAAAAAGGGACTCGGTTCAGATTTTGCGATGTGGAGATAAGGTTTGGCTTTCCACACGGAACATAAGTCTCCGAATACCTTCCGCTAAACTAGGGCCTAAATTTATTGGCCCTTACGAAGTCATCGAGGTGGTTAACCCGGTAGCCTATCGCCTTCGCCTCCCTCCCTCTTTGAAACTCCATAATGTATTTCATAGGTCTTTACTTAAACCCCTGGGGTCAGTGAGGGAAGATACAGACGCCGTTCCTTTGCACTTTATGGTTGATGGGCATATGGAGTTCGAAGTACAACACATTGTGGACTCCAGGCGGGTTCAGGGATCTTTGCAGTATCTGGTACATTGGAAGGGGTATGGTGCGGAGGATCGGTCTTGGGTGCCAGCCACATCAGTTCACGCTAATCGTTTGGTTCATGCATTCCATGCCCGGCATCCTGATAAGCCTGGGGGTCCGGAGGCCCCCCGTTGAAAGGGGGGTACTGTCATGGTTTGCTGAGTTTGTGGGAAAAGGTAGGTTAAGGGTTAATTTGGATGGCCTCACTCTGGGATTCTGGGAGGCTTCTTATAGCCTCATTGTGGGGCCATTCCTTGTCGCTTATACTTTGACCCTTGGCCGAGTGTGTGGGACCTTGTGCTTTGTGCTTGTGATTCTTTATGCTTGCCTGGTTTTGACTTGGTTCTGTTCCCGTTACGAGTTCTGCCTGCCCCTCCTGTACTACGTTGCTATCTCGTGTATGACCCCTTGCCTTTGTCCTGACAATTCTCTGTTTACCCCTCCTGTACTGCGTTGCTATCTCGTGTATGACTCCTGGCTTATGTTCTGACTATTCTCTGCTCGCCCCTTCTGTACTGCGCCGTCCTCTCCGTGTATGACCCCCGTTTGTCTGACCCGAGTTTCCCTATTCACTAATCCAGGGTCCCTGTAGAGTCCTGCACTCACCTCCAGTAGCAGAACGCTAGGCCCCGCCCCCTGTGGTCACATGATCGCAGGTCCTTTTGCTTACTGCTACTCTCACCACGCTGCTCTGGTCCCATCTGCCTGAGCCTCCCCTGCGGCATCTGACCCCGGGCCCTTCCACAGTGTGGGTGAGTCACCCTGCTCAGCCGTGGCAGTTCACTGGCGCTGACAGGGTCGTTACACTCTGTGCCTATATCCAGTAATAATGGCTCCTCTGTGCCTACATCCAGTAATAATGGCTCCTCTGTGCCTACATCCAGTAATAATGGCTCCTCTGTGCCTACATCCAGTAGTAATGACTCCTCTGTGCCTACATCCAGTAATAATGCTTCTCTGTGTCTACATCCAGTAATAATGGCTTCTCTGTGTCTACATCCAGTAATAATGGCTCCTCTGTGCCTACATCCGGTAATAATGCAGTAACAATGGCTCATTTCTACCTTCAACCAATAAAAATGTCTCCTCTGTGCCTATAACCGCTATTAAGGCCTCATCTGTTCCTCCAAGCAGTAAAAATTGCCTCTTATTGCCTTCAAACAGTAAAAGTGTTTCTTCTTTTTTAGTGTATGGGTTAAACATTTTTATATTTTAATAAATAAGAATTTTATGGACGTGAATATACCAAATATAATTACAGTTAGTGCTTGTAGTGGGAGATGTTGGTTCTATTACATAGCCTGCAGCTGCCCGCTATGGCGAGGGCTCAAGTCCTAAACCCACTCCAACCCAACAAAGAGTTTAACAGTATATACTTAGGGAAGGAGTTAGTAGTAATTGCCTTCTGATACATGCCAAAGGCACTTTTTTGACTCCCTAGGCTTCAGACACTGGGTACAACTGCAACTGTTACACAACTATAGTGATCTCCCTGTTCATACTTCCTTCTTTTATGCCTCCAACCTATAAAATGTTTCCACTATGCCTTGCACTCATAATAATTACTGCCTAATTTGTGCTTCCCATCTGTAGTAATGCGTCATCTGTGCCTTCAATTCACAACAAATAATGCCCCATCTGTGCCTCCCATGCATAATAATGCTATATTTCTGCCTCTCACTTGTAATAATGCCCCATTTATGCCTTACTCATATAATATACCATCGGTCCATCATAATAAATAATTCCCCATCTGTGCCTCCCACTCATAATAAATAATGCCCCATCTGTGCCTTTCAGTCGTAATAATGCCCCATCTGTGCTTCTCACTCGTAATAATGTCCCATCTATGCCTTCCACTCATAATGCCGCGTCTGTGCCTCTCATATGTAATAATACCCCACTCATAATAATGTCCCATCTATACCTCTCACTCATAATAATGCCCCATCAATGCCTCCCACTCATTATAAAAATTGGCTGTACAACTCAGGCGAGAATTTCAAAGCAATGTTCAGACTGGCTGGCAGCTCTCCATACCTGAGCGTGACAGCATGTATTCCTATGCAGTTGTCACGCTCATGTCAGGAGAGCTATTGGCCAGTCCAATCACTGCGTTGCAATCCCCGTCCGAGTTATACAGCCTTCTGGCTCTTCCCTTAAGGCCGGAGTCAAACTACTGTACAATACGGCTAAGTGCTATGCAATAAAACATCGCATTGCACTCGGCCCAGTGTTACTCTATGGGACAGCTCACATCTGCGATTATTTTCTCATGCCAAATCAGCATGCTGCACTGGCACCGAGACTCAGCCGATTCTTGGTGCACTCGCACCTATATACAAGTAAGTCTATGGGTGCGAGTGACACAACGCACATCACTAGGATATCATCTGAGTGCTGTGCGATATAGGCCGACACAGGCATTGGAGGAGATGGAGAAATTAGTTTCTCCGCCTCCTCCGCAGCTGTGCTCTGATTCTCTTGTGCGAGAGGCTCGGAGCCGAGTAGCATGACACTTGGATCCCGCACGCAGCAGAGCAGGAGCCGAGGGTCATTAGCATATCACATCCGATGCTCTCACATGAGGTGTCATATGCTAGTGTGACTCCAGCCTAATAGTGCTGGGATGCACAGGCGGGACAGCATTTAACCTTTAAGGACCCACTTATTTTATAACTTCTTGAACAGAGAATTTTGTTTTCATGTTTTCATTATCATGTTCCAAAAGTTGTGATATTTTTATTTATCGGGTAATGTGGTCATTTGTGTCTTATTTTTTTGTTGCAGGAGTTTTATTTTTTTAATGCTGCGATTTTCGGCGAATGTATAATTTATTGATTTGATTTTTATATTCTTTTTTTTTTAGATGGGGCAATACAAAAATAACTGCAAATCTGCAAGTTTTGTGACCTGTTTATAGTATTCACTGCACGGTTTATATGTATTCAGCGAGTCAGCACAATAAATGAGATAACACCTTTCTACAGTTTTTTATATTTTATTACTTTGGCATAAGTATAACTTTTTTAAATCATCTATTCATATGTCTCCACTCTGAGAGCGACAACTTTTTTTTTCTGCAGAGCTGTGTGGGGGCGTCTTTTTTACAGGATATTTTTTTATTGGTATCATTTTGTGATAGATGCTGCTTTCTCATCACTTTTTATACCATTCTTTGTGAGATGAGGTGAACAAAGAAACAGAAATTTGCCGTTGTTTCTTTTTTTTTATAGAGTTCATTGTATAGGTTAAACATCATAATTAGTTTTCATACATTACGTACATTATGGACACAGTGATATAAATTGTGTGCCATTTGTGTACACTTTATTTTTTTGAATAAAAAAACAGTGATCTCGTAGGTGCACTGTCAGCACCCATGAGATCAGCATGAGGAAAATGTACGTCAGGGCAAAAAACTAGCATCCAATCATGATGTACTTTTCCATTAAGGCCACGTTCACACGTTCAGTATTTGGTCAGTATTTCACATCAGTATTTGTAAGCCAAAACCAGGAGTGGGTGAAATGTTTCTATTATACTTTTCCTCTGATTGTTCCTCTCCTGGTTTTGGTTTACAAATACTGATGCAAAATGGTGACCAAATACTGAACGTGTGCATGTGGCCTAAGCATTATTAACGGGTTAATATCTGTTACCATTTAACATTTGTAACTCACCTTATTCTGCTGTGTCGGTTTCTGGAGCATTTTTCCGTAGTCATGTAGTTGCAAGCACCAGTTTTCATGCATTCCCTACCGACCCCTTAGCTTTATTGGTGGTTGTATAGTGACACCTTGTGTTGGAGCAGATTGCTGCACTTTGCACTATATACATTCATATTCTGACTCACTACTTGATGTTCCACCTCATAACTTGTGTCCCGTTCATGAACTATGGACATTTATTAAGATATACAAACCCAGTTTTGTTTTCTTTTTAGATTATTTCTGGTGTGATATCATATTGATATGTTGTCATATATTATAATCACTAAAAAAGTGTCATGTTTTTGTATTGAGCCTGCTATTCCTTCAATTTTCATCTGGGATATTATATTTATCTAAAGTCTATGTAAGTGGTGCATCAGGAGCAATTAAAGGGGCTGTCACCTTTCAGGAAATATTGGTCCCGGGCACAAACTGATATAAAAAAAACCATAAATGCAATATACTCCCTGTCCCTAGGTGCACCGGTGAGTCTCTGCTGCTCCCGTGTCCGGCATTGACTATGGAACTTTTGTCACATTGCTCAGTTGTCACTAGAAAGACAAGTGGGTGAGCGTGGATATAATCTGCGCTGCTGAATAATTGGAAGTCCGAGCGTATTATCATGATTATCATGAAAGAAGTGTGGTTTTATTCAAAGCGTTTCAAAGTTCTAAGACTTCTTCATCAGGAAATACCACAGATATGGGCAGCGACTCAGTGTTGGACCCAGGGAAATGATTATAGTGCGGTTTGTTTGTTTTTTTTATATACCAAACAGCGTCTGGGGACCAAAATTTCCTGAAAGGAGACAACCCATTTAAATTTGATGAAACAATAATGACTAGATAAGAAAACTGTGCTGATTATCTTACTTATTGTATCTACCACTTATTTCTTCTAGACTGTAAGATGATATGGGCAGAACTTGTCAGTTAACAAGTCTTCTAAAGAAGAGGCGAGTCTAGGATTTCCTGGCACTCCCTCCTATAAACAGCTTAAGGCCACGGTTTTTTTTATTGCCGCATTAGAACCAAAGTGTTTTTGCCAGTTTTGAAGAACAAAAAAGGCAAAAAAATACCTACAATAGAAACAATACTGAGAGTGCTGACAAAGCCAACTGCACTGACAGTACTGACAATATCTCGAGTTCTAACAATACTGGAGTTCCCAGAGTACTAGGCGAATTGGACGCATGACACGCCAATGGCACTCGGCTCAAACTCTACCAGAATTTGATCTGCGTGTCACGTACTGTGATCAGATTCTCTTGCATGAAAGAATCATATTACAGGTGCGGAGAAGACAGAGAATTTAATTTCTCTATCTTCTCCATTGTCTGGGTCTGCGGATGTCTGACTTCACTTCAATGACACAGAAAAGCACAGATAACACTCGTGTGTCAAAATTAGAGGTGTGAATGAGCCCTAATACTGTTAGAACTGACAATCCCACCAATACCAACTATACAGACAGTACTTATATTACCGGAATCACACCAGCGTATGGCATCCGCATATGGCATGTCTCATGAGAGAGTCGCAGCACAGGTACAGAGGAGACGGAGAAAGTTTTGGTCTCCGTCTTGTGTCATGCACAATATTTGAGTTGAAATGTTGCATATCAGAAAGAAGGTTGGAACTATGATAAAATAGCTGTTTATTTTCTTTACATTGTCGAGTGCTATACAAAAAGAACAATATTCAGCAGGTCAACAGCATCCACCGTTTTATGCAAAGAGCATTTCCTAAGGTAGTAACCACACAGTCATTGATGGAAATGTTTGACATGATCAAACTGGTGAAAGGTCCTCTGTGAATGTGTCTAAAGGCTCAGTGCACCATTCAGCCCTCTCAATTAGCGTGCTGCGCACCTCTTAATTTGGCTGCCAGTGCTCCCTCCATACACGATCACACAGTAGCGGGCAGCTGATGGAGACACGCGGGAGGGATGGGAGCGCGCCCACACTGGTAGCACTCACTCGGAGCAAGCGAATGCAGTCAGTTGAGATAAGGAGCAATGTTTAGCTTGCTAATTGAGGAGACTCCATTGGTACACTAGTTTATATTGTTTGGCAGTAGCAGTGACATTATTTTGACCATACTGCAGATAATCACTGAGCTCAGCTGCTTTGCTGATATATATGGCATGATGTACTGACCATAGTGATTGACTGCAATGCTGCTGAGTAAAGCTTAGTAGTATAGGAACTGTAGTATTCGTCAAACTCAATTTGACAGGTCGACACGCCCCCTTCATTTAATCCGTCTCCCTGTCAGCTTGATCCAGGTCGTCATGCCCCCTGGCTGAACTTTGCTCAGGCTGGGAAATCTGTGGCTGAACTTTGCTCAGGCTGTGAAATCTGGTCTGCTGGATTTTTATTCAGTGCCTTTGATTAGTCTGTGGAGTTTTAGTGTATTAAAGGGTAGTTTTAACTCCATCCGTAGATGTAAAGCTATTTTCTAGCAGAGAATGCCCTGACATGAACTGTAAAGGGTTTGTATTAGAAGCACCCAGTAAATGTCTGTATTAGAATCCATCAGTAAATGTAAAGCTATTTTTCTAGCAGAGGAGAGAAACTTTTAAGGACCCAGTAATTGTATAAGGAGTTCTAGTTAAATACAGACTTCTGTATATAACTAGTATATAAGGATTTTTAGTGAAATAAAGAGTGAATCTTGATTTTATACTGTTGTTAGAAGTCTAAATATTTTTCTATCTACTGGCTAACATGGTACAAAGATATACATCTTTACTGCACCATAGAGGTAATTTATCTATGTGTGTGTTTCACACAGGACAAGTTCTGTGATCCGTCTTTTGTGTGGGAAAAGTCAACAATTTTTATTAAGGTCTAAAATACATTATCATGGATAAAAATCCAAAAGAGTGGGATATACAGCATGCAGAAAAAATAGCCAAATGCAGACAGGTGTGAATTACATTCAAATCAATATATAATAGTGCACATCGACATATCTTATATGTTATAGCGATAATAGACTAATCCGGGGCTATACAATAATAAACTCCATATATTTGTCCGTATATATGCAATCTATGTAACTCACAATATCCCCCAATAGGCAGACATATATGCACTATATATAGGATTATAAGTATCTCAATGAATCAGGTATATCAATAAAGTAACTTCTCCATCACAGTTGCTAATATAATGATGTTAGCATGCAAGTGCAGGGCTCACAATACATACAGTGCGTGCATATGAAGTCAATTAACACATCCATATGAGGAGCTATATTAAAAAAGCAGTTGTGTATAGTTGGCCAATCAAATATTAGTTATGCGTTCGCTACCACTGTCAACCATAGCAGCTCTCATGATGCTAGCTATTCTGATCAGCTTATCATATCAAACATGAAGCCTCTTTTAACCCCTTCACAATAATGTACAGAGGAGTTTTTATGTTTTAATACTGATAGACATATCGTGAACTGACATATAGGGTCCATGTGAGACACCATATTTTCAACATTTTTGCTCCTTCACAGATTTATTTTACATTATTTTTTTTATTTTGCTTAAGGATCGTGTACAGAGGAGTTTTTATGTTTTAATACTGATAGACATATCGTGAACTGACATATAGGGTCCATGTGACACACCATATTTTTCAAATATTAGTTAAGCGTATATTTCAACATTTTGCTCCTTCACAGATTTATTTTACATTATTTTTTATTTTGCTTAAGGATCGTGTACAGAGGAGTTTTTATGTTTTAATACTGATAGACATATCGTGAACTGACATATAGGGTCCATGTGAGACACCATATTTTTCAAATATTAGTTAAGCGTATATTTCAACATTTTGCTCCTTCACAGATTTATTTTACATTATTTTTTTTATTTTGCTTAAGGATCGTGTACAGAGTTTTTATGTTTTAATACTGATAGACATATTGTGAACGGACATATTGGGTCCATGTGAGACACCATATTTTCAACATTTTAGCTCCTTCACAGATATTTTTGCATTATATATATATATAATTTTTTTTTTTTATTTTGCTTAAGGATCGTGTACAGAGGAGTTTTTATGTTTTAATACTGATAGACATATTGTGAACTGACATATAGGGTCCTTGTGAGACATGCCTGGACAAGTCCGGGCATGTCTGGGCATGCCTGGACAAGTCCTGGTCACGGGACAGCCTTGGAAAAAACAATGCTGAAATTTAAAAACTATGTGCTGGCCGTTAACACGCGCACAGTCATCTAGAAAATATTGAGCGAGTTGCTTCACAAATCCTCTCAAGGCATGTTGAATGTTAACGTTCCCGCTATGAGCTACACACATGACCAACTGTATAGCCTGGGATGCGTAGCGTTCTTGCAGCGCAGGCCTATTTTTAAAGACGCTAAGCCCCATCAGATATAAAAGACAGGCATGTTGAGACGTGTCCCGGACTATTTTGGCACAGAACCACAACTATGCAACAATTTTGACCAGCATTCAACAAAAAATCGGGTACAAATTTTTTAACATACTCGTGTTTCGGACCCTCAGACCATGCCAGAAGCACTCTGTGCCATGTACTCTAACTCATAATATTCGATTTTGATCAGCATTCAACAAAAAATTGGGTGCTAACTTTTTAGCATACCTGTGTTTCTATAGCGAATACACGGACCCCTACAGCGCATCCCTATAGTGT
Organism: Oophaga sylvatica; assembly: GCA_033576555.1. Classification (NCBI taxonomy): domain Eukaryota; kingdom Metazoa; phylum Chordata; class Amphibia; order Anura; family Dendrobatidae; genus Oophaga; species Oophaga sylvatica. The sequence continues at coordinate 137,898,008 of JARQOD010000009.1, read as the reverse complement.
AGTTTAATGTAGGGGGCAAACAGATTATCGCTGGTGCTTGGAAAATACCACATTTCATAGATGGTGGTGATCCGCTGAATCATTTTTAAACATTTCACGCCACTCATGCACCCACAGCACACTTATGCTGTACCAGCACCGCTGCAACTAGTGCTTTTTAGCTAAAAAAGACCCTTATTTGCATCATTTTCATTATAGTACGACTGGTACATACCCACTCCTATGCAGCGATATTGAGTACCGTTCAACAAAATCAGGTACAAACTTTTTAACATACCTGTGTTTCGGGCGCTCATGCCATACCAGAAGCACTCTGTGCCATGTACCATAGCCCATAATAATCGATCTTGATCAGTATTCAACAAAAAATTGGGTGCAAACTTTTTTAGCATAGCTGTGTTTCTGACTCCCATGTCGTACCAGAAAGACCTATTTTGGCACAGGCCTACACCTATGCAACGGTTTTGACCACTACTCAACAAAAATGGCTACAAACTTTTTAACATATCTGTGTTTCGGACTATCATGTCATAGCAGAAGCACCCTGTGCCATGTACTCTAGACCATAATATTCGTTTTTGATCACCATTCAACAAAAAATTGAGGCATGTTGAGACGTGTCCCGGCCTATTTTGGCACATGACAAATGTTTCTGACTCTCATGTCATACCAGAAGCACCCTGTGCCATGTACTCTAGACCATAATATTTCACAGAGGGTATTGGACCTACATAGCTTTGTTTTCTCAGCTATTAAAAAAAAGTGTGGAAAACTGAAAATCCCGCGGTCTGTGGTAATTTAGTGAGAACCATATAGACAAATCGGGTATCGTCACACACGAGACCACGACACCTCGGGCTATCACATTTACCACTAGTTTTCAAAAATCAGCTCCTTAACAATAAAGTAAGAATCGTAGCGTCCTGCATTGTGGTCTATAAATGTATAGTTTGAAAATTTACCGTTGCTAAAGAACAGTAAAAAGTTGTGCGTACAACTATCAGCCCCCAAAACTCTCACCACTATCACAAACACTATTGCCTACAGAGGCGCCCCGCGAGAATTTCTGTATGTGTGTGTATCAAGAGGCTCCATGCCTTGACCGATTGTTTGCTCGTGAATGCTGCCATCTCCAGGGGCATCATAGTTGTGTAAATGCGCTGGGGCACGTGTATCGATCCCCTAGGTTGTAATGCGTGATCATTTTAATTATTTTTCAATTCATAACCATACGTTCTCAGGCAGACAGGTTTATTTCACAGAAGTTGACTGTACAGTTGCATAATCTTTGTTTAAAATCATACATTTGCATAATTTTGTTTAAAATCGCACAGTTCTGCAATAATGTCGGGTGTTGGACACGCACTTATCAGTCTTTCATACGTGTCGCAGAAAGATTTTAGTCTGTTCTGCGAGAGTTTATTATGCACGTACTGTGCAGACATGTCAAGAAACATTTTGGTGTGTTCACCAGTCCATACGGGTGTTGGTGTGTAAGGCGATCGACCATCATCCTTCTGCTTCTTACTTACACGCCGGCGCGATACCGCGCGTTTCTTTGACGGTAATGCATCGGCTGAATTGGCAGCTGCTGCTTCTGCGTTGCTATTTGCAGATTCTGTAGCTTGACACAGACGTATATTCTTAAGCCGACTACTCTCAGTATTCCCGGGGTGCTCGGTTGGCGCGTCGTTTTCTTCACGATCTGCGACACACCCGTGTGAAAGAGGCTCCGTTCTCACTTCCGTTCTGTTCTCAAATCCATAATTGCGCTGCTGCAAAACTCGCGAATGACGATCCTCCGTAACTAAAGAAAAGATACGTGGTGTAGTTAACCGCTAAGTGGGGGAGATATAGGAAGAGCTACATGAGCCACTTGGCTCTGATTCAACGCGATATTTGTAAAGCTACTAGCACCGATTATCTGTGAAACCGATGCATGATTGTTTGTATAAGTACACTATAGAGCGGGCTAGACATATATACTTACAAGTATCCCCCGGGTGCTGATCTACAGAGAATGCTGAATTAACAGACATCTCGCTGTTCGGACGCCGCCGTATGGGGCTGTTTTCTCCCTCAAACTGCAACCTCACGGGCGATACTTTAGCAGCTGTAAATAAAATATAACATACATGAATGCGCACAACACATTCACAAAGCTAACTTGACACAGGTAAATAAAACTAGTTACCGCAGAAATTTTTATCTGCGTGTATAAGTACACTATAGAACTGCGTAGACATATATGCTTACAAGTATGAGACGTGTAGTGTAGTTCAGAGATTGGTGAATTAAACGGTGTGGAGGTGCTCGGGCGTTTTCGTATGGGTGTGTTTTCTTTTTCAAGCTGCAGCCTCCTGCTCGTTAGTTTAACATCTGTAAATAAAATATAACTATTACTCGCCACAGAAATGATATCTACGCGGGCCACACGCACAAAGCTAAATTCGCAAAGCTATCGTAACGCACGTAAATAAAATATATCCATTAGTTATTGGTGGCGTCACAGGGTACAGAGGGTACAAACACATATCACCCTGGTTTCATGGACCCGCTACCTTTTCTATTCCAGAGCCGTGTGCTTAGCGAATCACCCCATCTTTTAGGAGCGTTGGGAGGATTATAGTCCGGTTCTACGAACTCGACATCTGAATCCTGGGATCCTCAACGATCTCAACATCGGAATCGCGATGCACGAGCGGCTCAGTCGCCACAGGTTTCCAACCGTCCAGTCCGCTACAGCTGTATCTGTATGAGAAAATGTTTATATTATTAAAACATGTCTAGCTAACGACCCAGTCAGCTAAAATAAAATTAACTGTATGGATTTTAGCGGCAGGCTATATTAATTATTAATATTAATAGTAGACGTTATAAATTTACAGCTAGAGGGTAATGATAGTGACGCTTAGGGTGTGAAATATTGTTTCAAGGTGCTTAACCGGCATGATGGCCCTGTAAAACATTAATAGATTTTTTTCTACCCCTCATTGACAGAGGGCGTGTTCTCTGCTAGCCCCCAATAAATACAACCAGCTCCCAAGCGATACACAGCTCACCTGTAAGGCTCCAAACCTCACAGACCACAACGCCGATCTGAACAGGACTATAGTGAGTATTTTTACGGATTTCGTTTCAATTATATTTAAGTCTGTGTAGTAATTGCATGAATAGGTTACCCTTGTTTTCATAGTTGGTCTTTAGAGCTAAAGTGCGTATTTTTATGTCTTTTGTTTCAGCTATATTTAAGTTTGTGTAGTGTTTGCATGAATAGGTTACCAGTGTTTTCTTAGTTGATCTTTAGAGCTAAAGTGCTTATTTTATGTCTTTTGTTTCAATTATATTTAAGTTTGTGTAGTATTTGCATGAATAGGTTAGTCGTGTTTTCATACTTGATCTTTATTTGCTTTAATTTAATAGCGGACCCTTTTTATTCAAGATGGAGTCCAGATATTCTCGCGTTCAATATTCTGCTTTGCTTTCACCAGAACAATCGGGTAAATTTTACACCGTATATAGTGTACGTCGTATTGTGTCGGGCTGTCTGAGTCTGCGCTTTGTATATATAAACGATATATTTCATTCTTATTTAAGAAGAGGGAGTCCATTCAGACTACTCCTACGAGAACCGGTTCATTACGCAGAACCTGTTAGAGGAAGGCAACTCTGCTAGCGGGCGCCGAGCCTCAAGCTCTCACCAGTCTGTCACAGGCAAGAAACCTATAGCTATATCATATGTTTTAAACCTATGTATCTAGACGGGTAAACGTGGTAGCTGTAAATTTATAACGTCTACTATTAATATTAATAATTAATATAGCCTGCCGCTAAAATCCATACAGTTAATTTTATTTTAGCTGACTGGGTCGTTAGCTAGACATGTTTTAATAATATAAACATTTTCTCATACAGATACAGCTGTAGCGGACTGGACGGTTGGAAACCCTGTGGCGACTGAGCCGCTCGTGCATCGCGATTCCGATGTTGAGATCATTGAGGATCCCCAGGATTCAGATGTCGAGTTCGTAGAACCGGACTATAATCCTCCCAACGCTCCTAAAAGATGGGGTGATTCGCTAAGCACACGGCTCTGGAATAGAAAGGTAGCGGGTCCATGAAACCAGGGTGATATGTGTTTGTACCCTCTGTACCCTGTGACGCCACCAATAACTAATGGATATATTTTATTTACGTGCGTTACGATAGCTTTGCGAATTTTGCTTTGTGCGTGTGGCCCGCGTAGATATCATTTCTGTGGCGAGTAATAGTTATATTTTATTTACAGATGTTAAACTAACGAGCAGGAGGCTGCAGCTTGAAAAAGAAAACACACCCATACGAAAACGCCCGAGCACCTCCACACCGTTTAATTCACCAATCTCTGAACTACACTACACGTCTCATACTTGTAAGCATATATGTCTACGCAGTTCTATAGTGTATTTATACACGCAGATAAAAATTTCTGCGGTAACTAGTTTTATTTACCTGTGTCAAGTTAGCTTTGTGAATGTGTTGTGCGCATTCATGTTGTTATATTTTATTTACAGCTGCTAAAGTATCGCCCGTGAGGTTGCAGTTTGAGGGAGAAAACAGCCCCATACGGCGGCGTCCGAACAGCGAGATGTCTGTTAATTCAGCATTCTCTGTAGATCAGCACCCGGGGGATACTTGTAAGTATATATGTCTAGCCCGCTCTATAGTGTACTTATACAAACAATCATGCATCGGTTTCACAAATAATCGGTGCTAGTAGCTTTACAAATATCGCGTTGAATCAGAGCCAAGTGGCTCATGTAGCTCTTCCTATATCTCCCCCACTTAGCGGTTAACTACACCACGTATCTTTTCTTTAGTTACGGAGGATCGTCATTCGCGAGTTTTGCAGCAGCGCAATTATGGATTTGAGAACAGAACTGAAGTGAGAACGGAGCCTCTTTCACACGGGTGTGTCGCAGATCGTGAAGAAAACGACGCGCCAACCGAGCACCCCGGGAAATACTGAGAGTAGTCGGCTTAAGAATATACGTCTGTGTCAAGCTACAGAATCTGCAAATAGCAACGCAGAAGCAGCAGCTGCCAATTCAGCCGATGCATTACCGTCAAAGAAACGCGCGGTATCGCGCCGGCGTGTAAGTAAGAAGCAGAAGGATGATGGTCGATCGCCTTACACACCAACACCCGTATGGACTGGTGAACACACCAAAATGTTTCTTGACATGTCTGCACAGTACGTGCATAATAAACTCTCGCAGAACAGACTAAAATCTTTCTGCGACACGTATGAAAGACTGATAAGTGCGTGTCCAACACCCGACATTATTGCAGAACTGTGCGATTTTAAACAAAATTATGCAAATGTATGATTTTAAACAAAGATTATGCAACTGTACAGTCAACTTCTGTGAAATAAACCTGTCTGCCTGAGAACGTATGGTTATGAATTGAAAAATAATTAAAATGATCACGCATTACAACCTAGGGGATCGATACACGTGCCCCAGTGCATTTACACAACTATGATGCCCCTGGAGATGGCAGCATTCACGAGCAAACAATCGGTCAAGGCATGGAGCCTCTTGATACACACACATACAGAAATTCTCGCGGGGCGCCTCTGTAGGCAATAGTGTTTGTGATAGTGGTGAGAGTTTTGGGGGCTGATAGTTGTACGCACGACTTTTTACTGTTCTTTAGCAACGGTAAATTTTCAAACTATACATTTATAGACCACAATGCAGGACGCTACGATTCTTACTTTATTGTTAAGGAGCTGATTTTTGAAAACTAGTGGTAAATGTGATAGCCCGAGGTGTCGTGGTCTCGTGTGTGACGATACCCGATTTGTCTATATGGTTCTCACTAAATTACCACAGACCGCGGGATTTTCAGTTTTCCACACTTTTTTTTAATAGCTGAGAAAACAAAGCTATGTAGGTCCAATACCCTCTGTGAAATATTATGGTCTAGAGTACATGGCACAGGGTGCTTCTGGTATGACATGAGAGTCAGAAACATTTGTCATGTGCCAAAATAGGCCGGGACACGTCTCAACATGCCTCAATTTTTTGTTGAATGGTGATCAAAAACGAATATTATGGTCTAGAGTACATGGCACAGGGTGCTTCTGCTATGACATGATAGTCCAAAACACAGATATGTTAAAAAGTTTGTAGCCATTTTTGTTGAGTAGTGGTCAAAACCGTTGCATAGGTGTAGGCCTGTGCCAAAATAGGTCTTTCTGGTACGACATGGGAGTCAGAAACACAGCTATGCTAAAAAAGTTTGCACCCAATTTTTTTGTTGAATACTGATCAAGATCGATTATTATGGGCTATGGTACATGGCACAGAGTGCTTCTGGTATGGCATGAGCGCCCGAAACACAGGTATGTTAAAAAGTTTGTACCTGATTTTTGTTGAACGGTACTCAGTATCGTTGCATAGTAGTGGGTATGTACCAGTCGTACTATAATGAAAATGATGCAAATAAGGGTCTTTTTTAGCTAAAAAGCACTAGTTGCAGCGGTGCTGGTACAGCATAAGTGTGCTGTGGGTGCATGAGTGGCGTGAAATGTTTAAAAATGATTCAGCGGATCACCACCATCTATGAAATGTGGTATTTTCCAAGCACCAGCGATAATCTGTTTGCCCCCTACATTAAACTACACTATAGGGATGCGCTGTAGGGGTCCGTGTATTCGCTATAGAAACACAGGTATGCTAAAAAGTTAGCACCCAATTTTTTGTTGAATGCTGATCAAAATCGAATATTATGAGTTAGAGTACATGGCACAGAGTGCTTCTGGCATGGTCTGAGGGTCCGAAACACGGGTATGTTAAAAAATTTGTACCCGATTTTTTGTTGAATGCTGGTCAAAATTGTTGCATAGTTGTGGTTCTGTGCCAAAATAGTCCGGGACACGTCTCAACATGCCTGTCTTTTATATCTGATGGGGCTTAGCGTCTTTAAAAATAGGCCTGCGCTGCAAGAACGCTACGCATCCCAGGCTATACAGTTGGTCATGTGTGTAGCTCATAGCGGGAACGTTAACATTCAACATGCCTTGAGAGGATTTGTGAAGCAACTCGCTCAATATTTTCTAGATGACTGTGCGCGTGTTAACGGCCAGCACATAGTTTTTAAATTTCAGCATTGTTTTTTCCAAGGCTGTCCCGTGACCAGGACTTGTCCAGGCATGCCCAGACATGCCCGGACTTGTCCAGGCATGTCTCACAAGGACCCTATATGTCAGTTCACAATATGTCTATCAGTATTAAAACATAAAAACTCCTCTGTACACGATCCTTAAGCAAAATAAAAAAAAAAAAAAAAAAATATATAATGCAAAATAATTCTGTGAAGGAGCTAAAATGTTGAAAATATGGTGTCTCACATGGACCCAATATGTCCGTTCACAATATGTCTATCAGTATTAAAACATAAAAACTCCTCTGTACACGATCCTTAAGCAAAATAAAAAAATAATGTAAAATAAATCTGTGAAGGAGCAAAATGTTGAAATATACGCTTAACTAATATTTGAAAAATTGGTGTCTCACATGGACCCTATATGTCAGTTCACGATATGTCTATCAGTATTAAAACATAAAAACTCCTCTGTACACGATCCTTAAGCAAAATAAAAAATAATGTAAAATAAATCTGTGAAGGAGCAAAATGTTGAAATATACGCTTAACTAATATTTGAAAAATATGGTGTGTCACATGGACCCTATATGTCAGTTCACGATATGTCTATCAGTATTAAAACATAAAAACTCCTCTGTACACGATCCTTAAGCAAAATAAAAAAAATAATGTAAAATAAATCTGTGAAGGAGCAAAAATGTTGAAAATATGGTGTCTCACATGGACCCTATATGTCAGTTCACGATATGTCTATCAGTATTAAAACATAAAAACTCCTCTGTACATTATTGTGAAGGGGTTAAAAGAGGCTTCATGTTTGATATGATAAGCTGATCAGATTAGCTAGCATCATGAGAGCTGCTATGGTTGACAGTGGTAGCGAACGCATAACTAATATTTGATTGGCCAACTATACACAACTGCTTTTTTAATATAGCTCCTCATATGGATGTGCTAATTGACTTCATATGCACGCACTGTATGTATTGTGAGCCCTGCACTTGCATGCTAACATCATTATATTAGCAACTGTGATGGAGAAGTTACTTTATTGATATACCTGATTCATTGAGATACTTATAATCCTATATATAGTGCATATATGTCTGCCTATTGGGGGATATTGTGAGTTACATAGATTGCATATATACGGACAAATATATGGAGTTTATTATTGTATAGCCCCGGATTAGTCTATTATCGCTATAACATATAAGATATGTCGATGTGCACTATTATATATTGATTTGAATGTAATTCACACCTGTCTGCATTTGGCTATTTTTTCTGCATGCTGTATATCCCACTCTTTTGGATTTTTATCCATGATAATGTATTTTAGACCTTAATAAAAATTGTTGACTTTTCCCACACAAAAGACGGATCACAGAACTTGTCCTGTGTGAAACACACACATAGATAAATATGACGACCTGGATCAAGCTGACAGGGAGACGGATTAAATGATAGGGGGCGTGTCGACCTGTCAAATTGAGTTTGACGAATACTACAGTTCCTATACTACTAAGCTTAATCTTTTTTTGATAAGTAAGGCTGGTTTCACATTTGCGTTGGGAAGAATTGCGGAGGGCTGCGTACTTCCTCCGTTAAGCCCCACCCTTTGCCGCACGTCTTCCGTTCATCTCCACCTACGTCTGCATGCGTCCTGCGTACCTTATCTTTAACATTGGGTACGCAGGTCATGCGGATGTATGCGGATGCTTCTGCATGCGTCGTTTTGATGCTGCGCCGACTGCAACAAAATGCAGCGTCAAAACGACGCATGCGGACGCATCCGCATACATCCGCATGACCTGCGTACCCAATGTTAAAGATAAGGTACACAGGACTCATGCAGACATAGGCAGAGCTAAACGGAAGCGATGCGGCAGTGGGTGGGGCTTAACGGAGGAAGTACGAAGCCCACCGCAGCCTTGCCGAACGCTAGTGTGAAACTAACCTAACCAAGCCGGATTATTTTGAAAGTGGTAAACTCCTTCTGGGGAGTTTTCCAAGTTAGGACAAATTTTCAACAAGCACTGTAGCATGCCAAATCCTAAGGGCATGTGCACACGTTGCAGATTAGCCTGCGGAATTTTCTGCAGGGCATCTATTGGCAGAAAACGAAGGCCAAAATGCTTGCGAATTTCATGCGGATTTTATGTGGATTTCTTGCGGAATGTAATGCATTTTTGCTGGGAGAGTGAGAGAGAGAGAGACCTGACGAAAAACGCTGCAGATCCGCAAAAAAGAATTGACATGCTGCAGAAAAAAAAGCACTGCAAATCTGCGCAGAATTTTTCTGCAGCATGTGCACAGCAATTTTTCATTTTACATTGAATTACATTGGCAGTGCACTACACTGTGGATTTAATGCAATTCCGCATTGAAAAACGCTGCGGAAACGCGTATAAATCCGCAACGTGTGCACATACCCTAAGGACATTTTTGGATGAGCGGAATTGCATGAAATCCGCAGTGTAGTGCACAGCCAATGTAATTCTATGTGAAATGAAGAATTGCTGTGCACATGCTGCAGAAAAATCCGCGCACATTTGCAGCGTTTTTTTTCCGCAGCCTGTCAATTCTTTTTTGTAGATCTGCAGCGCTTTTAGTCAGGGCTCTCTCTCGCTCTCTCTCCCTCTCTCTCTCTTTCTCTCTCTCTCAAGGAGCACAAAGGAAAAAGTTCATAAACATGATGCATTCCCAGTACCACCAACAAATCCGCACAGCAAAAACGCATTACAATGTGCAAGAAATCCACATCAATTCCGCATGAAATCTGCAAGCATTTTTGCCTGCGTTTTCTGCCAAGAGAAGCAGATTCTCTGCAGAAAATTCAGCAGGCTAATCTGCAACGTGTGCACATACCTTAACAGTGTATGTTGTGCAAACTGTCAGGATTCGGTTCTGCTTGTGCTTTTTGCATACATACAGTCTGACTAGCTTCTCTTTTTGATTTTTTCAAAGTTCAGTGAAAATGAGATAGAGGATCAAAGATGTCGACTTGTGGATACATTTGATGCAGCCACAAATAAATACCATGCCAAGACAATCTAATCTTAGTCAGAATGTTTGGAAAGGCGTATGCTTTGCATTTAATGATTTGGCTTATAAGTGGCTGACTAACTGCAGATATACAGGTCCTTCTCAAAAAATTAGCATATAGTGCTAAATTTCATTATTTACCATAATGTAATGATTACAATTAAACTTTCATATATTTTAGATTCATTACACACCAACTGAAATTTGTCAGGTCTTTTATTGTTTTAATACTGATGATTTTGGCATACAACTCCTGATAACCCAAAAAACCTGTCTCAAAAAATTAACATATTTCAACCGTCCAATAAAATAAAAGTGTTTTTTCAAAACAAACAAAAAAACCATCAAATAATAATGTTCAGTTATGCACTCAATACTTGGTCGGGAATCCGTTGGCAGAAATGACTGCTTCAATGCTGCGTGGCATGGAGGCAATCAGCCTGTGACACTGCTGAGGTGTTATGGAGGCCCAGGATGCTTTGATAGCGGCCTTAAGCTCATCCAGAGTGTTGGGTCTTGCGTCTCTCAACTTTCTCTTCACAATATCCCACAGATTCTCTATGGGGTTCAGGTCAGGAGAGTTGGCAGGCCAATTGAGCACAGTAATACCATGGTCAGTAAACCATTTACCAGTGGTTTCGGCACTGTGAGCAGGTGCCAGGTCGTGCTGAAAAATGAAATCTTCATCTCCATAAAGCATTTCAGCCGATGGAAGCATGAAGTGCTCCAAAATCTCCTGATAGCTAGCTGCATTGACCCTGCCCTTGATGAAACACAGTGGACCAACACCAGCAGCTGACATGGCACCCCACACCATCACTGACTGTGGGTACTTGACACTGGACTTCAGGCATTTTGGCATTTCCTTCTCCCCAGTCTTCCTCCAGACTCTGGCACCTTGATTTCCGAATGACATGCAAAATTTGCTTTCATCAGAAAAAAGTACTTGGGACCACTTAGCAACAGTCCAGTGCTGCTTCTCTGTAGCCCAGGTCAGGCGCTTCTGCCGCTGTTTATGGTTCAAAAGTGGCTTTACCTGGGGAATGCGGCACCTGTAGCCCATTTCCTGCACACGCCTGTGTACGGTGACTCTGGATGTTTCTACACCAGACTCAGTCCACTGCTTCCTCAGGTCCCCCAAGGTCTGGAATCGGTCCTTCTCCACAATCTTCCTCAGGGTCCGGTCACCTCTTCTCGTTGTACAGCGTTTTCTGCCACATTGTTTCCTTCCAACAGACTTCCCATCGAGGTGCCTTGATACAGCACTCTGGGAACAGCCTATTTGTTGAGAAATTTCTTTCTGGGTCTTACCCTCTTGCTTGAGGGTGTCAATGATGGCCTTCTTGACATCAGTCAGGTCGCTAGTCTTACCCATGATGGGGGTTTTGAGTAATGAACCAGGCAGGGAGTTTTTAAAAGCCTCAGGAATCTTTTGCATGTGTTTAGAGTTAATTAGTTGATTCAGACGATTAGGGTAATAGGTCGTTTAGAGAACCTTTTCTTGATATGCTAATTTTTTGAGACAGGTTTTTTGGGTTATCAGGAGTTGTATGCCAAAATCATCAGTGTTAAAACAATAAAAGACCTGACAAATTTCAGTTGGTGTGTAATGAATCTAAAATATATGAAAGTTTAATTGTAATCATTACATTATGGTAAATAATGAAATTTAGCACTATATGCTAATTTTTTGAGAAGGACCTGTATACACAAGTGCTCTTTCTATGGTTTCATGCATCCCATGTCAAAATGTTTTAAAAAGAATACCGAATATACTCAAGTATAAGCCGAGATTTTTAGCACTTTTTTTTGTGCCGAAAACACCCCCTCGGCTTACACTTGAATCATTGACCCAGAAGATGGAGGGGCAGCGGTGGAGCAGCAGCGGACAACGGGTTCAGAGAGGCAGGAGCCGGCAGCTGCAGCAAACTCTTGAGCCCGCTGCTACAGAGAAATGAATATTCACTGTGCTGGCATGACATTTATTCTCTAAATGTTTAACCCCTTTCCAACATCAGGCGTAAATTTACACCAATGTCGGACTCCCTCCCTTTGATGTGGGCTCCGGTGGTGAGCCCACATCTTTCCCAGCACATATCAGCTGTTTTGAACAGCTGACATGTGCTCGGAACACCCGCGGGTGGAATCGTGATCCACCCGCGGCTATTAACCCTTTAAATGCCGCTGTCAAACTCTGACAGCGGCATTTAAAATGCGTTTCCAGCAATCGTGCTGGAAATCTTCCCATCGATGACCCCCGTCACATGATTGTGGGTCACCGATGGGTTGGCATGACAACTAGAAGTCTCTTGGAGACTTCTATGGTTGTCAGTGCCGGCTTGCTATGAGCACCGCCTGATGGTTGGCGCTCATGGCAAGTGAAGTTTTCTGCTACATACAGGTGATCTGATCACTGCCTGTATGTAGCAAAGCCAATCCGGTTATGGCAGCTTCTAGTCTCCCATAGAGAGTATCGAAGCATGCCAAAAGTGAAAAAAATGCTTTTAAAAATATAAAAAAATTAAAAACTATAAAAGTTCAAATTACCCCCCTTTCGCCCCATTCAAAATAAAACAATAAAAAAATCAAGCATGCACATATTTGGTATAACGGTATTCAAAATCGCCCGAACTATCAATAAATAAAGGATTAACCTGATTGTTAAACGTCCAAGTCTTGAATGTAAAAAATTGGCTAAAAGTTAGGTCTTCCTTAAACTGCTCCTTCTTAATTCACAGAGATTTCTCTACATTAACAGTGTTTAAATTTAATTCTGTCTTAAAGAAAGTTTAGTGGAATTAAGTCTGGGTGAGTACAAAATCTCATCACTTTCATTGCGAATAGGAGCATCTGCTGAGGCAGCTATATAAGGCCTAAAGGATAATAAATACCATCAAAAGGATCCGCCATTGGGATTCTGATAGATTTAGAATATATATTAGGCGTGAGTTGTTGATATTAGGCTAAATGTTCTTTTTAGGTCCATTAGTTGTTTGGATAGTTGGCCACTTCATCTTCTGGGCTCTGAAGAGAGCTGCAAGGAGAAGTTACTCTGAAAACCTGTCATTTGACCCATCGGATGTGAACATTTTCTGGTGTGGTGTGGCGCCCCTGAGGGTTCAGTCGCCACAGAGGTATTGCACCTCATACAGAGGTGTGACGCTCCACTCTCAGGTAAGGAGGGAGCACCACCCAGGACTCTGCACCCAACACAGAATATAGCAGCCGGGCACCCTGGGCGGTACAGGTGAGGATGGTCTCATCCCAGGCTGGGTAGGAAGGAGTGCAGGGGTGGTGGGTGGAGAAAGTAAGAAGGAGGGGAAATGAAGCTTTAGAGAGCGGGAAATAGAGTCTAGTCAGACAGTCTGGGAGGGGACCTGGAGCTGTTAGCAGCTTGGCCCCAGACAGAGGACGTGAGTGAGAGAGAAGCATAGAGGGAAGCTTCTGGAAGGAAAAGAATTGGTCCTAGGGGCATGGATAGTGAGTGATTCATCCGTGGGGCCCGATCCAATTGTGGAGGGACCAGGTTGCAGAAGGGACTCGGCCCCTAAACTAGTGGAGCGTACAACAGGACTCAGCTAGCAAGCCAACAGCTGTGACAACAACTGTAGGGGTTACTGTTATGTTTCGGTAGCTGAGGAGTGCAAGTAAAAAAGGCAATACACCAGAGCAGTTGGAATCTATGGGATTGCAGTACCCTGACTAACCACCACAACTAGAGGCAGCCGTGGAGCGTTCCTACGATGGTCCTAGACGCCTCGTCACAGCCTGAGAAACTAACTACACCTAAAGATAGAAATAGGAAAGCTATCTGCCCCGGAGCAGAACCCCAAAGATGATAGAAAGCCCCCAAACATGTAATGGCGGTTAGACAAGAGGAAATACTGACACAGAAAGAAAATAGAATGAGCAAACGCTGGGGCCCAAACTATCTAAATAGAAAAGGACAGGAAGGGTACTTACTGCAATCCCAGAAAACCCTGAAAAACACCAACTCTACTAATTTCAAAATCACCTGAGATCACACGACCTCTACCACCTAAATTAGTTCTCTGGTGTAATAAAATCAAAACAGCAGCCACTGAAAAAACTGGAAAAAGCAAAAGAACAAAACTCAGTGGCTGAACTAAACTGAGAAGGCAGAAGCCCCCGGAGGGGACCCAGAAGGGCCCCAAAGAAGTGCAGGACAAAAATGCAAAAATATAGCAACAACACAAAAGAAGAAAAATTCTTATCTGGTAGCAGAAGATGCAGACACGACACAACAGGCTTCAAGGGAAACTGGAATGAAGGATTCAGACCAGAACAATTGCTCACCGGCAACCCTGATGGGAAAATGACTCCCTTATATAAGACCAGTCAGTAACACCTGATTCCCAGTCCTCACAATCTTCACTAGTACCGCTAGTAACCACCAGAGGGAGCCTCTGCTCAGAACTCATCTCAAACCCATTCACAACAGTACCCCCCCTTGAGGAGGGGTCACCGAACCCTCATTTGAGCAACCAGGTCGGTCAGGATGAGTTCTATGATACGCACGGATAAGTCTCCTAGCATGGATGTCCGAAGCAAACACCCAAGAATTGTCTTCCTGACCATAACCTCTCCATTTAACCAAATACTGGAGTCTTCGTCTAGAAAAACGAGAATCCAATATTTTCTCAACCACATACTCCAGATTGCCCTCAACCAAAACAGGGTCAGGAGGCACAGTAGCAGGAACCACTGGCTCAACAAACCTCTTCAACAAGGACTTGTGGAACACGTTATGGATCTTAAATGTCCCTGGAAGAAGCAAACGAAAAGAAACAGGATTAATAATCTCCATGATCTTATAAGGTCCAATGAACCTAGGCTTAAATTTAGGAGATGCTACTCTCATAGGAATATTCTTTGAGGACAACCAGACCAAGTCCCCCACTTTAAACCGAGGACCATCAGTCCTATGCCGGTTAGCAAACCGCTGGGCCTTCTCCTGAGAGAGGGACAACCTCTCCACTACCTGGTCCCAAATCTGTTGCATACGCTCAACAACAGAGTCAACACCTGGACAGACAGAAGCTTCCGTCTGTCCTGAAGAAAATCGAGGGTGAAAACCAGAATTACAGAAAAACGGAGACATCAAAGTGGCAGAGCTAGCCCTATTATTAAGAGCAAACTCAGCCAAAGGCAAAAAAGAGACCCAGTCATCCTGATCAGCAGACACAAAGCATCTTAGATAAGTCTCTAATGTCTGGTTTGTTCTCTCAGTTTGACCATTGGTCTGAGGATGAAATGCAGAGGAGAAAGACAATTGAACACCCAGTTTAGAACAAAAAGTCCTCCAAAATCTGGAAACAAACTGGACTCCTCTGTCAGACACAATGTTCTCAGGAATGCCGTGTAAACGAACCACGTGCTGAAGAAACAACGGCACCAATTCAGAGGAGGAAGGCAACTTAGGTAATGGCACAAGATGTATCATTTTGGAAAACCTATCACAAATTACCCAGATGGTGGTCATTCTCTGAGAAACAGGAAGATCGGAAATGAAATCCATAGAGATATGGGTCCATGGTCTCTTGGGCACAGGCAATGGCATCAACAAACCACTAGAGCGAGAGCAAGGCTTGGAGCGAGAGCAAGTCCCGCAGGACTGCACAAATTCCCTGACATCGCGAGACAAGGTAGGCCACCAAAAGGACCGACTAACCAAGTCTCTGGTACCAAAAATTCCGGGATGCCCAGCCAATGCGGAACAATGAATCTCAGACATCACACTCTTTTTCCATTGGTCCGGGACAAACAATTTTCCAACAGGGCAGCGCTCGGGCCTATCCTCCTGACACCCCTCCAGAGCAAGTCTCAAATTGGGCGAGATGGCAGAAAGAACTACACCCTCTTTCAAAATAACAGAAGGATCAGATAACTCAGGAGAGTCCACAAGGAAACTCCTCGAGAGGGCATCCGCCTTAAATTCTTAGTGCCAGGAAGAAAGGAAACCACAAAATTAAAACGTGTGAAAAACAAGGCCCACCTGGCCTGTCTAGGATTGAGTCGCTTGGCAGATTCCAGATAGACCAGATTCTTATGGTCCGTAAGGACCACCACCTGATGTTTGGCTCCCTCCAGCCAATGTCTCCACTCTTCAAAAGCCCACTTCATGGCCAATAACTCCCGATTACCCACGTCATAATTACGTTCAGTAGGAGAAAATTTTCGAGAGAAAAAGGCACAAGGGTTACTTTTAAAGGTCTCTGGATCTTTTTGGGACAAAACGGCACCTGCCCCAATTTCAGAGGCATCAACCTCCACCTGAAATGGCAGAGAAACATCAGGCTGCCGTAGAACAGGAGCAAAGTGAATCTCTGCTTAAGTTCCTGAAATGCAGAGACTGCCTCAGGAGGCCAATTCACCACATCAGAACCCTTTCTGGTCAAATCAGTTAATGGTTTAACAATAACCGAGAAATTACCAATAAATTTACGATAAAAATTGGCAAAACCCAAAAATCTCTGAAGAGCCTTTAATGAAGTAGGTTGGACCCAATCACAGATGGCCTGAACCTTGACCGGGTCCATTTCAATAACAGATGGGGACAAAATGAATCCCAGAAATGAGATCCTCTGTACGCCAAAAAGACACTTTGATCCCTTCACATACAGAGCATTATCCCTCAAAATCTGGAATACAGTCCGAACATGTTTCACATGAGAGTCCCAGTCATTAGAAAAAATCAAGATATCATCCAAATAAACAATCAGAAATTTGTCCACAAAATCCCTGAAAATGTCATTCATGAAGGATTGGAAGACGGAAGGGGCATTAGTGAGCCCAAAGGGCATCACTAGGTACTCAAAATGCCCTTCAGGGGTATTGAATGCCGTCTTCCATTCATCCCCGTGCTTAATGCGAATAAGGTTATACGCCCCCCTGAGGTCAAGCTTGGTAAACCAAGTAGCGTTTTTCACCCTGGAAAACAGGTCAGAAATCAAGGGTAACGGGTATTGATATTTCACAGTAATATTGTTCAAGAGACGATAATCAATACACGGCCTTAATGAACCATCTTTTTGGCCACAAAGAAAAAACCGGCACCTAAGGGTGAAGAGGATGGTCTGATATGACCCTTCTCCAATGATTCCTTGATATAAGACCGCATAGCGTCATGTTCAGGTACAGACAAGTTAAAAAGGCGACCTTTAGGGAATTTACTACCCGGCACTAATTCAATAGCGCAGTCATAGCTCCTATGGGGAGGTAAGGATGCAGATTTACTTTCGCTAAACACATCAGAAAAATCAAACAAAAAGTCAGGAACATCCTGAGCTTGGGGGGAGGCAGAAAAAACAGGAGTGTTGGTATTAACACATTGGCAGCCCCAACTGGTTACAGACACAGATTTCCAATCCAAAACAGGATTATGAGACTGCAACCAAGGGAAACCCAGCACGATAATGTCATGCAGATTATATAGAACCAAAAATTTGCAGCACTCCTGATGATCAGGTTCAACCCTCATTATCACCTGAGTAGAAAACTGGGGTTTATTCTCAGCCAAAGGGGTAGAATCGATCCCCAGTAGGGGAATAGACTTCTGTAGGGGTATCAAGGGAAACCCACAACGTTTAGCAAAATCATAATCCATCAGGTTAATAGCTGCTCCAGAATCAACGAAAGCCTGAGCAGAAAATGAGGACAGAGAGCATATCAGAGTGACAGTTAATAAAAACTTAGTCTGAACACTACCCAAGACAACTGAGCGTGCAAAACGTCTTCCCCGCTTAGGGCAGACTGAAATAGCATGAGAGGCATCACCACAGTAGAAACATAACCTATTGCGCTTTCGAAACTCATGACGCTGTGCCCCAGACACCACTCCATCACACTGCATGGGCTCAGAAGCTGGCTCACAAGGCAACACCACTCCACGCATACTTCTCCGCTCACGCAAACGTCTGTCAATTTGAATCGCTAATGACATAGAATCATTGAGACCAGAGGGGACAGGGAATCCCACCATAACATCCTTTACGTTATCCGACAGACCCTTCCGGAAAAGGGCCGCCAAAGCGTCGTCATTCCATTTGGTCAGGACTGCCCACCTACGGAATCTCTGACAGTGTAACTCAGCGTCATCAAGCCCCTGATTTAATGCCAACAAGGCTTTTCAGCTTGATCAGTGACATTAGGCTCATCGTACAATAACCCCAAAGCCTGAAAAAACGCATCAACATCACTCAAAACAGGATCCCCAGGTATCAGGGAAAAAGCCCAATCCTGAGGATCGCCGCGCAGGAGAGAGATGATAATTTGAACCTGCTGCGCTGCGTTTCCTGAGGACTTAGATTTTAAGGCAAAAAACAATTTACAATTATTTTTGAAATTCTGAAACTTAGCTCGATCCCCTAAAAACAAATCTGGCATGGGGATCCTAGGTTCCACAACAGGCAACCCAGCAAGATAGATAGCAATACTCCGAACCTCAGTGGCAAGCTGATCCACACGGCCAGACAACTGTGCAAACTCCATTGGGAGAAAAGATCCTCCCCAGCACCCAGAGATACAGAGGGAAAAAAAAAAAAATGCAACAAACAGAAAAATATCTCTGACAACTCTGACAACCTTTTTTCTATCACAATATTTTTTCCCTTCTGTGAGTACCATACAATTTTCAATTTTTGGGCCGGTGATACTGTTATGTTTCGGTAGCTGAGGAGTGCTAGTAAAAAAGGCAATACACCAGAGCAGTTGGAATCTATAGGATTGCAGTACCCTGACTAACCACCACAACTAGAGGCAGCCGTGGAGCGTTCCTACGATGGTCCTAGACGCCTCGTCACAGCCTGAGAAACTAACTACACCTAAAGATAGAAATAGGAAAGCTATCTGCCCCGGAGCAGAACCCCAAAGATGATAGAAAGCCCCCAAACATGTAATGGCGGTTAGACAAGAGGAAATACTGACACAGAAAGAAAATAGAATGAGCAAACGCTGGGGCCCAAACTATCTAAATAGAAAAGGACAGGAAGGGTACTTACTGCAATCCCAGAAAACCCTGAAAAACACCAACTCTACTAATTTCAAAATCACCTGAGATCACACGACCTCTACCACCTAAATTAGTTCTCTGGTGTAATAAAATCAAAACAGCAGCCACTGAAAAAACTGGAAAAAGCAAAAGAACAAAACTCAGTGGCTGAACTAAACTGAGAAGGCAGGAGCCCCCGGAGGGGACCCAGAAGGGCCCCAAAGAAGTGCAGGACAAAAATGCAAAAATATAGCAACAACACAAAAGAAGAAAAATTCTTATCTGGTAGCAGGAGATGCAGACACGACACAGCAGGCTACAAGGGAAACTGGAATGAAGGATTCAGACCAGAACAATTGCTCACCGGCAACCCTGATGGGAAAATGACTCCCTTATATAAGACCAGTCAGTAACACCTGATTCCCAGTCCTCACAATCTTCACTAGTACCGCTAGTAACCACCAGAGGGAGCCTCTGCTCAGAACTCATCTCAAACCCATTCACAACAGGTTACGGCCACAACCACAAGCATCTTCTCCGGGAAGGAAAGATACATAGAATCAAGGAAACACCTGGGTCACTTTGTCCGA
The DNA here is from genome assembly GCA_033576555.1 of Oophaga sylvatica. Classification (NCBI taxonomy): domain Eukaryota; kingdom Metazoa; phylum Chordata; class Amphibia; order Anura; family Dendrobatidae; genus Oophaga; species Oophaga sylvatica. The sequence continues at coordinate 137,878,205 of JARQOD010000009.1, read as the reverse complement.
CAGGATTTGCAGCTACCAGACTGGACACTGCTTTGTGAGGTGCTGGGAAGGAAGTAGGAGCAGGAATCAGCACAGTGAGAAGGCCAGAGAAGGGAACATATTGAAAGGAGTCCTGGAAAGTGCATCCATCTACCTGGGAAGATTTGTGACCTCACCTGAGGACACTGTACCACAGGCATCTGTGCTGCAGCCAGACTGTGAGTAAACCTTTGAAACTGCAAACTGAATGAAGGGATCACTCTCAAATTCTTCCTGCAACCCTCACTCCACTCTGCTACATCCACCAGCACTATTACTCTCTACAATATCTCTCTGCCGTGGGACAATAAGCTTCACCTGTGGGAAGCTACTCCAACTCTGCTGCATCACACCATCAGTCCCAGAGGATCTGCACTGCAGTGCTGGTCACCTCTGACCAGAAACCACCGGTGGCGTCATGAACACTTCAATACAAACTCTCATCATCCCCTGTAAATATTTCCCCTTTCATTGGACGCCCAGGGCCACGGACCGGGCCACTGCTGCTGTGACACATCCGTTTAAGACACCGACCCGGTACCAAGTACCCCACTGCCCTGGCGGGCGATCCAGTGGTAAACGGGGTTTATCATGGTTTCGTCTAGGTAATGAGTTAAAGAAGTTTGCTAAAATGTTACCTTACCCTTATTTGGCTATTTTGCATGTAGGCGATAACGACCTAGGCAAATTTAGAACTTTGGACTTTTTTTCATTGCCAATTTCCGAATCCTACATTTGTATTTTCTGAGGTGGTTTCAAGACTAGTTTGGGCTTCAATTGACTTTTTGTTCATGGAGAAAATTTGGAAAAGGATTAATAGAGCCTTGGAGAAATTCCTTCCTATTTTAGGTAGTTTTTCTTTCAGGCATGTTCATTTGGAAGGATTTACTCCAGGCATATACAGAAACGATGGTGTTCATTTTTAGATATTGGATTGGACATTTTTAATGTGGGTTTTCCGAACTTAAAGGGAATCTATCACCCCATTTTTCAACTATAAGCTGCGGCCACCGCCACCAGGTGCTTATCTACAGCATTCTGTAATGCTGTAGATAAACCCCCGATGTAACCTGAACGAGAAGAAAAACGACTTAGATTATACTCACCCGGGGGGCGGTCCGAGGTCTGGTCTGGTCCGATGGGTGTTGTGGTCCGGTCCGATGCCTCCCATCTTCTAGCGAAGATGTCCTCTTCTTTGCTTCCCGTCGTGGCTCCTGCGCAGGCGCACTGCTCTGCCCTGTTGAGGGCAGAGCGGAATACTGCAGTGCGCAGGCGCCGGGAAAGGTCAGAGAGGTCCAGTGCCTGCACACTGCAGTACTTTACTCTGCCCTCAACAGGGCAGATCAGTGCGCCTGCGCAGGAGCCGTGACGGGAAGCAAAGAAGAGGATGTCTTTGCTAGAAGATGAGAGGCGCCGGACCGGACTGCGACAACCATCGGACCGGAGCGGATCTCGGACCGCCCCTGGATGAGTGTAATCTAACTCGTTTTTCTTCTCTTTCATGTTACATCGGGGGCTTATCTACAGTATTACATAATGCTGTAGATAAGCCCCTGATGGCGGTGGCCGCGGCTTATAGTCGAAAAATGGGGTGACAGAGTCCCTTTAATAGAGAAGTGGCTGTGGTGTTGTGGGGGGCAAGTCTCTTTGAGCCTTGGCGTATGGATAATCGCTCGGTGTAGTCTGGGTGGATTTGGACATTCGGTGATTCTGATGTTTTATTGTTATTTAAAATTGGTGATCTGTTTTAATACATTTTGTTACTAAAGGCTGGGTCTCACATAGCGATACACCAGCGATCCCGACAACGATATGCACTTGTCAGGATCGCTGGTGTATCGCTACATGATCGCTGCTGAGCTGTCAAACAGGCAGCTCAGGGCAGCGATCAGCACAGCGACACTGCTGGGTAACATCGCTGTTACCCGCAGTGTACGTTGGATACCAGCGCCCTGATGCAGGGAGCTGGTAACCAAGGTACACGTCGGGTTTCCAAGCGCTGCGCGGTGCCTGGAAACCCGACGTGTACCTTGGTTACCAGCTTCCCTGCAGCAGCGCGCTGGTATCCAAGGTACACAACGGGTTTCCAGGCACAGCCCCGCGCCTGGAAACCCCTGTGTACCTTGGTTACCAGCGGATCGCTGGTCTCCCGCCTGTCACACGCAGCGATGCGTGCCTGTCAGCGGGAAACCAGCGATCAAAAAAATGTCCTGACATTTCAGCGACGATCAGCGATACCCGGCAGGGGGGCTGATCGTCGCTGAATGTCACACACAGCGATATCGCTGGGGAGATCGCTGCTGCGTCACAAAACTAGTGACTCAGCAGCGATCTCGGTAGCGATATCGCGATATCGCTATGTGAGACGGGCCCTTAACTCTTAATAAAACATCACAGCCTGTCCAACATTTGTTCTAGTTTATTCTTTCATTATTGATTGTTATGTTTTTTAAGTGAGTTGGTCTTGTGCTACCTGTATAGAGAGAAAAGGGGGTTATCTTCACTATTAAAAGGAGCAGTCAGCCAGCCCCCATCACACACAGTCCTGGTAATGCACTGACACAGTAGTCACTCTCCAGTCTTGAGCACAGGACTGAAAGAGCAGCTGCCAGGACCTGGGACCATCAGGGAATGTGAAATCTTGGTAGAACTTTGCTATCTAAAGTATATCATTGACACAGAAATATTCTAATCATATTTTTTTTAATTAATAACCTTCTGCAAATTAATAAATTAGATGCAGAAAACAGAAAGATCGTGCCTGTTTTGATCGGCAGTGGAAAAACAAGAATATTTCAAACTTTTTAATGTGGAGAGTCATAAAAATAAAAAAAATAGTTTTAATAAATTATTTTATTTATTAATATGTGCTGTAATTTCTTGATTGTACATTTTCAGAAAAAAACTAAAACACTATCAATTTTCTAACTATATTTCACTTATTACCAAACTCAAATAGATACATAAAGTAAGAAAAATAATGTTTGCAAATTTTTTTATGTAACTGCTGTACATTTGTTATTTTATATATTTTTTTATAAAGTTCAAACTGTCTAGAATTATGTCAGTTACCTATGTAATGCCGTCTAAAATAATAAGTGGATTACTTTTGAAGAAGATATTTGGCTGAAATAATTATACGGTAATTCATTAATCGACAGCACAGCCCAATTACATGTGAAATACATTTTTCTGGGTTTATTTCTATTACAGATTTCTTCATTTTACTTTTGTTCCTTCAGTGATTCAATTTTTCACCACGTTTTCTTGCCTCCTACAGAACACTGTCATGGATATTGATATCAGACTGGAGATTAACAAGTTTCTAAATAATGAAAACTGGGACTCCAATAAAATGCAAATTATTCTTGAAAATGTTGTCTTTACCGATCCTAAAGATGATTTGGTATGATTTTGCTTTTAATCAATATTATTATTATTCATTAACTAATTATAAATGGAATACCAAAAACTAAACATAAACATTTCTGCAAAAACTCTTCATTAGTGATGAACGAAAGTGCTCGGATAAGACTCGGGGGCTCGAACATATTTTTCTAGCTCACCGAAGACACTTGGTTAGCACCCGAGCATGTTCTGACAACAACTTATCTGGGCACGTTCACTCCTCATCACTACTCTCTATGCAGTAAGTGCCCCGATTTAATTCCCAGGCTCTTTTTTTCTTGCTAACTACAGATACAACGAGGGAAGGTCTTTGTTTTTTCTTTTCTTTTTTTGGAGCATAACAATAGATAAGTAATATGTAGGTAATCATTACCATGTTAGGCTCTGTGCACATTTGGTGGAAGGCAAAGTTCAGAGCCTCATTGTAGATATGGCCAAAAATACCGAACGCCATTATCCATTAGTCAGTGAGGTCCGTCTGGTCAAGCTGGTGTCCTGAATTTATGGCACCATTATTTTCCTACAACAAAACAAAAATGTGGAATTAAGAACATAGATTGGAGCAAACCGTACATGGACACAGCCTTACCTGTAGCAGCAATTCCTGGGATCAGAGCTCAAGACTGAACTAAATCATAAAATAAATGAGACATTTTGAACAAACTCTCTTGGATGAAGGACACTGTCTCAGCATCAGATAACCCCTCCAAAGCACAAAAAGTTTTTTTTCTGTTAAGGGTATGCCACACTAAACAAGAACGCTAACGAGATCGCTAAAAAACGTCACTATTTAGCGATCTCGTTAGTGACGCTGTTGTGTGTGGCATGTAGCAACAACGTGGCCCCTGCTGTGAACTCGCTGATCGTTCACTAGCGTTCTGGACCGTATTTTTATCATTGGCGTCCCGCTGGTGAGCATATATCGCTGAGTGTGGCACCTTTTTTTTAGCGATGTGCGGTGTTTTAGATGTCGTTAAGGAGATCGCTAACCGCGATAGCGTCCTTAACGACATCGCTAAATTAGTGCGCTACTAGCGATATTAAAACGATCCCGCTAGCGATCGCATTAGTATGCGTCGTTATCGTGATCGCTAGCGGGAGCGTTTAGTGTGGCAGTACCTTTAGGAGTTTAGGAGTTTCTGCACAAGGAAAGCCACATCTACTCCTAAAGAACGAAGCTTGACTTCATAACCAGCAATGCAGCTAAAGCATTAATATGAATGTGGAATATTTCTACTGCCCAAACTGGTACTGATGGTTACATCATTGCATAATACAGGAATACTGACTCTGAAATCAGTGACTTAGTTGATGAGACTAGAAACACTAATCTGCTACTTTTCCATTTAAATGAACAGAGCTCTGGGATAAAAAAAAACTATTTTTTAAAGGGTTATTCTCAAGTGCTTGAATCATTTTTCAGGCCACTCAGTGCACTCCTGCTTTATTGACAGTTCAGACTATCAGCATTGTCACACAGCTGAACCATGCGCTCGCTCCAATGCTTCAACCAGAGGCACCTTTACTATTACGGCATCAGAGGAGGGCGATTGTACTGGAGCCAGCCAGATCGGGAGCTAACAGTGCACTCCAATGATCTGGCCAATTGTAGAGCAGCGTTTAACAGCTCAGTGATGTTCATGCTGGTCTTGATGAGGGGGCGTGCTGGAGTCAGACAGTTCGTGCCTGTGTGGTGGAGTCAGATAGTCCATGCCTGTGTGCTGGAGTCAGGGGCACGCCTATTATTGAATTAGGCGCCTCTGAAAAGTGGCTTTGCCTCCGTAGCATCGTCACAAACCTTACTCCAGTCAGGGACTGGGGTAAGATTTCTGGCATAGGTATACTTCAGCTCGTTATGAATTAGATGAGTTATGGCAAAACACCCCCGTACTGTCCCAGCTCTGCCCACGTTGGTGGAGCTGGGCAAAACTGGTGCAAAAACATCAAAAGTTGCAACATTTTTGCACAACTGCATAATGTGCAAAAATGTTGCAACTTTTGAAAGTGATTTACACCATTATTTTTATGACTGAGTCAGACACAACTCATTAGAACAGGTCCAGTGTCTATAGCAGTGTGTTCATGACTTTTTCATCTTCACATTGATATACTTGATCTATAGTAAGGTGCAGAGAAAACATATAGCTCACTGCTGAATGTACTTGATGCAAATTCAGCTTTAGGCAAACAAAAGGAACTAAGTGTAGTATATTATTGGGTGTATTGTCCTAGTCGTTTTTATTAGAGCAGCACCCCTCCAATGTTAACAGATATTAACCAGGAGCCTATGGACAGGCAGTGATTCAGCCAAGGACTGAAGCTACTAGAAAATAAAAAAGCAGCCTTCTGTTATATTTTATGTGTATATAAATAGTAATATTGTCTCTATTTTTCAATCATTAAAGGTAAAAGAAAGTGTTGAACTGTTTAAAGGATTTCTCCAGCGGCTACTGAATAGTGCAGATGAACGTGGCCTGGTATGTATTAAAATGTATCTGCTTTATTAGGTAAGGAATAATATATAATTAAGTAATAACAAAAAATAGCTTTTTATAAAAACATAAAATGCACAATTGTATTGTATTGTATCTTATTTTTCATAACAGATAGGAGTAGTTGTAAGGTGATACAAATGTGGCCAAGTTTTCCTTAAAGGGGGTTTCCAGGTATGTTACGTAAGTCTGCAGTTACTCTATGTGACTGCAGACTTGCTCATCCTCACAGTCCTCACAAGTGAATTGAGTAAGGCCGTGGATTATGCATATCACTTATTTGCTCCCGGTACCGGAACCGGTGACTCCTGACAGCAAGCGCGATGCGCAATGTGAGGATTCACAAGTCTGAAGTCACATATAGTAACTGCAGACTTTTATGCCAAACCTGGACAAATCCTTTTAGATAGAACAGCACTAGGATATCATGGTGCAAAAATCCTAAGTCATATTGCAAGGCTCGTTAAAGGGTCGATATTGACTTGTAGGATTGCTACTTCCAATAGGTGGCACTAGAGTTCAAGTCTTCTTCATCTCTGATGAGACAATTTGCATATCTAAATCTCAGAATGATGTGATTCAGATGAAGCATCCGAGGGATCCACTCACTCTAATGAGGCAACAGAATTACTCTGTACTCCGTTTGGCCTTCTTTTAGAAGTGCACAGAACTGTGGCCGACGGCACTTTTATACACTCTTAAAAGGATAGACAACACTGGATCACAGGTCAGACGGCATCCACAGTGACTCCATCTGCCTCATTATAGGGAATCTGCTGTCGGTGGTTCCATCTGAATCATGTATTTCAGATATGTACACAGTAACACTGATGCAAGTACTCAGCGCAGAGCGTGGGATAAATGCATGCTGAGTCTTACTGTGATCTTTGGGAGGTAGAATGAACAAATTATCAGCAGGTAAAGAATTTGTTCTGTTTATATTTTACGTCATTCTTTGTGCGGTGTAAGTGATTAGACGACTTTATTCTTCAGGTTGGTATGATTAGAGCAATATCAAATTTATATTGGGTTTTTACAGTAGGCTTGGCTGCTGTCTCACAGTAAAAGACACTCTTTTTGCAAACCAAAGTTTTTACATATTTTGAGAGCTATAACTTTTCCACATTTCTGCTGACAGAGTAATGTTATGTCTTGTTTTTTGTGGGACGAGTTGACATTTTTGCTGGTACCATTTTCGTTAACATAATTTTTTTATCGCTTTTTTTCCGATTTTTGGAGGCAGAATGAACAAAAAACAGAAATTCAGAAAAATTGTTTTTTGTTGCCACTCATCGTGTGGTAAAAGTGATAAGACAGCTTTTACTCTTCAGTTCAGTACGATTACAGCTATACCACATTTACTGTATTTTTTTATGTTTTGCCTCTTTTACACAATAAAAACAATTTTATTAAAAAAATAAATTTTTTTGCATGACTATATTCTGAGACCTATAACTTTTTTATTTTTCCAGCTTGTTTTTTGCAGGACAACATGACTTTTTTAGCGACACCATTTGTATTTGCATTCAACTTTTTGATTGCGATTAGTTCCACTTTTTTCAGCAATGTAATGAAAAAAAACGTTTTTGCCACTTTTTTCTTTATTTTTTTACGGTGTTCACTGAAGAGGTTAACTATTGTGACAGGTTTATAGGTCGCGTCGATACGGTGAAAGCAAATATGTGCACTTTATTTGTTTATTTTTGTTTTTGCATAAATATATGTAACTATTGGTATAATTTTCATTCTGTGATTTAACCTCTTAACCCCCAAGGGTGGTTTCCATGTTAATGACCGGGCCAATTTTTTATAATTCTGACAACTGTCCCTTTATGAGGTTATAACTCTGGAATGCTTCAACGGATCTTGGCAATTCTGAGATTGTCTTCTCGTGACATATTGTACTTCATGTTATTGGTAAAATTTCTGTGTGTCTACCTTGTGTGGATGTGAAACCCCAGGCACAGCTCTGCTCACAGTGTACAGTGATTACAGTCTCAGCTGCTTCTCTCCTTGTAATCCGGATTAGGCCGGGTTCACACGAGCGTATACTGATTGTCTGCTCTATGTACAGAAAAAAAATAAGATTTTTCATCTGTATTGTCTTTGTACGTAATCTGTGTGTCCATTTGTCCATCTGTGCAGCACCCATTTCTCTATTAAAAAATTGATCAATATTAAAGGTCGAACAGGTTCCTACCTTTGTAATTGTCCTGTATCTGTAAAAACTCACAACACACAGATGGTCACCCGTAAATGATGCCTTGTTATACACTCTTTGATTTATAATGAGTGAGTCTGATCTACAATACGGATCAATGTAATGCATGGGGAGAATTTTTACACGCGGATCATCTGACCATGTGTAAAATCGTTCACGTGAACAACCACATTGACTTGCATTGGTCCTTGTGCTAACAATTTTGCATATAGACAGCATATAGACGTTTAATATTTTCATCTGAAGGAGACCATAGGGTAAATAAGTAGTGAAAATGACTAACTAAAAAACTGAAATCATAGACAGATCCAATTTCAGTGAATTTCCTACTGGCTAGTCTGCGGCGCTAACTGGCGGCGGCAGATGCTCTGATAAATAATAAATATTTTCAGGATGGGGAAACATGAAGACCATTCAATGGCATCACTAACTTTGTCATCCAGGAACTGCCTACACATCTGGGTCACATGAGGCCAGGTATTGTCCTGCACCAGGCGGAACCAGTGACCAATTATTCCAGCATAAGGTCTGCAATAGTTCTGTCCTGGCTCCAGAGCCAAGCCTTGCTCCCTTCTTCTGTGGTCGGCTCTCTCTGTACTAGTGCAAGGTTTACCAGAGTAACATGTTGTCATCACTCAAGTCTTTTTTAAGGCTAGCACCGGCGGCCATCCTGAGTAATCAAAAAAGTATGTTGCTATTATAAATGCTTGGGGCCAGGCCTCTTCCTCTAGTCTCTGCTCCAGCTTGATGGCTAATTTTCCACTTTGTAAGTCTTTTATTCAACTACTTCCTAGCTGTTGTCATGGCTTTGTCAGCGCTGCTGAATCAAGCTACAAGGTTCAAACTCATTTCTACTGCAAGTTATTAATGGCATACACACATCCTGTGGTCAGCTGAATACATGCTGCCAGTTCCTGACTGCACCTGTATAGGAATGAATCGAACAGTGGAAGTTCGGGTTATGGTACCCGACTCAAATTTTATTTGAAAGTTCGGTTCAGGTACTAGAACTGTACCCGATTCTATCTCTCTCTCGCTCATCTCTACACATGCATCATCTCTGCTATTCCTGTAGTTAACCGTATCCCTGATACAAGATACCCGATTGCAAATACTTCTCTGCTATATATAACTGCCCTCCAGCTTCATCTACTGCTTCCAGTCTCCCTGGCCCATCTGCCATCCTGTATGCCTGCTGACATGGTCCGCTCTGATCCATGTGCTGTCCATTTCCTCCATTGCCACTAGTCTGTGCTGTTCCTCCTGACCTATTGCTTGGAGAATCCACCTGACCAAGTGACCCATATCATCTTTAAGTACCTTTACTGACCCTGGCCCAGCAATTTAGCAGGGACTTGTACAGACAAGAAAGACATTACGAAGTAACACATAGTTTAACAAATACAGGAGATATATATATAAGATAAAATGCATTGTGACTGTAGGGTTTATTGGTATTTTGTGAACTGAAGTTCTAATACGTTCCAATGTGGGTGGATATATTATTTCTGTGCCACGCATTTGTATTTATAGAGTTGTACTTAAATAAAGTACCACTAGATTGCAGCCTTATGTTGTAATAATGATTATTTCTGAGTATTATTTAAGACACAGAACTGGAATATGTTAATAATTTCCAAATTGTTATTACTTATTCTCCATTCTAATTATGATCTAAAATATGATAGTGATCGCCAGTAAATATTCATTATTCTAGTTCAGGTACAAAGATGTGCACTAGCAACTCACCTGCCACAGTCCAATTTCCCTTGACAGGGCACTGTAGCGTCGGCGTCCCTGCCCTCTGCTAGGCAGGGACGCTGTTCCCCTCACCCCTCTGCTCCGGGTCCGTCTTCCTCCTCCCACTCTGCTGGTGGCGCGCGCTCCTTTCCGGCCACTGTGCTTAGGGCGCGCGCGCTCCCTTCCTCTTATAGGGGCGGCGCGCGTCCTCCTAAGTAGTCCCCGGCCAATGGCCGGAGGACTTCACCATATATAAGGCACCTCCTCCAAAATGGAGGTGCCCGAGCAATGTTGTTGCACTATTCACTACTCTGCTTCAGCCCTTAGGCTCCGTTTCCAGATACCTGCCAGATTCCTGCCAGCCTGCAGTCTGTCACCTGTCAGTCTGTCTATGGACCAGCCAGCCCGTTCACCTGGGGACGCTCACCTGTTTCCTGTCTGCTAGCCGTCCTGGAGGCTCCGCCGTCCGACAGTCTGTCCACCATCACCTGTCAGTCTGTCTATGGACCAGCCAGCCCATTCATCTGGGACACTCATCTGCTACCTGCCTGCTAGCCTACCGGGAGGCTCAGCCATCACAGGTCGTACCTTCCTGTTTGTCCAGAGACTGACCCGGTCACTTGCCGTGACTTCCTGCCTGTTTGTCCAGAGACTGCCCCGGTCACTTGCCGTGACTGTCTGCCTGTTTGTCCAGAGACTGCCCCGGTCACTTGCCGTGACTTCCTGCCTGTTCGTCCAGAGACTGCCCCGTCACTTGCCGTGACTTCCTGCCTGTTTGTCCAGAGACTGCCCCGTCACTTGCCGTGACTTCCTGCCTGTTTGTCCAGAGACTGCCCCGGTCACTTGTCGTGACTTCCTGCCCGTCTTCCCGGGGCGCCACCCGCTGCCTTACAAGGACCGCCTCCTTGTATAAAAGCTCAGAGGTTCCGCCTCCCAGACCCGTTACAGTTTGCTCGGGCCCTGGAACCCGGTGGCACCCAAACTCCCTCGCTCTCTGACCTGTGTCATGAACTGTCTCGTCAGAGGTCTCAACAGGAGTCCATCCTGGGTCACCTGCGGAATGTCAATTCCCACCTGGACACTCTGACTGCTTCACCAGCAACCACCGCTGGCGCCATGACTCGCAATCCGGCAGTTCCGCTGCTCACCAATTCCGTGGTTTCCGTTCCCGGACCTCGACTGTCAGCTCCTCCTCGTTTTGGAGGTGACCCTGCTCTGGCTCGGGGTTTCATTAACCAGTGCACCCTGCACTTTGAACTCCTGTCCCATCAGTTTAACTCCGACCGGGCCAAAATTGCCTTCATCATGTCCCATCTCACCGGGGAGGCTCTGGCCTGGCTAAATCCTCTTTGGGAGAGAGAAGACCCTCTGGTGTCCGACCTGCCTGCCTTTCTCTCGGCTTTCCAGAAGGTATTCGACGAACCCGGACGGAGGACCTCCTCCGCATCATCTCTGCTACGCCTCCGTCAGGGAAGTCTCACCGTGGGTCAATATGCCATACGGTTCCGTACCCTTGCCTCGGAGCTGGCCTGGGATAACGACTCTCTAATATCTGTCTTCTGGGAGGGTCTGTCCGGTCGTATTAAAGATGAACTTGCCGGTCGGGACATTCCTACCTCTCTCGATGACCTAATAACTCTTGCCAATCGAATTGATCTACGGTTCCAAGAGGCGCCAAAGAGGTCACCCGTGAGAGAAAGTTTCCTCGTCTAGCTCCTACTTTTCAGAAACCCGTAACTCCCCAGGTACACACTTCTGAGCCTATGCAGGTCGACCAGACCAAGATGGTCAAAGCCCGTCAGGACTTACGCCGTGCCGAGGGGAGTTGCTTCTACTGTGGCAGTAAGGAGCACCTGATCCGTACCTGTCCGGAGAGGTCGGGAAACGCCTGTGTCTAGGTTCGCTCGGAGAGGTCAACCTAGACAAAGATAAATCCTCTCCATCTCTGCTGCTGTCAGTCTCAATTCTCCTCGGGGAGAACCGTTATTTCGAACTAGCCCAACTTGACTCTGGAGCAGCCGGGAATCTTGTTTCACAGGCTCTGGTAGAAAAATACCGCATTCCTACTAAACCTCTGGTTGTACCAGTATCTGTCGCTGCTGTGGATGGGGGTCTCTTACCACGTCCCATCCAACTTATCACCGAATCCATAACTCTGCAGGTGGGTATGCTGCATACTGAGAGCATCTCTTTTCATGTTCTGCCTGGACTCTCTCACGCTTTCTTACTAGGTCTACCTTGGCTCCAAAAGCATGCACCCGTGCTCGACTGGCAGACTGGAGAGATCCTTCGCTGGGGACAAGACTGTCATAAAACATGTTTGGTTCCTATTCATCCCGTCCGTCCTTCTCCTACACCAACTAATCTACCTGGGCTCCCGATTCCATATTGGTCATTCGCTGATGTCTTTAATAAAAAGGAGGCAGAGACATTACCCCCTCACAGACCTTATGATTGCCCTATCGACCTGCTACCCGGTACTACGCCTCCCCGTGGGCGTATTTACCCATTGTCTGCTGCTGAGACCAGGTCGATGTCCGAATATATCGAGGAGAATTTGGCCAAGGGATTCATCCGGAAATCTACCTCCCCAGCGGGAGCAGGCTTCTTCTTCGTAAAAAAGAAAGACGGCTCTCTCCGTCCCTGTATAGACTACAGAGGTCTTAACCTGATCACGGTGAAGAATAAGTACCCCCTTTTTCTCATTCCAGAATTATTTGATCGTCTGAGGGGGCTAGAATCTTCACCAAACTGGATCTTCGTGGGGCATATAACCTAGTCCGTATCCGTCGGGAGATGAATGGAAGACGGCATTCAACACCCGGGACGGCCACTACGAGTATTTGGTGATGCCCTTTGGTCTCTGTAACGCTCCGGCAGTCTTTCAAGAGTTGGTCAATGACATCTTCCGGGACCTTCTCTACTCCTGCGTAGTGGTGTACCTGGACGACATCTTGGTCTTCTCTCCGGATCTCCAGTCTCACCGGAGGGACGTTCGTCAGGTTCTGCTCAGGCTCAGGCAGAATCACCTCTTCGCTAAATATGAGAAGTGCCTCTTTGAGCAGACTTCGCTTCCGTTTTTGGGCTACATCATTTCTCAGACAGGTCTGCGAATGGATCCGGAGAAACTATCTGCCATTGAGAAATGGCCCCGACCGGAGGGATTGAAGGCCATTCAGCGGTTCCTGGGCTTCGCCAATTATTACCGCCTCTTCATACCGCACTTCTCTTCCCGGACTGCTCCAATCTCCGTGCTCACCCGCAAGGACGCTAACCCCAAACAGTGGACGCCCGAAGCAGAGGAGGCCTTTCTTTCCTTAAAACAAGCCTTCTCTTCCGCTCCGGTGCTGCATCGCCCGGACGGCAACAAGCAGTTCTTCTTGGAGGTTGACGCTTCCTCCTCTGGAGCCGGAGCGGTACTTACTCAAAAATCTTATTCCGGGAGGATGGTAACTTGCGGCTTCTTCTCTAAACTCTTCTCCTCTTCCGAGCGCAATTATTCCATAGGAGACCGAGAGCTATTGGCCATCAAGCTGGCATTAGAAGAGTGGCGTTACCTACTCGAGGGGGCTCTTCATCCGGTAATCATTTACACTGATCACAAAAACTTGGCTTACCTCCAGCATGCTCAGAGACTTAACCCTCGCCAAGCCCGGTGGTCCTTGTTTTTTGCTCGCTTTGATTTTCTTCTACATTTTCGCCCGCAGACAAGAACATCAAGGCGGACGCCTTGTCTCGATCCTTCCTGGTGTCGGATCTCGAGGAGGAACCTAAACATATCATTGATCCCGCCAGAGTGATGCAGGTGGCTCCCGTGAGTCTAAATCGTCTCCCTCCTGGTAAGACGTTCCTATCGGTACCCGATCGAGAGAGGATCCTACACTGGGGTCATTCGTCTAAATTAGCTGGCCACGCCGGTCAGAAAAAGACCCTCCAGCTTATTACCCGGCATTACTGGTGGCCTACCCTGCACAAGGACGTAAAAGACTTTGTTTCTGCCTGTGCCTCCTGTGCCCGCAACAAAGTTCTGAGACACCTGCCTGCCGGCCGCCTCCTTCCGCTTCCGGTACCCGCTGCCCCCTGGCAGCATATAGCCATGGACTTCATAACTGACCTCCCCGTCTCTGCCGGTTGTACGGTCATTTGGGTGGTCGTTGACCGTTTTTCCAAGATGGCTCACTTTATTCCCCTGCCAGGTCTTCCGTCAGCACCCGAACTGGCTAAAGACTTTATCCGCCACATCTTCCGTCTTCATGGCCTGCCTCGTCACATTGTGTCGGATCGTGGGGTACAGTTCACCTCACGTTTCTGGAAAGCCACTTGTAAGTTGCTAGACGTCTCCCTGGATTTCTCCTCCGCTTACCACCCACAGTCCAATGGTCAAGTGGAGCGGATCAATCAGATTCTGACCAGTTACCTCCGGCACTTCGTTAATGCCCACCATTCTGACTGGGTGGATCTCCTGCCATGGGCCGAATTTTCTTACAACAATCACAAGAGCGAGTCTTCCTCCAAATCTCCGTTTTTTGTAGTCTTCGGTCAGCATCCTCGGATCCCTGTTCCCGTCTCCACCTCTGTGGACAATCCAGCTGCGGAATCTCTTGTTAACGAATTTTCCACCATATGGGAGAGTACCCGGTCCGCACTCATTCTGTCATCCGAGCGCATGAAGAAACATGCTGACAAAAAACGTCTGGATCCTCCTCAATTCCGTCCTGGGGATAAGGTCTGGCTCTCGTCCAAGTATGTCCGGCTCAAGATTCCTTCCTACAAGTTAGGTCCTCGGTTCATCGGTCCCCTGGAGGTCATCAGTCAGATCAACCCGGTGGCCTATAAATTGAAACTCCCGGCCAATTTGCGGATTCCTAATTCCTTCCATGTATCTCTCCTCAAACCGGTGGTACTTAACTCTTTTGTCAAGCCTACAGGTACGCTTCCTGCTCCAGTTTCTGCTGAAAACTAATTTGAGGTAGAGAACATTCTGGCCACCAAAAGGGTAAGGAGAAAGACCTATTTTCTGGTGGAATGGAAGGGGTTTGGTCCTGAGGAGAGAACGTGGGAGCCTCGGGAGAACATCCATGCCCCTCTCATCTTAGCTAAATTTCTCTCTGGCCTAAAAAAGGGGGGGCCTAAAGAGGGGGGGGTACTGTAGCGTCAGCGTCCCTGCCCTCTGCTAGGCAGGGACGCTGTTCCCCTCACCCCTCTGCTCCGGGTCCATCTTCCTCCTCCCGCTCTGCTGGTGGCGCGCGCTCCTTTCCGGCCACTGTGCTTAGGGCGCGCGCGCTCCCTTCCTCTTATAGGGGCCGCGCACGTCCTCCTAAGTAGTCCCCGGCCAATGGCCGGAGGACTTCACCATATATAAGGCACCTCCTCCAAAATGGAGGTGCCCGAGCAATGTTGTTGCACTGTTCACTACTCTGCTTCAGCCCTTAGGCTCCGTTTCCAGATACCTGCCAGATTCCTGCCAGCCTGCAGTCTGTCACCTGTCAGTCTGTCTATGGACCAGCCAGCCCGTTCACCTAGGGACGCTCACCTGTTTCCTGTCTGCTAGCCGTCCTGGAGGCTCCGCCGTCCGACAGTCTGTCCACCATCACCTGTCAGTCTGTCTATGGACCAGCCAGCCCGTTCATCTGGGGACGCTCATCTGCTACCTGCCTGCTAGCCTACCGGGAGGCTCAGCCATCACAGGTCGTACCTTCCTGTTTGTCCAGAGACTGCCCCGGTCACTTGCCGTGACTTCCTGCCTGTTTGTCCAGAGACTGCCCCGGTCACTTGCCGTGACTTCCTGCCTGTTTGTCCAGAGACTGCCCCGGTCACTTGCCGTGACTTCCTGCCTGTTCGTCCAGAGACTGCCCCGGTCACTTGCCGTGACTTCCTGCCTGTTTGTCCAGAGACTGCCCCGGTCACTTGCCGTGACTTCCTGCCTGTTTGTCCAGAGACTGCCCCGGTCACTTGTCGTGACTTCCTGCCCGTCTTCCCCGGGCGCCACCCGCTGCCTTACAAGGACCGCCTCCTTGTATAAAAGCTCAGAGGTTCCGCCTCCCAGACCCGTTACAGGCACCTTGTTGTTTATAGGGTCACTAATGCAATACTATGAGTTATTTTGTTCAAATATGATTTTATAGCCACTTCTAAAGGTGGGAATAGGAACTATAAAATAGAGTTTAGATTAAACTAGGAAGAATATTCAATAAATTAGATTAGCAAAATAAGAATACAGTAACAGGTCCTCTGTAAATTCCTGAACACAATTACATTTAGAATAACTAATAATTACTGGAGATCACTATCACATCCTACATCATAAGTAGAATGACAATAAATAATAAAAATTCAGAGATTGTTAATATACTCTAGTTTTGGTCTTCTTTGCCTTAAAAAACACTAAGCTTGAAATAATCATTATTACAGCATACGGGTGTCCTCTGGTGGTACTTAATTTATAGAAGCAGTCCCATGAAAATTTTTATTGGCTTATCCTATGTGACTGTACATGTAATGTTGGTGAATTAATATACGGTACTCACCAAACAGTATCTTCCCTGGATACCAGCACCGCTCTGGTTCTCTTCGCACTCACGAGACAATTATTCCAACTCGCTGAATCACCCTCAGGTTTATGTTAGAGCCAAAAGTCGCTTTTACAATGTAAGTCTATAGAACCTAGTTCTGATACTCCATAGACTTACTTTATAAAAGGCAACGTCCGACTCACATATAGGCCAGTGTCATCCGGAAAGTCAAAATAGTTGTCACGTGAGTGCGAAGAGGACCTGAGCGATGCTGGAAACCAGGGATGATGCCGATTGGTTAGTATATTATGGTAATTCACCTACACTTCATGTACACTCATACAGGATAAGCCAATGAAAAGTTTAATGAGAGTGCTTCTTTAAGTACAACATTATAGATACAAATCTATTATTTCCACCCACATTGGGAACATATTTGAACTTCAGTTCATAAAATATACAGAATCAGAGACAAGTAAGCCCTATAATGGACTATTATCTGATGGATCTCACGCAAAACTGACTATACGTATAACAATAGAGTGAAGGCTTCATTCTTAATCTTAAAGTGGGATGTAAGTTAAAGGAATATTTTACATTATTTAATATGGTATGTTTTGTTCAGGTGAAGGGAATTAATAGTTATAATTCTAGTTGTCCTAGGACAATAGGAGCTTAATTTACCCTCCACTGGGGACATTTTTTATTGAACTTTGATATGAAGGGTTGTGATCGCACCCACTGACTTGTGAGTGACATCCTGGTGAGTACATTCACACACTGCAAGGCAGGATGCATTGGGGATCACTCAGTGAGCAGGGGAAGTGATTACTGCACTCTCAGTGTGTAGAACAGTGATTGTCCATTACTATCAGCACCACTCAGATGAGTGAAGCGGAGCTGCTACAGGGGGAATAAAACTTCATTTTTGTCCTGCAGTTAAAACCTCCCATTACACTGCCACATATACAGTATTTAGAATGGTATTTGTGCCAGCAGATTAGCACTATAGCTCAAGGTAAATACCATTTTTCTCTCCTGTCAGGCTCCTTTAACCCCTTTACCCCTGAGGGTGGTTTGCACGTTAATAACCGGGCCAATTTTTACAATTCTGACCACTGTCTCTTTATGAGGTTATAACTCTGGAACGCTTCAACAAATGTTTGCGATTCTGAGAATGTTTTCTCGAGACATATTGTACTTCACGTTAGTGGTAAAATTTCTTTGATATAACTTGCGATTATTTTTGAAAAAAACGAAAACATGGCGAAAATTTTGAAAATTTTGCTATTTTCAAACTCTGAATTTTTATTCCCTTAAAACAGAGAAATATGTCACACAAAATAGTTAATAAATAACATTTCCCACATGTCTACTTTACATCAGCACAGTTTTGGAACCGACATTTTTTTTGTTAGGAAGTTATAAGGGTTAAAAGTTGACCAGTAGTGTTGAGCGATACGATAATGCAAATATAGGCTATCGGCCGATATTAGCTCTATCGGCCTTTCGATAATTCGTTTCGATATTTTCGTCTTATCGAATACCGGAATCGGAAGTTCCCATAATTCTTTGCGAGGCAATGTGATTTTAGTCAGCCAATGAGGAATCCTAAGAAGTGTGGGCACATCCTGTACTGCTGCGGTCATGTTAACTAATGGCATGGCTGTGATTGGATGCTGAAATGATGTCAGAATGCACTATAAAAGGCGCCGCCGCCATTTTAGCGTCACTGTGCTGTGAATTCAGTAAGGGACAGAACGCTGCTGTGCTGACTCTAGGGACAGTTAGAGATTGCGATTTAGTGTACTGTGCTGTAGGCAGGCTAGCGCCAACCGCTGTGTAAAGCTTCCTTTTGCCTGCAGTGTTGTTTTAACAGCTCTGCAAGGTGTGTGTGAGTGCAGGTGACGCTGCAGTTTGCTCTGCATGCAACGCTGTCTGTAGGCATCTGCACATGTCACTCACAGACTATTTTTTTTTTCCTTCAGTGTAATTCTTGCAGCTCCATGCAATTTAACTATTAGTGTGACGCACTTCCATCCGTATACAATACATTGGTTGCAAACACTATAGAAGTAGACAAAGGAGTAGCCTTTCACAGATTGTGGACAGTTGTGTTTCAGTGTTCACTTCAGTCTGTGTTTTTTATTTTTTGAGTGCACATCACGCTCCAGTTACTTGTTCAAGCACTGCTGCTTGTACTCTGCTGAGCTGTCTCAGTGCCTCATCCTTTTAAATTTCTCTCCAATTGGTTCTGCTCCATCCCATTTAAAATATAATCTATTAGTGTGACGCGCTTCCATCCGTATCCAATACATTGGTTGCAAACACTATAGAAGTAGACAAAGGAGTAGCCTTTCACAGATTGTGAACAGTTGTGTTTCAGTGTTCACTTCAGTCTCTGCGTAATAACCACACTTAGGCCTTATAACTTTTCTGACTTTCTTTATCAATCTACCAAGATGAAGAAGTCAGTGAGTAAGGCACGTGGTCGTGGCCGTGGAGTTTCAGCAGGAGAGGACGTGGGGATTCTGTGTCTGCTGCCGCCCTCAGTGACACAGCATCCACCATTTATCCCCTTGAGCGTTCCTTTATGCGCACTTTGGTAGGAGCTCGGCGTGCCCCCCTGCTGCGGGAAGAACAAATTGAAGCCGTTGTTGGTTGGATGGCAGCCAATGCATCGACTTCAATTCCTTCCACCTCCTCTCAGGAACACAACACTGTTGAGCAACCATCTGTCTGTTCACCGCCTGTCAAATTGCCAAGGCAGTCGAGAGTTCTGTACAGGAGCCAGCTGAGTCTCTGCTTCTGTTCTCAGAATCTGTTGGCTCGCAAACACGGGCACAGGCAAGCA
This sequence comes from Oophaga sylvatica, assembly GCA_033576555.1. Classification (NCBI taxonomy): domain Eukaryota; kingdom Metazoa; phylum Chordata; class Amphibia; order Anura; family Dendrobatidae; genus Oophaga; species Oophaga sylvatica. Next base: position 137,858,960 of record JARQOD010000009.1, on the reverse strand, counting down.
GCATTCTGCAATTTGAAGAAGAGGGAGTATGCAGTGATGCGCAACAGCTGTGTCTCTCTCAATCTGAAGAGGCGGGTGAGCCAGTGCCGATGGACAGCACACCGCAGAACGCATGTTATGATGATGATGAGACTCAGGTGCCAGGTTTTGTGGAGCATGGTGCTGCCCAGACCATCCAACAGCAGCAGGTGTTGGAAGAGGGTAGTGGAGATGATGAAGTCCGAGACCCAACATGGCGTGAGCAACAGGAAGGTGGTGGGAGCAGCTCTGAGGAAGAGATTGTCCCAACGGTACAAAGAGGAGGGAGAGGTAGGCTGCAGACTCGCTTGCCTGTAGCCTCCAGTTTGGCACCTGTTGGGAGCAGTTCTCTTAGAACTGTCAAAATTGGCGCTCCCATGACTTGCACTGCGTGGTCCTTTTTTTTTTGACAGACTTGTACATGATATTTGCTATGTTCAATGCAAGCTGTGTAAGCAAAAAGTTAAAAGAGGTAAAAATAGCAGGAACCTGAATACCACAAATATGTGGACACATGTACGGACAAAGCAGTAGCTGAGTTCCAAAGACACACTGGAGATGTAGGCCAACCTACAGCAGCACCTACATCTTTAGGTCATGTTCGAGCCTCTACCTCCAGCTCTCACACACCTGTTTCGGCTTCCTCACAGGATCTCCATGGAAGAACCTCGGTCACTGTTGTCCATAGAGAAACTGTTATTCCACCCACTGCAGCAAGTTCACAGTCATCGTCACACTCCCAGAACAAAAAACAGCCATCGGTAACACAGGCATGGGATAAAAGACGGCCATACTCGGCAAACCATCCACGAGCACAGGTTCTGAATGCTTGCCTTGCAAAACTCCTGTCCCTTGAAATGCTGTCATTCAGGCTGGTGGAGACTGACAGTTTCAGGAACTTTATGGCATTGGCAGTCCCACAATATAATGTGCCAAGCCGATTTTATTTCAGCAGGCAAGCTGTCCCTGCTCTGCAAAAACATGTCGAGGGAAACATTAAACATGCGCTACTAAACGCCGTCAGTAGCAGGGTCCACCTGACCACCGATGCGTGGACCAGTACCCATGGCCAGGGACGATACCTTTCCCTCACTGCCCATTGGGTCAATGTTGTGGAGCCGGGTACAGATCTTGCCAGTGGCGCTGTACGTGTTCTGCCAACTCCAAGGATTGCAGGAATCCAGTCTGTGCACATTGATTCCTCCTCCTACTCCAGTTCCTCAGAATCATCGCTGCACGAGCCATCACGGTATACCTCCACATGGACCCGTGAACGCTTACCTGTTGCGACCGATATGAGCACAGCCGTGGCCAAACGTCAACAGGCCGTATTGAAATTAATTCCCATGGGGAATCGAAGCCACACAGCGCAGGAGCTCTGGGATGCCATCAAGCAGGAGAGCGATGTGTGGTTTTTGTCAGCTAATCTCTAGCCAGGCTTGGTAGTGTGTGACAATGGCCGAAATCTGGTGGCAGCTCTGGGCCTTGGCAACCTCACTCACATACCATGTCTGGCACATGTGCTGAACTTGGTCGTGCAGAGTTTTTTGAGGGACTATCCAGATCTTGATGCACTGCTGCACAAGGTCCGCCTAGAGTGCGCTCACTTGCGACGTTCCAGCATGGACAGATCGCGCATTGCAGCTCTGCAAGTCAGATTTCGCCTTCCTGAACATCGCATCATATGTGACGTACCCACCAGGTGGAATTCCACGTTACATATGTTGGAGCGGTTGTGTGAGCAGCAGCCAGCAGTAATGGAGTATCAGCAGCAACAGGCGCAATCAACTCGCAATTTGCGCCGTTCACACTTCACCACTACTGAGTGGGCCTCTATGAAGGACATCTGCGACGTTTTGCGGGCATTTGATGTCTCAACGCGGATGGCGAGTGCAGATGATGCACTAGTCAGCATGACTGTCCCCCTTATCTGCCTGCTTCAGAAATCACTGAAAGCACTAAAGGAAGAGGTTTTGGAAGAGGTGGAGGATGAGGAGTCACAAATTCAATTACCTTCAGGACAGTCAGCGCAACGTGGTTCCTCACAAAGGGCTGGGCAGGGCTCACTTTGTGAGGAGGATGAGGAGGAGGAGGAGTTAATGGAGGAGGAAGAAATCCCTACAGAGGGAGGTACACAACGCTCTAGTCAGTATGTAGAGCGAGGGTGGGGTGATGCAGAGGAGACAGAGATGACGCCTCTTCCAGAGGACAGCCTTTGTTGGCCAGTTGGGAGTCTGCAGCACATGGTTGATTTCATGCTTCAGTGCCTGAGAAACGACCGCCGCATCACCCACATTCTCACCACGTCAGATTATTGGGTGTACACCCTCCTAGACCCTCGCTACCGGGACAATTTACAAACCCTCATCACACCGGTGAACCGGGACCGTAAAATGCAGGAGTACCAAGACACACTGGTGCAATCCATACTGTTGTACATTCCAGCCGAGAGAGGTGCTGCTGCTGCTGCTACTGCTTTACAAAGCAGCTCTGTGCGTCGAGGCAGTGTAGACACCTCTACAACAAGAGGGATCAGAAGCAGCGCCTCTGCACAGGGCAAGAACTGTATGTTACAAATGTGGCAAAGTTTTGTGACAGCGCCAGCAAGGTCTACACCATCCGAGACGGCTCCAGTCACCAGGAAGAAACGTTTCCGTAAGATGGTGACAGACTACTTGGCTTTCCCTCTAAGTGTACTCCCAGATGCCTCTTCCCCTTTCAAATTTTGGGTCTCTAAGTTGGATACATGGCCAGAGCTTAGCCAGTATGCATTGGAGGTGCTGGCTTGCCCTGCTGCCAGTGTATTATCTGAGCGTATCTTTAGTGCTGCAGGTGGTGTAGTAACAGACCGTCGCATGCGACTATCCTCAGAGAATGTAGATTGGCTTACTTTTCTGAAAATGAACAAGGCATGGATCTCACCTGAATTTGCCTGTCCGTTTTCAGATTAAATAACTGTTTGGCAACGTTTTCCATGTCTCCTGTTATGTTCATCTTTCTACCACCTGAACTCTACTCCCTGGGCTACAACACCGCCATTTGTTGCTCGTAAGTAATTGGCAGGGGTACTGACTCCTGGCCAGCCTGGTTACAGCACGACAGCTGTTTCCTGGCAGTGTGAACGTCAATTATCCTCCAATAAGTTGTGCTGTCGTGTTGCATTCGGGTTAGCCGACTCTATGGTGCCTGCAGTTTAGGTGATTCCTATGTGTGCTGTGGGATATGTAAATAAAGGCGGTTTCCATTGTGACAATAGGATAAGCACCCACTGTAGGACTGTGTGATTCGGTAACTGCGGACGGCTTGCGTCCTGTCAACTTACATTTTCATGGGTGCGTTCTTCTACCCGTCCGGGGTCCAGTACCGTCAAGTGGTTCTCTCCAGTGCCTTTGGCCTAGGTGCCTCCATCTCCGTATCCGAGTTCCAGCAACGTCTGCTGGTCCTTGGTAGTGCTTTGGAGCACAGGTACCTCCTGCTTAGTAACCATGTCACAGTAACGTCAGCTGGTACTCGGTTGTGACATTGCCTCTTTTCCTTCTGCTACCCGTCCGGGGTCCAGTACCGTCAAGTGGTTCTCCCCAGTGCCTTTGGCCTAGGTGCCTCCATCTCCGTATCCGAGTTCCAGCAACGTCTGCTGGTCCTTGGTAGTGCTTTGGAGCACAGGTACCTCCTGCTTAGTAACCGTGTCACAGTAACGTCAGCTGGTACTCGGTTGTGACATTGCCTCTTTTCCTTCTGCTACCCGTCCGGGGTCCAGCACAGTCAGCTGGTCCTCGTTACTTCCATTGTCTCTTGCTCCATCTGATACCCGTCAGGGTTCCAGTAACGTCAGCTGTTTCTCGGAAATTAGACGACATTAAAGACCACCCAGAAGAAGATGACGACAACAAGGACGACGAGCATGAAGCCAACCAGCCTGAACACCATCACAAAGAAAAAATAAAAGATTACCCAGAAGAAGATCACCAACAGGACAAAGAAGGTTAAGACAAACTACAAGATACAGAACAAGAGACAGAAGAACAATAAGCAAAAGATCAAAAAGCAGAAGAACATGAAGTATAAGACCAAAATGAAGAGCAAAATATATGCTCTAAATTCTAAGCAGAAGAAGACTAAGCAGTGTATGGGGGTGAGTCCGTTCCTCCTCGTGGTGCCCCTGGAAAATGCCTGCTGCTGCAGGCTAAACTGAACACGGACAAATACTGTTGTAATTTAAATCTTTTGTGACAGCAAGAACGGAAGGATGAACAATTCATACTTTTACAGATTACAAGTACAGGAATCTCTGTCACAAATAAGAATATGATGAAGAAGATGAAGAGGAAGAAGATGAAGAATTTGAATATGAAGAAGATTAATTAGTTTAATAATAACAATATGAGTAATGTAAACAAAAACATGAATAGCAAGAAGTTTAAGAAGAAGATTAAGAAGGTGAAGATGAAGAATAATTTGATGAGAAAGATGATGCTGCTGCTGAAGATTATGAAGGAGAAAGTGTGGCACTGGTAAAAGTTAAAAAGGTGAAGAGCATGGAAGTTGTGAAACATACATATTTGCCAAAATAGAAAAAAGGTTAACAACATTGTCAATTTGTTAGTCAATCCAAACGTATTTCCAAAAAAATATACAGGTCCTTCTCAAAAAATTAGCATATAGTGCTAAATTTCATTATTTTCCATAATGTAATGATTAAAATTAAACTTTCATATATTTTAGATTCATTACACACCAACTGAAATTTTTCAGGTCTTTTATTGTTTTAATACTGATGATTTTGGCATACAGCTCATGAAAACCCAAAAATCCTGTCTCAAAAAATTAGCATATCAAGAAAAGGTTCTCTAAACGAGCTATTACCCTAATCTTCTGAATCAACTAATTAACTCTAAACACATGCAAAAGATTCCTGAGGCTTTTAAAAACTCCCTGCCTGGTTCATTACTCAAAACCCCCATCATGGGTAAGACTGCCGACCTGACTGATGTCCAGAAGGCCATCATTGACACCCTCAAGCAAGAGGGTAAGACCCAGAAAGAAATTTCGGAACAATTAGGCTGTTCCCAGAGTGCTGTATCAAGGCACCTCAATGGGAAGTCTGTTGGAAGGAAACAATGTGGCAGAAAACGCTGTACAGCGAGAATAGGTGACCGGACCCTGAGGAAGATTGTGGAGAAGGACCGATTCCAGACCTTGGGGGACCTGCGGAAGCAGTGGACTGAGTCTGGAGTAGAAACATCCAGAGCCACTGTGCACAGGCGTGTGAGGGAATTGGGCTACAGGTGCCGCATTCCCAGGTAAAGCCACTTTTGAACCAGAAACAGAGAAGCAGCACTGGGCTACAGAGAAGCAGCACTGGACTGTTGCTAAGTGGTCCCAAGTACTTTTTTCTGATGAAAGCAAATTTTGCATGTCATTCGAAAATCAAGGTGCCAGAGTCTGGAGGAAGACTGGGGAGAAGGAAATGCCAAAATGCCTGAAGTCCAGTGTCAAGTACCCACAGTCAGTGATGGTGTGGGGTGCCATGTCAGCTGCTGGTGTTGGTCAACTGTGTTTCATCAAGGGCAGGGTCAATGCAGCTAGCTATCAGGAGATTTTGGAGCACTTCATGCTTCCATCGGCTGAAATGCTTTATGGAGATGAAGATTTCATTTTTCAGCACGACCTGGCACCTGCTCACAGTGCCAAAACCACTGGTAAATGGTTTACTGACCATGTATTACTGTGCTCAATTGGCCTGCCAACTCTCCTGACCTGAACCCCATAGAGAATCTGTGGGATATTGTGAAGAGAAAGTTGAGAGACGCAAGACCCAACACTCTGGATGAGCTTAAGGCTGCTATCGAAGCATCCTGGGCCTCCATAACACCTCAGCAGTGCCACAGGCTGATTGCCTCCATGCCACGCCGCATTGAAGCAGTCATTTCTGCAAAAGGATTCCCGACCAAGTATTGAGTGCATAACTGAACATTATTATTTGATGTTTTTTTTTTTATTTTGTTTTAAACACTTTTATTTTATTGGACGGATGAAATATGCTAATTTTTTGAGACAGGATTTTTGGGTTTTCATGAGCTGTATGCCAAAATCATCAGTATTAAAACAATAAAAGACCTGAAAAATTTCAGTTGGTATGTAATGAATCTAAAATATATGAAAGTTTAATTTTAATCATTACATTATGGAAAATAATGAAATTTAGCACTGTATGCTAATTTTTTGAGAAGGACCTGTATATTAATGCTATTCCAATGCATTGGGTTAAACATGTATGCCTTTATTGTCTCCTCAACCTCCCCAATACATTCTCCATTAGTCTTTGTTGTTTTCCTTCATGTACAATTAACCAACAAGGCAAGAATGTTTTTTTTTAATTTCGATATTTTGTTCCCATAGACTTACATTGGACTTCCGCAATCGGAATCGGATATCGACGATATTTAGTGCTATCGGCGATACAATTTCGATACGATATTTTTAGATATCGAGCAATATCGCTCAACACTATTGACCAGCGATTTCTCATTTTTACAACAAAATTTTCAAAGCCATTTTTTTTAGGGACCAACTCATATTTGAAGTCACTTTGAGGGGTCTATATGGCAGAAAATACCCAAAAGTGACACCATTATAAAAACTGCACCCCTCAAGGTACTCAAAACCACATTCAAGAAGTTTATTAACCCTTCAGGTGCTTCACAGGAGCTGAAGCAACGTGGAAGGAAAAAATTGACATTTAACATTTTAGTCACAAAAATGATATTTTACAAACTTTTTTTATTTTCACAAGGGTAAAAGGAGAAAATGGACAGAAAAAGTTGTTGTGCAATTTCTCCTGAGTACGCTGATACCCCATATGTGGGGGAAAACCACTGTGTGGGCGCATGGCAGGGCGTTTGACTTTTTCAAACCAAAATTGGCTAGAATTGAGATTGGACGCCATGTCACGTTTGGAGAGCCCCTGTTGTGTCTAAACAGTGGAAATCCCCCACAAGTGACACCATTTTGGAAACTAGACCCCCTAACGAACTTATCTACAGTCATGGCCAAAAGTTTTGAGAATGACACAAATATTAATTTTTACAAAGTTTTCTGCTTCACTTTTTCTAATGGCAATTTTAATATACTCCGGAATGTTATAAAGAGTGATCAGCTTAACAGCAATTACTTGCAAAGTCAATATTTTGCTAGAAAATGAACTTTATCCCCCAAAGCACATTTCAACATCATTGCAGCCCTGCCTTAAAAGGACCAGCTAACCTCTTTTCAGTGATTGCTCCATTAACACAGGTGTGGGTGTTGATGAGGACATGGCTGGAGATCAATCTGTCATGATTAAGTAAGAATGACACCACTGGACACTTTAAAAGGAGGCTGGTGCTTGGCATCATTGTTTCTCTTCTGTTAACCATGGTTATCTCTAAAGAAACACGTGCAGTCATCATTGCAATGCGCAAAAATGGCCTAACAGGGAAGAGTATCACAGCTAGAAAGATTGCACCTCAGTCAACAATCTATCGCATCATCAAGAACTTCAAGGAGAGAGGTTCCATTATTGCCAAAAAGGCTCCAGGGCACCCAAGAAAGACCAGCAAGCACCAGGACCGTCTCTTAAAAGTGTTTCAGCTGCGGGATCGGGCTACCAGCAGTGCAGAGCTTGCTCAGGAATGGCAGCAGGCAGGTGTGAGTGCATCTGCACGCACTGTGAGGCGGAGACTCTTGGAGCAAGGCCTGGTCTCAAGGAGGGCAGCAAAGAAGCCACTTCTCTCCAGAAAAAGCATCATGGACAGACTGATATTATGCAAAAGGTACAGGCAGTGGACTGCTGAGGACTGGGGTAAAGTTATTTTCTCTGATGAATCCCCTTTTCGATTGTTTGGGACATCAGGAAAATGCCTCATTCGGAGAAGACAAGGTGAGCACTACCACCAGTCTTGTCTCATGCCAACTGTTAAGCATCCTGAAACCATTCATGTGTGGGGTTGCTTCACAGCCAAGGGAATCGGCTCTCTCACAGTCTTGCCTAAAAACACAGCCATGAATAAAGAATGGTACCAGAATGTCCTCCAAGAGCAACTTCTCCCAACCCTCCAAGAGCAGTTTGGCGATCAACAATGCCTTTTCCAGCATGATGGAGCACCTTGCCATAAAGCAAAGGTGATAATTAGTGTTGAGCGATACGATAATGCAAATATCGGCTATCGGCCGATATTAGCTCTATCGGCCTTTCGATAATTCGTTTCGATATTTTCGTCTAATCGAATACTGGAATCGGATTTGTCACTGTCACTGTGAGTGTCCGTCGGTCGGGTCTGTCACTGTCAGTGTCCGTCGGTCGGGTCTGTCAGGAGTCAGCGGCACTTACCTGGCAGAAGATCTCCGGCGGTCACGTCCTGGACTGCTTCATGGCCGCCATCCTCTTCTCCCCGGCGGTCACATGCAGTTTCTCATGATAACTGCAGTGACTGCTGGGTAATCCCGGCCGTAAAGCAGTCAGTCCGATGACGTCACCGCCGGGGAAGCAGGTAATCAGCTGTGCTGCGCCGGGATGTCAGGCTCTGCCTGTCATTGCGATGTAGCAGAGCTGGATCGTCGTGGGACTGTCGTTACTATGGACTGCGTCGGACAGGTGGTATACTGTTGGTTTGTTTTTTTTCTTTTTTTACAGGAGATCGATGGCGTCGCAGGAATGAGAGTACAATAAAAGAAATGAAAACTGTGTTGTCTCTTTTATTTCATTAAAATACTTTTTTCTTGCTTTGTCTTTTTTTTATGCATTTAATAACTTTGGGATTAATAATGGATCGGTGTCTTATTGACGCCTCTCCATTATTAACCGGGCTTATTGTCACCGTGCAATCAACGGTGACATTAACCCCTTATTACCCCGCTTGCCACTGCTACAGGGCAAGTGGGAAGAGCCGGGTAAAGTGCCACAATTGGCACATCTTTTGATGCGCCAAATGTGGGGCTGCTGTAGCCTGGTATTATCAGGCTGTTGAGGGCCAAAATCCATGGGCCTTGACAGTCTTTTAATACCATTTAATAGCATTTTACTTGGCTGGTTAACAAAAATAGGGGGACCCCTACGCCGTTTTTTTTTTCGAGGGGATCCCCTATTTTTGTTAACCAGCCAAGCTAAGCAGACTGCTGTGGCCTGGTATTATCAGGCTTGCAAGGTCCATGGATATTGGATCCTTACCAGCCTGAAAAACCAGGCCTCAGCGGTCTGCTTCATTTGGCTGGTTAACAAAAATAGGGGAACCCCACGCCAATTTTTTTCGAGGGGATCCCCTATTTTTGTTAATCAGCCAAGATATGCAGACTGCTGTGGCCTGGTATTATCAGGCTGGCAAGGTCCATGGATCTTGGCTCCTTAACAGCCTGAAAATCCAGGCCTCAGCGGTCTGCTTCATCTGGCTGGTTAACAAAAATAGGGGGGACCCCACGCCATTTTTTTTTGAGGGAATCCCCTATTTTTGTTAACCAGTTCCCTCTGACGTCACTGATTGTGTCCCTGGCTGACCTGAAGTGAAAGTGGAAAGCAATCAATTAAGCTTTCCACTTCCTCTCCTGTCAGGCAGGAGAGGAACTCATTCATTTGGGGGTTTACTGTGAGGCTGCAGCATTAGCTGCGGTCCCTGCAGTAAACATTAACCCTTTCTGATGGATTACACCGTGGGACCTGACTGTACATCGGATTGGTAAGAATAATTTTGCTTTATTATTTTATTTTTATTACAGGAAATGGTTTTAGCAGGTAAATAAAATATGGTCAAAAACTGTGTGATTATTTCATTAAACTTCTTTTTTATTAAAGTGTGTGTGTGTTGATTTTTCTTTCATACAATAGGATTAATAATTGATAGTTGTCTGATTGACAGCTCTCAATTATTAACCTGGCTTAAAGTGACCTTTCAATTGCAAGGTCATTTTAACCCCTTATTAACCCATTCGCCACCGCTACAGGGCAATGGGAATAAACGGGCAAAGTGCCAGAAAGGGCAAATCTAATTAGAGATTTGCCCTTTCTGGGGTGTCTGGGGGCAGATGTTAGTAGCCGGGGGGGGGCCAAAAATAATGGTCCCTCTCTGGGCTATTATTATCTGCCCCCACTCACTGGCTTTGTCTGTCTGGTTGCGAAAATAGGGCGGGAGCCCACGCATTTTTTTTCAGCAATTTTACACCTCATATATATATATACATGTCATTGAATTTGTGACACATATATATATATTTATATTTATAGTTCATACACTTCTACATAGTATAATAGCTGCTAATTCAATTGCCGGCTTTTGTGAAAATGCAGAACCCGACATGAAATGACACTTGGTTTACATAGAGTTAACCATGTCTTTTCATGTAGTTTGATATCTGATTTGCACAAACAATTACATGAGTGTAAGTGTGCAAAATTTCACACCTGTAGGGGTTAATTAAAGGTGTAAATTCGTAGCAAAAAAGTCCGTTTTTTTTACAACGAATTTACACCTTTAATTAACCCCTACAGGTGTGAAATTTTGCACACATAGACTGATGTAATTGTTTGTGCAAATCAGATTGCAAACGACATGAAAAGACATGGTTAACCCTATGTACACCAAGTGTCATTTCATGTCGGGTGCTTCTGTCTTTTCACAGAAGCCGGCTTTACCCGGCAATTGAATCAGAGGATATTTTACTATGTAGAAGTGTATAAACTATACATATATGTATATATATATGTCACAATGACATGTATATATATATATATATATATATATATATATATATATATGTATTCTATGTGTGTATATTTAGTGTTACAAGGAAATAAAGGTTTTTTTTAGTTGCGATATTTTGTTCCCATAGACTTACATTGGACTTCCGGTATCGAAATCGGATATCGACGATATTTAGTGCTATCGGCGATACAATTTCGATACGATATTTTTAGATATCGAGCACTATCGCTCAACACTAGTGATAATTAAATGGCTCAGGGAACAAAACATAGAGATTTTGGGTCCATGTTGTGGAAACTCCCCAGATCTTAATCCCATTGAGAACTTGTGGTCAATCATCAAGAGACGGGTGGACAAACAAAAACCTAAAAATTCTGACAAAATGAAAGCATTGATTGTGCAAGAATGGACTGCTATCAGTCAGGATTTGGTCCAGAAGTTGATTGAGAGCATGCCAGGGAGAATTGCAGAGGTCCTGAAGAAGAAGGGTCAACACTGCAAATATTGACTTGCTGCATTAACTCATTCTAACTGTCAATATAAGCTTTTGTTACTCATATGTTTGCAATTATATTTCTGTCTGTGATAAAAACATCTGTCAAACACACACATAAAAACCAGAGGGCAGCAGATCATGTGAAAATATAATATTTGTGTCATTCTCAAAACTTTTGGCCATGACTGTAGATCTGTTGTGAGCACTTTGAACCCCCAAGTGCTTCACACAAGTTTATAATGCCCGGGCATGAAAATAAAAAATCCTATTTTTTCCCACAAAAAATGATCTTTTAGTCACCAATTTTTTATTTTCCCAAGGGTAACAGGAGAAATTAGACCACAAAAGTTGTTGTCCAATTTGTCCTGAGTATGCTGATACCCCATATGTGGGGGGAACCACTGTTTGGGCCCACGGCAGTGCTCAGAAAGGAAGGAGCGCCATTTGACTTTTTCCAACCAAAATTGGCTGGAATTGAGATTGGACACCATGTCGCATTTGGAGAGCCCCTGATGTGCCTAAACAGTGGAAATCCCCCACAAGTGACACCATTTTGATAACTAGACCCCCTAAGGAACTTATCTAGATCTGTTGTGAGCACTTTGAACTCCCAAGTATTTCACTAAAGTTTATAATGCCTGGGTGTGAATAAAAAAATTTCCCCATGGAAATTGGACCTTAAAAGTTGTTGTCCAATTTGTCCTGAGTACGCCGATACCCCATATGTGGGGGGGAAGAACTGTTTGGGAGCATGGCAGGGCTTGGAAAGGATGTAATGACGTTTTGGAATGCAGACGTTGATGGGTGTCATGTTCCGTTTGCAGAGCCCCAGAGAGGGCCGGCATCAGCACCCAGCATACCCGGGCAAGTGCCGGGGCCCTGAGCAGGCGGGGGGCCCACTCACCTTCGGGCACCCCGGCGCCCGTTAGCGGAGGAGAGCGGTGCCAGCACCGCCACTGGCCCCCCCCGCTTGTTCAGGGCCCCGGCAGCTGGCACAATACTTACCTCTCCCCGTTCCTCTGCAGCTCCGGGCTCCAGGGGGCCTTTGCATGGCGCCCGCACTTCCTCTCACAGCAGCGCCACTGGATGAGGTCATCATTCAGCGGCCGGCTGTGGCAGAGAGAGAAAGCGCGGGCACCGGTGATGCTGCGGTAGTGCCTGCGGTGCGGACGCCGGACAGGTAAGATTTGGTGTGTGTGTGTATGTGCAGACAGGTGAATGTTGCTGTGTCTGTGTGTAGGTGGAGGAGAGGGCAATGATGTGGAGAAGGCCATTATGGAGGTGATGGGGAGAAGGCAATGATGGGGGTGATGGGGAGAAGTCATTGATGGAGGTGATGGGGAGAATGCATTGATGGAGGTGATGGGGAGAAGGCCATGATGGAGGTGATGGGGAGAAGGCCATGATGGAGGTGGTTGGGAGAAGGCAATGATGGGGTGATGGGGAGAAGGCAGTGATAGAGGTGATGGGGAGAAGGCATTGATGAGGTGATGGGGAGAAGGCCATGATGGTGGTGATGGGGAGGTGATACGGCCTCTCCGGAGCCATAACAGTGCAGAGCGCAGCACAGTGCAGAGGATGGCTCCATATTTTGTATAGAGCATTATAGGGGGACCAGTATCCTGTATGGAGCAATTTATGTGGTCCAGTATTCTGTATGGGACATTATATTGGGTCCAGTATTCTGTATGGAGCATTATATGGTGGATGGGGGGTGACATCCTGCATGGGGTATTATATGGGTGATGAGGGGGAGACTATGTTGTGCCCATACTATTGTATGGAGGACTGTACTGTCCGGTCTGTACTGTGCGCTGTGAGAATTCTGCAGTTTCTGAGCTATTGTAGAATTTACAATAGATATCAGTCATGTAATGTAAGAAGTGAAGTATTTGGCACTGTACTATAGCCATATTTCTCTGCTGTATCTGTGCATCATGAATCGTGGTCTGTGTTAAAGGGGCCCATTGAGACACTTTCACCCGGGGCCCATAAAAACCGGGAGCCGGCCCTGGCCCCAGATGTGCCTAAACAGTGGAAACCCCCCACAAGTGACCCCATTTTGGAAATTAGACCCCCTAATGAACTTATCTAGATCTGTGGTGGGCACTTTGAACCCCCAAGTGCTTCACACAAGTTTATAATGCCCGGGCATGAAAACAAAAAATCCTATTTTTTTTCCCACAAAAATGATCTTTCAGTCACCAATTTTTTATTTTCCGAAGGGTAACAGGAGAAATTGGACCCCAAAAGGTGTTGTCCAATTTGTCCTGAGTACTTTGATACCCCATATGTGGAGAAAACTACTGTATGGGCACACGTCAGGGCTCGGAAGGGAAGTAGTGATGTTTTGGATTGCAGACTTTGATGGAATGGTCTGCGGGCATTGTCAGAGGAGGGATTTCTAAACCTACTCAGGTTTTTCTATCTTATGGGTACCCACGCAATTTAGCAATAATCAGAGAGACACACTGCTCGTTGTCTTTCCAAATAGTCTCTAAAGTTTATTGACAGGGTGATCTTTTATAGTACAAGATCAAAGGAAATGAGGTTACATAACAATTGGCATAAAGAATAGGGAGTTACACAAAAAACTACACAATAAGTTGTCATATGCATCCTGGGACACAAGATTAATCAGATGACCAAATATGGGGGTGCTTCCTTATTTGAATGTGTTCTAGTTCAATAGTTCAATTTCTCAAGGAAATCTGGCTAAACAGATGCCAATTTTTGGGTGTTTACTGTCTATCTTACTTAAAATTTGGAAACAACAACATGTCCTTCACAATTTCTGGGAATTGTAGGAACTGACCACAAGCCATAAGAATGTCAAAAATGTTAAGCTGTAGACAGATGATAACCAGATCATAGGTTATTCCATCATCAAACTATTTCTTGGTATTTTATTCAATTTTAGAGAACTGAAATTAACCACTTCTTTCACAGCGTCATGTCGCGTTTGGAGAGCCCCTGATGTGCCTAAACAAAAATGATACTTTTGCCACCAATTTTTTATTTTCTAAAGGGTAACAGAAGAAATTGGACCTCAAGAGTTATTGTGCAATTTGTCCTGAGTACGCTGATACCCCATATGTGGAGGTAAACTACTGTTTGGGCGCATGGCAGAGCTCAGAAGGGAAGGAGCACCATTTGACTTTTTCAACACAGAATTGGCTGGAATTGAGATCAGACGTCATGTCATATTTGGAGTGCCCCTGATGTGCCTAAACGGTGGAAGCACGGCCGATCGCATGGGACGTACTATCCCGTCCATGGTCATACGAGCCCAGGTACCATGGACGGAATAGTATGTCCGATGTCAGAAAGGGGTTAATGTCCCCCAAATCTCAATTGACCTAGTACTATACTGTGATGTTTAAGCATTAGTTTATTTTTATAAACAGAATATACAGTCATGGCCAAAAGTTTTGAGAATGACACAAATATTAATTTTTACAAAGTCTACTGCTTCACTTTTTCTAATGGCAATTTGCATATACTCCAGAATGTTATAAAGAGTGATCAGCTTAACAGCAATTACTTGCAAAGTCAATATTTGGCTAGAAAATGAACTTTTCCCCCAAAACACATTTCAACATCATTGCAGCCCTGCTTAAAAGGACCAGCTAACCTCTTTTCAATGATTGCTCCATTAACACAGGTGTGGGTGTTGATGAGGACATGGCTGGAGATCAATCTGTCATGATTAAGTAAGAATGACACCACTGGACACTTTAAAAGGAGGCTGGTGCTTGGCATCATTGTTTCTCTTCTGTTAACCATGGTTATCTCTAAAGAAACACGTGCAGTCATCATTGCAATGCACAAAAATGGCCTAACAGGGAAGAGTATCGCAGCTAGAAAGATTGCACCTCAGTCAACAATCTATCGCATCATCAAGAACTTCAAGGAGAGAGGTTCCATTGTTGCCAAAAAGGCTCCAGGGCACCCAAGAAAGACCAGCAAGCGCCAGGACCGTCTCTTAAAAGTGTTTCAGCTGCGGGATCGGGCTACCAGCAGTGCAGAGCTTGCTCAGGAATGGCAGCAGGCAGGTGTGAGTGCATCTGCACGCACTGTGAGGCGGAGACTCTTGGAGCAAGGCCTGGTCTCAAGGAGGGCAGCAAAGAAGCCACTTCTCTCCAGAAAAAACATCATAGACAGACTGATATTCTGCAAAAGGTACAGGCAGTGGACTGCTGAGGACTGGGGTAAAGTTATTTTCTCTGATGAATCCCCTTTTCGATTGTTTGGGACATCAGGAAATGCCTCATTCGGAGAAGACAAGGTGAGCGCTACCACCAGTCTTGTCTCATGCCAACTGTTAAGCATCCTGAAACCATTCATGTGTGGGGTTGCTTCTCAGCCAAGGGAATCGTCTCTCTCACAGTCTTGCCTAAAAACACAGCCATGAATAAAGAATGGTACCAGAATGTCCTCCAAGAGCAACTTCTCCCAACCCTCCAAGAGCAGATTGGCGATCAACAATGCCTTTTCCAGCATGATGGAGCACCTTGCCATAAAGCAAAGGTGATAACTAAATGGCTCAGGGAACAAAACATAGAGATTTTGGGTCCATGGCCTGGAAACTCCCCAGATCTTAATCCCATTGAGAACTTGTGGTCAATCATCAAGAGACGGGTGGACAAACAAAAACCTAAAAATTCTGACAAAATGAAAGCATATATTGTGCAAGAATGGACTGCTATCAGTCAGGATTTGGTCAAGAAGTTGATTGAGAGCATGCCAGGGAGAATTGCAGAGGTCCTGAAGAAGAAGGGTCAACACTGCAAATATTGACTTGCTGCATTAACTCATTCTAACTGTCAATATAAGCTTTTGCTACTCATATGTTTGCAATTATTATATTTCTGTCTGTGATAAAAACATCTGTCAAACACACATAAAAACCAGAGGGCAGCAGATCATGTGAAAATAATAATTTTGTGTCATTCTCAAAACTTTTGGCCATGACTGTATAAGGTGATGCTTAAAAGTTTGTGAATGCTTCAAAATGTTCCATATTTCTACAGAAATTTATTCTACATTTTCACAAAAGTCCTAAAAGTAGATGCAGAGAACAAAATCTAATAGATGAGTCAAAAAGATTTGCCTTTATTATTAAGGAAAATTATCCAATATCATATATCTGTGAGTGGCAAAAGTATGTGAACCTTTGCTTTCAATAGTTAATATCAAATACTTGTGCAGAAATAACTGCAAGTAAACATTTTTCACTAGAGCTACACATCAGCATGGAGGAATTTTAGCCCAATCCTCCCTACAAAACAGCTTCAACTCTGTTATTTGTGGGTTTTCTATAGGATTAAGGTCAGGACTTTCACTCCCCCATTCCAAAACTTTAATTTTATTCTTTTGTAGAATGACTTGCATGGTTTGAGTCGTTGTCTTGCTTCATAATCCACATTTCACTTGAAATTGACTCACTTTCTCCACATTTAGGACTCCTGTGGAAATCTGACTTAGTTTTAGACCAATTTTATATAGAGATATATAAAATTCTAAAGGATTCACACAAACTATCAATCAGCATTGTGTATAATATATACAAGTGCTTCTCACTAAATTAGAAAATCATCAAAAAGTAAATTTATTTCAGTTCTTCAATACAGAATGTGAAACTCATATTATATAGAGTCATTACAAACAGTGACAATAATATTCTAATTTTGTGAGAAGCACTTGTATATATAAAAACTATAAACTGAACAAAAATATAAACACAACACATTTGTTTTTGCTCCCATTTTTCATGAGATGAACTCAAAGATATAAGACTTTTTCTTAGTACACAAAAAGCCTTTTTCTCTCAAATATTGTTCACCAGTTTGTCTGAATCTGTGTTAGTGAGCTTTGCTCCTTTGCCGAGATAATCCATCCTCACAGGTCTGGCATATCAAGATGCTGATTAGACACATGACTATTGCACAAGTGTGCCGTGGGCTGGCCACAATAACAGACTACTCTAAAATGTGTAGTTTTATCACCCAGCACAACGCCATAGATGAAGGTGCATGCATTTGACATGCAGACTGCAGGAATGTCCACCAGAGTTTGTGCCTGTGAATTGAATGTCCATTTCTCTACCATTAGCCGTCTCCAACGGCTTTTCAGATAATTTGGCAGTACATCCAACAGGACTCTGAACCACAGGTAGCCGTGTTGGCATATGACTTGTGCTTTGTGTTACGGGGGCTGACTGACTGCTCATTTCTATAGCTAAGCCTCTTATATGTCACAGCCAATGTATAGAGTGAGAATGGGGCTATCTTTTCTATTGAAATGAGCAGTCAGCCAGCCCACTTCACACACAGTCCTGGTAATGCACCCTGTTGGCAGCAGATTATTCAGGATACTGTCAAAGCCTGTAACAACAGAACTTGTTTATTCAGGAATAGTGTTGAGCGATACGATACTGCAAATATCGGGTATCGGCCGATATTAGCTGTATCGGGCTTTCGATTCCGAGTACCGATATTTTCGTCATATCGGATACCGGAATCGGATTTGTCACTGTCACTGTGAGTGTCCGTCGGTCGGGTCTGTCAGGAGTCAGCGGCACTTACCTGGCAGAAGATCTCCGGCGGTCACGTCCTGGACTGCTTGATGGCCGCCATTATCTTCTCCCTGGCGGTCACATGCAGTTTTTCGCGATAACTGCAGTGACTGCAGGGTAATCCCGGCCGTAAAGCAGTCCGATGACGTCACCGCCGGGGAAGCAGGTAATCAGCTGTGCTGCGCCGGGATGACAGGCTCTGCCTGTCATTCTGATGTAGCAGAGCTGGATCGTCGTGGGACACTCGTTACTATGGACTGCGTCGGACAGGTGGTATACTGCTGGTTTTTTTTTTCATTTTTTTACAGGAGATCGATGGCGTCGCAGGATGAGACTGTAATAAAAGTAATGAAAACTGTGTTGTGTTTTTTATTAAATTAAAAAATTTTTTATGAACATTCACCCGTCCGGGTACATCAACAATTTAACTATTTACATACAGGGACCCTGTCCGGGTTTTTATAATTCTTTGGCAGGGGTGTTCCAGGTACCACCTGGTACTCTTCTGATGCTTGCCAAACATCCGAGACACCAAGGACCACCAGGACCTGATGACGTCGTGTGGCCTGTACAGTCAAGTCGTGACCCGCTATCTGTGTCTGTGTGGCCACCTCTTTCATCTCCCTCCGGGTCTGGAGCCCTATGTCCCGGACTGAACGAACCCCAGGGGGCCTAACAGGCGCCGGGTACGGGCCAGCTATAGTTATCATGTCCATAGCTAGGGCTGCTAAGGAGACCACTGAGGGAGGCTGGGGAGATTTACGGCGTGGGGTGGGCACTTGTGCAGAGGCCTGGATGTGGGAGGCTGAAGGCTCCGAGGGTCTCACAGGTTCCTGACACTCTGGGGAGTAGGGGTCGCACCTGGTAACATTTAGGGCGTACCATCCATTGTAACCCCAGTGTCGGGTGTAAGTCACCAAGTCTCCTGGCAACAGGTCCCTCCCCGGGTGTCCTTCTGGGAGGTGAGTCTCCACGTCCCGCCGGGTCACAAACACTTCTAAATAAAGTCCAGGCTCCTGGATGAAGCCCCAACCACCTTTCAATTTAAAGCTCCGTACTGCACCCTTACGCCGCGGCTCCCACAGGGTTCCTTTATCTTTTCTCATCCGGTCCTTATCTGCCCGGTCCTTCTCGATGTGACGTTGGCGAAGCTTCTGGGATTCGCGCTGCTCCCTTTGTCGCTCTGCTTCCCGCTCCCAACGTCTCCACTCTTCCTCCTGACGCCGGTTGTAATTCTCCTCCACCAGCATCTCCATGTCTCCACCATCAAACTGCAGCTTACGATGTCCGGTTTGCGGCAGCTCTCCTGGCGCCCCCCAGTCCTGGCGGCGCTCACCTGCGGAGGAAGCAGCCGCTCTGGAACAGATGACAGTCGGGGCTCCGGTACAGACAGGTAGACCTCTGGTGCCTGCGCAGCCTCCTCCATGAGGACGGGTGTCGCTTCTTCTGTCTCAGCGACGGGGGCAGACAGCGGGATCTGGGGTGCTGCCGGTGCAGAGTTTTTTGCAGGAACGGGTGCCTCACTGCGACAACGTCAACCGGATCACATTGCAAGGGCTGGGATGCCCTCACGGACTCCTCTACTAGAACGGGTGCCTCACCTTCCGGTACAGACACTTCAGGTAAGAGGGATTGGCGCCGCTCCAAGTTTAGTTTTAGGGCACGCCAGTGGCTTCCATCCTGGCGACCTCCTCCCGTGCCGGGCCAGGCCTCTTAGGATATCCTCCGCTTCTTGCAGCATAGGAGGGTTTCCAGGCCGGGTGCCCAACGGTGGTTCCGTGGCGATCGGGTCGCTTCCGTGGGGGGAGAGCTCTGACTGCTCCATCCCTTCACACTTCTGCTCGTGTCCATTAGCCATCTCTGCCAAGTCACATGTGTCATTAGCATCTGGAGAGGGCCCCTCTTTTGTAGTGAGGCGGGACCTTCGTGTTAGTTTCCGCACACTGAGGAGGATGAGGAGGCGGAACTGAAGAGCTGTGGGGCACAATCTTACATTGCAGTACCATTTAGAGTGGTCGGCCATCGTTTTTGCGCCACTGAGTGAGTGTACACCCACGAAGAGCACGCCCTTCTTCTTCACCAGTGCCTCGTCGTGACGCAGATATGGCGGAAAAATGGCAAATACATTCTCTGATGATTTTAGCAATTCTCAAGCACAAAACCAGTTCAATTCAGGCACACAGGACTCGCTTATAGCGAGCTACAGAATCCTGTTCGTGACGCCCAAGTTGAGTCGCACAGAGCCAGAGGTTTTGGGGGTACTCGGCACCGAGCCCGTCGACTTCTATGGGGTATGTCACGGCTTTACCCGGCAATTGAATCAGAGTCTATTTTACTATGTAGAAGTGTATAAACTATAAATATATGTATATATATATATGTCACAATGACATGTATATATATTATATATATATATATATATAATAGTATTCTATGTGTGTATATTTTGTGTTTACAACGAAAGAAAGGGTTTTTTTTGTTGCGATATTTTGTTCCCATAGACTTACATGGGACTTCCGGTATCGGAATCGGATATCGACGATATTTAGTGATATCGGCGATACCATTCCGATACGATATTTTTAGATATCGAGCAGTATCGCTCAACACTATTCAGGAACAATATATGATAAGGAATAAAAAATTTGTATGTCTCTATCTGTGCAGCATCTACAGCAGGCAGACACAGGAAATACAGTCACATGCTCTTCCTGTGTGAGCCTCTGGGAGTTTTTTTTTGTTCTAACTTTATAAACAGCATACAAATCTAGCAACTAAACACTCATAGACAGGAATGGAGTTGTTGCACCAAACATATTCCAACACACCGACACAGTGGTCACTCTCCTGTCTTGAGCACAGGACTGAAATAGAAGCTGCCAGGACCTTGGATTATCAGTGAAAGTGAAGTCTTGGTATAACTTTGCTATCTAAGGTACAGTACAGACCAAAAGTTTGGACACACATTCTCATTCAAAGATTTTTCTGTATTTTCATGACTATGAAAATTGTACATTCACACTGAAGGCATCAAAACTATGAATTAACACATGTGGAATTATACATTACACTTTACAAAAAAGTGAGAAACAACTGAAAATATCTATTTATATAATTGTCTTATCCTGTCTGTCTGTCTGTCCAGGAAATCCTGCGTTGCTGATTGGTCCGGCCGCGGCCAATCAGCGACGCAGGGCTAACTCTGCCCATGTGGTCATGTGACTCACCAACTGCCCATGATGTACTGAACATGTTTTGTCAGTTACAGCTTCTGATGTACTTCTGTCACGTTTACTGAACACGGGTAATACACAGTGACATAAGGTAATACACAGGTGACATGAGGTAATAAATACTAACATAAGGTAATACACAGTAAAATGAGGTAATATACAGTAACATGAGGTAATACACAGTAATATGAGGTAATACACAGGTAACATGAGGTAATATGAGGTAATATATGGTAACATGAGGTAATACACAGTGATATGAGGTAATACACAGTAATATGAGGTAATACACAGTAACATGAGTTAATACACAGTTATATGAGGTAATACACAGTAATATGAGGTAAATCCTGTGTATTCATTGCATTATTCTTAAATCTTCATAAATAAACTACATACATATTCTATAATACCCGATGCGTTAGAATTGGGCCACCATCTAGTGTCTTATATTCTGGGTTCTTCAAAGTAGCCACCTTTTGCTTTGATGACTGCTTTGCACACTCTTGGCATTCTCTTGATGAGCTTCAAGAGGTAGTCACTGGAAATGGTTTTCCAACAATCTTGAAGGAGTTCCCAGAGATGCTTAGCACTTGTTGGCCCTTTTGCCTTCACTCTGCGGTCCAGCTCACCCGAAACCATCTCAATTGGGTTCAGGTCTGATGACTGTGGAGGCCAGGTCATCTGGCGTAGAACCCCATCACTCTCCTTCTTGCTCAAATAGCCCTTACACAGCCTGGAGGTGTGTTTGGGGTCATTGTCCAGTTTAAAAATAAATGATGGTCCATCTAAACGCAAACCGGATGGAATAGCATGCCGCTGCAAGATGCTGTGGTAGCCATGCTGTTTCAGTATGCCTTCAATTTTGAATAAATCCCCAACAGTGTCACCAGCAAAGCACCCCCACACCATCACACCTCCTCCTCCATGCTTCACGGTGGGAACCAGGCATGTAGAGTCCATCCGTTCTCCTTTTTTGCATCGTACAAAGACTCTGTGGTTGGAACCAAAGATCTCAAATTTGGACTCATCAGACCAAAGCACAGATTTCCACTGGTCTAATGTCCATTCCTTGTGTTCTTTAGCCCAAACAAGTCTCTTCTGCTTGTTGCCTGTCCTTAGCAGTGGTTTCCTAGCAGCTATTTTACCATGAAGGCCTGCTGCACAAAGTCTCCTCTTAACAGTTGTTGTAGAGATGTGTCTGCTGCTAGACCTCTGTGTGGCATTGACCTCATCTCTAATCTGGGCTGCTGTAAACCTGCAATTTCTGAGGCTGGTGACTTGGATAAACTTATCCTCAGAAGCAGAGGTGACTCTTGGTCTTCCTTTCCTGGGGCTGTTCTCATGTGAGCCAGTTTCTTTGTAGCGCTTGATGGTTTTTGCAACTGCACTTGGGGACACTTTCAAATTTTTCCCAATTTTTCGGACTGACTGACCTTTGTTTCTTAAAATAATGATGGCCACTCGTTTTTCTTCACTTAGCTGCTTATTTCTTGCCATAATACACATTCTAACAGTCTATTCAGTAGGACTATCAGCTGTGTATCCACCAGACTTCTGCACAACACAACTGATGGTCCCAACCCCATTTATAAGGCAAGAAATCCCACTTATTAAACCTGACAGGGCACACCTGTGAAGTGAAAACCATTCCATTTTCGGTGACTACCTCTTGAAGCTCATCAAGAGAGTGCAAAGCAGTAATCAAAGCAAAAGGTGGCTACTTTGAAGAACCTAGAATATAAGACATATTTTCAGTTGTTTCACACTTTTTTGTTAAGTATATAATTCCACGTGTGTTAATTCATATTTTTGATGCCTTCAGTGTGAATGTAAAATTTTCATAGTCATGAAAATACAGAAAAATCTTTAAATGAGGTGTGTCCAAACTTTTGGTCTGCACTGTATATCAGTGACAGAGAAATATTCTAATCATAATTTTTTAAATACAAACCTTCTAGAAATTGACAAATTATCTGCAGAAAACAGAAAGATTAAGTTTGCTTTAATGGTCAGTGTAAAAACAAGAATATTTCAAAATATTTAATGTGGAGAGTCATAAAAATAAAAAATATTTTGAATAAATAATTTTATTTATTAATATGTAATTTCTAGATTGTTCTTTTTCATAAAAAAAGCTAAAGCCAATTTCAATTACCTATATTTCATTTATTGCCAAACTCAAATAGATACATTAAGTAAGGAAAATAAGTTTGCAATCCTTTTTTTATGCAACTGCTGTACATTTTGTTATTACATATATTTTTTTATAAAGTGCAAACTGTCTAGAATTAAACCAGTTACCTATGTAATGCATTCTAAAACAATAAGTGGATTACTTTTAAAGTGGACACTGTATTTGGCTGAAGTGAGTAAAATATTCATCTTTTGCCATAGGGCATTAATCGGTAGCTCAATCCAATTTCATGTGAAATACATTTTTCTGGTTTTACCGTATATACTCGAGTATAAGTCGAGATTTTCAGCCCATTTTTAGGGCTGAAAGTCCCCCTCTCGGCTTATACTCAAGTCATATACCGGGGGGTCGGTGGGGGAGGGGGAGAGCAGCTGGCCTATATACTCATCCACTCCTAGCGCCGTCTCTGCAGCCCCTGCTCTTCTCCCACGGTATCCGACGCCTGTGTTCAGCCACCAGTGGTACCGCTCATTAAAGTCATGAATATGCACATACACTGTGTTCCAAATTATTATGCAAAAATTGTTTAGGAGTGATAAGGTAAGAATTTTTTTGTTTGTCAGTTAAACTCATTGATGGTGATGTGTGTCAGGGCTCTTTATATCACTGTAAGCAATTGCAGACACCTGTGCTAATTAGTTTGGCAGGTGTGTCCAATGAAAGGCAAGACTACTTAAGAAGGCTGTCCCACATTATTAAGCAGCCTACATTTTCTGCCAAAATGGGAAAGAAAAAGGATGTGTCGGCTGCTGAGAAGCAACAAATTGTGGAGTGTTTAGGTCAAGGCATGATTACAATCAACATTGCCAAGACACTTCATCGTGATCATCGCACAATCAAGAAGTATGTAGCTGATTCAGAGTACACACGTGTGCGTGCTGACAAGGCAAAATTGAGGACTCTTTCCTACAGGCAATTGCGTCAGGTTAAAAGAGCAGCGGCAAAAAAGCCTTGTCATAGCAGCAGACAAGTTTTTGAAGCTGCTGGTGCCTCCAACGTCCCCCGAACAACAAGATGCAGGGTCCTTCAGAGGTTTGCAGCTGTGCGTAAGCCATCCTGTCGACCTCCTCTATCCACTGCACACAAGCAGAAATGGCTCCAGTGGGCCAAACAATACATGAAGACTGACTTCAAAACTGTTTTGTTCACCGATGAGTGCTGTGCAACGCTCGATGGTCCAGATGGATGGAGTGGAGGATGGCTGGTTGATGAACACCCCATGCAAACACGGCTACGGCGCCAGCAAGGAGGAGGTGGAGTAATGTTTTGGGCTGGAATCATGGGGAGAGAGATTGTCGGCCCCTTTAGGATCCCTGAAGGGGTAAAGATGAACTCCATAGTGTATGTTGAGTTTCTCAAACAGCACTTCCTGCCATGGTTCAATATGAAGAACCGTGCATTCCGCAGCAAGATCATTTTCATGCATGATAATGCACCGTCTCATGCTGCACATAACACATCTGCATCTCTGGCTGCTATGGGCATAAAAGGGGACAAACTTATGGTGTGGCCCCCATGCTCCCCTGACCTCAACCTCATTGAGAACCTCTGGAGCATCATCAAAAGGAGTGTCTATGATGGCGGGAGGCAGTTCACATCTAAGCAACAGCTCTGGGAGGGTATTCTGTCCTCATGCAAAACAATTGAAGCAGAAACCATCCAAAACCTGACAAATTCAATGGACGAGAGAGTTCAGAAGCTCCTTTCGAACAAGGGGTCCTATGTGCAAATGTAACATCACCTAGAATAAAGCTTTGAGTTGAAAACTGTTTGATTTCAGTTTGTAATAACCTGCTAATGCTTATAATTTCAAAAATGACCATTTTTTTGTTCTTTATTGAAATGAAAAGGTTGAAAACTCTGCTGTGCATATTAATTTGGAACATGCATTTTGAGAGCAGTTTGAGTGTTTTATTTTTAAAAAAATGTACTGTTATCACAGGCAGTTTGTACAAAAACCTTTCAATTGTACTCTAATAGTTGTTTGACTGGAAAATTACAATGACTGAAATTCATTTAGGCAATTTGGGAAAATCTGAGAAAATATTATTTGCATAATAATTTGGAACACAGTGTATTCATGACTTTAATGAGCGGTACCACTTGACTGCTGAAGTTAAGCATAGCGCCGGAGACCGTGGAAGAGCAGGGGCTGCAGAGACAGCTCCAGAAGAGGGTAAGTATAAGCGATATTCACCTGTCCCCGTTCCACCGCTGCTCGCAGCTGTGTCCTTGCGTCTTCTAGCTGTGAATGTTCAGGTCAGAGGGCGCGATGATGTGCTTACTGCGCACCGCGCCCTCTGCCTGAGCATTCACTTCTGGAGGACCTGGAAGACAGCGGCGTTCAGCGGTGGAACGGGGACCGGTGAATATTGCAGTTGCCGGGGCCTGAGACAGCGGTGACACCGGCACCTGTCCCACATAGCGCGTCAGTGTCCCCGCCTGCTCAGGACACTGGCACCTGGCCCCCAGCGACGAGAGGTGAGTATGTCATTTTTTTTTTTTAGTTGCAGCAGCAGCGGCAGCATAAGGGACCTATACTATGGGGCATAATCTATGGAGCATATGGGGCATAATCTGTGGAACATTTGGGGCATAATCTGTGGAGCATATGGGGCATAATCTGTGGGGCATATGGGGAATAATCTGTGGGGCATATGGGGCACAATACATGGGGCAGAATAAGGGGCACAATACATGGGCAGCATATGGGGCAGAATATGGGGCATAATACATGGGGCATAATACATGGGGCATAATATATGGGGCATAATACATGGGGCAGCATATGGGGCATAATATATGGGGCATAATACATGGGCAGCATATGGGGCAGCATATGGGGCTCCTGATTCAATATGGCTATTCAAAAACATTTAACCTACCGGTACTTTAATTTTACTTTTATTGGTATCTATTTTTATTTTTGAAATTTACCAGTAGCTGCCTCATTTTCCACCCTAGGCTTATACTCGAGTGGATAAGTTTTCCCAGTTTTTTGTGGCAAAATTAGGGGGTTGGCTTATACTCGGGTCGGCTTATACTCAAGTATATACAGTATTTCTATTACAGATTTCTTCATTTTACTTTAGTTACTTCAGTGATTCCATTTTTAACCACGTTTTCTTTCCTCATACAGAATGCTGTCATGGATATTGATATCGGACTGGAGATTAACAAGTTTCTAAATAATGAAAACTGGGACTCCAATAAAATGCAAATTATTCTTGAAAATGTTGTCTTTATCGATCCTAAAGATGATTTGGTATGATTTCGCTTTTAATCAATATTATTATTATTATTATTATTCATTAACTAGTTATAAATGGAATGCCAAAAGCTAAATACAAACTTTTCTTTTTTCTTTTTTTTTGGAGCACAATAGGTAATCATTACTATGTTAGGCTCTGTGCACATTTGCATGGAAGGCAAAGTTAAGAACCTCATTGAAGATATGGCCAAAAATACCGAACGCCATTGTCCACCCCATTAGTCAGTGAGGTCCGCCTGGTCAAGCTGGTGTCCTGCATTCAAGGCACCATTATTTTAATATAGCAAAACAGACATGCGGGAATAAGAACATAGATTGGAACAGACGGTACATGACGGTACACTGCAATTCCTGGGATCAGAGCTCAAGACTGAACTAAATCATAAAATAAATGAGACATTTTCAACAAACTCTCTTTGATAAAGGCAGGCAAAAAGAGGTAATGTGGCACCATTCAAAAGTGCACCCCACTAAAATGGGATAGAGTTGATTTCAGCTTGCCGGTATCAGGATCCACAGGTGCTGCACCAGAAGCAGTCTTCAGATATTCACATACAAGATGAAAGGTGGCACTCTCTGTTCCATTTTCTTTATTCAGACACGAGTAAAACATACATGCAAGAGAGCAGGTCACATGAAGCACGACGGCCGTTTCGCATCTAACTAACTGATGCTTCAGTGATGTAAATAGATCTCCACTTTATACATGACACACCATGTCACAGAAAACTTTGCAAGTATAAAGCTAACATTTAGGCTAAGTTCACACGTTGCGGAATTGCCGCGGAAATTTCCGCGGCAATCCCGCACTTCTCCCGCAGGAAATACGCACGTTTTTTGTATGCTGATTCCCGCCAGAATAATAGCGTTTTGCAAGCGTAATTAGCTTGCAGAATGCTAGCGTTTTCCTAGCGATCTGTAGCATCGCTTGGAAAACTGATTGACAGGTTGGTCACACGAGTCAAACATAGTGTTTGACAAGTGTGACCAACTTTTTACTATTGATGCCGCCTATGCCGCATCAATAGTAAAAAGATCTAATGTAAAAATAATAAAAAAAATAATAAATAATGATATTCTCACCTTCCGGCGGCCCCCGCAGCCGTCCCGCCTCTCAGCGACGCTCCCGGCAACTCCGGTCCCAGGAGTGCTTTGCGACAAATCACACCGATGACGTAGCATCTCGCGAGACCGCTATGCCATCTGGGTGATTCTCGCAAAGGACTCTTGGGACCGGAAGTTGCCGGGAGCGTCGCTGAAGGCGGGAAGGCTGCGGGCGCCGCGGGAAGGCTGCGGGGGCCGCCGGAAGGTGAGAATATCATTATTTTTTATTTTAATTATTGTTTTACCAGGGATATGGTACCCAGGGCCTGGAGGAGAGTCTCCTCTCCTCCAGACCCTGGGTACCATCGCACATGAACCGCTTACATTGCGCATGGTGGGCATAGCCACATGCGGAAAGTAAGCGGTTCAATGCATTCCTATGGCGGCGGAATCACCGCGATTACGCTAAATTAATGAACATGTTGCTATTTTTTCCGCGAAGCGTTTTTTTCGCGGAAAAAAACGCAACATGTGGCCAAAACATGCGGAATCAATTAATATGTATAGGATGCTTAATGCTTGCGTTTTTATCGCGTTTTTACCGCGGAAAAACCGCGAAAAAAACGCAATTATTCCTGATCGTGTGCACTTAGCCTTAGGCGGAAAGTAAGCGGTTCAATGCATTCCTATGGCGGCGGAATCACCGCGATTACGCTAAATTAATGAACATGTTGCTATTTTTTCCGCGAAGCGTTTTTTTCGCGGAAAAAAACGCAACATGTGGCCAAAACATGCGGAATCAATTAACATGTATAGGATGCTTAATGCTTGCGTTTTTATCGCGTTTTTACCGCGGAAAAACCGCGAAAAAAACCCAATTATTCCTGATCGTGTGCACTTAGCCTACCATGCGCAATGTAAGCGGTTCATGTGCGATGGTACCCAGGGTCTGGAGGAGAGGAGACTCTCCTCCAGGCCCTGGGTACCATATCCCTGGTAAAACAATAATTAAAATAAAAAATAATGATATTCTCACCTTCCGGCGGCCCCCGCAGCCTTCCCGCGGCGCCCGCAGCCTTCCCGCCTTCAGCGACGCTCCCGGCAACTTCCGGTCCCAAGAGTCCTTTGCGAGAATCACCCAGATGGCATAGCGGTCTCGCGAGATGCTACGTCATCGGTGTGATTTGTCGCAAAGCACTCCTGGGACCGGAGTTGCCGGGAGCGTCGCTGAGAGGCGGGACGGCTGCGGGGGCCGCCGGAAGGTGAGAATATCATTATTTATTATTTTTTTTATTATTTTTACATTAGATCTTTTACTATTGATGCGGCATAGGCGGCATCAATAGTAAAAAGTTGGTCACACTTGTCAAACACTATGTTTGACTCGTGTGACCAACCTGTCAATCAGTTTTCCAAGCGATGCTACAGATCGCTAGGAAAACGCTAGCATTCTGCAAGCTAATTACGCTTGCAAAACGCTATTATTCTGGCGGGAATCAGCATACAAAAAACGTGCGTATTTCCTGCGGGAGAAGTGCGGGATTGCCGCGGAAATTTCAGCGGCAATTCCGCAACGTGTGAACTTAGCCTTAGGCTAAGTGCACACGTTCAGGATTATTTGCGTTTTTTTCGCGTTTTTTCACAGGAAAAAACGCGTCAAAAACGCATGAATTAAGCATCCTATCATTTAGAATGAATTCCGCAATTTTTGTGCACATGGTGCGTTTTTTTCCGTGAAAAAAACGCATTGCGGAAAATCTAGCAACATGTTCATTAATTTCGCAAAATTCTAGCGTTTTTCCCGCTATATTATTGACTTAGAAAGTTCAGGTAAAAATCGCGGTAAAAACGCGTCAAATGCGTGCAAAAAAAAGCAACAAAACCGCGCAAAAAACGCCCAAAAAAAACCGCGCATTTTTACTGTGAAAAAAGTCCGTTTTTGCTCAGGAATATTCTGCAAACATTACTGAACGTGTGCACTTAGCCTAAGACACAAACCTACAAATTGAGATTGTAAAAACACTTAGCAGCAGTTTGTAAAGGTTACCTACTTATTCAGGTAAGTAGACCCTCTCCAAACCTGAAAGTCTGAGTACCTCAGGGTCTGAATGATGTACATCTCGGACATGTTCAATAAATTTGGTGGAACCTTTTCCCAATGAAATAGATTTAAAATTTTCCCAAAATCTAACAGAGTGGTCTGATTGTTTTCCCAACATAATACAAGCCACAAGGACAAAAAATTATATATACCACATACAGTTAGGTCCATAAATATTTGGACAGAGACAACATTTATCTAATTTTGGTTCTAGACATTACCACAATGAATTTGAAACAAAACAAATCAGATGCAGTTGAAGTTCAGACTTTCAGCTTTCATTTGAGGGTATCCACATTAAAATTGGATGAAGGGTTTAGGAGTTTCAGCTCCTTAACATGTGCCACCCTGTTTTTAAAGGGACCAAAAGTAATTGGACAGATTAAATAATTGTAAATAAAATGTTCATTTCTAGTACTTGGTTGAAAACCCTTTGTTAGCAATGACTTCCTGAAGTCTTGAACTCATGGACATCACCAGACACTGTGTTTCCTTCTTTTTGATGCTCTGCCAGGCCTTCACCGCGGTGGTTTTCAGTTGTTGTTTGTTTGTGGGCCTTTCTGTCTGAAGTTTAGTCTTTAACCCCTTACTGCCATCGGACGTACTATCCCGTCCATGGTACCTGGGCCCGTATGACCGGGGACGGGATAGTACGTCATAGGCGATCAGCTGCGCTCCTGAGGGGAGCGCAGCTAATCGCCGCCGGGTGTCAGCTGATTATCACAGCTGACACCCATGACTGTGTGTCAGGAGCGGTCACGGACCGCTCCCGGCACATTAACCCCTAGCACACCGCGATCAAACATGATCGCGGTGTACTGGGGGCACAGGGGAGGATCGCGCAGGGTGGGGGCTCCCTGCGCGCCCCCCTGAGACCCTCAGAGCAGCGCGATGTGATCGCGCTGTTCTGAGGGCTTCCTCCCTCCCAGGACATGGATCCAAGATGGCGCCGGGGTCCTGGAGGGAGGCGGCTACCTCAGTGCCTGCCGAGAGCAGGCACTGAGAAGCCTGCATCTATGCCTGTGCGATCGCTGGTGTGACAGAGTGCTGTGCACACTGCCACACCAGCGATCTGATAAAATACTGTGATGTCCCACCCTGGGACAAAGTAAAAAAGTTAAAAAAGTAAAAATAAACATGTGTAAAAAAAAAATCCAAAATAAATAAAAAAAAAAAAAAATATTCCCCAATAAATTCACTTCTTCCTGTAAATAAAAAAAAAAAAACAATAAAAGTACACATATTTGGTATCGCCGCGTCCGTAACGACCCCCCTATAAAATTGTCCCACTAGTTAACCCCTTTAGTGAACCCCTTAAAAAAAAAAAAAAAAAAACAAAGCAAAAAATCAATGCTTTATCATCATACCGCCGAACAAAAAGTGGAATAACACGCGATCAAAAAGACCGATATAAAAATACATGGTACCGCTGAAAACGTCATCTTGTCCCGCAAAAAATGAGCCGTCATAAAGCATCATCAGCGAAAAAATAAAAAAGTTATAGCTCGCAGAATAAAGCGATGCAAAAATAATTATTTTTTATATAAAATTGTTTTTATTCTATAAAAGCGCCAAAACATGAAAAAATGATATAAATGAGGTATCGCCATAATCGTACTGACCCGAAGAATAAAACTGCTTTATCAATTTTACCACACGCGGAACGGTATAAACGCCTCCCCCAAAAGAAATTCATGAATTGCTGATTTTTGTTCATTCTAACCTCCCAAAAATCGAAATAAAAAGCGATCAAAAAACGTCACGTGCTCGAAAATAGTACCAATAAAAACGTCAACTCGTCCCGCAAAAAATAAGACCTCACATGACTCTGTGGGCCAAAATATGCAAAAATTATAGCTCTCAAAATGTGATGATGCAAAAACTATTTTTGCAATAAAAAGCGTCTTTTTAGCGTGACAGCTGCCAATCATAAAAACCCGCTATAAATAGTAAATCAAACCCCCCTTTATCACCCCCTTAGTAAGGGAAAAATAATAAAATTAAAAAAAAGTATTTATTTCCATTTTCCCATTAGGGTTAGGGTTAGGGTTGCGGCTAAAGTTAGGGTTAGGGTTGGCGCTAAAGTTAGGATTAGGGTTAGGGTTGGGATTAGGGGTGTGTTAGGGTTAGGTTTGTGGTTAGGGTTGGGACTAGGGTTAGGGGTGTGTTGGGGTTAGAGTTGGAGTTAGAATTGGGGGGTTTCCGCTGTTTAGGCACATCAGGGGCTCTCCAAATGTGACATGGCGTCTGATCTCAATTCCAGCCAATTCTGCGTTGAAAAAGTCAAACGGTGCTCCTTCACTTCTCAGCTCTGCCATGCGTCCAAACAGTAGTTTATCCCCACATATGGGGTATCAGCGTACTCTGGACCCCAAGAGTTATTGTGCAATTTGTCCTATTTCTTCTGCTACCCTTGGGAAAATAAAAAACTGGGGGCGAAAATATCATTTTTGTACAAAAAAAAATATTTTTTGTTTTTATGGCTGTACATTATAAACTTCTGTGAAGCACTTGGGGCTTCATAGCGCTCACCACACATCTAGATAAGTTCCTTGTGGGGTCTATTTTCCAAAATGGGGTCACTTGTTGGGGATTTCCACTGTTTAGGCGCATCAGGGGCTCTCCAAATGCGACATGACGCCCCCAGACCATTCCATCAAAGTCTGCAATCCAAAACGTCACTACTTCCCTTCCGAGCCCCAACGTGTACCCATACAGTAGTTTTCTCCCACATATTGGATATCAGCGTACTCAGGACAAATTGGACAACATCTTTTGGGGTCCAATTTCTCCTGTTACCCTTGTAAAAATAAAATATTGGGGCAAAAAAATCATTTTTGCAAAAAAAAAAAGGATTTTTTATTTTTACGGCTGTGCGTTATAAACTTCTGTGAAGCACTTCGGGGTTCAAAGTGCTCACCACACATCTAGACAAGTTCCTTGTGGGGTCTATTTTCCAAAATGGGGTCACTTGTGGGGGTTTCCACTGTTTAGGCGCATCAGGGGCTCTCCAAATGCGACATGACGCCCCCAGACCATTCCATCAAAGTCTGCAATCCAAAACGTCACTACTTCCCTTCCGAGCCCTGACGTGCGCCCATACAGTAGTTTTCTCCCACATATTGGGTATCAGCGTACTCAGGACAAATTGGACAACAACTTTTGGGGTCCAATTTCTCCTGTTACCCTTGTGAAAATAAAATATTGGGGGCGAAAAAATCATTTTTGTAAAAAAAAAGAGATTTTTTATTTTTACGGCTGTACCTTAGAAACTTCTGTGAAGCACTTCGGGGTTCAAAGTGCTCACCACACATCTAGATAAGTTCCTTGTGGGGTCTATTTGCCAAAATGGGGTCACTTGTGGGGGTTTCCACTGTATAGGTGCATCAGGGGCTCTCCAAATGTGACATGACGCCCCCAGACCATTCCATCAAAGTCTGCAATCCAAAACGTCACTACTTCCCTTCCGAGCCCTGACGTGCGCCCATACAGTAGTTTTCTCCCACATATTGGGTATCAGCGTACTCAGGACAAATTGGACAACAACTTTTGGGTTCCAATTTCTTCTGTTACCCTTGTGAAAATAAAATATTGGGGACGAAAAAATCATTTTTGTAAAAAAAAAAAGGATTTTTTATTTTACGGCTGTACATTATAAACTTTAGTGAAACACCTGGGGTTAAAAGTTCTCACCACACATCTAGATAAGTTCCTTGAGGGGTCTAGTTTCCAAAATGGCGTCATTTATGGGGGTTTCCACTGTTTAGGCAGATCAGGAGCTCTCCAAACACGACATGGCGTCCAGCCAATTCTGCGTTGAAAAAGTCAGACGGCACTCCTTCCCTTCCAAACTCTGCCATGCACCCAAACAGTGGTTTACCCCCACATATGGGTATCAGCGCACTCAGGACAAATTGCACAATAACTTTTGGAGTCTTGTTACCCTTGGAAAAATAAAAATTGGGGTGAAAAGATAATTTTTGTGGAAAAAATATGATTTTTAAATTTTACGGCTCTACGTTATAAACTTGTGTGAAGCACTTGGGGGTTAAAATTGCTCACCAAAGATCTAGAAAAGTTCCTTAGGGGGTCTAGTTTCCAAAATGGGGTCATTTGTGGGGGGTTTCCACTGTTTAGGCACATCAGGGGCTCTCCAAATGCAACATGGCATCCAATCTCAATTCCAGCCAATTTTGGTTGGAAAAAGTCAAATGGTGCTCCTTCCATTCCGAGCTCTGCCGTGCGCCCAAACAGTGGTTCCCACCCACATATGGGGTATCAGCGTACTCAGGACAAATTGTACAACAACTTATGTGGTCCAATTTCTCCTGTTACCCTTGAGAAAATAAAAAATTAGTGACTAAAAGATAATTTTTGTGGGAAAAAAATAGGATTTTTTATTTTCATGCCCGGGCATTATAAACTTGTGTGAAGCACTTGGGGGTTCAAAGTGCTCACCAAAGATCTAGATAAGTTCCTTAGGGGTATAGTTTCCAAAATGGGGTCACTTGTGGGGGTTTCCACTGTTTAGGCTCATCTGGGGCACTGCAAACGGAACATGACCCCCATCAACGTCTGCATTCCAAAACGTTACTACTTCCTTTCCAAGCCCTGCCGTGCACCCAAACAGTTCCCCCCCCCACATATGGGGTATCAGCATACTCAGGACAAATTGGACAACAACTTTTGGGGTCCAATTTCCTTGGGAAAATTCAAAAATTTGGGACTAAAAAATCATTTTTGTGGAAAATTGTTTTTTTTTTTTTTCACACCCAGGCATTATAAGCTTTTGTGAAACACTTGGGAGTTCAAAGTGCTCACAACAGATCTAGATAAGTACCTTAGGGGGTCTAGTTTCCAAAATGGTGTCACTTGTGGGGGTTTCCACTGTTTAGGCGCATCAGGGGCTCTCCAAACACGACATGGCGTCCAATCTCAATTCCAGCCAATTTTAGTTTGAAAAAGTCAAACGGCGCTCCTTCCCTTACGAGCTCTGCCGTGTGCCCAAACAGTGGTTTTCCCCCACATATTGGGTATTGGCGTACTCAGGAGAAATTGCATAACAACCTTATTTGTCCATTTTCTCCTTTTACCCTTGTGAAAATAAAAAAAAAGTTTGTAAAAGATCATTTTTGTGGCTAAAAAGTTAAATATTCATTTTTTCCTTCCACGTTGCTTTAGTTCCTGTGAAGCACCTGAAGGGTTAATAATCTTCTTGAATGTGGTTTTGAGTACCTTGAGGGGTGCAGTTTTTAGAATGGTGTCACTTTTGGGTATTTTCTGCCATATAGACCCCTCAAAGTGACTTCAAATGAGAGGTGGTCCCTGAAAAAAATGGCTTTGTAAATTTTGTTGTAAAAATGAGAAATCGCTGGTCAACTTTTAACCCTTATAACTTCCTAACAAAAAAAAATTTTGGTTCCAAAATTGTGCTGATGTAAAGTAGACATGTGGGAAATGTTATTTCTTAACTATTTTATGTGACATATTTCTCTGTTTTAAGGGAATAAAAATTCAAAGTTTGAAAATTGCAAAATTTTAAAAATTTTCGCCATATTTGCATTTTTTTCAAAAATAAACGCAAGTTATATCGAAGAAATTTACTTCTAACGTGAAGTACAATATGTCACGAGAAAACAATCTCAGAATCGCGAAGATCCGTTGAAGCGTTCCAGAGTTATAACCTCATAAAGAGACAGTGGTCAGAATTGTAAAAATTGGCCCGGTCATTAACGTGCAAACCACCCTTGGGGGTGAAGGGGTTAACAAGTGAAATGCATGTTCAATTGGGTTGAGATCAGGTGACTGACTTGGCCACTCAAGAATATTCCCCTTCTTTGCCTTAATAAACTCCTGGGTTGCTTTGGCTTTATGTTTTGGGTCATTGTCCATCTGTAGTATGAAACGACGACCAATCAGTTTGGCTGCATTTGGCTGGATCTGAGCACACAGTATGGCTCTGAATACCTCAGAATTCATTCGGCTGTTTCTGTCCTGTGTCACATCATCAATAAACACTAGTGACCCAGTGCCACTGGCAGCCATGCATGCCCAAGCCATCACACTGCTTCCGCCATGTTTTACAGATGATGTGGTATGCTTTGGATCATGAGCTGTACCACGCCTTCGCCATACTTTTCTCTTTCCATCATTCTAGTAGAGGTTGATCTTGGTTTCATCTGTCCAAAGAATGTTCTTCCAGAACTGTGCTGGCTTTTTTAGATGTTTTTTAGCAAAGTCCAGCCTAGCCTTTTTATTCTTGATTCTTATGAGTGGCTTGCACCGTGCAGTGAACCCTCTGTATTTAATTTCATGCAGTCTTCTCTTTATGGTAGATTTGGATATTGATACGCCTACCTCCTTGTTCACTTGGTTGGCTGTTGTGAAGGGGTTTCTCTTCACCATGGAGAGTATTCTGCGATCATCCACCACTGTTGTCTTCCGTGGGCGCCCAGGTCTTTTTGCATTGATGAGTTCACCAGTGCTTTCTTTCTTTCTCAGAATGTACCAAACTGTAGATTTTGCCACTCCTAAAGTTGTAGCAATTTCTCGGATGGGTTTTTTCTGTTTTTTGCAGCTTAAGGATAGCTTGTTTCACCTGCATGGAGAGCTCCTTTGACCGCATGTTTCCTTCACAGCTAAACCTTCCAAATGCAAACACCACACCTCAAATCAACACCTGCTTTCTTTCTTTCTCAGAATGTACCAAACTGTAGATTTTGCCACTCCTAAAGTTGTAGCAATTTCTCGGATGGGTTTTTTCTGTTTTTTGCAGCTTAAGGATAGCTTGTTTCACCTGCATGGAGAGCTCCTTTGACCGCATGTTTCCTTCACAGCTAAACCTTCCAAATGCAAACACCACACCTCAAATCAACACCAGCCCTTTTATCTGCTTAATTGAGAATGATATAATGAAGGGATTGCCCACACCTGTCCATGAAATAGCCTTGGAGTCAATTGTCCAATTACTTTTGGTCCCTTTAAAAACAGGGTGGCACATGTTAAGGAGCTGAATCTCCTAAACCCTTCATCCAATTTTAATGTGGATACCCTCAAATGAAAGCTGAAAGTCTGAACTTCAACTGCATCTGATTTGTTTTGTTTCAAATTCATTGTGGTAATGTCTAGAACCAAAATTAGATAAATGTTGTCTCTGTCCAAATATTTATGGACCTAACTGTAAGTTTGACAGGAGATGAAATCAGAAACCTTGTGTGTTATTGCACATAACCTGAGGGGAATAACATTAAGATGAAACCTGCAAAATCACTAACCTGTTGTGAACACCTTTAATCTGGATTCTGAGGTTGGGCTCCCTCGTGGCTGCTTCTGGTGATGGAGCCGCCCTGGATGACAGAGGTCTCTCACCTGACGGAGATGATTGGCAATCTGGTGTTACTGACTGGGGAGATATAAGTGAGCAGCCTTCCCATAATGCTTGCTGGTGATTGTTTTCTTCCTAGCCTCTTAGAAGTCTGCTGCTCTTGCTTTGTCCTGCATCTTTCAGATAAGTTTTTCACTGTTTAAATCTTTAGCTTGGTTTACCTGTGGCTTTTCTCAGTGTTCTGCCTTGCTGGAGTTTGTTCTGCCGGGCCCCCTTTGTGGGGACCTGTGCTGGACTCTGTGTTAATTTGCCACAGCCTGCTTCAGTCTTTTCTGTGGTTCACTTCCCTGTTAATTCAGTATTTGCTGGACTCTGTGTTCATTTGCCACAGCCCACTTCAGTCTTTTCTGTGGTTCAGTTCCCTATTAATTCAGTATCTGTTGTTAGCTTTCAGTTACACCAGAGTTCTGATTTAGTGGTGGAGAGATCATGTGGTCTCAGTATTTTTGCATATCAGAAATGTTGGAGTTTTTTAGGGTTTTCGCTGGATTGCAAACAGTGTTCTTTTCTTTCCTGGTCTATCTAGACAGCCTGGGCCCCAGCATTTGCTCACTCTATTTTCTGTCTGTGTGTGTGCTTCATCTGCCTCACCATCAATATATGTTGGGGGCTATCTATTCCTTTGGGGTTCTACTCCGGGGCAGTTAGCTTTCCCCTTTCTCTCTGTATGCTTAGTTAACCCTGTGACTGTGACGAGGCGTCTAGGTCATCGTAGGAACGTCCCACGGCTAATTCTAGTTGTGTTGTCAATTTAGGGTTCTGCAATCCACTAAGTTGCCAACCTCTCTGGTGTCTGGTTGTCTAGTCTATGCTTCCTGATTATCCTCCTCGGTTCCGAATAATAACAGCAACCCCTTCATAAAATGTCCCACTATCTTGGATTTTGTCAATCCATTTTTGGATTCCGTTTTGATACGATTCCTGACCAAGGTGTCTTTCAAACTTATACACCGTTAATACACCGTTTTTGTGCTGTCACTTCAGCCAGATCTTTATCTGGAGCTAATACATGGCAATCATTTAAGATTGCCAAACGAATGATGTTGTCCATCGGGCCATATTTAAAATTAAAGATGAATATTTTTTGTTTCTCTTTTTTTCCGTTGTTTACTAGCATGTCCCAGTAAATCATTCTGATTGAAAAATGTTACCCTCTCCAATGCTTCTTCCAAAAGAGAATTAGGGAAACCTCTAAAAGAGATCCTTCCCCTAAGCTCATTTGCTTGTGCCTCAAAGTGATCATTATGAATGTTATTTTTCTTAAACAAAGGAATTGACTATATGGGACTGATCTTTTAGTGTGAAATGGATGAGCATTTTTAAAATGTAGAAAGGAATTGGTAGAGGTCGGCTTTCAAAAAGCTTCACTCGTCAGAATGCCATTATTAACACAAATTTTAACATCTAAAAAATCAAATTCGGAGTCCCCAAAATTAGACGTAAACTATCGAATTGATGTTGTTTAAAGAATTCACCAAGTCATGGAACTGCTCTTTTGATCCTGCCCAAACTGTAAAAATGTCATCCACATACCTCAGGTGTGTCCTCTATTGAGGGTTTGGTCTTTCCATGTCATACCTGGACCCGTTGAAGCATCAGTTAGACGCAAAACGGCCGTCGTCCTCCATTTGACCCGCTCTGCTGCTTCCATATTTTAATCTTAGTTGAGTAAAGAAAATTTTACGTGACAGAGAGTGCCACCTTTCAACTTGTATGTGATTCTATTTGATAAAGGCCACTGACAAAGTATCAGATAACCCCTCCAAAGCACTGTTAGGAGTTTCTGCACAAGACTGCCTGTCGGAAAGCCACATGTACGCCTCAAGAACGAAGCTCGACTTCATCACCAGCAATGTAGCTTAAGCATTAATATGAATGTGGAAAATTTCTACTGCCGACACTGGTACTGATGGTTACATCATAGCATAATACAGGAATACTGACTCTGAATTCAGTGACTTAGTTGATGAGGACTAGAAACACCAATCTGCTACTCTTCCATTTAAATCAACAGAGCTCTGGGATAAAAAAAACAATTTTTTAAAAAGTTTTTTTCTCAAGTTCTTGAATCATTTTTCAGGCCACTCAGTGCACTCCTGCTTGATTGACAGTTTGGACTATCAGCATTGTCACACAGCTGAACCATGCGCTCGCTCCAATGCTTCAACTAGAGGCACCTTTTCTATTACAGCATCAGAGGAGGGCGATTGTACTGGAACTGGCAAGATCGAGCGCTAACAGTGCACTCCAATGATCTGGCCAGTTGTACTGCAGCATTTAAAAGCTCAGTGATGTTCATGCTGGTCTTGATGAGGGTGCGTGCTGGAGTTAGAAAATGCATGCCTGTGTGCTAGAGTCAGAGGTGCGTGCCTCTGAATGAATCAGGCGCATCTTAAAAGTGGCGTTTGCTTCCGTTGCCTGGTTACAAATCTTGCTCCAGTCAGAGACTGGGGTACACTACAACTCATTATGAATTAGATGAATTATGGCAAAACACCCCCGTTCTGCCCCAGCTCTGCCAACATTGGTGGAGCTGGGCAAAACTGGGGTGAAACATCAAAAGTAACAACATTTTTGCACAACTCTGTGATGTGCAAACTTTTCAAAGTGATTTACACCAGAATTTTTGTTTAATTGTTTTGATCATTCAGGACCTAAGCATGTTCACTCACCACTGCCAGACTGCAATAGTGGGTGGTAACCTAAGCAATGAGTCAAGATCAAGAATAAAATTAACATTCGCTCTATTTGTGAGTAGAGAGAGGATTTTTAATAACAAATTATTTATATAACTTTGCAATTTTATCCTTTAAAGAACTTGAAACAACCCTTATAAAACTGTAAAATGGTGTTAGTGGCTTCTGGACAGTTCTTATTTATGCCTGAGCCAGACACAACTGATTAGTACAGATCCTACTTTGCAGTGTGTTCTTGACTTTTTCATCTTCACATTGATAATCTTCATCTATAGTAAGGTGCAGAGAAAACATAAGCTCACTGCTGAATGTATTTGATGCAAATTCAGCTTTATTCAAACACAAGGAACTAAGTGTAGTATATTATTGGGTGTATTGTCCTAGTGGTTTCCATCAGAGCTGCACTCCTCCAATGATAATAGCCAGGAACCTATGAACAGGCAGTGATTCAGCCAAGGACAAGCTACTAAATTTTAATTTAAAAAAAGCAGCCTTCTGTTATATTTTATGTGTATATAAATAGTAACATTGTCTCTTCTTTTTTTTTCAATCATTAAAGGAAAAAGAAAGTGTTGAACTGTTTAAAGGATTTCTCCAGCGGCTACTGAATAGTGCAGATGAACGTGGCCTGGTATGTATTAAAATGTATCTGCTTTAATAGGTAAAGAATAATATATAATTAAATAATAACAAAAAAAATAGCTTTTTATAAAAACGTAAAATGCACCATCGTATTGTGTTGTATCATATTTTTCATAACAGATAGGAGTAGTTGTAAGGTGATACAAATGTGGCCAAGTTTTCCTTAAAGGGAGTTTCCAGGCATGTTACGTAAGTCTGCAGGTACTCTATGTGACTGCAGACTTGCTCATCCTCACAGTCCTCACAAGTGAATTGAGCAAGGCCGTGCACATCTTGTCAGAATGTGGCTGGGATTATGCATATCACTTACTTGCTCCCGGTACTGGAACAGAGACTCCTGACAGGAGTGAGGATTCACAAGTCTGAAGTCACATGTAGTAACTACAGACTTTTATGCCAAACCTGGACAATCTCTTTTAGATAGCAGAGCATTGAGATATCATGGAGCAAAAAAACTTAATTTAACGTTTGACCTGACCTGACATCGATCAACGGATTGTGCAATGTTAAATTATGTTAATCCTCTAAAAGCACCACTCCAGTGTTTTTTTTATTTCACCGTCGGTAATGTCTGTTCCCTGCCTGTAGTAGAATACTCACCAGCCGCCATTTTTTGCTGTTATCGGGGATGCTCCAGTCGTCTTATGCTGGTTGTGATCTGCCAGATCCGTTAGTGTTTGATTTGTGATCTGCAAGTCACTTCTCAAGATAAATTTATGAAAGCCAGAATGAGGCCAGAAGGAGGCGCTACAGACTTACATTAACCCCTTCATCCCAAAGCCTGTTTTCACTTTCCTGACCAGGCTAATTTTTTCAGTTCTGTCCAGTGTCACTTTATGTGGTAATAGCTATGGAATGCTTCTACATAGCCCAGGGATTCTGATGCTGCTTTTTCACGACACATTGTACTTTATTTTAGTGGTAAATTTAGGCTGATATTTTTTGTGGTTATTTTTGAAAATATTGGAATTTTGGCAAAAATTTGGAAAACTTCGCAATTTATCAAACTCTGAATTTTTATGCCCAACTCCCAATCGCGTTATGCTGATCGGAGCAGAGAGGGAGCTCTCTCTCTTTGCTATGTCGATCTATGTCACTGTCATAATTGACAGCAGCATCAGAGGGGTTAAATGCCTGTAATCTGCCCTAGCACCGATTGTATATGTTGTCATCTCTGACAGTTGCTGATGATCGTGCCGGCACTTGGAGTGAGCCGGTGCGATCGTCACGCCGTTCATGTACGGCTGTCTGTGGAAACGCACCTCCCGTGGTGCTTTACTTGTACTGCGGATGCCGTGAAGGGATTAAGAGATTGTCACCGTTTCCTCTGACTTCTGGTCAACCAGAAGCTGCGGTCAGAAGATCAGAACAGGAGCTTTGCTGGGTTAAGCTGAAGACGGTGGCTGGAGAGTATTTTACTACATCCTAGTGACAGACATTAGTGACACCACTCCATACAAACAAAAAAAGATGCTGGAGTAGTGGTTTAACATTTTGGCTGCATCTGTGTGTTTACCGTGTGTGGATGTGCAATCTCCAGGCACAGCTCTGCTCACAGTCTATAGTGATTACAGTCTCAGCTGCTTCTCTCCTTGTAATCCGGATTAGGCTGGGTTCACACGAGCGTATACATGATTTTCTGCTCTATGTACATAAAAAAATGACGATTTTTCATCTGTATTGTCATTGTACGTAATCTGTGTGTCCAGTTTTCCATCTGTGTAGCATCCATTTCTCTATTAACAATTTGATAAATAATAAAGGTCAGTTTCCTACCTTTGTAATTGTCCTGTATCCTTGTGCTAACAGTTTTGTATACGGACAGCACATAGACATTTAATATTTTCGTCTGAACATAGGTTAAGTTGTGCAAAAGGCTAACTAAAAAACTGAAATGATAGACAGATCCAATTTCTGTGAATTTCCTACTGGCTAGTCTGTGACGCTAACTGGCGGCAGCAGATGCTCTGATAAATAATGCCCCAGAGGTTCTCAAATATTTTCAGGATGGGGAACCATGAAGACCATTCAATGGCATGGCTAAATTTGTCATCCAGGAACTGCCGACACACCTGGGTCACATGAGGCCAGGTATTGT
Organism: Oophaga sylvatica; assembly: GCA_033576555.1. Classification (NCBI taxonomy): domain Eukaryota; kingdom Metazoa; phylum Chordata; class Amphibia; order Anura; family Dendrobatidae; genus Oophaga; species Oophaga sylvatica. The sequence goes on along the minus strand of JARQOD010000009.1, from coordinate 137,816,473 downwards.
CCTGCACCAGGTGGAACCAGTGACCAATTGTACGAGCATAAGGTCTGCAATGGTTCTAAGGATTACATCTTGTTGTAGAAGTCAAGTATCATTGGCTATTATGGAAAAGTTGCTGCAACCCTTCAAGGATATGTCTCCTATTATTCACCTGTCCAAGCTACAATGCCAGGTTTTGCTCCCTTCTCCTGTGATCGGTTCCCTCTCTACTAGTGCATGGGTTACCAGAGTAACATGTCATCATTCAAGTCCTTTTTAATTTTTAAAAGAGCTTTATTAACATTTTAGTAATCGTTAACACAAAAAGTAAACATAGAATTAAAGTAAAAATGTATGCACCATGCACTGGGACTTTATGAGTTTACAACTGAATAATAAAGTTTAATGAAGCAAAGAAAAAGAATAAGAAGAAAAGGGGGGAACGAACAAAAAAGAAAGGGTAGATTGGTAAATATCATTAATCTACATCTAGAACATCTTACTTTAGGAATAATTAATCAACAAGTAGTTTGAACATAAAATACAATGTGTATATTGTTATAGACTAGGTGCATATATGAGATCTCTAGGGACCTAAGGGTCCTATAATGTGGTACAACGGACAATATTTCAATATTATGTTTGTAGGTCAGTGTCATAAAGACAGGGTGTGATTTACAAGGTCTATTCAAGGTCTATCCAGCAGGACCAAATGTTATAGAAAAGCTTAAATCATATAGAAAAAAGTGTGCAAAAGAAGCATATTTATAACCAACTATCAAATGTTTATTAATAATATAATCACAAATTAGTTAAACACATATAAAACAGTGGGAAACCACAAGGTGGCGCCACATTCCCACATATGTAGATCACTACAGGCAAAAAAAAAGCATAGTGTAATCTGAGCTATCAAGTGATAACAGTTATTGACAAAAGACAAAAATGCACTCCCAGAGGAAGGCAGTACTTCGAAACGTAAGTTGGGGTTTTCTCCTTGAGCCTGATACCTTATTCCTACATAGGTATATTCTTTCATTTTTGTCTTTATCTTCTATGAGTTGTCGATAATTTGCCATACGATGATTTTGTGACTATATATATAGAACCGATGTTATGACTTGCACTGATTTATCTTGTTATACCCAATATATACTGATGGTGATCTAACTGTGATCATTTGATAGCTCAGATGACATTATGCTTTTTGTTGTCTCTAGTGATCTACAGTATATATGTGGGAATGTGGCGCCACCTTGTAGTTTCCCACTGTTTTATATGTATCAACTGATTTGTGATTATATTATTAATAGCAAGTTGACACTTGGTTTATACCGTAAATATGGTTCTTTTGAACACTTTTTTCTATATGTTTTATGTTGTTCTGTGTATTGAACCTTTCATTTGGTCCATGCGGAACATTTAATCCGACACATCCATTTGTGTTTTTGTTATTTTTGTGATGTGACTGTGGACACATTTGCTAGTACGGGCAGTAAGGTGTCTGTTCTGGTAGCTTCAATTTGTTCTTATAATATCAGTGTATCAATTATTCTTTTAACTGAATTGTCCACCAGATATACAGTATTTCATATCACCTAAAGAACCACATTCCCTGAAGCATCTGTATGTTGTATTGGGATATATTTTATGTAATTATATGGGTACATAATATGTTCTGTGAAGGACCGTTACAGACATTTCTGTGAGTGAGGTTTGGTTCCTGCCTCTTGATAAGATGTCGCAATAGCAATTCCACCTGTCAATAGACATGGTAAATCCCAAATCATTTTCCCATTGTTCCATGAACTTTAACTTCTCCTCCCAGGGGCTAAATTGAATATGGAATATAATAGTGAGAATATGACCGTGTTGAGAAATATAGAAGAATGGCACCAAGAAAAGTCTACTCACTGGTAGGGGTGATGACTTCTGAATTCTGGACACGTAGGTGGTTTCAATACGTTGATTCGGTGCTTGCAAGAAAACACATGTAGTAGCGGACCAATATCCAGAGGAAATAGATGCAGCACTCTTCAATCCCGTTAAAAAACCAAAGTCCTTTATTCAATTTCTGTACAAGGTTAACATCGGGCTAGGTACATGAAAAACATGCAGTGAAAAAAAACAGGACTATGGCAGTTTCGCGTTATGCGCTTGGTTTTTTAACGGAATTGAAGAGTGCTGCATCTATTTCCTTTGGATATTAATAGTGAAAATATCCCTAGTCTAAATGAATCATAATGACATGTAACACCTGCACATGGAACTGTCAGAGCAGCTACTGGTATACTGGGATTTACAGACACTAAGAAGAGTTTTGCAGCTGCTGTTAAACAGGGACCTTCAGACATTAATGGTTTTTTCCCTGAGCTGCGGGGGACTACAATTCCCATGGACCCTTGTTTCAGTCAGATGACACAGCTTGGAGGGATAGGAGGGAGGAGGGACTTGGGGGAGGGAGCTGGAGAGGAAGTAAAAGAAAGTGAGAGAGCGGATGGTTCATGTAAAAGATGGAGCGCTGTGGACTTGTATTCCTCTAAAGAGCGGAGCGTTCCAGTCCCCTCTGATATACCTGCGAATCTGGAGAGAGTGCAGCCCGGTCATCAGGTGAAGCAAGCAACATTAAGGACTCGGAGAGTTCTACCGGCACTCCCACCGTATAAAGGCCTGAATCCTGCCGCCCCCAGTTGGGGTCCAGGGAAAACTACAACCGGTGGAGACGCACCGTGAGTGCCCCTTTTCGAGACTTGTGGTTCAACCAGCCCGTTACAGTGAGTACACTACGCCCCAGACTATTTACCTTCGTGAGCATCTAAGTGCACCAACGGTTATAAATTTGCGCGCCAACATCCGCGGCAACTGGGCCCCAATGTTTGGACTGGGTTAATACAAGAAAAGGGGAACCCTGCTACGTTATATTTGCAGGGTTGGGGAAAGAATTAGGTTGTGATGTGTATATGATTTTTATAGAGCACCGTTACCTGTATTGCATGTTGTTTCTTTAAATACACTTCATTTCTGCTGCATATCCATAAACCAGTTAAACTGTTTTACTCCTGTTTTGGGTGAGTGTGTACTGAGCTATAGGCAGGGGTTTCCCGAATCAGTCCCTGGCAGAAGATAACAGTCCTTCTGCAGTCCTAGAGAGAGCTCCAATCAAGATTCGGGTGGAGGCACTGCGCCCTAAAGAGGTGAGACCCCCCATAACACCCAGCGTACCGTGGTAGCCCTGAAGGGGTGTTACAGTGGAGGCACTGCTGAGATACAGAACTAACACAGGAGTATTTACTATGGAGACTTTAACAGAGCGAGAAGTATATTTGTGGTGTGAAGAGATGGATGTTACAGCTAGACAAAGCTTTGCAGTGAGTGGTGAGCTCTGTGATGCATCTGATGAAGAGATACTGAAAATAGTTAACCGACTCACTGAACTTGCCCACCCTGAAGTGGTCGACCGCAGAAAGGAAAAGGGGGGACAGTTACCCATAGCCCTGATCTCAACCGGGCAGATCTTGAGGAAAGATTACTTCCCATCCATGATAGCCGTGTCCCCAGAGTATGGTCGACAATGGAAGATCACTTGGCCTAATGAGTCCGAAGTTGAGACCCGGCAACAGGAATCAACCACTCAGTCTAGGAAGACTAGTATACGTCCGCCCTCTACTCCCCTTAGAACCAGTCCTGAAGAGACAGCGGCCCTGTTGATGTGCTTATGACAGCTATGGAAAAGTTAGTCAGTCAGTTTGCAAAGATGCAGCCAGAAGGGAACTACCGTCGTTTAAGAACCTTCTCGGGTGCCCTCCCCACCCCTGCTGGAGAAGAAGAATATGATACTTGGAGGGATGTCACTTTACTTGTGCTTAGAAGAGTGGCAGTGCACTGATGCCGTGAAGAAGCAGAGAATAGTAGAAAGTTTGAAGGGTACTGCTATGGAAGTGGTGCAGGCTGCGTGGCGGAGCAAGCCACTAGCAACTTATCAAGATTATATGAGTGCTTTAGAAGATGCTTTTGGATCCCCTGAAGATGCTACTGATCTACTCTATAAACTTCGTACCACCTACCAACAACCAGATGAGAAGATGCCCGACTATCTATACCGATTGGATAAGATGGTTCATAGAATAGTATCTAAAGGTGGAGTCAGCCCTAAAGAAGTTGATCAGTGTCGTCTGGACCAAGTACTCAGAGGAGCTCTCACTCATGATCCAATTGCTCAGCGGATGAGGTCTTGTGATAAAGAGAAGATTCCTGGTTCTTTTCATGAGTTGCTTAAGGAAGTTCGCAAGGAAGAGGTTATTTTGGCCGCAAGAGAGAAGACCTCCCCTCGGGTGACTACTGTTGCCTTGAAGCCAGCAGCCGACTGCCGAGAGAGGGAACTGCTGAAAGTCATCGAGAAACAGGGGGAGCAGATTACTCAATTGTTAAGTGCTCAGGCCAAGACAATACAGCGGTTACAAAGTGCTGCAGAGGTAGCCGAGAAGCAGACCCTGGCTTCAGGAAGAGAGAATGATGACCTGTGTAGAGTGGAAAGTAGGAAACCAGAAGGGTGCTTTGTCTGTGGGAGTCCAGGCCATATAGCTCATCAGTGTCCAAAGAGGTGGAGCTCAAAGAACTCTTCACATTCTCCCCACCTCCCTCCGAGGCAGTCGGGAAACGGGAAAGGGGGCCAGTAGAACCCCATACTGAGCCCCCATCAGCAACTAAGACCTACTCTACCTCTCATCCAATAGTGCCTCATCGAAAACACTGCCTGAAGGGTTAGTGGGACCAGCCCCGCATGTCCCCGCATATATCAATGGTAAATCTTGTTCAGTATTGCTGGATAGCGGATCTCAAGTGTCCATCATTTTTGAAGGATGGTATAAGAGATATTTATCCAATGTGCCTCTGAAACCGCTGTCTGGACTCGTGGTGTGGGGACTGAGTGAACACCGCTATCCCTACCGAGGATACGTGTCCGTGACACTATGATTCCCAGAGACTGTTGTTGGAGTGGATAAAGAGATACCCATTATAGCGCTAATCTGCCCGGAGGCAGAGGCAGATGAGAGACCCACACCTGTCATAGTGGGAACAAATGCCAACATTTTCCGTACGTTAGCTCAGTGGTGTCGTGAAGCTGGGGGAGAAAAGTACTCGCAGACCCTATCCATCCACCCAGTCTGTCTGGAAGCCTATGTGAGGACGGAGGAGGAGAAAGAGGGAACTGCAGCCTGAAAGCTTTGACCCTTGTTTTGAAGGAAGTGAGCTGAAAGGAGAAGAGAGGAGGCTAGTCATCGACGGCATGATGATGCGGGGGGCGGCTTTCTCCTTGGGCGAATGGGACATGGGCCTCGCCCAAGGAGTAGAGCATCGCATTCGGTTGAAAGATCAAAAGCCTTTCCGAGAGAGATCCCGAAGATTGGCCCCGGCGGATATCGAAGATGTTAGGCAGCATCTACACGGTATGTTAGACACAGGAGTCATCATAGAGTCTAGTAGCCCATATGCTTCCCCCATTGTGATTGCTCGAAAAAAAAATGGAGCTATTCGGATGTGTGTGGATTATCGTACTTTGAACAAACGTACGGTTCCTGACCAGTACACTGTGCCCCGAATTGATGAAGCTTTAGATTGCCTGCAAGGGAGCCAATGGTTTTCTGTGTTAGATCTCCGGAGTGGTTACTATCAGATACCCATGTCAAAGGAAGATCAAGAGAAGACCGCTTTTATCTGCCCCATTGGGTTCTTCGAGTTTCAAAGACTGCCTCAAGGACTGACAGGTGCTCCGGCCACTTTTCAGAGATGTATGGACAAAGTAGTGGGGGACATGCACTTACGTGAGGTCTTGGTCTATCTCGATGATCTTATTGTTTTTGGGAAGACTCTGGAAGAACACAACCAGCAGTTGTTCAAGGTGCTGGATCGGTTGAAGGAGGCTGGGTTGAAGTTGTCCCTTGATAAGTGCCGGATTTGCCAGACGACTGTGAAATATGTGGGGCACATAGTCAGCAGAGAAGGAATTTCCACCGACCCCGCCAAAGTGGAGGCTGTGGTAAACTGGCCTAAGCCCACCAAGCTGGGGGAGCTTAGGTCCTTTTTAGGATTCTGTGGATACTACCGAAGATTTGTACCCCAGTACTCTCGGATTGCGAAGCCATTAACTGCTCTTACCCAGGGGTATCCCCCTTCCGGCGGGACAGCCCGCCCCTCAAGGTCAGGGAAAAGAGACTACTTCCGAGTTAATGAACCTTTTGGGGAAAGATGGACACCCTTATGCGACGAGGCATTCGAGAAACTGAAGTCATGTTTGACCCAAACTCCAGTGTTGGCCTATGCAGACGCCAGTAAACCATATGTGTTACATATAGATGCTTCTCTCGACGGACTAGGAGGGATTCTCTATCAGGACCATGATGGCTGTCTACGTCCCGTTTACTACATTAGTCGAGGATTGACTCCCAGTGAACGCAACTACCCAGCTCACAAACTGGAGTTTCTGGCTCTGAAATGGGCTGTAGTGGACATGCTGCATGACTACCTCTATGGGGTACGCTTCGTGGTTCATACCGACAACAATCCATTAACCTACGTGAGAACCACAGCAAAACTGGATGCCACGGGGTACCGGTGGCTTGCCGCACTCTCTCTGTATGATTTCAGCTTAAAATATCGACCAGGGATCAGTAACATTGATGCAGACACACTCTCTCGCCTGCCTAGTGAACCTTTAAATGAGGAAGAAGAAGGAGGATGGATAGAGGTCCCTGCCCCTGAGGTGAAGACTCTGTGCCATAGACATCGAACTGATGCCCTCACTCTGCAGTGCTGTGCTAAATTCTTAGGAGCATCTAGCGAAGCGCTCCCGTTGTCGTACTGTCGAGTGACAAATGTAACCCCAGACTCTCTCCCTCAACTGACTCATAATCAAGTCAGGACGGCGCAGCAGGAGGATCAGTCAGGGGTAGTTCGATGGTGGGTGAAGAGGGGCTGGAGGCCCGAAAAGAATGCATTAAGAACAGAGGAGTCTGTCCTGCTGACTCGGCAGCTAGAGTCGCTAGTAGTAAAAAATGGGCTACTATACCGAGAGACAAGGGGCCAGAAGGGAGGAGTCCGCAGACAGCTGGTGTTACCCACCCGATTTCGGAAGATGGTCATGAAGTCCCTGCATGATGACCATGGACATCTTGGCATCGAAAAGACTACGAGTCTCGTGGCCGACCGATTCTATTGGCCTCGCATGGAAGCGGATATTGAAGAATACTGCAAATCATGCTCCCGGTGTGTGTTGAGAAAAACCTTGCCTTTGAGAAAAGCCCCCCTTGTGAACATTACCAGTGATGGCCCACTTGAACTAGTGTGCATTGATTTCCTCTCCATCGAGCCTGATGAAAGCAATGTCAGTAATGTGTTAGTGGTCACTGACCATTTCACCCGATATGCCCAGGCCTACCCCACTAAAGATCAAAGGGCAATTACTGTGGCAAAAACATTATGGGAGAAGTTCTTTGTACATTACGGGCTGCCTGCCTGCATCCATACCGATCAAGGAAGAGATTTCGAAAGTAGACTAATCAAGGAGCTATGCGCTCTCTGTGGGATCAAGAAATCCAGAACCACGCCATATCACCCCCAAGGGGATCCTCAACCTGAGAGATTCAACCGTACCCTTCTGAACATGTTAGGCACTTTAGATCCCAGGAAGAAGGGACACTGGAGCAGGCATGTGAGCCAGTTGGTTCATGCCTACAATTGCACCACAAATGAGTCAACTGGATATTCTCCTTATTTCCTCATGTTTGGAAGAAAAGCCCGACTACCCGTGGATATTAGTTTTGGGACATCCATTGACCGTTCTAATGGGAAGACCTACTTAAAATATGTGTCCCAGCTAAAAGAAGATTTGACAAAAGTTTACAAATTGGCAGAGCAGGCCTCTGGTCGGTCAGGGAAGCGCAATAAGACTCGCTACGACTGTAGGGTTCGAGAACAAGTTTTACTACCTGGAGACAGAGTTCTTATTCAGCTTTTGGGCCTTCCTGGGAAGCACAAGCTTGCTGATCGGTGGTGTCCTGACCCTTACGTGGTGATGGAGAAGTTGCCCGGTGTTCCGGCCTACAGAGTGAAGCCCGAAAAAGGGGGTGGAGCTGTTAAAACCTATCATCGACATCATCTGTTGCCTGTGGGAAAAAACATCCCTTTACCCCCATTGCCAACTCAAGGAGGTCATACAACTCTTCAGTGCAATAGGAGAAGTCCAAGGTGTAAAAACCCACCCCAGACTGGAGTTGCCTCAGGAGAATGTGACAGCGAGTCTGGGGATGAATGGGGACCTGACTGTCAATGGAGCTACAGGTGGATCGAGGACCCATGCCCCATGGGCGTAGACCCTGAAAACCAGACCCCTGAAGTAGAAACAAAGAAAAGGGACATTTGTCAGGAGGCGAGTGCACCCCGCCCACAATTGGAGGAAAGTTCAGAAGAGGGACATTTATTGAATGAAGAGATTCACCTGGTGGAGCCCGTTCTTGAGAGACAAGAGTCGGGGACTGAGGAGGTGGGCCCCTCGGTACACACTCGTCCCAAGCGGGACATTAGGCCACCCATGATGTTGACTTATGACAGAATGGGACATACCACTGAGGTCCCCAGGTTGATACACCCAAATTCAAATTCTGTTTGGCCTTATTTCTCGGTATCTTCCATGTGTCCAGGAGGTGGTTTGTATGCATGTAAATTTGGTGTTAGTCAGGATGCCTTAACCCCCATTCATGTTTCAGGTGGTGAGTCCTCATGTCGTGATGGGACACTTTCAATGACTCACCAGGGGGAGAATGTAACACCTGCACATGGAACTGTCAGAGCAGCTACTGGTATACTGGGATTTACAGACACTAAGAAGAGTTTTGCAGCTGCTGTTAAACAGGGACCTTCAGACATTAATGGTTTTTTCCCTGAGCTGCGGGGGACTACAATTCCCATGGACCCTTGTTTCAGTCAGATGACACAGCTTGGAGGGATAGGAGGGAGGAGGGACTTGGGGGAGGGAGCTGGAGAGGAAGTAAAAGAAAGTGAGAGAGCGGATGGTTCATGTAAAAGATGGAGCGCTGTGGACTTGTATTCCTCTAAAGAGCGGAGCGTTCCAGTCCCCTCTGATATACCTGCGAATCTGGAGAGAGCGCAGCCCGGTCATCAGGTGAAGCAAGCAACATTAAGGACTCGGAGAGTTCTACCGGCACTCCCACCGTATAAAGGCCTGAATCCTGCCGCCCCCAGTTGGGGTCCAGGGAAAACTACAACCGGTGGAGACGCACCGTGAGTGCCCCTTTTCGAGACTTGTGGTTCAACCAGCCCGTTACAGTGAGTACACTACGCCCCAGACTATTTACCTTCGTGAGCATCTAAGTGCACCAACGGTTATAAATTTGCGCGCCAACATCCGCGGCAACTGGGCCCCAACGTTTGGACTGGGTTAATACAAGAAAAGGGGAACCCTGCTACGTTATATTTGCAGGGTTGGGGAAAGAATTAGGTTGTGATGTGTATATGATTTTTATAGAGCACCGTTACCTGTATTGCATGTTGTTTCTTTAAATACACTTCATTTCTGCTGCATATCCATAAACCAGTTAAACTGTTTTACTCCTGTTTTGGGTGAGTGTGTACTGAGCTATAGGCAGGGGTTTCCCGAATCAGTCCCTGGCAGAAGATAACAGTCCTTCTGCAGTCCTAGAGAGAGCTCCAATCAAGATTCGGGTGGAGGCACTGCGCCCTAAAGAGGTGAGACCCCCCATAACACCCAGCGTACCGTGGTAGCCCTGAAGGGGTGTTACAGACATTTTTGTTCAAAGGAAGTTAATGTTGGGGAATTCCTGCTAGCTGGATTTTTCTTAAAAGGGATTTCCACTACTAGTGTTCTGCCTTCTTCCACGTGTGACTGTGTGGCTTCCAGCATACGGCTAAACCCTTCATCCACTCCAATAAAAGACTGTATGGGTGCTTAAGTCTATATTTATTGAGATGATGTGAACAACAACAATGGTAGATGATAACGGATGGTATAATGAAGGAAATTGGTGAACACAATAGTGGGTGAAATCGGGTAAAAACTGCAAGAAATAGACAGTATAATATCAATACTGGCATGTACAGTGTGCAATTACATAAGTAACTGGAACATTACAGCAAAGAATGATACAGAGTACATAATACAAGAATGCTACTAGTACTGCTCTGCACCATACAAAAATGCATCTATCTATATGTGGAGTAAACAACATTACATCCTAACTGAGAAATAAGAGCTCAATATGCCTCACTTGCAATGCATTACACTGTGGCTGCATAACGGTTAATTAACACAGATACGTAGCACTACACATAGCTATATTAAACCCTCACCGGAATCCGCTTTGACAGAAGCAGTGATTTACATAGAGCAGGACACACATGAATCTCTTCAGAAAGCCCGGGAAAATATGTCTGCGTGACTAGTTTTCCCCGGGAAGCTAAGGGGGCAGATCTTAACCAGAACACTTTGCTCAATTAAAGGGGAAACATCCCTGAAACTTGGAACAGGACAAATGGGAACGACTTATGACATCTAGTGGCATAACCGGAACTACGCTATGAGTTAACTTGCTGCACAAAAGTGGGCAGAACACTCCCCGCTTGGCATCAACGGATGCCACTATTTGGTTCCTTTGAGGAAAATAACAACACAAGTTCTATAACTGGCCTGAGAAACAGTTTGTTTTCCCCAAGTTTGCTCACTCTGACCTCTACTTTGCGTACTTTCCCATCCTTGCTGGGAAGAGGTTTGGTGACTAGGCCGAGTGGCCACTGGTTTCGATGCGAATGCGACTGACTATCTTTGACGAGTATAACATCGCCAGATTGGATGTTTGGGCAGTCTTTCTGCCACTTCATCCTGGTTTGCAGAGTGGAGAGATACTGCTTCCTCCATCTGTCCCAAAAGACATTGGACACACTTTGCACTTGCCTCCACTGTTGCCTGTAGAGGTCTTTATCGTTGAATTCTCTGAGTGGAGCTCTCGGTACACAGGTTTTCTGTGTGAGTAGCATTGCAGGAGTAAGGACTGTTGGGTCTCTGGAATCACTGAAAAGTGCTGTGAGTGGCCTAATCGGAGTGAGCTTCTTCAGCACGTTGTCTCCAGGAACGGGTTGTCCCTTGTTGAGGTTCTCTATTCCTCTGGTGTAGGTTTCCTTTTGTACAACACAAAGTATCGTAACCTTGGCTCTTTCCAGGTTGAGGGCGGTAAAAGCATGCTTGCAATGATGCCAACCTTTACAAGATCTCTGGCTTGCAGGTAATGCTGACTTGTAGGACTGGGCCACATGAAGTAGAAAAGCAACGGCTTGAACAAGTGCCTTCCAGGTTGAGAACCTGCTGATCCGATGAGATTCCAGTAATGACTTGAAATCCCTGTATGCAGAGCAGACACACGAGGACGGAGCTCTTCATCGGCATCTGGATCCACTAGTTCGAACGTTTGAGGCCTGTCGATGTGGGGCATCAAACGGTACAAGGAAGCAGGGCCTGTGAACCATGTAGTGTCCTTAAGATGACCTGAAACAACAGATCTAGTCGCATGGTCCGCAGGATTGAGGTGAGTAGGTACATAGTGCCACTGACTAGGGCAGGTAGATTTTCTTATCCTCAGTATCCGGTTGCTGACGTAGACATAAAAGCGTCGCGTTTCATTGCAGATGTATCCCAGTACCACCTTGCTATCGGTGTAGAACTCTGCTTTTTTGAGCTCCAGATTCATCACACCTGAGATAAGCTCAGCCAACTCAACTGCGAGGACAGCAGCGCAGAGTTCCAGTCTGGGTACCGTGTGTTCGCGGAGTGGTGCCAGTTTAGTCCGGCTCATCACAAACCCGATGTGGCTCTGTTCATTGACATCTATGGTTTTGAGGTATGCTACTGCTGCGATTGCTTTGACTGATGCGTCGCAGAAGATACAAAGTCTTTGTGTCTTGACTTCTGTGGATGGCACAGGAGCATACGGTCGTTTCACAAGAAGGTCGGTCAAGGCCTCGAGAGACCTCTTCCACTCTGCCCACAGGTCTGTGTTGTGAATGGACTTGAGATGAGTTCTGAGCAGAGGCTCCCTCTGGTGGTTACAAGCGGTACTGGACTGTCCAGTGAAGATTGTGAGGATTGGGAATCAGGTGTTACTGACTGGTCTTATATAAGGGAGTCGCCTTCCCATCAGGGTTGCCGGTGATCAATTGTTCTGGTCTCAATCCTTGATTCCTGTTTCCTTTGTAGCCTGCTGTGTCGTGTCTGCATCTCCTGCTAACAGATAAGACATTTTCTTCTTTTTGTTTTTGTGCTTGATTTTTGCATTTTGTCCTGCACTTCTGTGGGGGCCTTCAGGGTCCCCTCCGGGGGCTTTTGCCCTCTCAGTTTAGTTCAGCCACTGATGTTTTGTACATTTGCTTTTTCCAGTTTTTTCAGTGGCTGCTGTTTTGATTTTGTTACACCAGAGAACTAATTTAGGTGGTAGAGGTCGTGTGATCTCAGGTGTTTTTGAAATTAGTAGAGTTGGTGCTTTTCAGGGTTTTTTGGGATTGCAGTAAGTGCCCTTCCTATCCTTTTCTATTTAGATAGTTTGGGCCCCAACTTTTGCTCATACTATTTTCTGTCTGTGTCAGTATTTCTTCTTGTCTAACCGCCATTACATGTTTGGGGGCTTTCTATGTTCTTTGGGGATCTGCTCCGGGGCAGATAGCTTTCCTCTTTCTATCTTTAGGTATAGTTAGTTTCTCAGGCTGTGACGAGGCGTCTAGGACCAACGTAGGAACGCTCCACGGCTGCCTCTAGTTGTGGTGGTTAGTCAGGGTACTGCAATCTCATAGTTTCCAACTGCTCTGGTGTATTGCCTTTTTTACCTGCACTCCTCAGCTACCAAATCATAACAGGTCTGCCTTTTCTGCTGGCAGTGGATCATCCCAATCAGATGTGTCTTGGGTGAAGTCTCTTAGCATCATTTTCCCTTGGACAGTAACTGGAGCTACGAATCCCAGGGGGTCGTATAGACTATTCACGAAAGAAAGGAACTCCCCTGTGCGTGAAGGGTTTCTCGTCTTTACTGATCTGAAAGGTGAAGGCATCCGTCTTCAGATCCCAAAGCAATCCAAGACTCCGCTGCATGGGAAGAGTGTCAATGCTTAGGCCTAGGTCCTTTAGATCCCTAGAATAGTCTTGAGAGGGAATTGCTTCCATCAACTCTCGACTGTTGGAGGAAATCTTGTGTAACCTTAGGTTAGACTGAGCGTGCATTTCTTGAGCCCTTTTTAGTAGACTGATTGCAGCCTCGTTTGTTGGTGTGGACTTCAAACAGTAGTCTACATAGAAGTCCTTTTCTTCTAAGGATCTGACGTCTGACCCATACTTTTCTTCGCCTTCTTTGGCAGAATTTCGGAGACCGTAGATAGCGACTGCTGGGGAAGGGCTGTTCTCGAAGATGTGTACCCTCATCTGGTACTCTGTGATGTCTTTGTCCGGGTCGTTGTCACGGTACTAGAAGAACCTCAAGTAGCTTCTGTGTTCCTTTTTGATGAGAAAACAGTGGAACATCTGTTGTATGTCAGCCATAAATGCCACCGTATCTCTGCGGAAAGAGAGTAGTGCTTCCAGAAATCTGTTGTTGAGGTCTGGGCCCGACAGTAGGACATCATTTAATGAGACATCTTCACATTTGGCACTTGAGTCGAATACCACTTATATTTGACCTGGCTTCTTGGGATGGTATACTCCGAAGATGGTCAGGTACCAACACTCCTCTGAGGGCCGAAGTGCAGGTGCAATCTCTGCGTGGTTGCTCTGGAATATCCTTCCCATGAAGGTAAAGAAGTGTTCCTTCGTCTCAGGTGACTTCTTAAGCTTGTGTCTGAGGGCTGTAGACCAGTTCCCTGTTGTTGGGTAGGCGCCTTCTCTGAGGTCGAAATTGCAAGGGTGCGACCCAACTGTTCGATTTGTCTTTGACTATTTGTCTATCCATGATGTCCAGGAACATCCTATCTTCTATGGACATCGCTACCTTGTCGTCTTCCTTTGTCCTGTGGAAGACTGTACATCCCATGTGGTCTTGTTCACCTTCACAGGCGTTGTCTTCATTGGTAGGAACTGAAAAAGGGCAAGGTAGGGGAGCCCTGTTTGGCAATTCCTTTACCAGCAGACTATTGTGACATGGCCGGAAAAGAGACGGACGTCCATTTTCTAGTGTTCTGGTGAGCATACTGTTGACTGAGGCCAGCTTGTGTGCTCCTCCTAGACAGACGTCTCCTATGATGACCCATCCAAGGTCGAGCCTCTGAGCGTATGGAGAATTTTTGGAGCCGTTTATATATTCTCTATTCTTGTGGACTCGTAGTATATCTCTTTCCAGGAGTAGGGGTATTGGGGCTTCTGGATCCAACTCAGGTATCAGGTGGGCTATACGCTTCAGATGGGGGTGATATGTCGCCACCTCCGGTGATGGTATCTCTGACCTGTTGTCGGGAATCTTGTTGCACTCCAGGATGGTTGGTAGTGATAGGCAGGTTTGACCATCTATGGACTCCACCTTGTATCCGGTCGCTTTTCTCCCCGCCGTCTCAACGGTACCTGAACACGTCCTCAGGAGGTAGAGAGAACCAGGGCCTACAATGCTGAAGTTGTCAAAGAAGATGGAACTGGCTAAAGACCTGTTACTTTGGACATTCAGGATTGCATATATCTTGAGGGCTTTGTCCTTGCGGCCTGCAGGTTAGACTTGGACAAGGCTGATTTTTGAGCAGGACCTTCCTCCTGTGAGTCCCTTACAGATCTCAGATCTACAGATAAGAGCTGACCACAGGGATATCTTCATCAGTGTTCTTCTCCTTCCCATCATGCTCCTCTGCTTGTGACAACACTCGTGGAGGTGGTCCAGGGTGCAAGGCTGTATTGTGATCCGTGCTGCTGCATTCTGCAAATTTCACGCTACCTTCACAGTTCCTGGCGAGGTCAGAGGTTGTGGCACAACATTTGAAGCAGATGTTGTTCTCTTTGAGGAAACCTTTGCGATCCTCCAAAGACTTCTCCCTGAAGGCTCTGAATTTTAGTAGAGGATGTGGTTTCTTGTGTAGAGAGCACTGTTTACTGACATCCTGAGGCTTGTTCTCGTCTGGAGGGGGTTTACTCGCATTGTGAGGAGGGCCTGTGGAAACAATGTTAGTTTTGTGGACTGCCACGGGTGTCCTACTGGGTTTGACACCGGGGCAGTGGAACATGACGGTAAAGTCAAAACTAGGGTCATAGAATCATAGAATTGTAGAGTTGGAAGGGACCTCCTGGGTCATCTGGTCCAACCCCCTGCTCAAAGCAGGATTCACTAAATCATCCCAGACAGATGTCTGTCCAGCCTCTGTTTGAAGACTTCCATTGAAGGAGAACTCACCACCTCTCGTGGCAGCCTGTTCCACTCATTGATCGCTCTAACTGTCAAAAAGTATCTAATCTGTGTCTCCTCCCATTCAGTTTCATCCCATTGCTTCTAGTCTTTCCTTGTGCAAATTAGAATAAAGATGATCCTTCTACAATGTGACAGCCCTTGAGATATTAGTAGACAGCTATTAAGTCTCCTCTCAGTCTTCTTTTTCGCAAGCTAAACATTCCCAAATCCTGTAACCATTCCTCATAGGACATGGCTTGCAGACCGGACACCATTCTGGTCGCTCTTCTCTGAATTTGCTCCAGTTTGTTGATGTCTTTTTTAAAATGTGGTGCCCAAAACTGGACACAGTATTCCCGATGAGGTCTGACCAAAGAGGAGTAGAGGGCAATAATGACTTCACGTGATCTAGACTGTATGCTTTTGTTAATACATCCCAGAATTGTATTTGCCTTTTTTGCTGCTGCATCACACTGTTGACTCATGTTCAGTCTATGATCTATTAGTATACCCAAGTCTTTTTCACATGTGCTGTTGCTTAGCTCTATTCCTCCCATTCTGTATACGCTTTTTTCATTTTTATTTCCCAGATGCAGTACTTTGCATTTTTCCCTGTTAAAAACCATTCTGTTAGTTGCTGCCCACTGCTCCACTTTATTTAAATCTTTTTGAATCCTCTCTCTCTCTTCTCTAGTATTAGCTATCCCTCCTAGCTTTGTGTCATCAGCAAATTTAATCAGTTTACCCTCAATTCCTTCATCTAAATCATTGATAAAGATGTTGAACAATACAGGGCCCAAGACAAAGCCCTGTGGTACCCCACTTGATACATTTCTCCAACTGGATGTGCAGCCATTTACTACCACTCTTTGGGTCCTATCACTAAGCCAGTTATGAATCCACCTAACAGTTGCCTTGTCCATTCCATACTTAGTCATTTTTTCAATAAGGATTGTGTGAGATACTTTGTCAAATGCTTTGCTGCAGTCAAGATATAATATATCTACAGCATTTCCCTGATCCACCCAGTCAGTGATTCTGTCATAGAAGGAAATTAAATTAGTCTGACATGACTTAGTTACAAACCCATGCTGACTCTGGTTAAGCACTTCATTCTTGTCCAGGTACTTACATACATGTTGTTTAATAATTTGTTCAAAGATCTTTCCTGGTATAGATGTCAGGCTCACTGGCCTATAGTTCCCTGGGTCCACCTTCTTCCCCTTTTTGAAGATAGGAACAACATTTGCTCTTCTCCAGTCTTCTGGGACTTCTCCTTTTCTCCAAGAATTTTCAAAGATTATGGAGAGTGGTTCAAAAATTTCTTCTGCTATCTCCTTCAGTACTCTGGGGTGTAATTCATCTAGACCTGGAGACTTGAATTCATTTATGTTAGCTAAGTAATTCCTCACTATTTTTCTGTTTATAGATATCCTGGATTCTTCTATTCCCTTAATAGGACAGTGAAGATCAGTTGATGTTACATTTCCTTTCTGAGAGAAAACAGATGCAAAATAGGAATTTAAAAGTTTGGCCTTCTCAACATCCTTTCTTACCATTTCATAATTTTCATCCTGTAAAAATCCTATAGCATCTTTGACTTTTCTTTTACTTTTGACATATCCCCAAAATCCTTTTTTATTGCTTTTGACATCTCTTGCAAGCCTTAATTCATTGTCAGCTTTAGATAATCTGATTCTTGCCCTGCAGGTTCTGCAGACATCATTATATTCTTCTTTAGATATGCCTCCCTCTTTCCATTTGATAAACATTTCTTTCTTCCTTTTTAGCATGTGTTTAAGTTCTGTGTTCATCCTTCCTGGTTTCCTTAAATGCTTCCTATTCTTCCCTCTTTTTGGAATTGTTAATGATTGTGCTTTGAGAATCTCATTTTTCAAGATTTCCCATCCTTCCTGGACATTTTTGTCCTTAAGAATATCCAGCCATTGGATCCCTCCAATTCTCTTTCTGATTCCCTTAAAATCTGCCTTTTCTGAAATCTAACCTTGAAGTCTGAGTCTTAACAGGTCTTCCTCCTCTAGTTATCCAAAATTCTAAAATTGCATGGTTGCTACCTCCTAAGGTCCCAGCCACTCTTACCTCATCAACCATTTCCTCCCTGTTTATAAGGATTAGATCCAAGGTAGCAGATCCCCTTGTTTTCTCCCCTACCTTTTGGAAGATAAAGTTTTCAGCAAGAGAGGATAAGAATTTCCTGGACCTGTTAGTTTTGCCTGAGAGAGATTCCCAACAAATGTCTGGATAGTTGAAATCTCCCATGACCACTGTGTCATATTTTTTGGAGAACTTGGCCATTTGATGCATAAAGAGTTCATCCATATCTTCAGCTTGCATAGGCGGCCTGTAGTAAATGCCTACAATGGTGTCCTTTCCATTGTTCGCTCCTTGTATTCTTACCCAAACAGTTTCCACAGAACTCCTAGTCTCTGAAGCTTTAATCTCTGTGCAGATATACGCTTTTCTAACATACAATGCGACACCTCCTCCTCGTTTATCAAGTCTGTTTCTTGCAAATAAGTTGTATCCTTCTAGCCTTGTATTCCAATCGTCCCACCAAGTTACAGTGATTCCAATGGCATCATATTTATTTTCCTGCGTTAATAGTTCCAATTCTCCTTGTTTGTTGCCCATGCTTTGTGCGTTTGTATAGAAACATTTTAGTTTGTGATTGGTTTCACTTCCTCCAATATTTTTATTATTTAGATTTTTTTGTCTTCGTTCTTCCTTTCCACTTCTTAAAGCAGAGTTCTCAATAGCATTTGTCAGGTGTATAGATTTTTCTGGCCTTTTGCTTCCCTTCCCACATTGCAAGGAACTTTGCAAAGTCTATGGTGGCTTGGTCAGTGCTGGCATGAGCTGGTGTGTTATAGTCATGTCTAGTGTGTAGTGTATCACCATACCTGTGAGACGCTTCTGACTTCGTATAGTCTGTGCAGTACCTTCTCGGTGCAGAAGGTGTCTCTTTAAGGCGGGATGGAAGCTGTACCTTCTGCTCAGTGAAACAGCAGCTGTGGTCGACATCTCTATACTGGACAACTCCTTGTTTGTGGTAACGAAGTTCAGGGTTGGTAACCGGCGTAGACTGGTCGATGTGGTGCATCAGGGCTGTCATCCATGCCGGAATGTTGAAGGACGTACTCTGCGACGCGCTGCGCTGGATCTTGCTGTTCTAGATCAGGTCCGCAAATGTTGCTGCGTCTCTCACAATCAGGATCCTTCATAGCTTCCAAATACTCTGCTTTAGCAATTGCAGCTGCTGTCTCTTTGTCTGCCGCAAGTTTTTCTAGCTCTGCTCGCAAGCGTGCAGTTTCCGCTTCTCTCTCTGCCTGAAAACGTGCAGTTTCAGCTTGCAGGCGTGCAATGAATATGGACGCGGGTCCACTCCCATAGGCGTGGCGTCCATATTCATGACCTTAATGAGCGGTACCACGTGACCGCACCACAGAGTAAGAAGCTGACGCACGGGGATAGAGTTGCAGGGACATGCAGCGACGGAGTGAGGAAGGTAAGTATGATGGGGGAGGACAGGGGAGCCCAGTGGAGGGTGGGAGCGGAGCCATGTATACAGGGTGGGAGCGGAGCCATGTATACAGGATGAGAGGGTGGGAGCGGAGCCATGTATATAGGATGGGAGGGTGGGAGCGGAGCCATGTATAAAGGATAGGAAGGTGGGAGCGGAGCCATGTATATAGGATGGGAGGGTGGGAGCAGAGCCATGTATATAGGATGGGAGGGTGGAGCGGGAGCCATGCATATAGGATGGGAAGGTGGAGTGGAGCCATGTATATTGGATGGGAGGGTGGGAGCGGAGCCATGTATATAGGATGGGAGGGTGTGAGAACTATCTGTCGACATTTGAATGAAATGAAACGCTATGTCAGGAAACCCAGGAGGACCCCACTGCTGATATGGAGACATAGAAAAGCTAGACTGCAGTTTTCTAAAGTGAATGTGAGTAAACAAAAATTCTTCTGTGAAAGAGTCTTGTGGACAGATGAGACCAAGATAGAGCTTTTTGGTAAAGCACATCATTCTACTGTTTACTGAAAATGGAATGAGGCCTAAAAATAAAAGAACACAATACCTACAGTCAAATATAGTGGGGGTTCAAAGATATTTTAGGGTTGCTCTGCTGCCTCTGGCACTGGGTGCCTTGACTGTGTGCAAGGCATGATGAAATCTGAAAATTACCAAAGGATTTGGGGTTGCAGTGTAGTGCACAGTATGAGGAAGCTGGATTTGCGTCCTAATTCATGGGTCTCGCAGCAGGACAATGACCAGAAACATACTTCAAAAAGCACCCAGAAATGGATGGATACAAAACACTGGAGAGTTCTGAAGTGGTTAGCAATGAGTCTGTATTGAAATCCCATTGAACACCTGTGGAGAGAGATCTTAAATTGCTGTTGGGAAATGGCACCATTCTATTATGAGAGACTTGGAGCAGATTTCAAAAGAAAAGTGATCCAAAACAGGACACAAAGCACTGGAGCTCCACTCTCCAGGCCTACCGAATACTAAATGCCTCTGGAGGCCAACTATTTAAGCCCCAGACCACACCCTGGGGTGGAGATAAGGTGGACAACCTTGCAACCGCTCTATGGTTGTCCACAAAAACCCAGTTCTTAAAACAAAATGGGGAAGGGGAAGGGAAAAAATGCATACATGCAAAATATAGGTGCACATCAATCTTAACGATCTAAAAGAAGGGGGGCTCAGTATATCTTACTGTCTCTCAATATAAGCACCACAGTACATTTTAAACAGTAATTGCAACACTCCATATAGCCTATACAAAGATGTATTACATATAATCAGCATAGTAATTGCAGGTATATATTCTCCATTTATGTAACATGTATAGATAACTTGCTGAATGTGGTCAAGGGGCCAAAAGCATTCAGGGTGCATTGCGGCACAGGTTCATGAGGGGCCAACCTGAGAACAAGAGAATTGCAGCAAAGTAGATGACCTGAGACCTCTGCTGCAATACAATTAGCATGTGTGAGTTTCTGGGAAGTCCAAGAACTCCACAAATACAGATGACGGTTTGTTAGTGCAATCACTGTGCTGTTGTTGATAGATAATGCTGCAAGTAGTAGAGCATTATGTTACAAGTGTGGAGGGGATATGGTGCCTTCCATAGGATGGGGCAGTTCAGTTCTATAGAGTGTGATACTGGATGGGGTGGAAGATACTGGGAAAGAAATTATATTGGGAAAGCAACATGTCACTAAAATATCAGTGTGTGTGAAGAATTGGTGATATTGGGAGAAGTCAGGGGCAGACATTCCATTGGTGTAACCTGTGCAGACACACAAGGGCCCAAGAGGTAAGAAATCCACTACTCTTTCCAAATTAGATGCAATTGTGTAGTATTTATTATAGGTGTCAAGCTTCTGGGTTTGAACGCTTGAGCCTGTGTTTTGTGGTCGGCTTCTCTTTCTGCCAAGCCACAGCAGACATCTTTTCTCCAGGTGTTTATGTTCTGTTTTCTTGGCTGAAGTCTGTTAAACATAATATGGATGTTTTCATTTGTCTGCCCTACCACCATTCGGGTGCGGCTTTTTATTCTTTTCCCCTGCTGGTAATTACTGCTGGTGATAATCTCATTTGTATATTCAGCTATTCTGCTGTTGTTTGAAGCCAGTCAGTGAAATTCCAGCCAGGGTTTATCTCTTTGCTGTTTCTGCTTCCTTACTCAGCACATATCTTCATTTTCTTTTTAGGAAGTAGGCGGTATATTATCTAATTCCACGTACTTTATACTTCATTTTGTAATGAGTGGTTTATTTTACTAACTCTGGGATCTTTACTTTTTTCAGCATACTTTCCCTTTTGTAGGGATGTACACGCTGCTCTGCCCTCCAGTTCTTAAGACGGAACATAAAGTGTTCAAGAGTCTTTCAGGCAGCATAGGTCCGAGTTGCCATAATCTAGACTATGAGTAAGACTATCTTAGATCACTCAGGTACCACTAGAAACTGCAGAGTCAGGATCTCTAGACAGTATAGGATTCGGCAGGGTGAGTTGCAGTTTCTAGCTTTACCTATTATCCAAAGTGAGTTGCCACACTAACATAACGATAAGACTGCCAAAGTCCCATATATTGTTCTTACACAAGGGCCGTCATTTGTCTGTGGCGACATGTATGGAAGATGAAATTGGAGTGAGAAGATATGATGATGGGGAGAAATGTAATACTAAAGAAATTAATCGATGATGCCAAAAGGGAAATTAAACCATGGGGCAAGGGTAGATTATACTTAAATCTGGGGCAGACTGGAGTGAAGTAATAAGGTGAAAGGGAAAGTTTTGGAGTGTGAGAGGACCTTGGACGTAGTATGAAGAAGAGCTAATTTGGTGATGGAGGAAATTAGCTTTATATGATACTGAAGATGGGGAGACATAATCTTTAGGATTAAAGTCGACAATCATTATATGTTAAAATATTAAGAGGAGAGTAATGGAGGGAGGAACGTATATCTATAAATTATACAGAGTTTATAAAACTATAGGTCTGTATAGGAACAAAAAACTAAAAAAAGACAAAAAAAAACAATTTTCTTCTACGGTGCCAACCTGTAAAGAACTAAATCACTCAGCTATATTTCAAAAGGAAAGTTTTCCAAAATAAGTAGTGAATTAGCACAGTGGCTCAGTGGATAGCACTACAGCCTTGCAGAGCTGGAGTCCTGGGTTCAAATCCCACCAAGGACAACATCTGCAAGGAGTTTGTATGTTCTCTCCAGTGTTTGCGTGGGTTTCCTCTTGGTACTCTGGTTTCCTCCCACACTCCAAAGACATACTGATAGGGAATCTAGATTGTGAGCCCCATCGGGGACAGTGACGATAATGTGTCCGAACTGTAAAGCGCTGCGGAATATGTTAGCGCTATATAAAGATTATTAGTAGTAGTAGTATTCATTTTGTTTTTATGTGATATATTTTTGTTGATTCAGCAATTCTTATTTTTATCCACATTTAATTTCCTCCTAAAGAAAGCTATCATGGATATTGATATTAAAATGGAGATCAACAAGTTTCTTAATAATGAAAACTGGGACTCTGATAAGCTGAAAATTATTCTTGAAAATGTTTCCATTCCCGAGGACAAAGAAAATTGGCTGTGGACTCTGGTTGTGGTATGACATCACATTTTATCTTTAGTATTTTGCAAATGTTCTTAGCTTAATAAGGACCAAGACTGGTAACCAAATTTCACCAATTACTTAAGGGAACATGAAGGATTGTTACAGCCAAGAACGATAGCTCCAAGTTAAGCTCTTATTATGGGAGGTTTGTCCTATACGTTTTCCCAGGGTCACGTAAATTATTTTAAACTGGTAGATGGGAATTACAAATGCAAAAATAATCTACCGCATCTTCCAATTTCTGTTGTCCCACTGACGGACTGCAGTGAGGGTTGAATCACTGGCAAGAAGAAGCAATAAACTGATATAGACATATGTGCCCTACCTGTCTTTTATGGGTAACTAGGGGTACATTTGTGAGGAGATAAATATAGCAGGGGCAATTTGTGCTTAGCTTGCTGTACAAAATCTAATTTGATACACTGTTGATGGTACCACATAGTTTGGGATTCGTACTCTGATAGACAAAATAAGTAGGAAAACTGATAGAAAACAGACGTCAATATAGCAGGCAGTGCTTTGGATCCTTATACAGTAGCTTGCAAAAGTATTTAACCCCTTGGCATTTTTCATGTTTAGCTACCTCAAAATCTGAAATGTCACTTTTTTTAGGGTTTGCATCAGTTCATGTAAAGAACATGACTACAACTGTTAACATTTTGCACCAGAAATTGCTTGCACCAGAAATTTTTAGAGACTTCATAGCAAAAGGGGTGAATACATATGCACAAGCCAATTTTTAGTTATTTGATCCCATAAATTTAACTTATGCCTATATTTTTCTCACTGCCCTTAACCAACTTAAGGCTGGGTCTCACATAGCGATACACCAGCGATCCCGACAACGATATGCACTTGTCAGGATCGCTGGTGTATCGCTACATGATCGCTGCTGAGCTGCCAAACAGGCAACTCAGGCAGCGATCTGGGACAGCGACACTGCTGGGTAACATCGCTGTTACCCGCAGTGTACGTTGGATACCAGCGCCCTGATGCAGGGAGCTGGTAACCAAGGTACACGTCGGGTTTCCAAGCGCTGCACGGTGCCTGGAAACCCGTTGTGTACCTTGGTTACCAGCTCCCTGCATCAGGGCGCTGGTATCCAAGGTACACAACTGGTTTCCAGGCACAGCCCCGCGCCTGGAAACCCGCTGTGTACCTTGGTTACCAGCGGATCGCTGGTCTCCCGCCTGTCACACGCAGCGATGCGTGCCTGTCAGCGGGAAACCAGCGATCAAAAAAATGTCCTGACATTTCAGCGACGATCAGCGATACCCAGCAGGGGGGCTGATCGTCGCTGAATGTCACACACAGCGATATCGCTGGTGAGATCGCTGCTGCGTCACAAAACTAGTGACTCAGCAGCGATCTCGCTAGCGATATTGCTATGTGAGACGGGCCCTTAAGACTATATATTGTTGATGCATCACACACAAATCAGATTACAAAAATATTTAAACACAGGTTGTAATGTAACAATATAGGTAAAAAGACAAGGGGGTGAATACCTTCGCAAGCTACTGTAAGTAAAGCACATTCTGAGGTCAATTACTGACTCTACTTTGGGTGCACAAGGTTGACACATCACACATAAAAAGTTAGTCGTACATGGTGCTATTGTGCAACCTTATGGAGCAATGTAGCTCATCAGTGAGAGGATATAGACTATGGGAAAAGTCTCTAAGGCCTCTTTCACACATCAGTTTTTTTACATCAGGCGCGATCCGGCGTGTTGTTAAAAAAACGGATCCGGTACCGGATGCGTTTTTTGTCATTAACTTTCATTAGCGCCAGATCATGCCTGATTCTCTCTCTCTCTCTCTTCCGTGTCAGACATGCATACCTGCATTTTCCGGGTTCGGCAACAAAACTGATCCGTTGCATCTGTTTTTACAAAATCTGCACCGGATCCGTCCTTTCAGGTATTCGACGGATTATGCCTGACACAAAAAACCTGATGTGTGAAAGTAGCCTTAGGGCCCGTCACACATAGCGACACACCAGAGATCCTGACAACGATATGAACTTGTCAGGATTGCTGGTGTGTCGCTACATGATCGCTGGTCAAGCAGGCAGCTCTCAGCAGAGATCAGGACAGCGACTATGCGGGTAACAAGCGATGCACGTCGCTTAGTTACCCGCAGTGTACCTTAGATACCAGCGCGCTGGTGCAGAGAGCTGGTAACCAAGGTACACATCGGATTTCTAGGCACCTAGAAACCCGATGTGTACCTTGGTTACCAGCTCCAGCTCACTGATCGCTGGTCTCCCGCCTGTCACACACAGCGATGCGTGCTGGCCAGCGGGAGACCAACGATCAAAAAAATGTCCAAGACATTCAGCGACGATCAGCGATACCCAGCAGGGGGCTGATCGTCGCTGCGTGTCGCACACAGCAATATCGCTGGGGAGATCACTGTTGAGTCAAAAATTGTGACTCAGCAGCGATCACGCTAGCGATCTCGCTATGTGAGACGGGGGCTTAACTTAAATAATTTAAACAGACTGAAATGTCTGGCCGGCTGCGGCTACTGCTGGAAAAATCATTTCACTGCCAATGTACTGTGAGCAAGATCGGTGCAATCAGCTGATCACTGTGCTGCCATTTCCAACTTGATATAAACTGATGTCTGGTCTCTTTATTGAAGGGTATAAAAAGCGATTTACACATGTGGTCAAAATTGTTGGTACCCTTTGTTTAATGACAGAAAAACCAACAATGGTCACAGAAATAACTTGAATCTGACAACAGTATTTATAAATTAAAAATCTGTGAAACTGAACAAATGAAAGACCTTGCTTTTTTTTCTTTCATTAAACGAGGGGTACCAACAATTTTGACATCCTTTAGTACAGATCTGCAGTAATTTACCATATGACGATTAAAGCTGCTTTAGAATATGTATATTAAAATGCAATGTACGAGAGTATATTTTGAAAAACATATGGACCCTTTCAACAACTTCCTCAGAGAAAAGAAACAGTAAGAATAATAAAAAAAACTCTTTTTGTTTCTTTCTTTCTAATTTTTAGGGAGGTGTAATCCTGTGCATCTTGACATTATTAATGAATTTTTTTTATTGGAGACGACCAGTTCAAGTAAGCCTTGCTTTACATATTTTATTAACTGTTGTAATGCAGACTGTTTACCGGGAGCCACACTTAACTTTTTTTTGTGGCAGGTATTGGAAGCTGCAGCCAAATAGGAATCCAAATTGAAGCAAAAGTGTAAATGATTGATACTTCTCTTTTTTGTATTCACCCCCTATTTGGCCACAAAAACTGCATCAAGAAGTGCCCTAAAAAAAATGGCATATGTGATTCTATAGTTGAGTCTAATAAGGGCTAACGTCTGAGTTCAACATTTCACACATATATAATCTTCTAATATTCAGATTATGATATTATTCCACATAGACTACACAACAATTTTTTTTTAAAGGGAATCTGTCAGTAGGATAAACCCCCTAAGTCATCTACTGTATATGGGCATGCAGGTCATAGGAAGCTGAATGAAATGCTATCTTGATATCCACAATCAGATGTCTTATTTCAGAGAAATCCACATTTTTCTTAATATGTAAATGAGCTATTAAGATCTATGGGCCAAACACAGAATCTGCCTCCTGAGTTTATTTTAAATGAATAGGGAAGTTACCAGCATGAGACATGTAGAACAGGAGAGAAGATTGTCAGTCATCACATGTCTCACATTGTTAATGCTTCCTTTCATTTAAAATAAGCTATGGAGGTAGATTTTCAGGAAGATCTCTGTGTCAGGCCAATATTTCTAAGAAGATGGAGCCATGAAACTACAGGCCAGTGAGCCTTACTTCTATACCAGGAAACATCTTTGAACAAATTATTAAGCAAAATGTATGTAAGTACTTGGATAACAATACCTTATTTAACCAGAACCAGCATGGGTTTGTAGCAAACAAGTCTAATCTAATTTCCTTCTATGATGGAATCACTGACTGGGTGGATCAGGGAAATGTAATATATATTTATATCTTGACTCCAGCAAAGCATTTGATAAAGTATCTCATAGTATCCTTATTGAAAAAAATGATGAAGTATGGGATTGACATAAATGGCTCAGTGATCATATTCAAAGAGTCATAATAAATGGTTGCACATCAAATTTTAAGAATGTTTCAAGAGGGATACCACAGGGCTATGTCCTGGCCCCAGTGTTGTTCAACATTTTTATAAATGATCTAGATAAGGGAGCTGAAGGTAAACTTATCAAATTAGCAGACAGTGCTAAACTAGGAGGGGTGGTTAACACTAGAAAAGACAGAAAAAGGATTCAGAAGGATCTAGATAAGCTTGAACAATGGGCAACGACTAATAGAATGATATTTAACAGGGAGAAATGCAAGATTCTACATCTGGGCAAGAAAAACTAAAATTACATCTATAGAATGGGAGGAACAAAACTAAGCAACAGCACGCGTGATAAAGACTTGGGTATACTAATAGATCACAGACTGCACATGAGTCAACAGTGTGATGCAGCAGCAAAAAAGGCAAATACAGTTCTAGGATGTAAAGGAGTTAAAGGTGTGCACACGGTATTAGATGGGGGATGAGGTGCTGGTATAGTGGACTAATAGTCCCTAACATATAGCATACAAATTATACCGCACACTAGTAGGAATTCCATGCAAATTATAACTTTATTTGTGGCGACAGGGAGCAAAATGTATATAGCGACAAAGAAAATCTGACGTTTCGACTCTTCCCGAGTCGTACTCATAGAGTCGCTTAATTAAATGGTCAAAGAAATTGGTTTCCTGTAGAAAATGAGAATTCTTATGAAGAGGTAATGAAAGCTTTAGAATCCACCATAGGATATCCAATATATATTCAATAAGCACAGTGTACCTGTCTTGCAATGATTGTAGAGCGGCGCTCCCGCGCCCTGCTGGTATTGCAGTATTGTCACCAGCAGCAATACCAGCAGGGCGCGGGAGCGCCGCTCTACAATCATTGCAAGACAGGTACACTGTGCTTATTGAATATATATTGGATATATATAGTGGATTCTAAAGCTTTCATTACCTCTTCATAAGAATTCTCATTTTCTATAGGAAACCAATTTCTTTGACCATTTAATTAAGCGACTCTATGAGTACGACTCGGAAGAGTCGAAACGTCAGATTTTCTTTGTCGCTATATACATTTTGCTCCCTGTCGCCACAAATAAAGTTATAATTTGCATGGAATTCCTACTAGTGTGCGGTATAATTTGTATGCTACAGTTCTAGGATGTATTAAGAGAAGCATAGAGTCTAGATCACGTGAAATAATTATCCCCCTCTACGCCTCCTTATTCAGGCCTCATCTGGAATACTGTGTCCAGTTCTGGGCACCGCATTTTAAAAGACTTTTTTTAAGACTTTGAAAAACTGGGCGAAGTTCAGAGAAGAGCTACCAGGATAGTAAGTGGACTGCAAAGTATGTCCTATGAGGAACAGTTAAAGGATCTGGGAATGTTTAGCTTGCACAAAGAAGGCTAAGGGGACACTTAATAGCTGTTTATAAATATTCTTCAGTGATGTCACAATGTAGAGAGATCATCCTTCTCATTTGCACAAGAAAACACGAGAAGCAATGGAATGAAACTGAAAGAAAGAAGATACAGATTAGATATTAGAAAAAACTTTTAGACAATGATCAATGAGTGGAACAGACTGCCACGAGAGGTGGTGAGTTCTCCTTCAGTGGAAGTCTTCAAACAGAGGCTGGACAGACATCTGTCTGAGATGGTTTAGTGAATCCTGCAATGAGCAGGGGGTTGGACATGGTGACCCTGGAGATCCCTTCCAACTCTAACATTCTATGATTCTATGATTCTTAACTGCTCATTTACATATTAACACAAAAATGGATTTCACTGCAACAAGATATCTGATAGCAGATATCAAGGTATAATTTCACTCAACTTTTTATCATCTACATGCTCATATACACAGCTTAGGATGGTTGATCCTTATGACAGATTCCGTAAAATTATAATGCCACCCCTTAGGGGTATAATGCCTCCCCATAGCAGTAAAATGCAGTCCCATAATATAATGCAGAACCACAATATAATGCACCCCTGTAGGGGTATAATGCAGCCCCCATTGGGGTATAATGCAGGCCCCATAGTGGTACAATGCAGTCCCATAATATAATGCAGCCCCACAATATAATGTACCTTCATAGTATACTGCACCCCCATAAGGGTATAAAGCAGCCCCATAGGGGTATAAAGCTGCCCCATAGGGGTATGAAGCAGCCCCCATAGGGGAAGAATGCAGGCCCCATAGGGGTAGAATGCAGGCCCCATAGGGAAAGAATGCAGGTCCCATAAGGGTAGAATGCAGGCCCCATATTGGAAGAATGCAGGCCCTATAGGGGTAGATTGCTGGCCCCATAGGGGTAGATTTCAGGCCCCATAGGGGAAGAATGCAGGCCCCATAGGGAAGAATGCAGGCCCTATAGGGGTAGAATGCAGGCCCCATAGGGGAAGAATGCAGGCCCCTTAGGGGTAGAATCCAATCCCCATAGGGGGAGAATGCAGGCCCCATAGGGGTAGAATGCTCCCCCATACTGCGGCTTTACAACAAAATAAAAAAAGTTTATCCTTACCTGGCCAAGCTCCAGCGATGTCCTCCATCCACGTATCTGAGGCGCAGACCTTCGTTCCGGCGCATGACAGTGACGTGATATGGCGGCGACGTGCCCACTAACGTCAGCTGCCAGCCTCTGATTGGCCGGCGTCTGTTAACTGTTGCCGTGCGGGAGGAGTTTCCCACACAGCAACAAATTTGAACTGCTCATGCGTCTTAGGACACATGGGCAATTACTGAGCCGGCGGAAGCCTGCCGCTGGGGCCCGATGACCAAAACAGTGGAGGGGCCTGCTGCGGGCCCCCTCTGGTCATAGGGCCCCATACACCAGTAAGGGCAGTAATGACCTGATGGCGGCCCAGCATCTCACACAAGTGTAAAGATCAAGGATGCAACCCTCGGCTAGAATATCATGCAAATATTAGGGAATCATGTTACCTGGTGGCATGCTGTGCAGATGCGGACACGTACACCGACACACGTTTTAGACTACATACTTCATCAGCAGTGTTTATCTTCATTTCCTGTCTAATGTGTTGTGACCTAAATTCTTTTTTTTCCTTCATTGGTTCTTGTCTATATTTCCGAATGGTCTGCCATTCTTCTATTGTTGCACATATACATCACAAACACTTGTCTATTAGTGACTTATGAAGCACCATTGATGTGTGTATAATGTATTGCACTTATTCAGTTTGCTTTGTTTTCATAGTTTTTTTAAGACTTTTTTCCATTTACAGTACTTGTACATGTATGTATTATATTGAGTAAAATCTACAAGTCACTGTATATAAAAGATATTTCACCACATTATCAGATATCAATGTTACCAGCTGCTCACCACTCCCCTTTGTACTCTTAAGTCCTGTGTAACCTCTCAGTGTATGTTCACATTACAATTTGACCACATGTTATTGACCTCGTCAAGGACTGCATCAAATACTGAAATTGGAAGCTATTGATTTATGAATGTTGAGCAACTGATACAATTCAAATGAATAGACATCCTAGGAGGAGATGGAGAAAACGATATACTATTAATGCAGACATGCCAGGAGTATATAGACTGAAAGAAATATTTACCACTATTCCCTTGGGAATAGTCTAGGATATATATTCATTTGAATTGTATCAGTTGCCTAACATTCAGGGAACACTCCATACAGCACTTGTTTGTGCTTTAGGATGTCTATTCATATAAACTGTATCAGCTGCCATATATTCATGGAATACTCCTTATAGCACAGGCTTGCACTTTATATTATATATTGCTTCACTATTCCATGAATGTGTTACACTTATCTACAATATAATAGTCTAATTCTGTCTGTAACAGAAATCCCGCGTCGCTGATTGGTCGCGCCAGGCCAGATGCGACCAATCAGCGACAAGCACAGTCCGGCCGCGGATTGGATGTGGGTGTTGCTGGGGGAGTGGTGCGGGCACGCCCCTTGGATACCCGACTGCGGCCTTAGCAACGTCACAGGGACTGTCACAGAACCTGTGTTAGAGAGCAAATGGAGGGGAAAATGAGCAAATGGAGGGGAAAATAATTATTGCAGCGTGATGGCACAATGTGTGTGGGCGGCGGTGGGTGCTAACGCCGATTATCTTTTCCGGGTAAAATATATGCACATTATTATATATATATGTATTTTATATGTAATAATATAGATATATTATCTAGGGGTGCATTATTCTTAAATCTTCATAAATAAACTACATATATATTCTAGAATACCCGATGCGTTAGAATCGGGCCACCGTCTTGTCTACTATATAATTGTCTAATTCTGTCTGTCTGTAACAGAAATCCCGCGTCGCTGATTGGTCGCGCCAGGCCAGACGCGACCAATCAGCAACAGTCGCAGTCCGGCCGCGGATTGGATGTGGGTGTTGCTGGGGGCGTGGTGCAGGCACCGTGGCAGGCACGTGGCCTTAGCAACGTCACAGGGACTGTCACAGAACCTGTGTTAGAGAGCAAATGGAGGGGAAAAGGAGCAAATGGAGGGGAAAATAATTATTGCGGCGTGATGCCACGATGTGTGTGGGCGGTGGTGGGTGCTGACGCCGGCCCTGCGTAGTTCACTCATACAGTTAGATATTCATTTAATAGTTTATATATTTTGTTGATCTGTTTAATAATTTCGTTCAGTTGTATTAAGTTCTATGAGCAATAACATTTAATGATAATGTATATATTTTACCGGGAAAATCCTGTGTATTCATTGCATTATTCTTAAATCTACATAAATAAACTACATACATATTCTAGAATACCCGATGCCTTCGAATCGGGCCATCATCTAGTTAATATATATCCATGCAGAATGTACAATATCCTATTAATAGGCAATGTCTCTCCTATTAACTGATAGGTGCACAATATTCATTGATGTTTTAATCTGATATTAAACAGATTATTTATAGTTAATGTATACCTTCCCATGTATTTATTATTTATTATTCCATAAATATGGTGCTCTGTCAGTTGTATGGATGTTGAACCAAAATAGAGATTTTTTTAAGATGTTACTATGTGATGACATTATCATAAATAACCACTAGATGGAGCCGCAGCACCTGATATTTGCTTGATCTTGTTTCATTCTTTATTGGTATACATGGTTGTCTCTTCAGAGAGGAAGAGGACTAGAACTCTAGTGCCACCTATTGGAAGTAGCAATCCTAAAAGTCAATGTCGAACCTTTAACGAGCCTTGTTACATGACTTAGGATAAAAGCCAAACCAGATTATCAATTTTCAGACACTGTGTTTCGGGGTACTGTCCCTTGTCAGTGCAAAGTATGAGATATGGATTGGCTGTGTGAGAGGCGTCAGACTGATATCCAAGATTGAAATGTGACAAGGCTCTTTAAAGGGTCGACATTGACTTTTAGGATTGCTACTTCCAATAGGTGGCACTAGAGTTCTAGTCCTCTTCCTCTGTGAAGAGACAATTTGCACATTTCCCAGAGGAGCACTGTGGCTTTACGTCTCCTCATCTCGGCGTGCTTAGCATGTCACTGTCCGCAAGGAGAAATGATACTTCTTGGATATTGGTACATGGTTGACATAGATTTTTGCACCTCTTTGCTTTAATTATATGTAAACTAAAATTATGAGCTGTGAAATTATGTAATTACTAATTACCTAAAGTATATATGATTGATTACCATTCTCTGTCCCCTTTAAATTTGTTTTTTTTAAATTGTTTTTATACTTTACTTAATAAAGATGATTTTTTTTATTATTGATTATTGGGGTAGTTTAATTTCTGTTGGTATATGGTTTATAAAAAAAAAAAAACCCATACACTAGTTCCGCCCCGCATTGTGGTGTGCTGACAACAGGCAGGTAGTTATCAACTACCAGCGTGTAAGTTCTTAGGTCCATCAGAAAAATATAAAATAGCTCCGAACAACCCCTTTAAGAGTGTTTTCCTTTTTATTAACATCACTGTATTTTATAGAATGAAGTAATAAATGAAGCAGAAGAACCAGAAGATGACAATGATTACATAGAGGATGAAATTTCTACCCCGACACCTGAAACAGGACAAAATGTCCCATATATAAGAAGTGAAAGGCGGAGTGATCCAGATACTGAGAAGGGTAAATGTCCCAGTCAAAATTTACAAATGTCACACAAGTTTTCACAAACACAAGATGAAGACCTTGATGAAAGTCATGAGCAAGAGAACGTTATTTCAGCCAAGATTAATAGAGCAGAGGTAAGTACTTTTAAAATGTGAAGACATCCATAAATTTTAGCAAACGTTGTGGCAATGGCTGCAGCTTTAAACAACACTTTATCGTAACAAAGGTGCCATTTTATTAATTTTCTCTTCTCTAAGTTTTGGGCATCAAGCAAAGACCCTCTGGTCCCTCTAATATAAATAGTTAATTATTTATTATATCTGGAAATTCTGAAAATTCCTTGACTTCCCTTTAGTTGGGTTACTTGATCTTATAGTGACACCTTGGAATTATATGTCTTTATGTTCTCTGAAAAGGATCACCAAAACTTCATATATGATGAAACTGTATGGACTGTACCACACAAGTTGTCCATGGGGGAACAGAATGTCTCATCACAGTTACTGATAACGACTGAACAGCTTCTTTCACAAAAATGATAATGAAGGTGATAATTCAGCTTCTTTGACTGTATACTAATAATCTTTTTGCATACTTGACTAAAGAATAAAGAATAATCATACTGTCCTTTCATTAGAGATAATAGTGGATCTAGATGCCCTTGTGATATTGTGCTGATGAGTTATTGGATTCATAGTAGAGCATAGAAGGGAAAAATCTGATTGAAATATGGAACTCAACAACTCAGCATTGATGTTCTTAAGGGTCAGTGCAGTGTAGGTAGTTTTTTCAAGATCATGCAGCTCTAGGGGTGGGGAGCTGCTGTCAGACACAGTCAAACTCCCTACAGAGAAGATAAACATAGTTTATCTTCTCTAGTCCTGTATGCACAGTGCTGAAGCAGCACTACGTACAGGGTCGGACTGGAGTGTCTGGGGCCCACCAGGAAAATGGACTCTAGGGGCCCACCCTACAGCTATATGCAAATATCTGTCAGGCGTTACTCTGATTATAACGAACCATCGACTGTAAAACACAGGCAGCTCCTGCACATCTACTGTGCGCCCCCATAACTGGGATGTATAATTACGGTAGTTTACATTAATGGGGTTCTTTGGTTAAAATAAGTTATCACCGATCTATGAGCTCTACAGGATAGGTGATCACTTAGGTCCGACCATTAGAAACTGCACCGATCGGAAAAATGAGGAAGTTTTATCGTTGATAGGAAACTTATCTCCATTTTATAATGGAGTGGCAGGTGGGATATCTGACGGCAGCTCCATTCAGTCTCTTTGTGGCTTCTATAAAGAAACAAATGCTACACTGAGGGAATGAATGGATCAGTGATCGAGTTGTACATGCCACTCCAGTCTAATGGGGATAAAAAGTTCCACATTTTGCTGATTGAGTGCAAGTAGTCAGACTGCCTGTACCACGTGCCACACCAGAGAGGCAACGGGAGATTAGGGAGGTTAATAAGTGGCTCAAGAATTGGTGTAGGAAGGAGGGGTTTGGGTTCCTGGAGAACTGGGCCGACTTCTCAGTTGGCTACAGGTTCTATGCTAGGGACGGGCTGCACCTCAATGGGAAGAGTGCAGCTGTGCTGGGGGAGAAAATGGCTAGAAGGTTGGAGGAGTCTTTAAACTAGGGACTAGGGGGGAGGGTATTCATTTTATAGGAGGGGAAGGAAGTGCAGATAGAGACCTGGGCACAAATAATGAAATTGGGGGTGGGGTTAGAACAGTTAATAATTTAAGAAAGACTAGAGGTTCAGAGAGATAAATAAAGTGCATGTATACTAATGCCAGAAGCCTCACCAACAAAGTGGCGGAGTTGGAATTGATTTTGTTGGAACATGGTTATGACATGGTGGGGATATCTGAGACTTGGCTGGATGAGAGCCACGACTGGGCGGTTAATTTACAGGGCTATAGTCTGTTTAGGAATGACTGTAAAAATAAGCGAGGTGGGTGTGTGTGTTTATATGTAAAATCATCCTTAAAACCCATCCTGCGTGATATCTGTGAATCTAATGAAGATGTAGAGTCTCTGTGGGTGGAGATTAGGGGAGGGGGGAAAAATAATAAATTACTGATAGGGGTTTGTTATAAGTCTCCTAAAATAATGGAAGCAACAGAGAATATCCTCGTAAAGCAAATAGATGAAGCAGCAACTCAAGGAGAAGTCATTATTATGGGGGACTTCAACTACCCTGAAATACATTGGGGAACAGAAACCTGCAGTTCCAGCAAAGGTAATAAGTTTTTGGCAACTATGAGAGACAATTACCTTTCACAACTAGTTCAGGACCCAACAAGAGGGGGGGCACTGCTAGACCTAATATTACCAACAGTCCAGACCGCATATCAAAATAAGGGTTGGGGGTCACTTGGGTAATAGTGATCACAAAATAATAAGCTTTCATGTATCCTTTAATAAGATGTGTAGTCGAGGGGTTACAAGGACACTAAACTTCAGGAAGGCAAATTTCCAACGGATGAGAGATGATCTTAGTGCAATAAACTGGGACGATATCCTGAGACATAAAAATACACAAAAAAATGGGAGACGTTTATTAGTATCCTGAATAGGACCTGTGCACAGTATATACCCTATGGGAATAAATATGCTAGAATTAGGAGGAAACCACTATGGCTAAATAGAGCTGTAAGGGGCGCAATAAGGGACAAAAAGAAAGCGTTTAGGGAATTAAAGCAAGTAGGTAGTGATGAGGCATTAAATAAATACAGAAGACTGAATAAATTCTGTAAAAAGCAAATCAAGACAGCAAAGATTGAGGCAGAGAGACTCATTGCCAGAGAAAGTAAAAATAATCCCAAAATATTCTTTAACTACATAAATAGCAAGAAACTAAAAAATGATAGTGTTGGTCCCCTTAAAAATAGTCTGGGTGAAATAGTGGATGAGGATGAGGAAAAAGCTAATATGCTAAATGACTTTTTTTCAACTGTATTTACACAAGAAAATCCCATGACAGATAACATGATCAGTGATAAAAAAATTTCTCCATTAAATGTCACCTGCTTAACCCAGCAGAAAGTACGGCGGCGTCTAAAAATCACTAAAATTGACAAATCCCCGGGCCCGGATGGGATACACCCCCGAGTACTGCAGGAATTAAGTACAGTTATAGATAGACCATTATTTTTAATCTTTAAAGATTCCATAATAACGGGGTCTGTACCACAGGACTGGCGTATAGCAAATGTGGTGCCAATATTCAAAAAGGGGGCAAAAACTGAACCTGGAAATTATAGGCCAGTGAGCTTAACATCTACTGTGGGTAAAATCCTGGAGGGTTTTTTAAGGGATACTATATTGGAGTATCTGAGGCTGAATAACCTCATGACACAGTATCAGCATGGGTTTACGAGGGACTGTTCTTGTCAGACTAATATGAAGGGGTAAGTTCAGGACTGGACCAAGGGAATGCAGTGGACGTGGTGTTCATGGACTTCTCAAAAGCTTTTGATACAGTGCCACACAAAAGGTTGATACATAAAATGAGAACAATGGGGATAGGGGAAAATATGTGTAAGTGGGTTAAGAACTGGCTCATGGATAGAAAACAAAGGGTGGTTATTAATGGAGCACACTCGGACTGGGTCACGGTTAGCAGTAGGGTACCACAGGGGTCAGTATTGGGGCCGCTTCTCTTTAACATATTTATTAATGACCTTGTAGGGGGCATACAGAGTAGTATTTCAATATTTGCAGATGACACTAACCTCTGCAGGGTAATAAATACAGAGGAGGATAATTTTATATTACAGGAGGATTTATGTAAACTAGAAGCTTGGGCTGATAAATGGCAAATGAGCTTTAATGGGGATAAATGTGAGGTCATGCACTTGGGTAGAACAAATAAGATGTATAATTATGTGCTTAATTGTAAAACACTGGGCAAAACTGTCACTGAAAAAGACCTGGGTGTATGGGTGGACGACAAACTCACATTTAGTGGCCAATGTCAGGCAGCTGCTGCCAAGGCAAATAAAATAATGGGATGCATTAAAAGATGCATAGATGCTCATGAGGAGAACATAATTTTACCTCTATACAAGTCACTGGTGCGACCACACTTAGAATACTGTGTGCAGTTCTGGTCTCTGGTGTATAAGAAAGACATAGCTGAACTGGAGCGGGTGCAGAGAAGAGCAACCAAGGTTATTAGAGAACTGGGGGGTCTGCAATACCAAGACAGGTTATTACACTTGGGGTTATTTAGTTTGGAAAAACGAAGGCTTAGGGGTGATCTTATTACAATGTATAAATATATGAGGGGACAGTACAAAGACCTTTCTAATGATCTTTTTACTCTTAGACCTGTGACGGGGACAAGGGGGCATCCTCTACGTCTGGAGGAAAGAAGGTTTAGCCATAATCACAGACGCAGATCTTTACTGTAAGAGCAGTGAGACTCTGGGTATCGCTGATTGTCGCTGAATGTCCTGGACATTTTTTTGATTGTTGGTCTCCTGCTGGCCAGCACGCATCGTTGCGTGTGGCAGGCAGGAGACCAGCTATCAGCTGGTAACCAAGGTACACATCGGGTTTCCAGGCGCCGGGCGGCACCTGGAAACTCGATGTGTACGTTGGATACCAGCGCGCTGCTGCAGGGGAGCTGGTAACCAAGGTACACATCCGGTTTCCAGGTGCCGCACAGTGCCTGGAAACCCAATGTGTACCTTGGTTACCAGCTCCCTGCACCAGCAGGCTGGAATCCAACGTACACTGCTGGGTAACTAAGCGACGTTACCCGCAATGTCGCTGTCCTGATCGCTGCCTGAGCTGCCTGTTTGGCAGCTCAGCAGCGATCATGTAGCGACACACCAGCAATCCTGACAAGTGCATATCATTGTCGGGATCGCTGGTGTGTCACTATGTGTGACGGGGCCCTAAGTGCATCTCTGCCGCTGTGATCCAAGTATTTAATCTCTAATGGAAATAAAGAATCTTCTCCTAATTAATATCAAAGAGAACAAATGACCGCCATACACAACACAATCCACTATACTAAGACCAATAATACCACATACAGGGAAGAAATTCCACCACACCATGACCAGACCACATAGTGATCGAATAATACCACATATTGCCAGAATATAGCATCCAAAACATACCACATACAAGGAGAAATACCACCACACTATAACTAGACTACATATTCCACCACATGGTGACCGAATAATACCACACACAGAGAAGAAATACCACCACACCATGACCAGACCACATAGTGATCAAATAATACCACATACAAGGGACAAATACAGCCACACCATGACTAGAACACACAGTAGCACCACATAGTGACCGCATAATATCAAATACAAGGGACAAGTACGCCACACCATGATCAGACCATATATTGACCGAATAATATGACATATTGCCAGCATATAGGGATGAAATAATACCACATACAAGGAGAAATACTGCCACGCTGTGACCAGACCACAAGTTACCACCACATAGTGACCGAATACTACAATACTGATCATGAATACAAACCACAATACTAACACTATTACCACCAGTGACATAATACACAGGAGATCTGTATATGGTATCAGTGTACAGGTAATGCAGTGATTACCAGTGACATTATACACAGGAGTGTTGTATATATAGTGTCAGTGTACAGGTAATACAGTGATCACCAGTGAAATTATACACAGGACCTCTGTATATAGTGTACAGGAAATACAGTGATCACCAGTGACATTATACACCGGAGCTCTGTATATAGTGTCAGTGTACAGGTAATCTAGTGATTAACAGTGACATTATACACAGGACCTCTGTATATAGTGTACAGGTATTACAGTTATCACCAGTGACATTATACACAGGAGCTCTGTATATAGTGTCAGTGTACAGGTAATACAGTGATCACCAGTGAAATTATACACAGGACCTCTGTATATAGTGTACAGGAAATACAGTGATCACCAGTGACATTATACACCGGAGCTCTGTATATAGTGTCAGTGTACAGGTAATCTAGTGATCAACAGTGACATTATACACAGGACCTCTGTATATAGTGTACAGGTAATACAGTGATCACCAGTGACATTATACAGAGGAGCTCTGTACACTGTATACAGTATATAGTGTAAGTGTACAAGTAACACACTGACTCACCGGTGATGTCTGTAGTTGAAATCTTTTATCTTCATCAAGTGCCGTCATCACTTGTTCCAGCAAGGACTCGTCTCTGCAGAAGATAACACTGTTATTTATAGCTGATCCAGAGCACATTCCCCACTATTTTCCCCAACTACTACACTATGTCAGATGAAAAAAAAATACATAGTGCCGCCCTGCACAGTAGCAGGACCCCCCCTTTTGTTCTCCCCCATGGAAGACAGTAACCTCAAAAGTAAATTAAATTACAGCAGTAGTAATGTCCCCTGATTGGCCCCTACATTAATTATATCTCCACTTGCCACCATAAACCAATAATGTATGTTCCTCATCCTGACCTCCATACAGTAATTATGTCACCCCTTTATTTAGATCCTGGGCCCCTTAATTTAATGTCCCCATCCTGGACCCCAATGTCCACTTTAATAAGGTCCCCATCCTGGGCCCCTTCCAGTAATAATGTCCCCATCCTGGGCCCCGTTATTTAATGTACCTTCCCTGGGCCCCTATGGCCACTACCTTGCCCAATCATAGAGTGGGGGATTCCCCTCACCTTGTTGCGTTCCCTGGCGTCATCTTGTGGATTCATATTCGGCATGATCGTTAAAATAGCTCCCGGCTGCAGCTATGACAGGGCACTCTGCTCTGTGACAGGCTGCGTGCTGACGTCACATAGCAGTAACATTGAAAGGACTCGAGCCTATCAAAG
This sequence comes from Oophaga sylvatica, assembly GCA_033576555.1. Lineage (NCBI taxonomy): Eukaryota > Metazoa > Chordata > Amphibia > Anura > Dendrobatidae > Oophaga > Oophaga sylvatica. The sequence continues at coordinate 137,776,783 of JARQOD010000009.1, read as the reverse complement.
GCTGCAGGAGTCATTTAACATAACTGCTATGTGACATCGATGCATGGCCTGTCACAGAGCAGAGTGCCCTGTCATAGCCGGCATTCATCTTGATGTGCGTTGTCGCCAGGGTCAGCTCCAGGTTTTCGTGGGCCTCGGGCAAAAGAGTATCGGTGGGCCCCTTTAACACATGCCATGGTTCCTGATGCACAGATAAAAAAATACAGGTATAGTACAATATATGGGCACCACATAGTCCGCCATACAGTATTATGGGCACCACATAGTCCGCCATACACTATTATGGGCAACCACATAGTCAACCATACAATATTATGGGCACCACATAGTCCGCCATACCCTATTATGGGCAACCACATAGTCCGCCATACACTATTATGGGCAACCACATAGTCTGCCATACACTATTATGGGCAACCAGATAGTCCGCCATACAGCATTATGGGCAACCACATAGTCCGCCATACAGCATTATGGGCAACCACATAGTCCGTCATACGGCATTATGGGCAACCACATAGTCCGCCATACAGCATTATGGGCAACCACATAGTCCGCCAAACAGTATTATGGGCAACCACATAGTCCGCCATACAGTATTATGGTCCCCATATACTGCTCCTCCATACAGCACATCACGGGCCCCATATACTGCTCTTCCATACAGTACATCACGGGCCCCATATACTGGTCCTCCATACAGCACATCACTGGCCCCATTTACTGCTTCTCCATACAACACATCACAGGCCCCATATACTGCTCCTCCATACAGCACATCACGGGCCCCATATACTGGTCCTCCATACAGCACATCACGGGCCGCATATACTGCTCCTCCATACAGCACATCACGGGCCCCCCTGCTCCTTCATACAGCACATCACGGGCCCCCCTGCTCCACCATTCAGCACATCACAGGCCCCCTGCTCTTCCGTACAGCATTATGGGGCCCCATGCTCCTTCATACAGCATTATGGGGCCCCCTGCCCTTTTATACAGCATTATGGGGCTCCCTGCTCCTCCATACAGCATTATGGGCCCCCCTGCTCTAACATACAGCACATCACAGGCCCCCCTGCTCTTCCATACAGCACATCACAGGCCCCCCTGCTCTTCCGTACAGCATTATGGGGCTCCCTGCTCCTCCATACAGCATTATGGGGCTCCCTGCTCTAACATACAGCACATCAAGGCCTCCTGCTCTCCATACAGCACATCCAGGCCCCCTGCTCTTCCATACAGCATTATGGGGCTCCCTGCTCCTCCATACAGCATTATGGCGCTCCGTGCTCCTCCATACAGCATTATGGGGCCCCTGCTCCTCCATACAGCATTATGGCCCTCTGCTCTACATCACACATTACAGGTCCCCCTGCTCTTCCATACAGCACATAGACAGCCCCTGCTCTTCTGTACAGCATTATGGGGCTCCCTGCTCCTCCATACAGCATTATGGGGCTCTGTGCTCCTCCATACAGCATTATGGGGCTCCCTGCTCCTCCATACAGCATTATGGGCTCCTGCTCCTCCATACAGCATTATGGGCTCCTGCTCCTCCATACAGCATTATGGTGCCCCCTGCTCCTCCATACAGCACATCACAGGCCCCTCTGCTCTTCCATACAGCATTATGGGGCTCCCTGCTCCTCCATACAGCATTATGGCGCTCCGTGCTCCTCCATACAGCATTATGGGGCCCCTGCTCCTCCATACAGCATTATGGCGCTCCGTGCTCCTCCATACAGCATTATGGGGCTCCCGTGCTCCTCCATACAGCATTATGGGGCTCCCCTGCTCCTCCATACAGCATTATGGCGCTCCGTGCTCCTCCATACAGCATTATGGGGCTCGTGCTCCTCCATACAGCATAATGGGACCCCCTGATCATCCATACAGCATTATGGGCCCCCCTGCTCTAACATACAGCACATCACAGGCCCTCCTGCTCTTCCATACAGCACATCACAGGCCCCCCTGCTCTTCCATACAGCATTATGGGGCTCCCTGCTCCTCCATACAGCATTATGGGGCTCCGTGCTCCTCCATACAGCATTATGGGGCCCCCTGCTCCTCCATACAGCATTATGGGCCCCTCTGCTCTAACATGCAGCACATCACAGGTCCCCCTGCTCTTCCATACAGCACATAACAGCCCCCCTGCTCTTCTGTACAGCATTATGGGGCTCCCTGCTCCTCCATACAGCATTATGGGGCTCTGTGCTCCTCCATACAGCATTATGGGGCTCCATGCTCCTCCATACAGCATTATGGGGCTCCGTGCTCCTCCATACAGCATTATGGGACCCCCTGCTCCTCCATACAGTATTATGGGCCCCCCTGCTTTAACATACAGCATATCACAGGCCCCCCTGCTCTTCCATACAGCACATCACAGGCCCCCCTGCTCTTCCATACAGCATTATGGGGCTCCTTGCTCCTCCATACAGCATTATGGGGCTCCGTGCTCCTCCATACAGCATTATAGGGCACCCTGCTCCTCCATACAGCATTATGGGCCCCCCTGCTCTAACATGCAGCACATCACAGGTCCCCCTGCTCTTCCATACAGCACATAACAGACCCCCCTGCTCTTCCATACAGCATTATGGGCACCATTCTCCTCCATAAAGCATTATGGGCCCTCCTGCTCCTCCATACAGCATTATGTGCCCCCCAGCTCCTCCATGCAGCTTTATGGGCCCCTCAGCTCCTCCATGCAGCTTTATGGGCCCCCCTGCTCCTTCATGCAGCATTATGGGCCCCCCTGCTCCTCCATGCAGCACATCATGGGGCCCATGTAATGCTGCATACATAAAGAAAAAAAAATCAAATCCTCACCTCTCCCTGTTCCGCAGCAGGTCCGGTACAATCAGTGTCTCTCCCGACTCTGCAATGCTCAGGACAGAGAGGCTGAGCTCAAAGTGATGACGTCATAGCTCCCTCTGCCGTGAGACATCGCAGTCAGAGGGTGCTAGAGAAAGCAGCTGCTGGAACGAGGAGAGGTGAGTAATAGAGGGGGGGCTCCGATGCCAGCGCTAACACTGGGCTCCCCCGACTTACGGACCCCTTGCTGTGCCCCATCCCCCCATTTGCCCAGGGCCTTCAGCGCTTACCTGGGTACGCCAGGCGGTGGTGCCGCCAGCCCTGGTCCTCACGCGCAGTGCGTCTGGGCCTCCTTCAGTTTTAAAGGGACCACATCCCTAAATTTTTTTTTTCTTCTTTCTCCTCTCTGTGGCCCACCGGACATTTCACCGGTGTCCCGGTGGGCCAGTCCGACCTTGACTACGTATACAGATTTGGAAGCAGTAGCACTTACAGAGTTTTATCCAGACCCAGTAAATATGTGATTGCTGTGTATAGAGAGGGAACAGGACCTGCTGGATCCTTGGAGACCCGGTCAACTTTGCTATGCAGAAAAGAGGCTGAAATTCCCCTGTAAATGGGGCTAATATACCAGCCAAAGTTACAGGGGAAATCTACAATAAAAATAATGTATTAATAAGTTAAAATGTCCCCCAAACATCTTTTAAAGACATTATGAAGAGCACAGTGTGTAGAGTAAATGAAAAAAAAGGAAAAAATAAAATGGAAACTAAACAGGAATAAATAAAACAAAACAAGAAAAAAGCTGCCAATCTGAATCACTGTTTCTGACCCTTCCCTGATTGAAAAAAAAAAATGTTCAATCTATAAAAATAATTTCTATGGAAAGGGAAACACTTTAAAATGTTTTTGAGGTCATAAAAGAAAATAAAATAAAAAAGTGAATAATAGACATGTATTTCCTATTTGTCTACACATTTTCTCCCGATGTCAGTTAATAAAAAATACAAAAATTACACGAAACTTAAGACCAAAGTATGTCGAATAAAAGGGGCAAAAACTATTTGAATATTCAAATGAAAATTTTTTTAGATCCCTTAAAAGCGTATGTCTGGTAAAACCCCAAAATCTGCCTGGTCAGAAAGGGAAAAGAGTGGCCTAGTCATGAACTGGTTAAGCATGGGTCTCTGTTTTCAGAAATTACTGTCTGAAATAGTTTCAGTGAACCTATAATTGGATGCACATGTATGCAATTATTTGTCACTTCAACATTTAATGTGTAGGATATGTTCGTTTAGGTTCACAGATATATTGAAAAGTGTAGATGTCTATAGTTTTTATTGTAGCTGGAGCTGTGTAAACATTTTCTAAATGGATAATGCACATTTATTGTAAACAGTCTATGGCACATCAGTCTATACTTTTGGTGACTTATCCTGGAATATTTTCATACCATACACAACAGATGTGGTGTGAATTAATCCTTTGTCTTCTACAAACGTTAACCCCCTGCAAACAATCTACCTTTTCATGATTACAGCTCTTATGCAGTCCATGCTTCTTTGGTGTTACTTTTTTTAGTCTAATTTGTGAATTATTTCTTTGTGTTTCTATAAGCGAGTGGTTAAACTGGATTATTACAGGGGATGGAAGGCCTCTCCTATAATGAGAGATTAGAAAAGTTGGCTTGTTTAGCTTAGAAAAAAGAAACCGCAGATGCGATCCCGTTTATGTGTATAAATATATGTGTGATCAATACAGAGGACTGGTACATGACTTACTCCTTCCAAGGACCATACTAAGGACCAGGAGACATTAATTACTTGTGAACAGAAGGGGATCGCAGAAGCTAAATAGCAACTGTTTCTTCACAGTTAGAGCTGTCAGGTTGTGGAATGCCCGACAGCAAGACGTAGTGATGGCAGATACTATAACCGCATTTAAAAATGGTCAGGCCACATCTAGAATACTGTGTCCAGTTCTGGGCACCACATTTTCAAAAAGACAATGAAGAATTGGAGTAAGTTCAGAGAAGAGCTACCAGGATGGTGAGAGGACTGCAAAGTATGTCCTACGAGGAAAAGTTAAAGGATCTGGGAATGTTTACCTTGCAAAAAAGAAGCCTAAGAGAAGACTTAATAGCTGAAGGGCTGTCACAGTGTAGAGGATCATCCTTATTCTCATTTCCACATGGAAACAAAAGAAGCATTGGAATGAAACTGAAGGGGAGAAGATTCAGATTAGATATTAGGGAAAACTATTTGGCATTGAGGGTGATCAATGAGTGGAAAAGGCTGCCACGAGAGGTGGTGAGTTCTCCTTCAATGGAAGTCTTCAGAGGCTGGACAGACATCGGTCTGAGATATTTTAGTGAGTTCTGCATTGGGTAGGGGGTTGGATACGATGACCCAGGAGATCCCTTCCAACTCTAACATTGTATGATTCTATAAATGCTAATCTGACATTGTGGGTTATAAATAATCTAGTGAAACAGAATGTGGAGAAAGGTCAAGCTTGATGAACCCAAGTCTTTTTTCAACCTATGTAACTCCATAGAATCTAAATTCAACTGCAACATGCATGGTTGACTGCTATTTTATTCTTACTGCTCCTCACCAAAGTAGTGAAGGTGAGAAAACACAAGGGACTCCGGACATTCATTGTAGTGATACATTTTCACACTTTTCTCGCCTTTTTTTTAGTCCTTATTTGGTTATTTTTTTTTTTTTATCAAACATAGCATTCTCTAGGTGGTGCAGTTTTCATATGTTTTCTACAGCCAAAAATATTACACAAATAAATACATGTGATAATAAAGCATAAAAATGCTAAAAAAAAATAAATGCAGTCATAAGAACTTGTGAAGGCGGTCTAGAACAGCTTGAGCCTATATTGAAGACATTTTAAAAACTCACATCTCAGTATTCAATGCTATGTCAATTTTGAGTTTTAGATTTTTTGGTTAAATTTTGACTTCTTTATTTATAGTCTCTAATTTATCAGAATGAAGAACATGATGACACATCAAATGCAGAGGAATTTAGTTTATTCCAAACACTTGAGGCCACCGGACGAAATGACGGTTTACAAAGTATCAGTAGTGAAAACCAGACACCAGCAGACATTCTGCAGGATGAGGATGATGATTTATATTCTGAGTTTTCTTCTCAAAAATCGCATCCATATAAAAATCAGAGTGTTGGGCAAGCATGCTTGTCAGGACAATTAAACCAAAGTTCTTCATCATCAAATGAAGAAATAAAAGATAATGAATCTATGGAACCTGACCAAACACTTTCACATGTAAGTACGTTTTTAATATAAAAATTATTAAGGTCACTCTTGCTGATCACTGAGGGTGTCGGTCTGAGAATGCAACTCTGTGGAGTCCCGTCTTTAATGGAGCAGAGGTGTGCATGCTCTTTCTGTCACTCAACTCATTATGAATGGCACTGCTGGGAGTAGACAAAAACTGTACTTTATCTGTCTATCCCTTTCAAAACAGCATTTTTCTGGGTCACTGGGTGTCACAGGGGTCAGATTCCCAGTGATCTGCAAGTTGTCCCCAGCTGTCTACAAAACTTGCTATTTTGGGAAGATCCCTTTAAGGCCCCCTTCACACGACCTGGTGATCTTGTACTGGAAAAAACTGAAATGGTGAGAACCTTGTTCCGTGTTCGTGTGCCATCCATATGTACGTATGTGAAATCTGTGTGACATCCCTGTATTCATTTGCTGTCCGTGTTCACATCGGTGTGTCACATATGTGTGCCGTCCATGTGCCCGCATGACACCTGGGAGAAGCAGTACAGTTAGCCGTTCCCAGGGGGCTGGGTGCTAAAGGCAGCTCTCATCATTGTCGCCTGGTCTCCCTGAGATCAGCACAACCAGGCAAAAATGATGGGAGTTGTGTACAGCACCCACTGTGTACAGTACACAGTGTATAAAAAAAAATTTTGCAAATGGCATGTGCTCCCCATTTTTTGAACCAGCAGAGGGAAAGCCGACCGCTGGGGGTTGATGTTAATATTCTGCGAAAAGGACCAATAACCATAAAAGTTACCAGGCTATTGATATCAGCTCACAGGTGTTGGTTTAGCCTTTACTGGTTATCATAGGGGTGACCCCCAAAACCTTGACATGGGGTCCCCCTATAATCAGAAACCAGCAAAGGCTAAACAGATAGCTGCAGGTGGCTATTAATAGTCTGGAAAGGGGCCATGGATATTGGCCTTCTCCCAGACTAAAAACATCAGCTCTCCGCCGCCCCAGAAATGGCACATCCATATAATGCGCCAATTCTGGCTCTAAGCCTCACTCTTACCACTTACTCTGTGGCAGTGTCAAGTGGGGTAATAGGATTGGGATTGATGTCAGCTTTGTAATGACATCAAGCCCAGGGTTAGTAATGGAGAGGCGTCTATAAGACACCCCTATTTACTAACGTCATATTGAGTTTTGAAATAAACACACAGCAGGAATAAAATCCTTTATTTGAAATTAATACTCCCGACTCTCTTTTTTTCCCATTTTTTACAGTATAAAATAAAAATAAAAACACCATATTCCTCACCAGTCAAAAGATAATTCATTTGCCCCACGCCGTAATCCATATCTGTTTCATCTGGATGCCAAGCTGAGTGGTGTATGATGCGACTGTTCAGCCTAATATCCAGGAGACACTGAACTGAGCAACAGAGCGCAACTTCAGTGACCTGTGCTGACGTCATAGATGTTATCGTTGGTCACTGAAGCTATGGTTCCCATGGGCAGCTCACTGTGAGTGGACCGATGAATTGCGGTGATCTCAATGAGATCACCACTAGCACTGTGAGAAATTTCTCACAGTGGTAGCATTGACAAAATGGAGGTTACCCGAGTTCATCAGCCGTGTCATACTGAACTGAGCGTGGGAACAGCTGACAGTGACCGGCGGTAACCTCTATGATGTTCACGCTTGTCACTGAAGCTGCATCCTAATCTCAGCTCAGCATCTCCTGGATTCATGACTGAACAGTCGCATCATGACACTGTGCAGCCATGTAATCCAATTGTAACAGAATGGATTACAGCGTGGGACTAATGGATTATGGTCGGACAAGTGATTTTTTTTATTATTTTGATTTTTACACTAATAAATGGAAAAATCAGGGTCGGGTGTGTTTCTTTCAATTAAAGGACTTTATTCTTTCTGTGTCTTTTTTACAATATGACTATGAGGTTAGTAATGGGGACGTCTTATAGATGCCTCACTATTACTAACCCTTGGGCTTTTTTTTTGGTTCCCCGTAAAACTAACCAGAAAAGGGTAACTAAACAGCTGTGAGGTCTTATTAATAGCCTGGGGACCTTTTAGGGTATTGTCCCCTTTCCCAGATTAGTAACATCAGTCCCCAGCTTTCCATCTGCTGGTTATCAAAATTACGCTGGAACTCACAACTATTTTTTTATTTAATTCTTAATTTTACACATGATGTACACAGCGGGTGCTGAATACAACTCCTATCATTGTCGCCTGGTTGCGCTTAGCTCAGGAAGACCAGGCGACAATGATCAGAGCTGTCTTCAGCAGCCGGCGCATGGCAACAGTGCAAACTGTACCACTTTTTCCCAGGCATCGGTACATGTCAGTTGTCATTCGTGAGTCATCCGTGTGCAGTAGGCATTTTTTCCTTGCTGCTCAAGAAAAAGGATATTTCTGTGGGTTTTTCATATGGACACACGGTCCGTGTAAAAAACCTGACATGTGCACACCACCATTGAATACAGTGGGTGTGCAGGTGTCTGTATTTGCAGTCCTAAAAAAACAGACCGCATACAGACCCAAGAAACGAACATGTGAAGGGGGCCTAAGAGAAATCTCTAACCTCACACTGCAAACTAGGCAAGGATTAGCTACTCACTAAAGACAGTTTTTTGGCCACTTTAATTGGATACAAATGTATGCAATGAGCTCATCCTAGTAGTGACTGCCAACACACATACCTGTATCATTTAATGCTAAACCTATTAAGACAGATGCGGTAAGACAAATTATATACACTTTTTGCTTATTATTACATAATAAAGCATTTTATAGAAAAAAAAGTTGTGTTTTTGAAGGGGGAGGTAGAAATTTTAAGGCTTTGTTCACTTTTATGCAGTGCATTTTACTGGTTGGATATGCCTGAATTGCACAAATCTGTATTCAGTCATACATGGCAGCATATGTAATGACCAAAATAGCAACACATAGTGAAATAAATGTTGTTTTGACTATGTTCTGTCAGGTTTATGTTGTATTGTGTTTTTGGAAGTCTAGAGAAATGTAGCTGACACGTGAAATACTTACATTTTTTATATAGGAAAGATGTGTATCTTCGTACCGTGTTAGCCAGTAGATAGAAAAATATTTAGACTTGAGAGTCCTCAGTGGTTGATACCTTTTAATGGCTAACTGAAAAGATGGTAACAAATTGCAAGCTTTCGAGACTACTCAGGTCTCTTCATCAGGCATAGACTAATACAACATCTGAAGAATCACATATTTATACACAAAATAGCACAGAAAAAATGCAATAGGTAGGACAAGTGACATGAAGCAGAACTGTCATTATGGCAGAGGGATTAACATAAATATGACTAGTTCATAGATAAGGAGTGAAGGTTTTATTACCCTCTGATTGGGGTCTGGTATTGTGTTGTGATGACCCTAAAAGGTCAGGGAGGCAGATTCCTTAATTGTTGTAGAACGACATAAAACTCTGGGATATATTCATCCCAGCACTAAGAGTGTCAAAGGTCATCATAAGTTTATATTCCCAGACTTTTCTATCCTTCTCAGATTTGAAGTTAGATTTTAATACAAGTAATTCCATATCTGTCATGCTATGACCGGGCATACAAAAGTGTTTGGCCACAGGTAAATCCATTCTTTTTTCTCTTATCGTGTGGCGATGAGAATTCATCCTTGTTCTCAGTTTTTGCCCGGTCTCCCCCACATACAGACCCCCAGTTGGACATTTAGTACATATAATTAGGTACACCACATTAGATGTGATGCAGCTGAAAGTACCTGGTATCTTGTAGTCCTGATGGGAGTTGGGGATCTTTATCCTGTCCGTGGTCATTATAGATGTACAGGTCTTGCATTTCTTTTGTCTGCAAGGAAAGGTTCCTGCAGCTGTTGGGAGGACAGGGAGCTTCTGACAATGATGCTTCTTAGATTTGGGGGCTGCCTAAAACATAGTAGTGGGGGGTCTGGAAATATGGATTGTAATCGGGCATCTTTTTGTAGTAAAGGTTGTAGTTTCCGTGCAGCTCCCCTTAGCATCTCCAGACTTGGATTGTAGGTGACCACTAGAGGCACCCGGTTATTTTCTTCTTTAGCTTTGTAATGTAGCAGGTGATTCCTTGATATTCTGGTGGCTCTTGTAATTTGGTTTTCAATTGTTCTTGGATGGTAGCCCTGGTTCAAAAAAGTCTTTCTGAGGCGACCAAGGTGTTCATCTCTATCCATGGGGTTGGAACATATACGGTTGTATCTGATGGCTTGGCTGTAGACAATAGAGTTTTTTATGTGTTTAGGATGGAAACTGTCCCATTTAAGATATGTTGGACGGTCGATTGGCTTCTGATACAGGGATGTCTCTATTTCATTGTTCTTTAGCTTAATGGTGGTGTCTAAAAAGTTAATTTCAGTGCTGGAGTAGTTAAGTGTTAAGTTGATGGTGGGATGAAATTGATTGAACTGTTCATGGAACGTCTTTAGCTGTTGTTCAGACTCCGTCCAGATGATTAAAATGTCATCAATGTAGCGGTAGTAGGCCCGAGGCCTGATGGGGCAGGAGGACAAAAATTCGCTTTCAAGCTTGGCCATGAAAAGATTTGCATACTGTGGAGCCATTTTACTTCCCATAGCTGTGCCAGTCTCCTGAAGATAGATCTTGTTGTCAAATTCGAAGTAATTGTGGGTGAGGATGAATTTTGTGAGTTTCACCACAGAATCAGCATCATTCCCGGTGTTTCCCATGAAGACTTTGCAGGCATTTAATCCATCCTGGTGTGGGATATTAGAGTACAAAGATTCCACATCCATGGTGGCCAGGATGGTTCCTTCTGGTAGAGAACCTATTGCTGCTAGTTTATTCAGTAGGTCAGTTGTGTCCTGAATGTAGCTGGGTGTATCCTTTACCAGGGGTTTAAGAACACCCTCTACCCATCCAGATACTTGCTCAGTAAGGGTGTCCACACATGAAATAATCGGCCTCCCTGGATTTCCGGCTTTGTGGATTTTGGGAAGCATGTAGAATGTCCCTGTTCTTGGACTTTCTGGTATCAGGTCATCAGCTCTTATGGATTTGTCAGACAGACAAGATACCAACTTGCTTAGTTCCTTGTAATAGTCCTGTGTAGGGTCCGACTCCAGTTTTCTGTAGTAGCGTGTGTCCGTAAGTTGTCTGTTTGCTTCCTTCATATAGTCTGATGTGTTCATCATGACTATTGCACCTCCCTTGTCAGCAGGTTTAATGATGATTTCTTTGTTGGTTTTCAGAGACTGTATGGCCTTTCTCTCCTGGGCACTGATGTTGGAGGCTTGTCTCTTGTTGGTGGCTATGATGGTGGATTTTATCAAATGTCTGAATGAGTCTATATATTTATCCAAATGAGGGTTACGTCCAGGTGGAGGTGTCCAGTCTGACCTCTTCTTGGTTATTGGGATCCCTCTTCCTTCAGTCCGAGTGTTATCTGAATCTTCTGTATCATTGAAGTATTCCCTCAGGCGCAGTCTCCTGAAAAAATGTTCCATATCACTGCAGAGTTCGGTTTTATCCAGGGCCTTAGTAGGACAAAATGAGAGTCCTCTAGAAAGCACGGCAAGCTCCACTTTGCTGGGTTTGTAATCTGAGAGATTGATGACACAGTTAGATGCTTTTGTGTCTGGAATGGAGTGGTTGTCAGAGTTGTCAGGTTTTGGTTTTGTTTTGTATCTGTTTGTATAGAGTCCGGAATGGAGGCGCAATCTGTGTAGTTTCTTTTCCTTGTTTTGAATCAGAAAGGTCCGTAGTTTGTTGTAGTATTGTTGTAATTTTTGCTCTGTGCTTTCTGTAAGTGTTTTCCTCAGAGTTTCCAATTGTCCTTGGACTTTACTCCTTATGCTGTAGCAGACATGCAAAAGATGGTTCCTTAGTCTTTCAGAAGTCCTGTGACAAAGGTTTTGTGCATAATGGGTATTGTAGGTGTGAAGAATTGGGTTTGTAATCCAGAGTCCTTTGGGAATTAGATTCTCCTTTTTGCATTTAGATAAGAAAAAAATGTCGCTGTCCATTTGTGCACGTTTCTTCAGAAGTGGTTTCAGTTCCATAAAGATGCGGTACATTCTGGTATCCTCCATTTTGATATAGGAAAGATGTGTATCTTCGTACCGTGTTAGCCAGTAGATAGAAAAATATTTAGACTTGAGAGTCCTCAGTGGTTGATACCTTTTAATGGCTAACTGAAAAGATGGTAACAAATTGCAAGCTTTCGAGACTACTCAGGTCTCTTCATCAGGCATAGACTAATACAACATCTGAAGAATCACATATTTATACACAAAATAGCACAGAAAAAATGCAATAGGTAGGACAAGTGACATGAAGCAGAACTGTCATTATGGCAGAGGGATTAACATAAATATGACTAGTTCATAGATAAGGAGTGAAGGTTTTATTACCCTCTGATTGGGGTCTGGTATTGTGTTGTGATGACCCTAAAAGGTCAGGGAGGCAGATTCCTTAATTGTTGTAGAACGACATAAAACTCTGGGATATATTCATCCCAGCACTAAGAGTGTCAAAGGTCATCATAAGTTTATATTCCCAGACTTTTCTATCCTTCTCAGATTTGAAGTTAGATTTTAATACAAGTAATTCCATAAGACCTGTACATCTATAATGACCATGGACAGGATAAAGATCCCCAACTCCCATCAGGACTACAAGATACCAGGTACTTTCAGCTGCATCACATCTAATGTGGTGTACCTAATTATATGTACTAAATGTCCAACTGGGGGTCTGTATGTGGGGAGACCGGGCAAAAACTGAGAACAAGGATGAATTCTCATCGCCACACGATAAGAGAAAAAAGAATGGATTTACCTGTGGCCAAACACTTTTGTATGCCCGGTCATAGCATGACAGATATGGAATTACTTGTATTAAAATCTAACTTCAAATCTGAGAAGGATAGAAAAGTCTGGGAATATAAACTTATGATGACCTTTGACACTCTTAGTGCTGGGATGAATATATCCCAGAGTTTTATGTCGTTCTACAACAATTAAGGAATCTGCCTCCCTGACCTTTTAGGGTCATCACAACACAATACCAGACCCCAATCAGAGGGTAATAAAACCTTCACTCCTTATCTATGAACTAGTCATATTTATGTTAATCCCTCTGCCATAATGACAGTTCTGCTTCATGTCACTTGTCCTACCTATTGCATTTTTTCTGTGCTATTTTGTGTATAAATATGTGATTCTTCAGATGTTGTATTAGTCTATGCCTGATGAAGAGACCTGAGTAGTCTCGAAAGCTTGCAATTTGTTACCATCTTTTCAGTTAGCCATTAAAAGGTATCAACCACTGAGGACTCTCAAGTCTAAATATTTTTACATTTTTTAATAATTTTTCTCTATGGGAGACATATTAAAATCTATTGAAGCATACTATTACACATCTAATGTCTGCATCACTAAATACTGTATATGATATTAAAAGGAATCTGTCACCCCCGGAATGCTTTTAAGCTATTACTATGGGCATACAGTTTATACAGTGACTAAAATAGTCTTACCTGTATGCCTCATAGCTGCGGTGTAGTTGTTGAAAATTTTAGTTTTAATCTGCTATGTTAATCAGTGTGGGATTACGATGCCACAACTGCAGGTCACAGGGCAGTGGGAGGGGGGTGGTATGATAATGAAGTCAGGAGGCAGAGATTTCTTCCAGGCAACTCACACCCAGAGCCTGGAAGAAATCATTATCATAACAGATTAAACCTCAATTTCTCAACAACTAAACACAGCTATGAGGCAGACAGATAGGACTAGCTTAACCATTCTATTACTTGTATGTCCATAGTAATAGCTTAAAAATGTCCCAGGGTTGCAGATTCCCTTTAATCTCCTGCTGAGCTGTGTCCTGGCCACTGAATGACTCTCTGTTTAATCTGTTTTTATTTATATCTTGTGCCAAAATACAGATAATACTGTTTATATTTTTCTAAATTTTAGTTCTGTGAGCACTTTTTTCTATTGTAGGATGTATTAAAAGCTAGCTGAGAATAAAAAAGTATACATTTTCTTTCTGAGATTATGTACAATGGGTACAGAAAGTATTCAGACCCCTTTAAATTTTTCACTCTTTGTTTCATTGCAGCTATTTGGTAAATTCAAAAAAGTTTATTTTTTTCTCATTAAAGGGAATCTGTCACCCCAATATTGCCATATCAGATAAAGATATGGCTGAATAGTGCATCCCATAACAAAGCTAACGGTAGGTATCATATATCATACATCCTGATACCCCCGTTTTCATATCAAAATACCTTTGTAAAGTTGGTTATTTTCCCTGTCAATCACGTTGGTCAGGTCAGGAGGGCAGCGTTTTCTCTCTCTCTCCCTCCCCACTCCTCGGCATCTGTTTCGTATCGCCGTCTGTGAATCCCAAATTCAAAATCGGGCCGGTGCATGCGCAGTGTGCTTTGGCCGACAGTGGGAAAAGCATATAATCAGTACAGCGCATGCGCTACTCTTTCCTTGCTCCGGAAGTCGTCCAAGGCAAGCAGTCATTTCCGGGGCAAGGAAATAGTAGCGCATGCACTGTACTGATTTTATGCTTTGCCCACTGTCGGGCAAAGCACACTGCGCATGCGCCGGCCCAATTTTGAATTGCGCAATTGCGGGAAGCCGAACGCCATCTGTGGGATTCACAGTTGGCGATATGCAACAGATGCCGAGGAGCGAGGGGGGGAGAGAGAGAGAAAACGCCGACCTAACCACCGTGATTGACAGGGAAAGAAACGAAGTTTACAAAGGTATTTTGATATGAAAACGGGGGTATCAGGATATATGATACCTACCGTTAGCTTTGTTATGGGACGCACTATTCAGCCATATCTTTATCTGATATGGCAATATTGGGGTGACAGATTCCATTTAATGTACACTTTACACCCCATCTTGACTGCAAAAAAAAACAAACATTAATTTTTGCAAATGTATTAAAAAAGAAAAACTGAAATATCTCATGGTCAAAAGTATTCAGACCCTTTGCTCAGTATTGAGTAGAAGCACCCTTTTGAGCTAGCACAGCCATGAGTCTTCTTGGGAATTGTCAGGAATCGAACCCAGTACCTCTTGTCCACCAGCCAGCAGCTCTACCATCTGAGCTATTCTGCTGGCTGCAAGGTTCCTTGCTGAACCCAGATACCATTGACTGTTCTTTCTGATCGGCTCCACCCAGTGCTCTCTTGATTGGCCTCTGATTGCCAATTACACACCCTATATAAGCCTGGCCCTCAGGGTGTGTCATTGCAAGATTATTGTGCTCTTAGCCTCTAGTCAAGCGTTTCCTGCTGTTCCTGCAGCTCTCAATACCAATACCGCTCTCTTGTGAACCGACCTCGGCCTGCCCTTCTGACTACGCTCTCCGCCTGATCCATTGCTACCAATACCGCTCTCCTGTGAACCGACCTCGGCCTGCCCTTCTGACTACGCTCTCCGCCTGATCCAGTGCTACTAATAACGCCTTTCCAGTGTACCGACCCGGCTATCCTCTGTCCACGTTACCTGCCTCTGCTTCCCCTAGTGTTTGCAGTAACATCGGCTCCAACCCAGACGGGATCCTGACAGGAATGATGCCACAAGTTTTTCAAACCTGAATTTGGGGATCTTCTGCCATTCTTCCTTGCAGATCCTCTCCAGTTCCGTCAGGTTGGATGGTGAACATTGGTGGACAGCATTTTCAGGTATCTCCAGAGATGCTCAATTAGGTTTAGGTCAGGGCTCTGGCTGGGCCAGTCAAGAATGGTCACATAGTTGTTCTAAAGCCACTCCTTTGTAATTTTAGCTGTGTGCTTGGGGTCATTGTCTTGTTGGAAGGTGAACCTTCAGCCAAGTCTGAGGTCCAGATAACTCTGGAAGAGGTTTTCATCAAGGATATCTCTGAACTTGACAGAATTCATGTTTCCTTCAATTGTAATCAGTCGTCCTGTCCCTGCAGCTGAAAAATACCCCCATAGCATGTTTCACTGTTGGGATTGTATTGGGCAGGTGATGAGCAGTGCCTGGTTCTCTCCACACATACCGCTTAGAATTATTGCCAAAAAGTTCTATCTTCATCTCATCAGACCAGAGAATCTTATTTCTCATATTCTGGGAGTCCTTCATGTGTTTTTTAGCAAACTCTATGCGTGCTTTCATATGTCTAGCACTGAGGAGAGGCTTCCATCAGGCCACTCTGCCATAAAGGCCCAACTGGTGGAGATCTGCATTGATAGTTGACTTTGTGGAACTTTCTCCCATCTCCCTACTGCATCTGTGGAGCTCAGCCACAGTGATCTTTGGGTTCTTCTTTACCTATCTCACCAAGGCTCTTCTCCCATGATTGCTCAGTTTGGCTGGACGGTCAGGTCTAGGAAGACTTCTGGAGGTCCCAAACTTCTTCCATTTAAGGATTATGGAGGCCACTGTGATCTTAGGAACCTTGAGTACTGCAGAAATTCTTTTGTAACCTTGGTCAAATGTGTGCCTTGCCACAATTCTGTCTCTGAACTCCTTGGCCATTTCCTTTGACCTCATAATTCTCATTTGGTCTGACATGCACTGTGAGCTGTGAGGTCTTATACAGACAGGTGTGTGCCTTTACAAATCAAGTCATATCAGTTTAATTAAACACATCTGACTCCAATGAAGGAGTAGAACCATCTAAAGGAGGATCACAAGGAAATGGACAGCATGTGACGTAAATATGAGTGCCTGAGCAAAGGGTCTGAATACTTATGACCATGTGATGTTTCAGTTTATATTTTTTAATAAATTTGCAAAAATGGCTACATTTCTGGGTTTTTTTTTCAGTCAAGATGGGGTGCAGAGTGTACATTAATGAGAAAAAAAATTAAACTTTTTGAATTTACCAAATGGCTGCAATGAAACAAAGAGTGAAAATTTTAAAGGGATCTGAATACTTTCCATACCCACTGTATAATCTTAGTTTAAAAGCATCTGTAGTATAGATGTATAAGTTAAAAATCAGACAGATGTAGCTCGACGTATGGCACAAACTTTTATACATTTTTTACATATACAGTAGGGAAAATAAGTATTTGATACACTGCCGGTTTTACAGGGTTTCCCACATTTAAAGAATGGAGAGATCTGTAATTTTTATCATAGGTACACTTCATATGTGAGAGACAGAATCTTAAAATAAAAACAGAAAATCACATTGTATGATTGTTACATAATTAATTTGCATTTCATTGGATGAAATAAGTATTTGATACAATAGAAAGACAGAACTTAACATGTGGTACAGTATCCTGTGTTTGTAATTACAGAGGTCGGACGTTTCCTGTAGTTTTTCACCAAGTTTGGACTCTCTGCAGCAGGGATTTTTTCCCACTCCTCCATACAGATCTTCTCCAGATCTTTCAGGTTTCGGGGCAGTCGCTCGGCAACATTGAGTTTCAGCTCCCTCCAAAGATTTTCTATTGGGTTCAGGTCTGGAGACTGGCTAGGCCACTCCAGGACCTTGAAATGCTTCTTATGGAGACAGTCCTTAGTTGCCCTGGCTGTATGTTTCGGGTCATTGTCATGCTGGAAGATCCAGTCATGACTCATCTTCAATGCTCTTACTGAGGGAAGGAGGTTGTTGGCCAAAATCTAGCAACACATGACCTCATCCATCCTCTCTCCAATACAGTGTAGTCATCCTGTCCCCTTTGCATTAAAGCACCCCCAAAGTATGATGTTTTCCACACCATGTTTCACAGTGTTCTTGGAGTTGTACTCATCCTTCTTCTTCCTTCAAACACGTCGAGTGGAGTTAATACCAAAAAGTTCCATTTTAGTCTCATCTGACCACATGAACTCATTTGGATCATGTGCCTCCTCTGGATCATCCAAATGGTCTTTGGCATACTTCAAACAGGCCTGGACATCTGCTTGCGTGTGCAGGGGGACCCTGCGTGCCCTGCAGAATTTTAATTTATTACGGTGTAGTGTGTTACTAATGGTAATGTTTGTGACTGTGGTCCCAGCTTTCTTCAGGTCATTTAACATGTCCTCCCATCTAGCTCTAGTCTGATTCCTGACCTTTCTCAGACTCATCCTTACCCCACAAGGCGAGATCTTGTGTGGAGCCCAAGACCAAGGAAGATTGACAGTCATCTTGTGCTTCTTCCATTTTCTACTAATTATGCCAACAGTTGTTGCCTTCTCACCAAGCTGTTTGTCTATTGTCCTGTAGCACATCCTATAATTTTGTCCCTGGTGTCCTTAGAGAGCTCTTTGGTCTTGGCCATGGTGTAGAGTTTGGAGTGTGATTGAGTGTGTAGACAGGTGTCTTTTATACAGGTAATGCATTCAAACAGATGCAATTAATACAGGAAATGACTGCAGAGTAGGAGGGCGTCTTAACGAAAAACTAACAGGTTTGTTAGAGACAGAATTCTTGCTGGTTGGTAGGTGAACAAATAGTTATTTCATGCAATAGAATGCAACTTAATTATTTAAAAATCATACAATGCGATTTTCTTTTTTTTTTTTTTTTTAAGATTCTGTCTGTCACATTTGAAGTGTACGTACAATTAAAATTACAGACCTCTCCATTTTTTGTAGGTGGGAAAACTTGACAAATCGGCAGTGTATCAAATGCTTATTTTCCCCACTGTATGTCCCACACATACATCTGTAGACGTACAAATGTGAACGTAGCCTAGTAAACATATTTTTTGTAGAACTTTTTACTTTTCTTATAGGATCTCATGCATTATTAAAATCAAAAACATGATTATGAATCTATTTCACTTCTAACACATTAGACCACACTTCCGAATTATGCTATTGAATGTACCAGAAGTGAAATCCAAACAAAGCCAGGTACTTTGCAAGATGAGGAACATTCTGATGGCGCTCTAAATCGAAATATAGAAAGTTTTGGGCAGACGTGCTTGTCTTTTCAATTAAACCAATGTCCCTCTTTGTCTAATGTGGAGAAAATGGAAGACAAGAATCTAGTGAAAAATAAAGCAGTTTCACATGTAAGTGCACATAGTATGAATTCTAAAAATATAATTATGACAGCATAAATATTCAACTTTCTAAATAAACTTCGTAAAAGACTACTACTGATTACCTACAGTATATCTGCTAGACTTTAGCACATTTAAAGGGAACCTGTCACCTGCAGAAATGCTATTTACTTGCACATATAATGGTTAGTGGCCAGCTGCAGGTAAAATCATATTAGACTAGTTTACTCTAAGAGAGGCTACAGAGAGAAAATGAGGTTATATTCTCCCTGCAGCCACTCATTTCCAGTCATCAGGGCAGAACAGAGGGCTGTGGCACTCTTTGCTTGCTACAGAGGGAGTTATATTAATGTGCTTGTGTAGTAAGCGGTGACTGTATCAGTTCTCTGCGCCTCTCCTGGAAGTGACTGGAAGTGAGCAACTGCAAGGAGATTAACTTTATATTCTCCCTGTAGCTGCTGTTCCAGTTACACTGCCTAAAATATCAAAAATGTCCAGAATATATATATGTGTACTACCTCAAAAAATTACTTCTAAACCATATCTACCATTACTAAATGGCAGAAAAAGAGGCCAACATACAACATTGTTAAAATTTTCAAAATTTATTGCTCATTACATACATAAAATTAAACAAGAGATATACACAAAATTGTCATGGATACAGCACCAGAGACCATACAAAAATTAGCAAAGAGGAAAGCACTAGAATATTCACATAAGAAATGATTACTCTGTGAACTGCATTTAACAAAAAAAACAAAAACTGCCTAACATGTTGCAAAACCTATTTAACTGCAAAGTAACACTACAGAATGTCTGAAGGTAAATAGCGTTTTTATAGGTGACAAGTTCCCTTTAAAGAGGCCCTTTCACCAAATTCCTCATGTTGAACTGGACACACCATGCAATAGTGGCTGCAGAGCAGAATAAAATGTTATTTTTTGCTTTTTTATTTTGCTTCTCCATTGCACAAATATTACGAATCAAAGTATTTGGCAACTAAGAAGTATAACAAAAATAATGGAGGAACTAAGATGGATGGATATATACCATATTTTTCGGACTATAATACGCACCGGACCATAAGACGCCCCTAGGTTTTAAATGAGGAAATTAGGGGAAAAATATGGTCAATTCTGTACTTACTATCCCCTATCCTGGTATACATGATCCCCTCATCCCCATCCTGATACACATGGCCCTCTCATCCCTATCCTGGTATGCATGGCCTCCCTCATCCCTACCCTGGTAAGCATGGCCCCTTCGACCATAAGCAGGCAGCAACACTCAAAGTAAGGAAGCTTAGAGCAGATTTCTTAGGGTATGAGATGTATGTTAGACAGCCCTGATCTCCTGGTCTAACCTCCTGCATGATCAGAGTGCAGCTCAGAGAGTGCAGCTGAGTTTAGCTGTGTCACATTAAAAACCATAGCTGTTGTGAATATGCTGGAGGCGACTTCTGAGCTGGGGCTCCCTTTGGTTGTTGCTGAGGGTAATGAACTTAATACTGAATGGCCTTCAGCTGGCGCTGAATGGTAGGATATAAGTGGCCTGAGTTCCCAGCAGCCTTGCCGGTTATCAATTGTTCCTTCTGGTCTCGCTTGAAGCACTGCTAGTTTCCTGCTCTGTTTGCTGTTTTTTTTTCCTCTGTTTGATTTTCATTGCTGGTTTGCTACTTGCAGTGGACTGCAGCCTGTCACCTTTTGGGGGTCTGGCGCTGCAATTGTGCTCCATTTTTGTCTGAACATTTGCTTTGCTCCTTTGTTACTTTTTATTTGCTGAATAGCGTTTTGTTACACCAGTGATCTGATTTAGGTGGATGAGATCGTGTGATCTCAGGTTTTTTGGCAATTAGAAGTGTTGGTATTTTTGTTAGGGTTTTTGTTGGATTGCAGTCAGAATTCTTTCCTGTACTTTTCTGTCTAGACAGATTGGGCCCCAGCATTTGCTCATTCTATTTTCTGTCTGTGTCCATACTTTCTTCTTGTCTAACCGCCATTACATGTTTGGGGGCTTCCTATTTCTTTGGGGATCTGCTCCGGGGCAGATAGCTTTCATCTTTCTGCCTTTAGGTGTAGTTATCTCTCAGGCTGTGACGAGGCATCTAGGATCAACGTAGGAACGCTCCACGGCTACTTCTAGTTGTGTGGTTAGTTCAGGCTACTGCAATCCAATAGGTTCCAGCCTCTCTGGTGTATTACCGCTTTTGCTATTTTTTGCTATTTCTCCTCAGTTACCGAAACATAACAGTATAACCGGCCAGAAAAACTGAAAATTGTATGGTACTCACAGAAGGGGAAAATTGTAATAAGGAAACTCTGTTTGTTGCATTTTTTTTCCCTCTTTTCTCTGGGTGCTGAGGAGGAATTTTTTTTTTTTATCTCTCAATGGAGTTTGCACAGTGGTCTGGCCGAGTGGATCAGCTTGCCACTGAGGTTTGGAGTATTGCTACCTATCTTGCTGGGTTGCCGGTTGTGGAACCTAGGATCCCCATGCCAGATTTGTTTTTGGGGGATCGATCTAAATTTCTGAATTTCAAAAATAACTGTAAGTTGTTTTTTGCCTTAAAGGTGTAGTTATCTCTCAGGCTGTGATGAGGAATTTAGGATCAACGTAGGAACGCTCCACGGCTACTTCTAGTTGTGTGGTTAGTTCAGGTTACTGCAATCCAATAGGTTCCAGCCTCTCTGGTGTATTACTGCTTTTGATATTTTTTGCTATTTCTCCTCAGTTATCGAAACATAACACATAACTCTTCCCGTCATAGCACTGCCAGCTCTGCTGTACTGCCTCTCCCTCACAGTGCCTGTTCAGAGATGAGTCACACCTATGTCTGTTATGCTAACAGCATCTTGTAATCCCTGAGCAGTGAGAGAAGAGCAGGCTGTTATTACATCTCACACACAAGTAGCCCAGAACAGGCAGGTTAATGTATAATGACAGCCTGCCTTTCTTATATAATGACTAGTGTTGAGCGATACTGCTCGATATCTAAAAATATCGTATCGAAATGGTATCGCCGATATCACTAAATATCGTCGATATCCGATTCCGATACCGGAAGTCCCATGTAAGTCTATGGGAACAAAATATCGCAACTAAAAAAAACCTTTATTTCCTTGTAAACACTAAATATACACACATAGAATACATATATATATATATATACATGTCATTGTGACATATATATATACATATATGTATAGTTTATACACTTCTACATAGTAAAATATCCTCTGATTCAATTGCCGGGTAAAGCCGGCTTCTGTGAAAAGACAGAAGCACCCGACATGAAATGACACTTGGTGTACATAGGGTTAACCATGTCTTTTCATGTCGTTTGCAATCTGATTTGCACAAACAATTACATCAGTCTATGTGTGCAAAATTTACACCTGTAGGGGTTAATTAAAGGTGTAAATTCGTTGTAAAAAAAACGGACTTTTTTGCTACGAATTTACACCTTTAATTAACCCCTACAGGTGTGAAATTTTGCACACTTACACTCATGTAATTGTTTGTGCAAATCAGATATCAAACTACATGAAAAGACATGGTTAACTCTATGTAAACCAAGTGTCATTTCATGTCGGGTTCTGCATTTTCACAAAAGCCGGCAATTGAATTAGCGGCTATTATACTATGTAGAAGTGTATGAACTATAAATATAAATATATATATATATATGTGTCACAAATTTAATGACATGTATATATATATATGAGGTGTAAAATTGCTGAAAACAAATGCGTGGGCTCCCGCCCTATTTTTGCAACCAGACAGACAAAGCCAGTGAGTGGGGGCAGATAATAATAGCCCAGAGAGGGACCATTATTTTTGCCCCCCCGGCTACTAACATCTGCCCCCAGACACCCCAGAAAGGGCAAATCTCTAATTAGATTTGTCCTTTCTGGCACTTTGCCCGTCTATTCCCATTGCCCTGTAGCGGTGGCGAATGGGTTAATAAGGGGTTAAAATGACCTTGCAATTGAAAGGTCACTTTAAGCCAGGTTAATAATTGAGAGCTGTCAATTAGACAACTATCAATTATTAATCCTATTGTATGAAAGAAAAATCAAACACACACACTTTAATAAAAAAGAAGTTTAATGAAATAATCACACAGTTTTTGACCATATTTTATTTTCCTGCTAAAACCATTTCCTGTAATAAAAATAAAATAATAAAGCAAAATTATTCTTACCAATCCGATGTACAGTCAGGTCCCACGGTGTAATCCTTCAGAAAGGCTTAATGTTTACTGCAGGGACCGCAGCTAATGCTGCAGCCTCACAGTAAACCCCCAAATGAATGAGTTCCTCTCCTGGCTGACAGGAGAGGAAGTGGAAAGCTTAATTGATTGCTTTCCACTTTCACTTCAGGTCAGCCAGGGACACAATCAGTGACGTCAGAGGGAACTGGTTAACAAAAATAGGGGATCCCCTCGAAAAAAATTGGCGTGGGTTCCCCCCTATTTTTGTTAACCAGCCAGATGAAGCAGACCGCTGAGGCCTGGATTTTCAGGCTGTTAAGGAGCCAAGATCCATGGACCTTGCCAGCCTGATAATACCAGGCCACAGCAGTCTGCATATCTTGGCTGATTAACAAAAATAGGGGATCCCCTCGAAAAAAATTGGCGTGGGGTCCCCCCTATTTTTGTTAACCAGCCAGATGAAGCAGACCGCTGAGGCCTGGTTTTTCAGGCTGGTAAGGATCCAATATCCATGGACCTTGCAAGCCTGATAATACCAGGCCACAGCAGTCTGCTTAGCTTGGCTGGTTAACAAAAATAGGGGATCCCCTCGAAAGAAAAACGGCGTAGGGGTCCCCCTATTTTTGTTAACCAGCCAAGTAAAATGCAGACTGCTGCGGCCTGGTATTAAAAGACTGTCAAGGCCCATGGATTTTGGCCCTCAACAGCCTGATAATACCAGGCTACAGCAGCCCCACATTTGGCGCATCAAAAGATGTGCCAATTGTGGCACTTTACCCGGCTCTTCCCACTTGCCCTGTAGCGGTGGCAAGCGGGGTAATAAGGGGTTAATGTCACCGTTGATTGCACGGGGACAATAAGCCCGGTTAATAATTGAGAGGTGTCAATAAGACACCGATCCATTATTAATCCCAAAGTTATTAAATGCATAAAAAAAAGACAAAGCAAGAAAAAAGTATTTTATGAAATAAAAGAGACAACACAGTTTTCATTTCTTTTATTATACACTCATTCCTGCGACGCCATCGATCTCCTGTAAAAAAAGAAAAAAAACAAACCAACAGTATACCACCTGTCCACGCAGTCCATAGTAACGACTGTCCCACGGCGATCCAGCTCTGCTACATCGCAACGACAGGCAGAGCCTGTCATCGCGACGCAGCACAGCTGATTACCTGCTTCCCCGGCGGTGACGTCATCGGACTGACTGCTTTACGGCCGGGATTACCCAGCAGTCACTGCAGTTATCGCGAGAAAACTGCATGTGACCGCCGGGGAGAAGAGGATGGCGGCCATGAAGCAGTCCGGGATGTGACCGCCGGAGATCTTCTGCCAGGTAAGTGCCGCTGACTCCTGACAGACCCGACCGACGGACACAGACAGTGACAGTGACAAATCCGATTCCGGTATTCGATATGACGAAAATATCGGTATTCGGAATCGAAAGGCCGATACAGCTAATATCGGCCGATATCCGATATTTGCAGTATCGTATCGCACAACACTAATAATGACCTTTCATGAAAGTTGTAAGTCATCTATGCTCTAGTCCCAGCATTTTCTAATCATGGAAGGGGTTATACCAAGAAATCAGGGCTGAGGCATCATATCTCACACATTGAAATCCTGCTCTAAGCCATTGTGGAGGTGTGTTCTTTCTTCAGTGTCTTTATCTTCATCTTTTTTTTATTTATTTTTTTCCGCAGCGCTTTACAGTTTGCACACATTATCGTCGCTGTCCCCGATGGGGCTCACAATCTAGATTCCCTATCAGTATGTTTTTGGAGTGTGGGAGGAAACCGGAGTACCCGGAGGAAACCCACGCAAACACGGGGAGAACATACAAACTCCTTGCAGATGTTGTCCTTGGTGGGATTTGAACCCAGGACTCCAGCGCTGCAAGGCTGTAGTGCTATCCACTGAGCCACTGTGCTGCCCCTGTCAGTGTGTTGCTGCCTGCTTATAAATGGTCAGTGTCAAACAAGGAGAAGATGTACACGCCCCAAGTGAAACCTGTCTGATAACACCCACTTTGACTTAGCATAAGTTAACTCATTAGGTGTCAAATACTATGATTATTAATATCTCTGCAAAGGAGAGGCATAAAAAAACATCAATGTTTTATTTCATCGTATGTCCAAGTCAACACCAAAAAATTTGGTGAAAAGTCTTTTTAATGTAGTTAATAAATGTATGACCTCTTTATTGAATTAATGTTTCATACAATATATCAAATTCTTCCTACCTAAAAAATTAGGCATAACTCAGCCATTAAATCTTATGCCCTAGGATCTTTTAGACTCCAGGGTCTAGTTTTATACCTCATTCCAAATTATGATGCAAATGCTATTTCATCTGATTTTCCTAAATCGTCAATGCAAATGAGTGGGTATAATGTTTAAATCATCAATTGTTAAAGAATAAATAACATTTTATTGGACAAATCTACCAAAAAACCCTCAAATGCACTGTGCCAAATTATTATGCACAACAGAGTTTCCTAGCTTTTATAGATTGTAAAGAACTGAAAATTGTCATTTGTTAAATTTGTAGCATTAAGAGGTCACATTTACTGTAATCAAAAATTTTTTCAAACAAAAACATCTTAACAGGCCAAGTTACATGTTAACATAGGATCCCTTCTTTGCAGGGGCGTACATAGAAATCATGGGGCCCCATAGCAAAAGTCTGAATGGGGCCCCCCTCTCTAAGGTGCAAAGTGCAGCCAGAGCCATTGTAAATGTGAAGTGCAAGAACAGTGAGGGGACACATTTAACAAAAAAATCCACCCGTCCAACAGCCAGCTGGGCTCACTGTCTTGTGTGTGTGTCCCTCTCCCTGAGTGAGAGAGGCTCATGAATGTTTTCTGCTTTCTGCTTCCTGCTTCCTGCAATGCACGTGTGCTGCTCTCTGGCTGCCAGGAGGCGTGGCGTTCTTATGCAAATCCAGCCAGAGACTTCAGCCAAATGCTGACCAGGAAACAAGGAAAGGGGAGCTTCAAGGGGGTATACAGCGGCTGGCGCTTACATTTAATTAAAGGAGATAGTACTGTGTCAGCACAGCACAGCTGCCAAACCGCAGCGGCCGTCGCAGGCACCCTCACCTGTCCGGGCCCCATAGCAGCTGCGTGGTCTGCTACTATTGACGGTACGCCACTGCTTCTTTGATATCACCTTCACAATTCTTGCATCCAATAAAAGGGAATCTGTCACCCCATTTTTGCCCTGTGAGATGCGGCCACCGCCATTAGGGGCTTATCTACAGCATTCTGTAATGCTGAAGATAAGCCCCTGATGTCACCTGAAAGTGAAGAAAAACTAGTTAGATTATACTCACCCAGGGGCGTTCCTTCGTCCAGTCCGGTTCCAATGGGCGTCGCGGTCCGGTTCGGTGCCTCCCATCTTGTAGCAAAGCCAGCCTCTTCTTTCCGTCCCATCGCGGCTCCTGCGCAGGCGCACTGCTCTGCCCTGGTGAGGGCAGAGCAGAGTACTGCAGTGCACAAGCGCCGGGAAAGGTCAGAGAGGTCCGGCGCCTGCGTACTGCAGTACTCTGCTCTGCCCTCACTAGGGCAGAGCAGTGTGCCTGTGCAAGAGCCGCGACGGGAATGAAAGTAGAGGCCGGCTTCGCTACAAGATGGGAGGAGCCGAACTGGACCGCGACGCCCATCGGACCGCGGACCGCCCCTGGGTGAGTATAATATAACTAATTTTTCTTCTCTTTCAGGTAACATCGGAGGCTTATCTACAGCATTACAGAATGCTGTAGCTAAGCCCCTGATGGCGGTGGCCATATCT
This sequence comes from Oophaga sylvatica, assembly GCA_033576555.1. Taxonomy (NCBI): domain Eukaryota; kingdom Metazoa; phylum Chordata; class Amphibia; order Anura; family Dendrobatidae; genus Oophaga; species Oophaga sylvatica. The sequence continues at coordinate 137,749,666 of JARQOD010000009.1, read as the reverse complement.
CATAGGGCAAAAATGGGGTGACAGATTCCCTTTAACTTTGGTGTTTTTGGATAGTTTCTGATTGAATTTCTTTGCACAATGCCAGATTAGTCTACTAGAGTTGCTGTTTTGATGTGAACTGCCGCCCACCCTTTTAGATCTTTTGCTTGAGGTTTCTCCAAAGATTCTCAATTGGGTTGAGGTCAGGGGAGGATAGTGGTCACACCATGAATTCTCTCCTTTTATGCCCATAGCAGTCAATCACTCAGCATGAGATGGTGCAGCTTCATCCATGAAGATGATTTTGCTATGGATGACACGATTCTTCTTTTGTACCATATAAGAAAGTGGTCAGTCAGAAACTCTACATACATTGCTGAAGTTATTTTCCTACCTTAAGGGACACTAAAGTTGCCCTACCAGCACTCTCTCCATGATTCCAGTCCAATACATGATTCTCCCACCTCCTTGCTGTCACAGCCATCCACCAGTCTTCCACTACTCCATCCATCTAGACCATCCCTGGTTGTATAACACTTATCAGTAAACAAGACTGTTTTAAAACTAGTCTTTCTCTCTTTTTTTCTCTCTTTCTTTCTATCTTTCTCTCTCTCTCTCATATTCATACCTTCAGACAATAAAGAGGCCTACCAGCATCATCTCCATGATTTCAGCCCAATACATGATTCACCCACCTCCTTGCTGATGTCGCAGCCATCCACCAGTCTTCCAATACTCCATCCATCTGGACCATCCAGAGTTGCACATCACTTATCAGTAAACAAGACTGTTGTAAACTAGCAAAAAGAGGAAAAAATATTCAGCCTACCGTACATCAGTGTCCATATAGTCCATGAGCGGTCTGATGCCAGGAGATGTCCAGTGCGGTTCAACTGGTGCTATAAAATCCAAGGAAAAAAGAAGGGGTCTCCAGCACCAAAATTAGTGAAAAAAGATAAAACTCACATTTATTAGGAAGGTTTTAAAAACATATTAATAAGCCACCATGACAGGCAAGGCTACCTTACACGTTTCAGACAGATATTACATGTCCTTAGTCATAGGGCATGATTTCAGCCCAATACATGATTCACCCACCTCCTTGCTGATGTCGCAGCCATTCACCAGTCTTCCAATACACCATCCATCTGGACCATCCAGAGTTGCACATCACTTATCAGTAAACAAGACTGTTGTAAACTAGTATTTATTTCTCTCTTTCTCTGTTTTTTTTTTCTTTCTTTTTTTCTCTCTCTCTTTCTCTCTACAAGTTTTCATACCTTATCCAAGGCATTGCACTATTTGACACAATTTAGCGCTGGTCGAGCCGACAGCTGAAAATACAAGACTCAAGAGTCTAATATCATCAGTCCACGCCCCCATTAGACGTATCATGATGGGGGTGGGGAGGAGACGCCGTTGGGATATGTCACCACAGAAAACTGGTACCAGCAGAGGAGAGCATGCGCACACCACAGTAGTGTTGAGCGATACGATACTGCAAATATCGGGTATCGGCCGATATTGGCTGTATCGGAATTCCGATTCCGAGTTCCGATATTTTCGTCATATCGGATACCGGAATCGGAATTGTCACTGTCACTGTCAGTGTCCGTCGGTCGGGTCTGTCAGGAGTCAGCGGCACTTACCTGGCAGAAGATCTCCGGCGGTCACATCCCGGACTGCTTCATGGCCGCCATCCTCTTCTCCCCGGCGGTCACATGCAGTATCTCGCGATAACTGCAGTGACTGCTGGGTAATCGCGGCCGTAAAGCAGTCAGTCCGATGACGTCACCGCCGGGGAAGCTGGTAAGCAGCTGTGCTGCGCCGGGATGTCAGGCTCTGCCTGTCATTGCGATGTAGCAGAGCTGGATCGTCGTGGGACAATCGTTACTATGGACTGCGTCGGACAGGTGGTATACTGTTGGTTTGTTTTTTTTATTTTTTTACAGGAGATCGATGGCGTCGCAGGAATGAGAGTACAATAAAAGAAATGAAAACTGTGTTGTCTCTTTTATTTCATTAAAAGACTTTTTTCTTGCTGTGTCTTTTTTTTAAACATTTAATAACTTTGGGATTAATAATGGATCGGTGTCTTATTGACACCTCTCCATTATTAACCGGGCTTATTGTCACCGTGCAATCAACGGTGACAATAACCCCTTATTACCCCGCTTGCCACCGCTACAGGGCAAGTGGGAAGAGCCGGGTAAAGTGCCACAATTGGCACATCTTTTGATGCGCCAAATGTGGGGCTGCTGTAGCCTGGTATTATCAGGCTGTTGAGGGCCAAAATCCATGGGCCTTGACAGTCTTTTAATACCAGGCCGCAGCAGTCTGCATTTTACTTGGCTGGTTAACAAAAATAGGGGGACCCCCACGCCATTTTTTTTTCGAGGGGATCCCCTATTTTTTTAACTAGCCAAGCTAAGCAGACTGCTGTGGCCTGGTATTATCAGGCTTGCAAGGTCCATGGATATTGGATCCTTACCAGCCTGAAAATCCAGGCCTCAGTGGTCTGCTTCATCTGGCTGGTTAACAAAAATAGGGGGGACCCCACGCCAATTTTTTTCGAGGGGATCCCCTATTTTTGTTAATCAGCCAAGATATGCAGACTGCTGTGGCCTGGTATTATCAGGCTGGCAAGGTCCATGGATCTTGGCTCCTTAACAGCCTGAAAATCCAGGCCTCAGCGGTCTGCTTCATCTGGCTGGTTAACAAAAATAGGGGGGACCCCACGCCATTTTTTTTTTCGAAGGGAACCCCTATTTTTGTTAATCAGTTCCCTCTGACGTCACTGATGGTGTCCCTGGCTGACCTGAAGTGAAAGTG
>JARQOD010000009.1:137682334-137746755 GCA_033576555.1 Oophaga sylvatica | reverse complement strand
CCCTCCAGAGCCAGTTTCAAATTGGGCGAGATGGTGGAAAGAACTACACCCTCCTTCAAAATAACAGAAGGATCAGATAACTCAGGAGAGTCCGCCAGGAAACTCCTCGAAAGGGCATCCGCCTTAACATTTTTAGTGCCAGGAAGAAATGAAACAACAAAATTAAAACATGTGAAAAACAACATAGTAACATAGTTATTAAGGTTGAAGGAAGACTTTAAGTCCATCTAGTTCAACCCATATCCTATCCTAACCTGCCCTAACATGTTGATCCAGAGGAAGGCAAAAAAACCCCAAGTGGCAAACAGTAAGCTTTTTGGGGAAAAAAATTCCTTCCCGACTCCACATACGGCAATCAGACTAGCTCCCTGGATCAACGCTGTATCTAGGAAACTAGTGAATATAGCCTGTAATATTATACTTTTCAAGAAAGGCATCCAGTCCCCTCTTAAATTTTAGCAAGGAATCACTGGCCTGTCTAGGATTAAGTCGCTTGGCAGATTCCAGATAAACTAGATTCTTATGGTCAGTAAGGACCACCACCTGATGTTTGGCTCCCTCCAGCCAATGTCTCCACTCTTCAAAAGCCCACTTCATGGCTAATAACTCCCGATTACCCACGTCATAATTACGTTCAGTGGGAGAAAATTTTCGAGAGGAAAAGGCACAAGGGTTACTTTTAGAGGTCTCTGGATCTCTTTGGGACAAAACGGCACCTGCCCCAATTTCAGAGGCATCAACCTCCACCTGAAATGGTAGAGAAACATCAGGCTGCACAAGAACAGGAGCAGAAGTGAATCTCTGCTTAAGTTCCTGAAATGCAGAGACTGCCTCAGGAGGCCAATTCACCACATCAGAACCCTTCTTGGTCAAATCAGTTAATGGTTTAACAATAACAGAGAAATTACCAATAAATTTACGATAAAAATTGGCAAAACCCAAGAATCTTTGAAGAGCCTTTAAAGAAGTAGGTTTGACCCAATCACAGATAGCCTGAACTTTGACCGAGTCCATTTCAATAACAGATGGGGACAAAATGAAACCCAGAAATGAGATCCTCTGAACGCCAAAAAGACACTTTGATCCCTTCACATACAGAGCATTCTCTCTCAAAATCTGGAACACAGTCCGAACATGTTTTACATGAGAGTCCCAGTCATTGGAAAAAATCAAGATATCATCCAAATAAACAATCAGAAATTTATCCACAAAATCCCTGAAAATGTCATTCATGAAGGACTGGAAGACAGAAGGAGCATTAGTGAGCCCAAAGGGCATCACAAGGTACTCAAAATGCCCTTCAGGGGTATTAAATGCCGTCTTCCATTCATCCCCGTGCTTAATGCGAATAAGGTTATATGCCCCCCTGAGGTCAAGCTTGGTAAACCAAGTAGCGTTTTTCACCCTGGAAAACAGATCAGAGATCAAGGGTAACGGATATTGATATTTCACAGTAATATTGTTCAAGAGACGATAATCAATACACGGCCTTAATGAACCATCCTTTTTGGCCACAAAGAAAAAACCGGCACCTAAGGGTGAAGAGGATGGTCTGATATGATCCTTCTCCAATGACTCCTTGATATAAGACCGCATAGCGTCATGTTCAGGTACAGACAAGTTAAAAAGGCGACCTTTAGGGAATTTACTACCAGGCACTAACTCAATAGCGCAGTCATAGCTCCTATGGGGAGGTAAGGATGCAGATTTACTTTCGCTAAACACATCAGAAAAATCAATCAAAAAGTCAGGAACATCCTGAGCCTGGGGGGAGGCAGAAAAAACAGGAGTGTTGGTATTAACACATTGACAGCCCCAACTGGTAACAGACACAGATTTCCAATCCAAAACAGGATTATAAGACTGTAACCAAGGGAAACCCAGTACGATAATGTCATGCAGATTATACAGAACCAAAAATTTGCAACTCTCCTGATGATCAGGTTCTACCCTCATTATCACCTGAGTAGAGAACTGAGGTTTATTCTCAGCCAAAGGGGTAGAATCGATCCCCAGTAGGGGAATAGACTTCCGTAGGGGTATCAAGGGAAACCCACAACGTTTAGCAAAATCAAAATCCATCAGGTTAATAGCTGCTCCAGAATCAACAAAAGCCTGAGCAGAAAATGAGGACAGAGAGCATATCAGGGTAACAGTTAACAAAAACTTAGTCTGAACACTACCCAAGACAACTGAGCAAGCAAAACGTCTTCCCCGCTTAGGGCAGACAGAAATAGCATGAGAGGCATCACCACAGTAGAAACATAACCCATTGCGCTTTCGAAATTCATGACGCTGTGCCCCAGAAACCACTCTATCACACTGCATGGATTCAGAAGCAGGTTCACAAGGCAACATTATTCCACGCAGACCAGAGGGAACAGGGAATCCCACCATAACATCCTTTACATTATCTGACAGTCCCTTCCGAAAAAGAGCTGCCAAAGCGTCGTCATTCCATTTGGTCAGGACTGCCCACCTACGGAATCTCTGACAGTATAACTCAGCATCCTCAAGCCCCTGACTTAATGCCAGCAAAGTTTTTTCAGCTTGATCAGTGACATTAGGCTCATCGTACAATAACCCCAAAGCCTGAAAAAACGCATCAACATCACTCAAAACAGGATCCCAAGGTGTCAGGGAAAAAGCCCAATCCTGAGGGTCGCCGCGCAGGAGAGAGATGACAATTTGAACCTGCTGCGCTGCGTTCCCTGAGGACTTAGATTTTAAGGCAAAAAACAATTTACAGTTATTTTCGAAATTCAGAAACTTAGCTCGATCCCCTAAAAACAAATCTGGCATGGGAATCCTAGGTTCCACAACAGGCAACCTAGCAAGATAGGTAGCAATACTCCGAACTTCAGTGGCAAGCTGATCCACACGGCCAGACAACTGTGCAAACTCCATTGAGAGAAAAAAAAAAATCCTCCTCAGCACCCAGAGATACAGAGGGAAAAAAAAATGCAACAAACAGAAAAAAAAAAATCTCTGACAACTCTGACAACTTTTTTCTTTCACAATATTTTTCCCTTCTGTGAGTACCATATTAGTTTCAGTTTAGGCCGGTGATACTGTTATGATTTGATAGCTGAGGAGAGCAGGCAAAAAAAGGAAATACACCAGAGCAGTTGGAAACTATGAGATTGCAGTACCCTGACTAACCACCACAACTAGAGGCAGCCGTGGAGCGTTCCTACGTTGGTCCTAGACGCCTCGTCACAGCCTGAGAAACTAACTACACCTAAAGATAGAAATAGGAAAGCTATCTGCCCCGGAGCAGAACCCCAAAGAACATAGAAAGCCCCCAAACATGTAATGGCGGTTAGACAAGATGAAATACAGACACAGAAAGAAAATAGTATGAGCAAACGCTGGGGCACAAACTAACTAAATAGAAAAGGATAGGAAGGGTACTTACTGCAATCCCAGAAAACCCTGAAAAGCACCAACTCTACTAATTTCAAAAACACCTGAGATCACACGACCTCTACCACCTAAATTAGTTCTCTGGTGTAACCAAAAACAAAACAGCAGCCACTGAAAAAACTGGAAAAAGCAAATGTACAAACATCAGTGGCTGAACTGAACTGAGAGGCAAAAGCCCCCAGAGGGGACCCTGAGGGCCCCCACAGAAGTGCAGGACAAAATGCAAAAATCAAGCACAAAAACAAAAAGAAGAAAATGTCTTATCTGTTAGCAGGAGATTCAGACATGACACAGCAGGCTACCAAGGAAACAGGAATCAAGGATTGAGACCAGAACAATTGATCACCGGCAACCCTGATGGGAAGGTGACTCCCTTATATAAGACCAGTCAGTAACACCTGATTTCCAATCCTCACAATCTTCACTGGACAGTCCAGTACCGTTTGTAACCACCAGAGGGAGCTTCTGCTCAGAACTCATTTCCAGCCTATTCACAACACTACGGGTTTGTAGCAGCTGATCGTAGAGTCAGAGACATTGGTACAAGGTACAGGAGGGTGAAGACAAAGACTTGGACAGACAATCAGAGGTCATGGCAGGCAACATAGGTTCAATACAAGTAGCTGAAGTCAGAAGCGAAGACGTCAAACACCACGGGTAAACAAGTCGGGTTGATAATGGGAGATACAATACAAACAAGTACAGGACACTAGTAGATGAACTAACTAAAAATCGAGGAGTGGTGGGAGGAGATGCCTCAAATAAACCCTGCTCCTGTTCACACGGGATAGGCCAGGGAACCTAATCTCCACAGGGCTTAGCAAGGTTAAATTCCTGCAGAAACAGACCTGCCACCCTAAAGCCAGGTGAAACATCAGGAAGATGCAGCAGCACTGAGGAATGTTAAGAGAGGAAAACTCAGAGAGACTGTCTGATATGAGGCAAAGCAGCTAAGTGATCACAGTGAGTAAGGTGGTCCTGTGTTGTGAATACTCTGGAGCTCCCTCCGGTGGTTGCTGAGGGTAATGAACTAATTGCTGAATGGCCTTCAGCTGGCTCTGAATGGTCTGATATAAGTGACCTGAACTCTCTTCAGCCTTGCCGGTAATCAATTGTTCTTCCTGGTCTTGCTTGGAGCTCAGCTTGGATTCCTGCTCTCACTCAGATAAGTGATTTGCTGTTTTTTTTCCTCTGGTTGGATTTTTCTTGCTGGTTTGCTGCTTGCAGTGGACTTCAGCCTGGTCCCCTTTTGGGTTCTGGTGCTGTAATTGTGCTCATTTTGTATTTGCACTTTTGCTCTGTTCCTTTGTCACTTTTTGTTTGCTGGATTGCTGTGTGTTACACCAGAGATCTGATTTAGGTGGTGGAGATCGTGTGATCTCAGGGTTTTTTGTCAATCAGAAGTGTTGGTATTGTTGTCAGGGTTTTTTGGGTTGCAGTCAAAATTCTTCCCTATACTTTTCTATCTAGACAGATTGGGCCCCAGCGTTTGCTCATTCTATTTTCTGTCTGTGTCCGTGTTTTCTTCTTGTCTAACCGCCATTACATGTTTGGGGGCTTCCTATTTCTTTGGGGGTTCTGGTCGGGGGCAGATAGCTTTCATCTTTCTGCCTTTAGGTGTAGTTATCTCTCCGGCTGTGACGAGGCGTCTAGGATCACCGTAGGTACGCTCCACGGCTACTTCTAGTGTGGCGGTTAGTTTAGGGTACTGCAATCCAATAGATTCCAGCCTCTCTGGTGTATTACTACTTTGACTATTTTTGCAATTTCTCCTCAGCTACCGAAACATAACAGTCCTGGGAAGGAGTGATGATTACTGCAGTGACAATACGCCCTCTTTCTTGGCCAGAGCAACGGAAAAACATTTAAAAATTAAAAAGGCATATTCTCTGCAGGTTTACAGGATCTCTGCTTAGGTACAAAGCCTTTACAGTCCACCAGATAGAAGGCCCTCTACCAAACCTTTTTAGTATTCAGGATGTCCATAAAGTCGAAGTTGTTCTATGGACACTCAAAAACTGCGATAGAAGTGACTCAAGACCACTGGCGATAGGAACGAGACATGAAAGGCATATGGGATCTGTAGATTCGCAGGGAGTTGAAGATGGTAGGTCACCGGATTAAGTTCCCTGAGGATTTTGTACAGACCCAGGTGCAGTGGGGCAAGCGTGTATGAAGGCACCTTCAGGTAAATATTCCGGGATGACAGACTTTATCTCCAGGATGATACTGAGGAGAACATCTCTTCTTGTCTGCATGAGTCTTCATCTGAAACACAAACGTAAGGAGGGGAAGCCTGAGGAAAATTGAGACACTGTGGATATTGTCTGGCCTTTAGTCCAGCTGTGTCCGTTGTTTCAAGCATGTATAAAAGTGTGGGAGGACCACAGTTTTGTGCTCCTCTGAAAATAAGGACATGGCTGAACAGAGGCCAGATGGAGTCCAGAGTATCTCTGCTGTCTCATTATAGTGAATGGACCCCTCGTGGGTTTCATCTGAATCACATTATTCAGAGAATTAGATGGAAACCCTGATGTAAGTGCTCAGCGTAGAGCACAGGATAAGTGTGACCCAAAATGTTATGTAAAATGTTCCCAATAAAATCTGCAAACCAATCCACAAAAAATACAAGTCCTCACTCAGGTCTGTCATCTGTTAACGGAAATATATGGGGCTTCCATATTAGTGGTAACACAAAGGCTCTGGAAAAACAAAATGGTTCCCCCCCCCAAAGAAATCCAGCGAATTATGGTCTCCCAAATCCAAATACCCCTCTCCCTTATGAGCCCCAGTGTTCCCAAAATACATTTAGTGTCCACATGTTTGGCATTTCTGTAGCGATCAGAGCCCACTTAATTTAAGGGTGCATGTCTCCAGAAGCTCAAACCAGACATAATGTACCGGGCACTACAATGTACAGGCACTACAATGGCAGATTTGCAACTTTCACTCAGAATCATCCACTGCTGCTTGTTTCTGGAAAACACCCATGGAATCAAAATCACTACACCTGTAGATAAATTCCCAGAGGTGTAATTTCAAAAATGGCGTCACTTGAGGGGGAAATTCTTTTCTTCTAGCACTTAGGGGCTTTGTATATGGAGTCCACAATCTATTCTATGAAAGTCTGTGCTCTAGGAGTCAACTAGTGTTCCTTTGCTCCCCTTGTGACTAAGCAATACTGTGCAGTCACAAAATGGGTATTTCCACTTTCAGCAAAGATTTTGTGACAAATTTTGGTGACATTTTTACTGATTTCCCAGTGTGAAAATGTAAAATCTGTGACTAAAAAAATTTTGGGTGCTATAAATGTAAATATTTTTCTTTACTGCTCTATAGTATAACATTTAGTGAGGCACATGTAGTGTCATTATGCTCACTGCACCCCTAGATGAAGTCATAGGTTTTTAAAATGGAGTCACTTATGGGGGGTTCCGCTGTTCTGGCACCTCAAAGGCTCTGAAGTCCGTCATAATGTTTGGGTTCACCAGCAGAATAAAAAATAAAGCTTGTTGAAAAGCTGCTGCACAGCCAATCAACAAGCTTTTAGCCAATGGGCACTTCCGGAGCCATCACAGGCATGCCAAGTACTGGCATGGCTTTGCATGTCCGGCGCACAATGGGACCCTACCAGTATAAAGCACAGTCACGGGTTGCGCCACCATTCTGTTTCTCCTTTGCTGTCAATGTGGTTCTCTGTGCCATATCAGCCTAGTGCTCTGAGCCCAAAAAGCCTGGTCCTGTATTTCATAGCAGCGTTGGATAAACTGCCCTGACAGCCTGTTACTCTGTGTCATAAACGCCTAGTGATGTGTGCAGTAGCGTAGCTACCGGGGGGGGGCAGAGGGTGCAATTGCCCCGGGCCCCACACTCTGAGGGGTCCCACCCGAAACTACGCTACAGTTACACTGCGGCAGAGCAGGGAGAATCGATCTCTCTGCTCTGCCGCCCAGCCACTATGGGGCCCCTGAGCAGGTGGGGGGGCCCGATGACAGCAGTGGGCCCCCCGCCCATCATCGCAGGTTCAACTGTATCGGCTACATGCCGATACAGCTGACCGCATTGATGAGAGACTCCCATCATCCCCCTGTCAGCGTCTGACGTCACCAGCGTCGACACTGACAGCGGGCGCGATGATGTTGTCGTGACCCGCACCACAATTGTGGGTTACCAGGGCAATGGGGTACTCAGAGCCGAGCCCATGGAAGTCTATGGGGTTGTCACAGGTAGCGGTGGCTCGGTCTGTGGCCCTGGCGGTCAGGCGTATGTTGGGGGGGATTATTTACAGGGGACTGGTATATAACAGTTCGTGACGCCACCTGTAGTTTTCTGATCACTAAGACCAGCGCTGCTGTAGATCTCTGAGGGGATGGTGTGGCAGCTAGATGTCGGGTCCCCTACAGGTGGGACTCTTCCCTCAGGGTCTATAGTGATTATGATGTCGTGAAGGTGTGCAGTTAAATGACACAGTCTCACACATTAAAGCTTCTTTCCATACCTTTTACTTTCCAAGATGATAAGGCAGGTCCCGGGAAGCTGTTGGGGTGGATGGAGGATGCGTTTCAAGGTAACGGCTGAGTAGGTTAGAGGCCTCCTTAACTTTCCATGTAACGAGTCCAACTTGCATGAAGCTAAGTTCACTCAAAAACTCCAGCTAATTCTGTAGCTGTACTGCCCGGTCAGCATGGTGGTCGAGTCTTCTAATGGATAGAACTAAGTTCCTTCTCTTGTCGTGCACTGACTCAAAGTTCTTGTTCTACCTGACCCTGGTTTTGTACTGACAACAGGGCTTGTTCCTGTGACTTGAAGTCCAGCGAACCTCTGGTTGTTCTATCACTACGCTTGAAGCTGTAGCGACACTTCGGTCCCCAGTGACCGGTGACTAATGCAGGATAGTCCAATCCTTCAAGCACTTCTATAATTCTTTCCACTGCGCCCTTCGCCCTGCTCGCGCTCTTAATATCAGCACTGACTAGACTAGGATAATATTCAGTCATCCGTACTAGCCTCCACTTCTGTACCGTCTCCCTGTGTTGACAGGAGATCTCGGCTCTCCAAAAGGCACCAGTCCTGACTCTCTGCACGCTCACAGGAAAACTTTCAGACTCCACTGTGCTACAGGACACTCCCCTATACACCCCTGCTGGGTGTGTCTGAAATGTATATGAGTGATGTCGAGCCCTTAACCGTTACCTCTCCACTCATCCTCCCAGATAATGTGTGCCTTACATACCAGGGCTACACAATGTCATTGCTCGGCACCGCGGTCCGGAGATGTGCGGGTGCTCAGAGCAGCGGAGGAACCAGGAGGAAGAGAGGTGAGTATTGGATTTATTATTTTTTTAATGGGGCTGCATTAAACTATAGAGTCTGCCTACGGTGGTGGTGGGGGGGCTGTATTATATTTAGGGTCTGCCAACGGGGGGGGCTGTATTATATAAAGGAGTCTGCCTACTATAGAGTCTGCCTACAGGGAGAGACTGTATTATATTAAGGAGTCTGCCTACTACAGAGTCTGCCTACAGAGGGGGCTGTATTATATTAAGGGTCTGCCTACAGGGGGGGCTGTGTTATATTAAGGAGTCTGCCTACTATAGAGTCTGCCTACGGGGGGGCTGTATTATATTAAGGAGTCTGCCTACTATAGAGTCTGCCTATGGGGGGGCTTTATCATATTATGGAGTCTGCCTACTCTAGAGTCTGCCTACAAGGGGGGTTGTATTATACTATAGAGTCTGCTTATGGGGGGCTGAATTATACTACAGTTTGCCTACAGAGGGGCTGCATTATAGAATCTGCCTGTGGGGGGTGCATTATGGAGTCTGCCTACGGAGGGGGCGCTGTATTATACTATAGAGTCTGCCTATGGGGAGCTGCATTATACTCTATAGAGTATGCTTATGGGGGGCTGCTTTATACTATAGAGTCTGCCTATGAAAAGCTGCAATATACTCTATAGAGTCTGCTTATGGGGGGCTGCATTATACTGTAGAGTCTGCCTATGGAGGGCTGCATGATACTTTATAGAGTCTGCCCATTGGGGGCTGCATTATACTATATAGTCTGCCTATTGGGGCTGTATTATACTATAGAGTCTGCCTATGGGGGGTACATTATACTATAGAGGCTGCCTATGGGGGAGTGCAGTATACTATAGAGTCTGCCTATGGGGAGTGAAAAATACTATATAGTCTGCCTATGGGGAGTGCATTATACAATATACAGTCTGGCTATGGGGATGCATTATATAATATAGGGTCTGCCTATGGGGGTGCATTATACAATATAGAGTCTTGCTATGGGGAAAGCATTATACTAAATAGAGTCTGCCTATGGGGATGCATTATACAATATAGAGTCTGCCTATAGGGGGTGCATTATACAATATAGAGTCTGCCTATGGGGAGTGCATTATACTATATAGAGTCTGCCTATGGGGGTGCATTATGCTATAGAGCCTGCCTTGGTGGGTGCAGTGTACAATATAGAGTCTGCCTATGATGGATGCATTATACTTATAGGGTCTGCCTATGGGGAGTGCAGAACACTATAGAGTCTACCTTTGGGGGGTGCATTATACCTATAGAGTCTGCCTATGGGGAGTGTATTATATTAAATATAGTATGCCCATGGGGAATACATTTTTACTATAGAGGCCTATGGGGAGTAGATTATACTATATGAAGGCCAATGGGGAGTGCATTATACTATAATGATAACTATCTGTTGCATTATACTATATGGAGGCTACCTAGGTGGTCATCATACAGTGTGGAGATTACAGTGAGGGGGCCATTATACAGAGTTGGAGCCATTAAACAGTTTGGTGGCTACTAAGGGGTCAGTATACTGTGTGGGTGATACCATACAGCGCGGGGTCATTATACTGTGTATAGGGGAGCTGTATAGTGGGGAGACTCGGGACATTATTAAATGTAAAGAGGGCACTTATTGTTAATGGGGAACTTGGGTTACTGTGACTGTCAAAGTGGCACACAGTGCATTAATACTTTCTAGGTTTCTAGTGGGCAAAATGTGGGCACTGTTTTCTAGGGCACGTGCACACGGCATTACTATATTCTAGAAGGTTGCTTTAGAATTTAGAGGGCACACTGAACCACTCAGTAGGTTCAGTAATGGGGACACATACAGCAGCAGCTAAGTATTGGGGTATCGGCAGGATGAGGAGTTTGTGCAGGTTTGGAATAGATGGTGATGGGGCTGGAATATGATAAGTGAAATGTGTCAATGTTGTAATTTCTGCAGCCGAGTTCTGGCTGGAGAAGTAGTCTTGTCGGTCTGGGCCAGATGGAAAAAATGAACGATTCCATCAGAAAGAATGTCCTCTGTAAGTCACCATCTATAACTGTGCTGTAATCTCTTATATGTTCTGTAGGACTGGTATTTACCACTGACCATATGGCGGTAATATCAATGTTGGTCTTTATATAGAGATTATTTTCAGTAACAGCGCGGTCATCTGCTGAGGTTCTCCTACATCCACTATTAGGGTGCGTCACCGAGTTGTATTCAAGGTTATCTGGTTAGGGGCCCACTCTGAACCCAAAACCCTAGTTACGCCTCTGTGTCTGTGTCATTAAAGCCTGTTGCTCTGTTGCATAAAACCTTGTTGTCTGCGGGAAAAAATCGTATTACTCTGCGCCGTATAAACCTTGTACTATGAGTCAAAATTCCTATATCTCTGTCCTATATAAACCTTGTACTTTGAGGCAAAAAAATCCTATAGCCCTGTTGAGTAAAAACCTTTTTCTCTGGGCAAAAATCCTATTGCTTTGTGCTATATAAACATTATACTCTGAGGCAGAAAATCCTATAGCTTTGTTGCATAAAAACCCTGATCTCCGTGGCAAAAAATCCTATTGATCTATCGTTTAATCTAGACTGGTGCTAAAGGCCATAATTAAGGCGAGGTTGCCTTCTTTGAATACTAATTTTTTCAAGGTAAACTCTTCGGAATTCGGGATCTACTTTTTCCTCAGATGCATTTGCAGTAGTTACTGGAGCATAAATTTTGTAACATTTGGGCTATCATGCTCCATGCTCTCTGGCTGAAATTCACTGTAATCTTATGTGGCGGTATTGTTTCCTATGCTCTGAGACTGAAATTTGTTAACATCTTCTGTGGGGGTATTGTTTCCCCAAGGTCTGAGGCTAAATTTGTTAAAATGCTCTGTGGTGGTATTGTTCCCCATGCTGTGAGGCTGAAATGTGTTAAAATCTTCTGTAGGGGTACTGTTGCTATGAGGCTGAATGTTTAAAAAATCTTATGTGGGGGATTTGTTTCCCATGCTGTGTGTGGCTGAACTTTAGTGTAAACTTATGTGCATATTGTCCCACATGCTCTGGGGCTGAAATATTGTCTGGCCTTTAGTCCAGCTGTGTCCGTTGTTTCAAGCATGTATAGCTACACATTCCCCTTTGGTAAAATACAGCACTCCCGGGCTGTGAAATAGACAAAGAAAGAATTTTTGTTTTGCATTTAAACATTTAACATCAAACTCTTCCCAGCAGGGAGGTGAGAAATTCTTAAACGTTGCATTATGTACAATGGACATAGAAAAATACAAAAACATACTTTCAATAAATATGTCATATCAAACAGTATTCTTGTGAAGGACCCGCACCAAACCTTCAACGTGGGTCCTGGGTGGGCTGCAGGACATCTGGCTGCAGACCTCGCTCAGTGCCACACCACACGGGTTTTATGTTCAGAGGTAATTGTTACAGTTGGATATAGAACCACGAGAATGCATAAAGTGCAACTATATACATTATCAGTTCTGGGGCTGACATAGTCCACAGCCTCGAAGTCCATTATTCCTCCTAATTAGTAATGCACAATACCATAACAATACTTTTTACAATATTCACATAAGGTAAACTTTTTCTGGGTTAAATTACATTATTTTGCTAGAATTACTGTTGATATCGAATAGGTATCTTCCCTTTCGTGGTTCGCTCTGATCTACGTGGAGTAGCTTCAGGTATATTAGTCTGTGATCTACCTGCTCTGCGTAACGGTAAACTATAGAACTGTCTCAATCTTTCTATGGATCTGGCAAGCGTACTGATGGCTGGGCGGTGTGAGTCAGCTTCACCAGGGGATCCCATAGCATGGGGCGCTGCTTCTGATGGTCCTTCTTGAGATTCTGTAGGCTGGGGTGTTACTGGAATAGGTAACTCCTGAACTGGCTCAACTGGCACCATGGGCATAACTGGAGGTAGAACTTCCTCTTGTGACTGATAAAACTGCAACACCGGAATGATTACAGCATCTCCCAGCCTGGGCCAATCCGCAGGGAAATCTCCCAGATCCGTGTGTATGACCTCTTCTTTTCTTTCTTCTCGATTGACGACAGGGTTCTCTTCACGAAGCTTTAAGGGTTCTGGGCACAATTTCAAATGGTCTCTGGACACAGTGGATATTGTTCTTCCTCCGTCCTTACTGATGATACAAACTTTTCTGTTGTCGTATTTGGAGTCTTGTACGACGTAGGGTTCTTGTTCCCACTGGTTGTCCAATTTGTGCATCTTCCTTTTTCTTTTAAATACCACTTCTCCAGGCATCAAAGGCTTGGCAGGAGCATTCCTGTTGTAAATATCTTCCTGTTTTTCCCGTGCCTTGTTGAGACTTTCTTCTACACAGACTTGCACTTGTCTGTATTGCTCTTGCCGATTGATGTCCCAGTTTTCAACGGCGTCATCTGCCTCCGGTTCTACCACTCCAAGTTCTAAATCCATTGGTAGTCTTCCGGGCCTTGCTCTCATAAGATAGGCTGGAGTGCAGTTAGTGGAACTTACAGGTATATGGTTATACAAGTCAACCAAATCAGGTAGTACGTCCGGCCACCGATTTCTGTCTTCCAACGGTATGGATTTCAACAAATCAAGGACAATGTGGTTCATTTTCTCGCAAAGGCCGTTGGTTTGAGGATGGTATGGTGTTGTTCTAATTTTCTTACACCCATACATGTGACAGAATTCCTTGAATAGGTCAGCCTCGAAAGCAGGTCCTTGATCAGTTAATACTTGCTCCGGATACCCATGCGGTCTGCAGAAGCTTTCTTGAAAGGTTCTTGCTGCCGTCACTGCTGTCTGATCCTTAACTGGAACAACCACCAGAAATCTAGAGTAATGGTCCACCATGGTCAAGGCGTATGAGTATCCAGATCTACTTGGCGCCAATTTAACGTGGTCCAGGGCCACAATCTCCAAGGGACGAGTCGTCCGGACAGGCTGCAGGGGTGCCCTCTGACTACCGTAGTCCTTTCTTCTGAGACCACAGGGTCCACAGTTCCGACACCACCTCTCGATGGAGCTGCGCATCCCTACCCAGTAGAACCGGCACCTCAACAGGGTCTCCAGCTTTCTCCAGCCAAAGTGTCCTGCTTGATCGTGGTATGCTTCCAACACCATTTGGACGTCTGCCTTGGGGACCACTATCTGCCAGACCATCTCATGGGTCCTGGGGTTGACGTATCTCCTGCACAACTTCTCACGGTATAGGAACAACCGGCTTCTCTCGTTCCACAGGAGCTTTGCTGACATAGGTGCATCTTTTTCCAAGGAGGAACCTTCCTGTCTTAACAACTCCTTGATACGGCTAACCACTGGATCGCTGTCCTGAGTCTCTTTCCAGCTGTGATGGGGTAAGGGATTTAACGTTGCACCATACTGCTTTCTGTAGACTCGCTGCTCGTGGACTATCCATTTCGATGGAACGCAGGTAGCTCAATTTCTTCCAGGTCGTCCGATTCTTCTTCCGTGTCAGATTCATGCGGCATTCGGGACAATGCGTCAGCATTAGCATTCTTTCGGCCTGCCCGGTACTTGATGGTAAACTGGTAATTGGACAACCGAGCCATCCAACGCTGCTCCATGGCACCCAGCTTGGCTGTGTCCAGGTGCGTTAAGGGGTTGTTGTCTGTAAACGCAGTGAACTGGTTGGAGGCCAGATAGTGCTTAAATCTTTCAGTAATGGCCCAGACCAGCGCCAGAAACTCCAGCTTGAAGCTGCTATAATTTTCCGGATTCCTCTCAGTTGGCCTGAGTTTTCTGCTGGCATATGCGATGACTTTTTCTTGGCCATTCTGCTTCTGACTGAGAACTGCTCCTAAACCTTCATTACTTGCATCGGTGTACAGCAGGAACGGTTGGCTGTAATCAGGATAGGTCAAGATCTCATCACCTGTAAGGATCTCTTTCATCTTTTGGAATGCTTCAGCCTGTTCCTTACCCCAATTAAAGGGAGGGTTTCTGCTCTTTAGGGATTGTCCTACTAGGAGGTCCTGTAAAGGGGCTGCCTTCTTCGTGTAATCTTTCACGAACCTTCTGTAGTAACCCGTTAGTCCCAGGAACTGTCGCACTTCCTTGAGGTTCTTCGGCTCCGGCCACTTCTGGATAGCAGTGACTTTCTCTGGGTCCGGCGCTACTCCTTCCGAACTGACGATGTGCCCCAAGTATTGTACCTTCTGTTTGAGTAGATGGCATTTTTAGGGTTTCAACTTCATCCCGTACCTGGACAGGGACTCAAATACTTCTGCCAGGTGCTTCAGATGGTCCTCATATGTCTTGGAATACACGATGACATCGTCTAGGTATAGCAGCACGGTTTCAAAATTGAGATGTCCCAGGCAGTTCTCCATCACTCTCTGAAATGTTCCTGGGGCACTGCTGAGTCCAAACGGCATTCTGTCGAACTCACAGAGCCCCATTGGAGTGGTGAAAGCCATTTTCTCACGATCCTCCTCAGCCACAGCCACTTGCCAGTACCCACTAGTCAGATCGAGGGTAGAAAAGTAGTTAGCCGTTTTCAGAGCAGCTAATGATTCCTCTATACGTGGTAACGAGTATGCGTCCTTATGTGTTATGCGGTTCACCTGCCTGTAATCCACACACATTCTCAAGCTACCATCTTTTTTTCTAACCAGGACTAGAGGTGCTGCCCAGGGACTACAACTATCCCTGATTACTCCGGCTTCTTTCATATCTCGCAACATTTCTTTAGCCTTCTGATAATGGGCTGGGGTATAGGCCTGTACCGCTCTTTGATGGGAGGATGACTGCCTGTAGGGATATGATGTTGTACTCCCTTAATTATCCCAAAATCAAGTGGGTGCTTGCTAAACACTTGGGCGTACTCTTGTACCACCCGTAATACCCCTTGCTTCTGGTGAGCGGGAGTGGTGTCCGTCCCAACATGGAGTTGCTGACACCATTCCGCCACCTGGGTTGCCGGGTCATTGTCCTCCGCTATTTGGCGGGAGTCTAAGGACTCAGTCGGGAGAATAGAATTATTGTCGACAGCATGTAGTTTAGCAATGGTTGCATAACGGGGTAAGTTTACCTCATCATCTCCCCAGTTGAGGAGCCGTACCGGTACTCTTCCATTCACCACTTCCACTACTCCCCTAGCAGTCATAAGTGTAGGTCTATGTTCTGAATGGTGGGGTTCTACTACAGCTTGGTAGCTCTGTCCTCTCAGACCTATGGCTGCCCTGCACCAGATTATCATTTCACTCATTGGGGGTATCACAATGGGATTCGAGTCAGTGACCCGTACATTACCAATTTCGCCGTCTGTAAGCTTCGCTTGCTGCTGACACATCAGGGCCCGGATCTCTCTTTGGATTACTCCCTTTTGTCTTGATCTGGCAATTTCAGCGAGCTGTTGGAGTAAGAACACAACTTCTCCCAGACAGTTACTGATAATGTTAGTACCCAAAATTATATTTAAACCGTTCTCCTCATTTACAGTCTTTACTACTAGAAGCCCCTGGTCTTTCAACTCCTCTCTGCCCACTTTCACATCCACACATTTTGTCCCGAGTACTTCTACAGGAAGACCATTAGAAGCATACACGGTAAAGTCAGGGCTCGGGGTTTAAGACTGTCCATTGACCAGAACTTAGTATATAGGGCATCAGGTATTAGGGTCACCTGAGACCCAGTGTCTAACAATGCCGGAACTGCAATACCATCTAGAATGATAGACAGGTAGGGTCGCCCACCCACATACCTGCGGTTCCAGTCTAGGGGGCCTGACGGGTCTCCTCCTGGGTGTTGGCCCTCGGACCCAGGTTCTGCCCGTTTAAAGGACACTGTGGAGACATATGACCTTTCCGGTTGCAACGGTAACAGGTGATCTCCCGACGAGGAGGATGTTGATCAGAGGTCGCTCCTGGGGGTGGCGTCCTCCTCCGGGGGGGCGACGTCTTCCTTCTTCTCCGGTTCATCCACGGGACGTCTTCTGGGCAGTCAGCTAATAAGATCTTCCCTTCTTCCTCTTTCCGCAGCTGCAGGGCACTCATCACAGCAGCCAGATTTTTAGTCAGCTGGCGCACCTCTGAGCGCAGACAGTCCAATTCACTAGGGGGTGTCACCTGCGTTTTGGCTTCTGCCACTAGCGGGGAAAAGGGGGGTACTGCCGGTTCCAGAGTGACTTCACCCTGGTGATGTTGGGTTGCCACCTCAGGTTTGCCCAGGGGTCGCAGCCCTTTTATTGCCATGTCCTTTAGGGCATCAAAGGTAGCATCAGGATGATCTAAGGACCACCAGTTTACAGTTCTGCGTTCCTCTTGGGATCTCAATCCCTGTACAAATTGTTCTTTCAGCATCTTATTTTCGTCGATAGCATTTATATTATTAATCTGCTTAAGGGCTCTCAGGGCTCCTTGTAGTCGGCAAGCGTAGTCCCTGATGCTGTCACCTGGCTGCTGTGAACAGTGGTAGAAGGCCATCCGGAGATCCGTTTCTGTGCGGTCTTCAAACATGGCATGTAGCTTAAAGAGGATCGCAGGTACCGACTCCTGATCAACGGTATCCCAAGTCTCCACTTCCCTCCCAGCAGCGCCAGTTAGCTGCCCTATCAGCACAGCAGCTTTTTGTCTCTCAGGCATGGAATACATTTCTAGGATGCTGCATAACTTCCGCTTGAATCCTGCTAAAGTGCCTGGCTCACCGCTGTACTGGGGAAGCCATTTCGCCCCAGGCATATATGGGAGCGTTAGTGGCATGAGCGGGACTACCGGACTGGGTGCTGGGCCTGCGCCCCCATCTGGCGCTACAATGCCACGCGGTGCGGGGTCGGGGCCTCCGGCTGGGGCCGCACTGTCGGCCGGTTGTTGTGACATATTAGCGCCCCCTTGGTTAAACGGAGCCTACCGGTTTCAGAAGCTGCTATTCCACAGGCACAGCGGTGGGGACAGGACCTTCGTCGCAGGCGCTCTGATGTCAGAGCGTCCACTTCCTGTCGCAGGACCTGCCGCTGAGTCAGAGCCGGGGGCGTGTCCAAGACTTTGTGCGCTCTTTCAGGTACGCCCACCTTCTTCTCCAGCGCCTTAGGGCGCGAATATGGCGGCAAATATGGCGGTATTTGGCGCCAAACAACAGCAACAGTCTTTTTCACAAAGCACTCCACAGGCACACAGGGCTCGCAATGCTGCAAGTTTCGGATCCTGTTCGTGACGCCAAATTTGTCGTGACCCGCACCACAATTGTGGGTTACCAGGGCAATGGGGTACTCAGAGCCGAGCCCATGGAAGTCTATGGGGTTGTCACAGGTAGCGGTGGCTCGGTCTGTGGCCCTGGCGGTCAGGCGTATGTTGGGGGGGATTATTTACAGGGGACTGGTATATAACAGTTCGTGACGCCACCTGTAGTTTTCTGATCACTAAGACCAGCGCTGCTGTAGATCTCTGAGGGGATGGTGTGGCAGCTAGATGTCGGGTCCCCTACAGGTGGGACTCTTCCCTCAGGGTCTATAGTGATTATGATGTCGTGAAGGTGTGCAGTTAAATGACACAGTCTCACACATTAAAGCTTCTTTCCATACCTTTTACTTTCCAAGATGATAAGGCAGGTCCCGGGAAGCTGTTGGGGTGGATGGAGGATGCGTTTCAAGGTAACGGCTGAGTAGGTTAGAGGCCTCCTTAACTTTCCATGTAACGAGTCCAACTTGCATGAAGCTAAGTTCACTCAAAAACTCCAGCTAATTCTGTAGCTGTACTGCCCGGTCAGCATGGTGGTCGAGTCTTCTAATGGATAGAACTAAGTTCCTTCTCTTGTCGTGCACTGACTCAAAGTTCTTGTTCTACCTGACCCTGGTTTCGTACTGACAACAGGGCTTGTTCCTGTGACTTGAAGTCCAGCGAACCTCTGGTTGTTCTATCACTACGCTTGAAGCTGTAGCGACACTTCGGTCCCCAGTGACCGGTGACTAATGCAGGATAGTCCAATCCTTCAAGCACTTCTATAATTCTTTCCACTGCGCCCTTCGCCCTGCTCGCGCTCTTAATATCAGCACTGACTAGACTAGGATAATATTCAGTCATCCGTACTAGCCTCCACTTCTGTACCGTCTCCCTGTGTTGACAGGAGATCTCGGCTCTCCAAAAGGCACCAGTCCTGACTCTCTGCACGCTCACAGGAAAACTTTCAGACTCCACTGTGCTACAGGACACTCCCCTATACACCCCTGCTGGGTGTGTCTGAAATGTATATGAGTGATGTCGAGCCCTTAACCGTTACCTCTCCACTCATCCTCCCGGATAATGTGTGCCTTACATACCAGGGCTACACAATGTCATTGCTCGGCACCCGCGGTCCGGAGATGTGCGGGTGCTCAGAGCAGCGGAGGAACCAGGAGGAAGAGAGGTGAGTATTGGATTTATTATTTTTTTAATGGGGCTGCATTAAACTATAGAGTCTGCCTACGGTGGTGGTGGGGGGGCTGTATTATATTTAGGGTCTGCCAACGGGGGGGGCTGTATTATATAAAGGAGTCTGCCTACTATAGAGTCTGCCTACAGGAGAGACTGTATTATATTAAGGAGTCTGCCTACTACAGAGTCTGCCTACAGAGGGGGCTGTATTATATTAAGGGTCTGCCTACAGGGGGGGCTGTGTTATATTAAGGAGTCTGCCTACTATAGAGTCTGCCTACGGGGGGGCTGTATTATATTAAGGAGTCTGCCTACTATAGAGTCTGCCTATGGGGGGGCTTTATCATATTATGGAGTCTGCCTACTCTAGAGTCTGCCTACAAGGGGGGTTGTATTATACTATAGAGTCTGCTTATGGGGGGCTGAATTATACTACAGTTTGCCTACAGAGGGGCTGCATTATAGAATCTGCCTGTGGGGGGTGCATTATGGAGTCTGCCTACGGAGGGGGCGCTGTATTATACTATAGAGTCTGCCTATGGGGAGCTGCATTATACTCTATAGAGTATGCTTATGGGGGGCTGCTTTATACTATAGAGTCTGCCTATGAAAAGCTGCAATATACTCTATAGAGTCTGCTTATGGGGGGCTGCATTATACTGTAGAGTCTGCCTATGGAGGGCTGCATGATACTTTATAGAGTCTGCCCATTGGGGGCTGCATTATACTATATAGTCTGCCTATTGGGGCTGTATTATACTATAGAGTCTGCCTATGGGGGGTACATTATACTATAGAGGCTGCCTATGGGGGAGTGCAGTATACTATAGAGTCTGCCTATGGGGAGTGAAAAATACTATATAGTCTGCCTATGGGGAGTGCATTATACAATATACAGTCTGGCTATGGGGATGCATTATATAATATAGGGTCTGCCTATGGGGGTGCATTATACAATATAGAGTCTTGCTATGGGGAAAGCATTATACTAAATAGAGTCTGCCTATGGGGATGCATTATACAATATAGAGTCTGCCTATAGGGGGTGCATTATACAATATAGAGTCTGCCTATGGGGAGTGCATTATACTATATAGAGTCTGCCTATGGGGGTGCATTATGCTATAGAGCCTGCCTCTGGTGGGTGCAGTGTACAATATAGAGTCTGCCTATGATGGATGCATTATACTATATAGGGTCTGCCTATGGGGAGTGCAGAACACTATAGAGTCTACCTTTGGGGGGTGCATTATACCCTATAGAGTCTGCCTATGGGGAGTGTATTATATTAAATATAGTATGCCCATGGGGAATACATTATACTATAGAGGCCTATGGGGAGTAGATTATACTATATGAAGGCCAATGGGGAGTGCATTATACTATAATGATAACTATCTGTTGCATTATACTATATGGAGGCTACCTAGGTGGTCATCATACAGTGTGGAGATTACAGTGAGGGGGCCATTATACAGAGTTGGAGCCATTAAACAGTTTGGTGGCTACTAAGGGGTCAGTATACTGTGTGGGTGATACCATACAGCGCGGGGTCATTATACTGTGTATAGGGGAGCTGTATAGTGGGGAGACTCGGGACATTATTAAATGTAAAGAGGGCACTTATTGTTAATGGGGAACTTGGGTTACTGTGACTGTCAAAGTGGCACACAGTGCATTAATACTTTCTAGGTTTCTAGTGGGCAAAATGTGGGCACTGTTTTCTAGGGCACGTGCACACGGCATTACTATATTCTAGAAGGTTGCTTTAGAATTTAGAGGGCACACTGAACCACTCAGTAGGTTCAGTAATGGGGACACATACAGCAGCAGCTAAGTATTGGGTATCGGCAGGATGAGGAGTTTGTGCAGGTTTGGAATAGATGGTGATGGGGCTGGAATATGATAAGTGAAATGTGTCAATGTTTGTAATTTCTGCAGCCGAGTTCTGGCTGGAGAAGTAGTCTTGTCGGTCTGGGCCAGATGGAAAAATGAACGATTCCATCAGAAAGAATGTCCTCTGTAAGTCACCATCTATAACTGTGCTGTAATCTCTTATATGTTCTGTAGGACTGGTATTTACCACTGACCATATGGCGGTAATATCAATGTTGGTCTTTATATAGAGATTATTTTCAGTAACAGCGCGGTCATCTGCTGAGGTTCTCCTACATCCACTATTAGGGTGCGTCACCGAGTTGTATTCAAGGTTATCTGGTTAGGGGCCCACTCTGAACCCAAAACCCTAGTTACGCCTCTGTGTCTGTGTCATTAAAGCCTGTTGCTCTGTTGCATAAAACCTTGTTGTCTGCGGGAAAAAAATCGTATTACTCTGCGCCGTATAAACCTTGTACTATGAGTCAAAATATCCTATATCTCTGTCCTATATAAACCTTGTACTTTGAGGCAAAAAAATCCTATAGCCCTGTTGAGTAAAAACCTTTTTCTCTGGGCAAAAATCCTATTGCTTTGTGCTATATAAACATTATACTCTGAGGCAGAAAATCCTATAGCTTTGTTGCATAAAAACCCTGATCTCCGTGGCAAAAAATCCTATTGATCTATCGTTTAATCTAGACTGGTGCTAAAGGCCATAATTAAGGCGAGGTTGCCTTCTTTGAATACTAATTTTTTCAAGGTAAACTCTTCGGAATTCGGGATCTACTTTTTCCTCAGATGCATTTGCAGTAGTTACTGGAGCATAAATTTTGTAACATTTGGGCTATCATGCTCCATGCTCTCTGGCTGAAATTCACTGTAATCTTATGTGGCGGTATTGTTTCCTATGCTCTGAGACTGAAATTTGTTAACATCTTCTGTGGGGTATTGTTTCCCCAAGGTCTGAGGCTAAATTTGTTAAAATGCTCTGTGGTGGTATTGTTCCCCATGCTGTGAGGCTGAAATGTGTTAAAATCTTCTGTAGGGGTACTGTTGCTATGAGGCTGAATGTTTAAAAAATCTTATGTGGGGGATTTGTTTCCCATGCTGTGTGGCTGAACTTTAGTGTAAACTTATGTGCATATTGTCCCACATGCTCTGGGGCTGAAATTTTAAAAAATCTTATGTGGGGGTATTGTTCCGCATGCTCTGTTGGTGAAATTTGAATCCACTTCTTTGGGGGTACTGTGCCCCATGGTCCGGGGATGAAGTTTGTAAGCTTCTTCTGTGAGGATACTCCTCCACATGCTCTATGGGTGAAATTTTTAACTGGACTGGTGCAGCAAACCTCATCTCTTTGGGGCCACTGTTAAAATTTGCATGGTATTCATTGACTTCCTATTTTTCCATGATTGCTATGGTAAAATAACCCCATTAAGTCATTTTCCTATCCACATTTTTTTGCAGTGAATGTTCTGCTCTTACCACCATTTTGCTTCCTTTTGTAGTCTCCTATTCCTTACTACGACCATTTTATAGCCATTTTACAGCTGTGAAGTTTGGATCCCCATTGACTTATATGAATTTCAGGGTCAGGGGTCAAGTTCAGGTTTAGTTTGCATCCCGAACCGAATTTTAAAAAAAAAAGTCCGCCCGAATCAGCCAAATACGGACATCCACAGGTTCGCTCATCTCTACTTGTGAGCTTTGCACTGTGCCTCAAAGGTAGTTGTTGACCACTTATGGGGTATTGGCGTACTAAGAAATTGCATAACAAATTGTACCATTCATTTTCTCCTAAAAGCCCTTTTGAAAATAGAAAACTTGGAGTCAAAGCAGATAGGACTCTCAATTCCAAATATTTTTGGAGTCAAAGCAACATTTTAGTGGAAAAAATGGTAATTTTCCATTGACACTGCCCAATGTTATACAATTCTGTGAATCGCCTGAGGGTTAAAAAAGGTCACTACTCCACTATATGAATTCCTCAAAAGATGTAGTTTCCAAAATAGGATCACTTGTGTGGGTTTATTCTGTTTTTGCATGCATGAGTAGTATAGGAGGTATACCTTTCATCAAACTCAATCTGACAGGTCGTAACGCCCCCTATCATTTTATCCGTCTCCTTGTGAATTTGATCTGTCTGGGAAATCAGGACTGGTGAATCTGGGAAAGTTCTATCAAAGTGATTCATGATTTTATATTCCCCTATTTATATTTTATCCATCTCCTTGTGGATTTGATCAGTCTGTGGACTGGAGGAAAGCTCTATCAAAGTGATTCTTGATTTTATAAGCCTCAAAACTTTTTGTGGGAGAGATTTTAAGTCCAGCAGTAAATGTATGTAAAAGGTAGACTTTTTTTTTAGCCTGCCACAGCCGCAGAAGTGGGTTTGTGAAATGAAGGACAGGTTTTATTTGAAGTCTCGCCTTATAACACATTTTGGTTTATATCTTAGTAGTCTATGTACAGCCTAAAAGGATTTTATTTGTACAGTATCATTCAGTATAAAAGGATTGTTTTATACGTATTGTGAGACAGTGAGAGTAT
Source organism: Oophaga sylvatica (assembly GCA_033576555.1). Lineage (NCBI taxonomy): Eukaryota > Metazoa > Chordata > Amphibia > Anura > Dendrobatidae > Oophaga > Oophaga sylvatica. Next base: position 137,723,218 of record JARQOD010000009.1, on the reverse strand, counting down.
GTGTGTTGAATGGGGTGTACATTTCACCTAGATACTTTGCTGACTGGTATAAGGGAAATGTATGGCTTTGTAAACCTAGTGGTAGAGAAAGGTCACTACACCTTACATTCAGTACACACTTGCAGCTCAGGCCTGAAACCACTCAGCTGTTAATTAGGAGACCAGAAGTAGGTGTCTGCGAACACAGTCAGAGAGCTCGCTTAGTCTGGACAAGGAGTCCAGGCACAAGAAGGAGTCTCCAGGAGTATGAGCTGTCTCAGTCTGGGTGCTCGATGTACCCCGGACACAGGAGTAGTCTCTGTGAGAATCCATGCGGATAGCTGCTGAATAGGAGGGGAGCTCTCTCAAGTCTGGACGTTGAAGGTGCCTTCAGACACAATGAGGAGACTCTGTGAAACTCCATGCTGGTAAATGCTGAACATATGTGTTGTTTTGGCCCAGGCTGTTAGAGTCTGGTCCCGGATAGATAGGGAAATCTATCTAAGTGTAGTAAGTGGCTGGACAAGCCCAGGTCTTATGTTTATGATTTGGTTTTGATTATGTTCTGTTGGCTGTAGACTTTAATAAAACTGGTTGCGGCCAGTTTTTACCAGAACTGCTGTCTGTGGATGAACTGTTTCCGTGCCATCCGTCTACCCGGACGGCGATCCCAGAGCTATATCCCCTGAAAAGCTTACAATTGGTGCTAGAATGTGCGTGCAGCACAGTGGCGAGAGACAGCAATAAAAGGTGAAGTCTGTTGAAGCAGCAGCAGAGAAAAAAAGTGTGTCAGCAAAAGAAACGTCTGTTGGAGCAGTCTTAAAGAGACAGTAGCCCTAATAGAGTTTGCAAAAGAAAAAAAAAAAAGTGTGTCTGCACAGCAAAGCTGAACTTGTTGTGGAAAAGACTGTGGAGTGTGCAGCAGCAAAGGAAAAGTCTGTTGGAGCAGTCTTAAAGAGACAGTGGCCCTAATAGAGTTTGCAGAAAAAAAAAAAAAGTGTCTGCACAGCAAAGCTGAACTTTCTGTGGAAAAGACTGTGGAGTGTGTATGTCTTGAGTGAAGACTGCCGTTGTTGAGACAGAGAAGTCTGACAGCATGGATGACAGCATGGAGGCGCTGTTTGAACAAATGGCGCAAGTTAATGTGCAACATAGGACTGCCGTGGTTGAGACAGATAAGTCCGGCAGTATGGAGGAGCTCGTTGAGTACCTGGTCCAGGCCCAGCGGAGCATGCAGCAGAGCATGGAGCGGCAGCGCCTGCAGCACCAGCAGCGCATGCAGCAGGCCCAGCAGCAATTCCTGCAGCAGCAGCAGGAGAATAACCGGTTGTTTTTTGAGCAGGTTGCAGCACTACAAAAGACTTGCAGCGCATCGTCCCAAAGTAATGTTGCAAAGTCACCTGCATTGTCCGCTGTAAAGAAGGCGGTAAGACGGTCCCTGAAAAAGATGACACCCGTGACGATGTGGAGGTATATCTCACTAGGTTTGAGGGACTGGCAGAGAAGGAGAATCTGCCCCTATCTGAATGGGCCATGATGGTCGCACCCTATCTGATTGGAGAACCCCAAAGGGCCTATGCTGACCTGAGCGAGCAGGACAGCCAAGACTATGCCAAGCTGAAAGCGGAGATTCTTACCCGGCTGGGTGTTACGGTGACAGCCCGTGCCAGGGGAGTTCATGACTGGAGATGCAGTTGGGAGTCTGCAGTCAGCAAACCTGATTATGGAGTTGAAAAGGTGATAGTGGACCGCTACACCCAAGCACGTCCTCCTGAGGTACAGCCAGAGGTCGGACAAGGAGACCACCAGGACGCCAATCGTCTGGTCAGCCTGATGGAGAGGGCCTTCGCCACCAAAGACTGCCTCCGTGACCAGCCGTCTGAGAGGTCGTCACTTCAGAGTTCCTGGACGCCGAACTCTCCCGGTAAGAGCGTTCCAGCTGTTGGGGTCGTGTGAGTGGGAGAGTGTGATGGACAGTGTTGGAGATGTCGTGAAATTGCAGCCAACTGTCCAATAGAGGGGGAGCCTATGTGTTGTGATGTTGGCGGATCCCTCTCTCCCTGCACAGAGCCTGTGTGTGTGTCCACCTCAGCCGAAGAGACTGGACCACAGGGGTCCCCGGTGGTTGTAAATGACTGCCCAGCACAGGCCCTCTTGGACTCAGAGAGTCCAGTGACTTCCGTATGTGACAGCCTGATTGATAGGGACTTCATCCTGATAAACACCTGAGTGTGGTGTGCATCCATGGAGACACCAAAGTCTACCCAGAGACTGCCGTGGACTTGATCCCCAAACGCGGGGAGGTTTCATGTGAAGTGGGGGTAGTGAAGAACCTGGTGCACCCCGTCATATTGGGTAATGACTTTCCCCGATCTAAAGATCTCTGGGGGAAAAGTGTTTCTGATGGACAGTGTGATGAAGCTCCTACTGAGGGTGCGCAGTCCCGAGGGGCGGAACACAATGCTAGTGGGCCGTTAAACTTATGTGATAATAATGATGATGATGATGATAATGATAATGATAATGATGATGATGATGATCATGATAATGATGCTGACCATGCTAATGATGCTGATGCTGATAATGATAATGATGATGATCATGATAGTGATGATGATACTGATCATAATCATGATAATGATATTGATAATGATGATGACTGTGATAGTGATGAAATTCCTTTGCAGGTGATGGTGGGAGACGAGGATGGTGGTTCTCGGGAACCGAGTGTCCCTGACTTACCTGTGTCCTGTGACAATTTTGAGAGTGAACAATGGCGAGACCCCACTCTTAAAACGGCACAGGAAAATATAATTGTTCTAAATGAGGTTTCCCAAGAGCCTGGCTCTGAGGAGAGGTTTCCTCATGTTGCCATAAACACTCACCTGTTGTATAGGGACACTGAAGTCCAGGGAGAGGTCGTGAGCCAGCTCCTAGTACCTGAGCTATATAGAAGTATAGTGCTGGGGTTGTCACATAGTCACATACTTGAGGGACCAGATGGTGAAGTTAATGTTGTGGATGACATGTTAACTAAGGTTCCAGATCAGGATGTGAATGAGAATGAATTGTATACCCCTGAAAGTGAGCAGGATGAGAATGAGAATGAATTGTATAACCCTGAAAGTGAGCCGGATGTGGCTGAGAAAAAGGGGTCAGACAGGGATAGTGGTAGTGATAGTGAATCATCTGTTGACAATCAAGCAACCAGTGCAAATGAGGAAGGCATGGTAGCAGAGGAGGTTGAGAGTCCTGAGAGGAAGGCTGATGCTGACCTTGCAGCCGGACAGAAGATGGCATCTGAAGATGTTTTACAGTTGGCCGGTTCCCTGGCGAAGACTAGGGTGAAAGGAGGAGAGCTGAGCTTTAAAGGCAGGACTCTGAAACTGAACACAGCACAAGTGGATGCTGTTGAAGATGAGAAGTTATCAATGTATGGTATGGAGCTGCATCATGCCCAGGACTCTGAAGGTAATGCTGCAGAGGTGGAAAAAGCCATGGAAGTGGTGGTCACCAAGCCAGATGCCTCATCAGAAGCTGAGGTCTCAAGTGAAGCTGTTAGGAACAAGACTGAAGATATGGGGACTGACTCTGTCCAGGAATCTGTTTCTGCCGAAGACAGCGGCGTGGACGGGTTACGGTCTGGATCAGTAGCTGCAACTCGTGAAGCTCAGGCTGGAAGTTCGGCGCCCGGAGCCCCAGCAGTGTTCCCGAGTGACACCAAGGATCTGGATAAATCACAAGATGAGATTTTGAGACATCAGGCTGGCATTGGTGAGCTCAAGCGCACTTTCATGGAGTCTACATCGGAGCCACGTCCCAACAAATGGGAAAAGCTGTGTGTCACTCCGTTGCCGCTGCAGACACACGGGAGCTCAGATGGGATGCAGAACGTGGTGGAAGAGAAGAATCCGGCGGGTTCTGAGTATACAGATGCAGCTATCAAGGAGAACTTGAGAGCTGGAATAAATGGAGATATTGGAGACCATAATGATGTGACTGAAGAGGTAGAATGTAAGACTGACGGTAGGGCTTCTGAGCATGTTCTACCAGAAGAGCCTGAAGAAGGGGCCGAAGACATAAAGGACGTCCAACAGGTACCAGATGAATTGATTACTTCTCAGAAAAAACTCCAAACTGTGATGGAGTGTGATGAAAGCCATGAGCATCTTCGTGAGAAAGTCAATGAAGTAAAAGGAAGAATACAGGGAATCTCTTCGTTACAAGAGCAAATGCTGCTCAATAAGTCTAAGGCTCTATATAAGAATGCTGTTGTCACGGTAGAACATTACAATTCAGCTGGAGACTTAGCGGATGAATTATGTGTACTGCAAAAGAAAAACGATCTGCTCCTTCTACAGTCCCAATCATTTGAACAGAGTAGCTTAAAATGGTCAGAGACCATGGCAGAGGAGCTTAAGGTCTGTGAAATAGACTTTATGAGTCAACCGATATTCAAGAAAATAGATGTGCTAAAGAGGGTTCAAGGGGAACTAGAGAAAAGTAAAAAAACCCCCTATACCTTCTGTGATAGTTGGTGACACATGGTCAGTGCACCAAGGACAGGAGGTACGTGAGTTTCTGGGGAAGAGTCAGCAGAAGTGTTCTGATGTGCTGGGTCGTACTTCTCTGGCCAGGCACTATATCGAAACTGAGCCGGCCCTAAGGTCAAGATGAAACCGTGCAGGATACCCGAGGCCCGCAGAGAGCATAGGCCTGGGAGGGTACAGGGTAGTGCGGATGCTTCAGATGAAGAGAAAGCTGATGTTGGCTATGGCTCAGGTGAAGATACAGATGACAGTAGTGAAGATGAAGCTGATAAAGGCCATGACTGGTCCAGAGTTCACTGTCTCTTTTGGATTGTTGACCAGCCCTCCGGTCTGGATGACCAGCCCTCCGGTCTGGAGAAGAGGGGGGGATATGTGAGACAGTGAGAGTATGTGTGTTGAATGGGGTGTACATTTCACCTAGATACTTTGCTGACTGGTATAAGGGAAATGTATGGCTTTGTAAACCTAGTGGTAGAGAAAGGTCACTACACCTTACATTCAGTACACACTTGCAGCTCAGGCCTGAAACCACTCAGCTGTTAATTAGGAGACCAGAAGTAGGTGTCTGCGAACACAGTCAGAGAGCTCGCTTAGTCTGGACAAGGAGTCCAGGCACAAGAAGGAGTCTCCAGGAGTATGAGCTGTCTCAGTCTGGGTGCTCGATGTACCCCGGACACAGGAGTAGTCTCTGTGAGAATCCATGTGGATAGCTGCTGAATAGGAGGGGAGCTCTCTCAAGTCTGGACGTTGAAGGTGCCTTCAGACACAAGGAGGAGACTCTGTGAAACTCCATGCTGGTAAATGCTGAACATATGTGTTGTTTTGGCCCAGGCTGTTAGAGTCTGGTCCCGGATAGATAGGGAAATCTATCTAAGTGTAGTAAGTGGCTGGACAAGCCCAGGTCTTATGTTTATGATTTGGTTTTGATTATGTTCTGTTGGCTGTAGACTTTAATAAAACTGGTTGCGGCCAGTTTTTACCAGAACTTCTGTCTGTGGATGAACTGTTTCCGTGCCACTCCGTCTACCCGGACGGCGATCCCAGAGCTATATCCCCTGAAAAGCTTACAGTATGTAAAACACTAAATGTATGTGAAAGATAGAGTTTTTTAGCCAGCCAAATCCCTATGTGAGTGTCTGTTTCACTTGATAGAAACTTATATCTTAGTAGACTATTTACAGAGACCAATTATCACATAGGCGAAAATGAGGAGCTGAAGTTTCTGAGTGATTTTAAAACAATTGGTTTCTGTCCAGAATAATTTAAAATCAAGAGTTAGACCAATTATCACATAGGCGAAAATGAGGAGCTGGAGTTTCTATGTATTTTTAACTGCAGAACTTTCTGTGGGGGCATAAAACTGTGTTGTGAATATGCTGGAGGCGGCTTCTGAGCTGGGGCTCCCTCCGGTAGTTGCTGAGGGTAATGAGCTGATTAATGAATGGCCTTCAGCTGGCGCTGAATGGTATAATATAAGTGGCCTGATTTCCCAGCAGCCTTGCCGGTTATCAATTGTTCTTCTGGTCTTGCTTGAAGCACTGCTAGTTTCCTGCTCTCCTTCAGATAAGTGTTTGCTGTTTTTTTTTCTCTGTTTGATTTTTTCTGCTGGTTTGCTGCCTGCAGTGGACTGCAGCCTGTCCCCTTTTGGGGGTCTGGCGCTGCAATTGTGCTCCGTTTGTGTCTGCACTTTTGCTTTGCTCTTTTGTTACTTTTAATTTGCTGAATAGCGTTTTGTTACACCAGAGATCTGATTTTGGTGGAAGAGGTTGTGTGAGCTCTAGTTTTTTGGCAATCAGAAGTGTTAGTATTTTTGTTAGGGTTTTTGTTGGATTGCAGTCAGAATTCTTTCCTGTACTTTTCTGTCTAGACAGATTGGGCCCCAGCGTTTGCTCATTCTATTTTCTGTCTGTGTCCATGCTTTCTTCTTGTCTAACCGCCATTACATGTTTGGGGGCTTCCTATTTTCTTTGGGGATCTGCTCTGGGGCAGATAGCTTTCATCTTTCTGCCTTTAGGTGTAGTTATCTCTCAGGCTGTGACGAGGCGTTTAGGATCAACGTAGGAACGCTCCACGGCTACCTCTAGTTGTGTGGTTAGTTCTGGTTACTGCAATTCAATAGGTTCCAGCCTCTCTGGTGTATTACCGCTTTTGCTATTTTTCGCCATTTCTCATCAGTTACCGAAACATAACAAAACTGGTTTCTAGCAGCTGTTGCTGATTATGCCAGGGGGGTAGGAATTTTTAGGTTTCATTAATTGTAACACAAAAATATACAGACAGGTCAAGGGATTCTCTCTAGACATGCACAATCAAATGTGGCTAATTGATCATTATATGCTGGAGTAATTCTCAATATTATAATAATAATAATAATAATAATAATCTTTATTTATATAGCGCCATCATATTCCGCAGCGCTTTACAGTTTAACAGTTTCAGAACACAAGTCATAAGTAGCAACGTTAACAATACAATAATTAAAGCAAAATAAGCCACCCCTGCTCGTGAGAGCTTACAATCTACAATGAGGTGGGGAGATACAAAGTACAGGTATTTATATACAATGGTGCATTTACAATGATGGTCCAGCCATCTTGAGGGAGTGAGGGATGGATGGAGATAGTGAATGGGCTACACACACACACACTTACACAGAATACATAGAATGACTTTGATTAGTGAATGTGATAGGCCGCTCTGAACAAATGTGTTTTGAGGGAGCGCCTGAAACCATGCAAATTGTGGATAGTCCTAATTTCTTGCGGTAGAGCATTCCAGAGGATTGGCGCAGCGCGGGAGAAGTCTTGGAGTCAGGAGTGGGAGGTACGGATTAGTGCAGAGGTTAGTCGAAAGTCGTTTGCAGAGCGCAGCAGTCTGTTAGGCCGATAGATAGAAATGAGGGAGGAGATGTAGGGGGGTGCTGCACTGTGGAGAGCTTTGTGGGTGAGAACAAGTACTTTGAATTGGATCCTATAATGAATGGGCAGCCAGTGTAAGGACTGGCGAAGAGCGGACGCGTCCGAGTACCGATTAGCCAGATGGATTACCCTGGCTGCTGCATTAAGGATGGACTGGAGCTGGGATAGTCGAGTAATGGGGAGGCCAAGTAATAGAGCGTTGCAGTAGTCCAGGCGGGAGTGGATCAATGCTACAGTGAGGGTTTTTGTTGTTTCCATGGTGAGAAAAGGGCGGATTCTAGAGATGTTCTTTAGGTGTAGGCGGCAAGAGCGGGCAAGAGATTGTATATGGGAGGTGAAGGAGAGATTGGTGTCAAACATAACACCCAGACAGCGAGCCTGCTGCCGGGTGTTATTATGGTGCCGCCCACGGAGAGGGAAATGTCAGATTTAGGGAGGTTAGTAGACGGCGGGAGCAGAAGAAGTTCAGTTTTGGAGAGGTTGAGTTTCAGATAGAGAGCGGACATGATGTTGGAGACTGCGGACAGTCAGTGGCGTTCTGTAGTACAGCGGGGGTAAGGTTGGGGGATGACGTGTATAGTTGTGTGTCATCAGCATAAAGGTGGTACTGAAAGCCAAATCTGCTGATGGTCTGTCCAATTGGGGCTGTGTAGAGAGAGAAGAGAATATTATATGATAGCATGCATCTCATTTTATATTCATGTATGTGAAAGACAAACTTTTTAGCATGCCAGTGTATCTACTCTCATCCGCTATTTTAAATAGTTACCATACGAATATTGTAGCGAATCAAGCTGTATTAAATTGATTACTAACACGATTCCAGCAACTTGGTAACAAATTCACAGCAAATTCATTATTTTGGGACATGTCCAGTCCTATTTTTAAAAATGCTAACCCCTCAGATATAAAAGACAGACATGTTGGGACATGACCAGGCCTATTTTGGGACATGCCCAGTCCTATGCAACGATTTTGACCAGCATTCAACAAAAATTGGGTTATGTGTGCTTTTATACTAGATTTTACTGTAATAAATAAATTAACATATAGCATTACACACCCCGAAGATATCATATGGCTAGCGCAGCGCATTAAAATGTATTAAAAGACCCGACAACAACGCTGCTGCGTGTTAGATTAGCAAGCTTTCCCCATAAAGAATTTAAGAAAAGTTTGGAGATCTGCCTTTTAGCAGGGGTGACGCCTATATTTTCAGGCCGTAACCGCACACCCTCTTTTTCAAGATTTCCCCATAAAGAATTTAAGAAAAGTTTGGAGATCTGCCTTTTAGCAGGGTGACGGCTATATTTTCAGGCCGTAACCACACACCCTCTTTTTCAAGAAAACTGTCATTGTACTGCCTTTTTCTTGCCTTCATCAGTGCACCAGCTAGGATATCCTGAGGCCCCCTGCTTATCCCTATGGTGTAGTTTAATGTAGCGAGCAAACAGATCATCGCTGGTGTTTGGAAAATGCCATATTTCATAGATGCGGGCGATCCGGTAGCCTTTATCTAACGACAGCTCAAGCTCTATAGGGCACCAGGTACCTGTCAGGGAGCGTTCTTCATCACTATGTCTGCACTCCTCTGCCTGTGAATTTACAGCTCATGTATAGCAAAGGGGGAACATTAATTTTTGTCGAGTTTTACCGGTAGAACGGGAAAAACTAAATCTCTCTGCGGGTAGACCTTGACTTTAGCAAAGCCAAAGTATTTTTAATGAAACCAAAATTGTCGTAGATGATGTCGGGGTGCCCTACAGGCTATGTTTTAGTTTTGTTTACAAAGGGGTACAGGCTGCTGAAATCGTAGTAATGTAAAGTCTCATCAGCTTCCACTTGATGATAGAGCTTAATGGCATTAGTTCGACCCTCATAAAGTGCATCGTGGGGGTCTAAGGGAGCGGGGAAATCCATTTGATGGAGAAATGCATGAAGGTTCGAATCATTTTTAACCTTTTCACGCCACTCATGCTCCCACAACACTCTTATGGTGTACCCGCGGGTCTGTAGGTAACGTTTTTAGCTAAAAAGGCATGATATAATTACCAGTAGGTGGTGTTTGTGACCTTATATGCATCATTTTCAATATAGCACGACGGACAGCTGTGGAAAAAACAAACCTGAAATTCAAAAGCTATGTGCTGTTCGTTAACATAGGCATAGCCGTCTAGAAAATACTGCACAAGTTGTTTTTCACCCCCTCTCAAGGCATGCTGAATGTCAATGTTCTCGGTATGCGCTACATACATGAGCCACTGTATAGCCGGGGATGAGTAGCGCTTTTTCGCCTTGTGATAATTATCACCAGACAGAGGTCAGGGTAGTGAGTTGAAAAGGGTCAATACAACTGCTCTCCACAACCATTTCTTTTTGAATGTCACAGTATATTTTAACATTTTTCAGTGTCATTTCCATAATGCGCTCTCTGTAGATCTCACAGGCACGTGTCAAAATTTCAGATTTTAATTCACTCTTGAAGTCAAAAAGTGTGCGTTTCTGACTCTCATGCCAAGCCAGGAACTCTACCGCCGCACCCTGTGCCATGTACTCTAACCCATAATATTTCACATCGGGTATGGAACCTACATAGTTTTGGTTTTCTCGGGTATTAAAAAAGTGTGGAAAACTGAAAATCCCATTGCCGGAGGTAATTTACTGAGCTACATGGGGATAAAATTTAGCGAGTCTATGAACCTTATAGACAAATCGGGCAACATCACACACAAGAGCCGGCCACCTTGGGCTATCAGCTTTACCTGTAGTTTTTCAAAAATCAGCTCCTTAACAATAAAGTAAGAATCATACCGTCCAGCATTGTGGGCTATAAATGTATAGCCTGAAAATTTTCCGCTGGTAAAGAACAGTAGAAAGTCGTGTGTACAACTATCACCTTCAAACTCCCATCGCTATCACAAGCACTATTACCTACAGAGGCGGCCTCATGAGAATTTTTTTTTTGTATGTGCGTATCAAGATGCTCGCTGCTTTGACCGATTGTTTACTCATGAATGTTGACATCTCCAGGGTCATCATAGTTGTGTAAATGGGCTGTGAGATCGTGTAACAACCCCTAGGGGGTAATGCGTGATCATTTTAATTATTTTTTCAACTCACAATCATCCGTTCTTAGTCAGACAAGTTTATTTCAATTCACAGAAGTTGACTGTACATTTGCATAATTTTGTTTAAAATCATACATTTGCATAATTTTGTTTAAAATCGCATAGTTCGGCGATAATGTCGGGTGATGGACACGCACTTATCAGTATTTCATACGTGTCGCAGAAAGATTTTAGTCTGTTCTGCGCGAGTTTGTTATGCGCGTACTGTGCAGACATGTCAAGAAACATTTTGACGTGTTCATCAGTCCATACGGGTGTTGGTGTGTAATCTGATCGACCATCATCCTTCTGCTTCTTACTTACACAACGTCGCGATACCGCGCGTTTCTTTGGCGGTAACGCATCGGTTGCATTGGTAGCCGCTTCTGCTGCGTTGCTATTTGCAGATTGTGTAACTTGACACAGACGTATATTCTTACGCCTACTGCTCTCCGTATTCCCGAGGTGTGCGGTTGTCGCTGCGCTTTCTTCACGATCCGTGACACAGCTGAGTGAAAGAGACTCTGTTCTCACAGCCGCTCTGTTCTCAAATCCGAAATTGCGCTGTTGCAAAACTCGCGATTGAAGATCCTCCGTAACTAAAGAAAAGATACATGGTGTAGTTAGCCGCTAATCGGGCAAAATATAGGAAAAGCTACATGCTCCACTTTACTCTGGTTCAGCGCAATATTTGTAAAGCTACTAGCACCGATTATCTGTGAAACCGATGCATGATTGTTTGTATAAGTACACTATAGAGCGGCCTAGACATATATACTTACAAGTATGCCCCGGGTACTGATCTTCAGAGAAAGCTGAATTAACAGACATCTCGCTGCTCGTTCGCAGCCGTATGGGGCTGTTTTCTTTTTCAAACTGCAACCTCATGGCCGATACTTTAGCAGCTGTAAATAAAATATAACATACATGAATGCACAAAACATTCACAAAGCTAACTTGACACATGTAAATAAAATATATCTACTAGTTATCGCAGAAATGATATCTACATGTATAAGTACACTATAGAGCGGCGTAGACATATATGCTTACAAGTATGAGACGTGTAGTGTACTTCAGAGACTGGTGAATTAACTGGTGTGGAGTTGCTCGGTCGCTGTCGTATGGGATGTTTTCTTTTTCAAACTGCAGCCTCCTGCACGCTAGTTTTACAGCTGTAAATAAAATATAACTATTAGCCGCCTCAGAAATGATTTCTACACGGACTACATTTACAAAGCTACATTCACAAAGCTACCGTAACACGCATAAATAAAATATATCTAGTAGTTATCGGAGGGACGCAGGGTACAGAGGATACAAACACATAAAAGTGAGAATCGTGCGTGTTTCAAGGACCCGTTACCTTTTCTATTCCTGCGCGGTGTGCTTATCGAATAACCCCATCTTTTAGGAGCGCAGGGTATCGCGCGAGTTAGAGGATTATAGTCCAGTTCTACGAACTCGACATCTGAATCCTGGGGATCCTCCACGATCTCAACATCGGAATCGCGATGCTTGAGCGGCGCAGCCGCTACAGTGTTTCCAACCACCCAGTTCGCTTGGAGGCGAGCTGTATCTGTATGAGAAAAAGTATTTAATTACCCGTCTAGATACATAGGTTTAAAACATCTGATATAGCTATAGGTTTCTTGCCTGTGACAGACTGGTGAGAGCTGGATGCTCGTCGCTCGCTAGCAGAGTTGATATCCTCTAACAGGTTCTGCGTAATGAACAGATTCCCATAGGCGCCGTCGTGAAGCGCACTTTCTTCTTCAGCATGCCTTGAGAGGGGGTGGAAAACAACTCGTGCAGTATTTTCTAGATGGCTATGCCTATGTTAACGAACAGCACATAGCTTTTGAATTTTAGGTTTGTTTTTTCCACGGCTGTCCATCGTGCTATAATGAAAATGATGCATATAAGGTCACAAACACCACCTACTGGTAATTATATCATGCCTTTTTAGCTAAAAACGTTACCTACAGACCCGCGGGTACACCATAAGAGTGTTGTGGGAGCATGAGTGGCGTGAAAAGGTTAAAAATTATTCGAACCTTCATGCATTTCTCCATCAAATGGATTACCCCGCTCCCTTAGACCCCCGCGATGCGCTTTATGGGGGTCGAACTAATGCCATTAAGCTCTATCATCAAGTGGAAGCTGATAGACTTTACATTACTACGATTTCAGCAGCCTGTACCCCTTTGTAAACAAAACTAAAACATAGCCTGTAGGGCACCCCGACATCATCTACGACAATTTTGGTTTCATTAAAAATACTTTGGCTTTGCTAAAGTCAAGGTCTACCCGCAGAGAGATTTATTTTTTCCCGTTCTACCGGTAAAACTCTACAAAAATTAATGTTCCCCCTTTGCTATACATGAGCTGTAAATTCACAGGCAGAGGAGTGCAGACATAGTGATGAAGAACGCTCCCTGACAGGTACCTGGTGCCCTATAGAGCTTGAGCTGTCGTTAGATAAAGGCTACCGGATCGCCCGCATCTATGAAATATGGCATTTTCCAAACACCAGCGATGATCTGTTTGCTCGCTACATTAAACTACACCATAGGGATAAGCAGGGGGCCTCAGGATATCCTAGCTGGTGCACTGATGAAGGCAAGAAAAAGGCAGTACAATGACAGTTTTCTTGAAAAAGAGGGTGTGTGGTTACGGCCTGAAAATATAGCCGTCACCCCTGCTAAAAGGCAGATCTCCAAACTTTTCTTAAATTCTTTATGGGGAAATCTTGAAAAAGAGGGTGTGCGGTTACGGCCTGAAAATATAGGCGTCACCCCTGCTAAAAGGCAGATCTCCAAACTTTTCTTAAATTCTTTATGGGGAAAGCTTGCTAATCTAACACGCAGCAGCGTTGTTGTCGGGTCTTTTAATACATTTTAATGCGCTGCGCTAGCCATATGATATCTTCGGGGTGTGTAATGCTATATGTTAATTTATTTATTACAGTAAAATCTAGTATAAAAGCACACGTAACCCAATTTTTGTTGAATGCTGGTCAAAATCGTTGCATAGGACTGGGCATGTCCCAAAATAGGCCTGGTCATGTCCCAACATGTCTGTCTTTTATATCTGAGGGGTTAGCATCTTTAAAAATAGGACTGGGCATGTCCCAAAATAATGAATTTGCTGTGAATTTGTTACCAAGTTGCTGGAATCGTGTTAGTAATCAATTTAATACAGCTTGATTCGCTACAATATTCGTATGGTAACTATTTAAAATAGCGGATGAGAGTAGATACACTGGCATGCTAAAAAGTTTGTCTTTCACATACATGAATATAAAATGAGATGCATACTATCATATAATATTGAGAATTACTCCAGCATATAATGATCAAGTAGCCACATTTTATTGTGCCTGTCTAGAGAGAATCCCTTGACCTGTCTGTATATTTTTGTGTTACAATTAATGAAACCTAAAAATTCCTACCCCCCCTGGCATATTCAGCAACAGCTGCTAGAAACCAGTTTTATGCCCCCACAGAAATTTCTGCAATTAAAAATACATAGAAACTCTAGCTCCTTATTTTCGCCTATGTGATAATTGGTCTAAGTCTTTTTTTAAAATTATTCTGGACAGAAACCAATTGTATTAAAATCACTCAGAAACTTCAGCTCCTCATTTTCGCCTATGTGATAATTGATCTCTGTAAATAGTCTACTAAGATATAAGTTTCTATCAAGTGAAACAGACACTCACATAGGGATTTGGCTGGCTAAAAAACTCTTTCACATACATTTAGTGTTTTACATACGTATAAAACAATCCTTTTATACTGAATGATACTGTACAATAAAATCCTTTTAGGCTGTACATAGACTACTAACATATAAACCAAAATGTGTTATAAGGCGAGACTTCAAATAAAACCTGTCATTCATTTCACAAACCCACTTCTGCGGCTGTGGCAGGCTAAAAAAAAGTCTATCTTTTACATACATTTACTGCTGGACTTAAAATCTCTCCCACAAAAAGTTTTGAGGCTTATAAAATCAAGAATCACTTTGATAGAGCTTTCCCCCAGACCACAGACTGATCAAGTCCACAAGGAGACGGATAAAATATAGAGGAATATAAAATCATGAATCACTTTGATAGAACTTTCCCAGATTCATCAGTCCTGATTTCCAAGATAGATCAAATCCACAAGGAGACGGATAAAATGATAGGGGGCGTGACGACCTGTCAGATTGAGTTTAACGAAAGGTATACCTCCTATACTACTTGCATTTAAGGGGCTCTTCAAATGTGACATGGTATTTGCAATCCATACTAGTCAAAATTGCGCTGCAGAATTTAGTTGGCGCTCCTTCCCTTCCAAGCCCTGCCATGTGCCCAAACAGTAGTTTTACGCCACTTATGGGGTAGTGGTATACTCAGGAGAAATTGCAAAACAAATTGTATGATCCATTTTCTTCTGTTAGCCATTGTGAAAATGAAAAATTTAGGGACGAGGAAATATTTGGGTGAGAAAATGTATTTTTTCATTTTCATATCTCAAAGTTATAACATTTTCTGAAGCACCTGTGGGTTTACGTTGCTCGCCACACCTCTAGATAAGTTATTTGGGGGAGGTAGCTTCAAAAATGAGGTCACTTCTTCTCTGGATCCATCTCAAGTCCCCGGTTGTTAATAATGTAGTCAAGGAAGGGCAAGGAGGTTTTTTCAAAGACACATTTGGACAAATTGACAAACAAATTGTTCTCCCGGAGACGCTACAGAACATGACAAAAGTGTTTCCTGTGGGGATGCAGATCAGGGGAAAATATCAGGATATCGTCCAAATACACCACAGAAACATAGAGGATTTCATATATCATCATCGAATGCATGAAACACGGTGGATGCATTTCACAGATGAAAAGGCATGACGATATACTTGTAATGACCATCGTGTATTAAAATCCATTTTCCATTCATCGCTCTTATGGGTATGAATCAAGTGGTAAGCGCTTTGCTGATTTAATTGGGTAAAGATGTTAGCTCCACCGATTCTGTCAAATAGCTCAGAAATCAATGGAAGGGGTTACTTGTTCTTTATAGTGATTTTATAAAAATCTTGATATTCTATACAGGGACATAAAGAACCATCCTTCTTAGACACAATGAAGAAGCTAGCTCTGGCAGGAAAAGAGGACCTACAGATGAATTCATTGGCTACATTCTCTTGGATGTATACTGACATGACTCGAGTCTCAAGTAAAGATAAAGGATACACCCAGCACTGGGGTAGTAAAGTACCAGGTAGAAGGTCGACAAGATAGTCATAAGGTCTTTGGCATCGCAGGACCTCTGCCTTCTTTTCACAGAAGACGTGCACAAATTTACGATAATTAGATTGGCAGGGAAGTAACCGTCGAAGGCACAGGAGGTGCAGTCTTTGGCGTGACTTTGGCAAAGCAGTTGGAAGCACAATATGGTCCCCAATGAAAAACCTGACCTTAAGACCAGTCAATAACTGGCGTGTGTAGACGCAGCCATGAAAGGACCAGAAGAACAGAATTCACAGATCTGGGTAGCATGTAGAAGGAAATCTTTTCAGCAAGCTGGACTTCAACCCACAGCATGACTGTCAGCATTATGAATCTAAGGGTTTGTGCACATGTTCAGGAATTGGTAGTGCATTGGAAGCAGCACCCGCTGCGTCCAAAGCGCTGGTGGCTATTGAACGCAGGTGAATCAGCATGTGTTCATTGAACCATGTGGATCCACCGCATCCAATACATTGTATGGATGGGTGAAACTTATCTTGTGGAGGCTTGCGTCTCCGCAAGATAGATAGACATACTGTGGTCTGGAAAGAAGTGCCGCATGTCAGTCTCCGCAGGTGAGTCATGGGCGTCGATGCACATATAGTGGGCATGGGATTTCTTGAAATCCACTATGCTGTAACAGCTGGATGCTGTGAGATGGACGCTGCGCAAGTAGGCAGCGTCCAACCCCCAGCGTTTACTGATCATGTGCACATATCCATCCTTTCCTCAACCCTCACTCTACCAAAATGCTTGTGCATGCCCTAATCATCTCCCGCCTCGACTACTGCAACATCCTCCTCTGTGGCCTACCTTCTAACACTCTTGCACCACTACAGTCAGTCCTTAACACTGCTGCACAACTAAATAATCTCTCTTCTTGCTACACTCCTGCTTCCCCTCTTTGCAAATCCCTTCACTGGCTCCCAATCTCCCAGCGTATCCAGTTTAAACTACTAACACTGACCTACAAAGCCATCCATAAAATTTTCTGCTCCTTATATTTCCGAACTAATCTCCCAATATCTTCACTTATGTAATCTCCGGTCCCCCCAAGACCTCCTTCTCGCCTCCTTATTTGCTCCTCACCCAATCGCCTACAAGATTTCCCCCGAATATCCCCCATTCTCTGGAATTCTGTGCTCCAACACGTCCGGTTATCCACCATGTTTGGATCCTTCAGATAGAACCTGAAAACCCATCTCTTCAAAAAAAACTTACAACCTGTAATGACCACGCTGCCACCTCAACAGAATCGGAGCTACTGCAACCTCCGACCTACTGTCTTCTTCCCCATAATCCTGTAGAATGTAAGCCTGCAAGGTCAGGGTCCTCTTCCCTCTGTACCAGCCTGTCATTGTTAGTTTGTTTACTGTAAGAGATATTTGTATTTTGATATAACCCCTTCTCATGTACAGCACCATGGAATCAATGCTTCTATATAAATAATAATAACATACCGTAATAGGCTCTGCCAGGAGTTGTCCATCAATGGAGGAGATAGACAGGGGGTGATCCAGCTGTTGTGTAAGGAGCTGAAGTCAATGGACCAGATCCAGATGGATGAAGTTTCCCATAGAGCCGGAATCCAGATGCGCAGTCGTGGAGAGGGGCTTCTCCTGCCAGGACAGGATAACTTCGGTCAGTATGCTTTGGAGAGCAATTTGTCACGAATCTTTAAGGGATTCGTGGCAGCTCTGGTTCTGCTGAAATTTAAATGTTGCTTTTTCCTTTTGCTCCAGCAAGAGTTAATGTCTGTCCCTTGCTGGCTGTTCTTTTAGGCTGGTCAGCTGATATTGCTTGGTAACCACTCCTAGCTTCCATTAAATAGTGACATGACCCATCAGCTGATCGTCGGTAATAGAGTTCTATGCAGCCCAGCATGGGGTTTGGAGCTCTCTTGTTTCGGTTGTGTTGCTGGGGGACTGTGGAATCCTGGTGCAGTATTCTCTGCTGCTTGAAGCTTACTAGCAGAGCCTAAAGCTGAGTATTTCTTCATTTTTATTTGTCTGTCTCATGGTTCTTCCCCTCTCTGTTACCATCTGCAGTGGTAAAGCTAGCATCTAGTGCACTAGCCAGGGTATATTGAAGTGACATCAGGGACTAGGTGTGTGATGGTGGCGGGAGGAATGACCCACATAGGGCATTAGGGGAGCTTAGGGACAAACACAGGTTGGTGTCAGGAGGTGTCCTCTCCCTCACTTCCTACCATTAGGTCATTCCTCTCCCTTTTCCATCCTGTCATTTTTGAATTCTGTGTAATCCACCGGACTAACCCATGTCCAAGCATGACATTATTACCGACCCTACCATTTATTCTGGAGACCCTATGGCTCAAGTGGAGGCTTTGGCACGCCTGATCCAGATTCTCATGAATGAGGTTACGGAGTTGCAGTCACAGGTGGTGCAGCATCTTCAGCTTGTGTCTGGGTTCTTGGTCTTGGGACATGCCCAGGCTCAACAAGAACCTAAAATGTGTCTCCCTAACAGGTTCTCTGGAGGGAGAGATAAATTTATGGTGTTTAAGGAAACCTGTAAATCATATTTCATGCTCTGCCCTCGTTCCTCAGGTAGTGAGGAACAATGAGCAGTGATCGTAGTCTCCCTTGTTAAGGGTGATCCCCAGTTCTGGGCCTTCTCCCTGCCTACCGACTCTTCATCTTTGCGGTCGGTGGACAAGTTTTTTTGCAGCTTTAGCGCTGGTGTATAGTGATCCTGATGGAGTCTCCCTGGCTGAGTCTAAATTCCATAAGATCAAGCATAGCAGTTGATTAGTACTGCTCGGAGTTCCAGAGATGGGTCACTGACACTGACAGTGTCTCCTGCCCTTAGGAGTCATTTTTGTCAGGGTCTGTCTGCTAGGCTTCGAGGATTCTCATGTGCATTATGCTACTCCTAGGTCGTTAGAGGCTGCCATGGCCCTTGCTATCAGGGTGGAGAGACGCCTCAGGGAGAGACACACACATACTCTGCCCCCTGTTGTTCTTCCTAGGGAGGAGGTCACACAGGTGTTGTCAGATGAACCCATGCGGTTTGGAGGAGTCTCCTCTCATACTACATTGCCTGCGCTTCACCATGGGATAGGATCATGTTTTTACTATGGTCCAAATGATCATTATATTAAAGTTCATCCACCTCGTGCCAAAATTGGTACTTCATCACAAAAGTTGTGCTCCCTGGTCATTTGGAGGGAGACGACCAGGTGTGTGTGTACATTCCTCCACTTTTTTATCTCAGTTTACCATTTTGGCTGAAATAATGGTTGGAGGCAAAACAGAGACTATTCCGGTTCTTGTGGATAGTGGAACTGGAGTCAGTTTGCTGTATTCTTGCTTTTCTCAGACCCATGGTCTGATCGGTATGATGCTGGTGAGACCCACTCCTATTTGTGCTATTGATTCCGTTCCTCTCAGCCAGGAGAGTTTGCCCAAATCATACATAATGTGAACTTGCTCATAAGGTCTCTTCATGAAGAGGTCCTGTCGTGCTACATCTTGGGGGGTATGCCTACACCCATTGTCTTAGACCTTCCCTAGCTAAAAAAACAAAATCCGGTCATTGATTAAGGGTCCAGAGAAGTCAGTTTTGTAAAAACTGTTGCCTGGGAGCTACTATTTCTGCTGTCCTTGCTAAATCTAACCCTTCTTCTCCAGTGGAGGTAGCTAAGGGGCTACCGGGGAAGAGGGGCAAGACTACCCATACCTCAGGTAAACTCTTGAATCTCGGTGTTCTCCCAGGAAGACTGGTCAAGGGTAGGGTGGGGTTCTCTCTGAGTATCCTGAGGGTATGAGTTTGGTGACACAGTGGGATGCCTCTGTTGTCTGTCCCTCAAGGAGAGTACCATCTTGTGCTAAATGTACGCATGGTAATAAATTTTCCGGTCTGGACCTGTGTGTGAATGAATACGTGTGGGTGTCCACTAAAAACATCAGGTGGAAGAATGCATCTGGGATTTGGACTTCTAGGGCGATTGAGCCATGTAGGGTGGCTGCCTTTCTGAGCCATGGGACCTTCCGTTTCCAGTGATGCATATCCATAACGTGCTCCACAGATTGTCACTCAGGAGATTTGTTGCGCATCCGGAGCCTACATTATTGCTATCACCATCGGGTTGCAATTGCCATGACCTTGAGGAACGGGTGACTAGGGAGGTGTATACTTGTGGGTTGTTGCGTCCTTGGCATACGTCATTTCTGGTCAAGTCCAATCTTAAGGGTCCAAAGACCCCTCAATGAAAGGGGGTGCTGTCACGAATCACTAAAGGATTCATGGCAGCTCTCGTTCTGTATGTTTTTTTTTTCGTTTTGGTCCAACAAGAGTTGGTAACCACTCTAACCTTCCTTTAAAAAGTCACATGACCCTTCAGCTGATTGTTGGTAATAGTTACTTCTATGCAGATCAGCAAGGTGGTTTGGAACTCTCCTCTTTCAGTGGTGTTGCTGCTGTGGGACTGCAGGTTTCTGATGCCATAGTCTCTGCTTGTCATTATGTCCTGTATGTGGGTGACTGCCAAAAGCAGGGTTTCACTGGTGGAGATAGCCCTGGAAGTCCCAAGAAGTGCAGAGGCTCTAATCCCAGTGAGCCAGAGGAAGGCTCAGACTCTGTAATTTGCTCCACATTGGATATTTGCTGGGATTGTTCTATAGGTTATTGTATGATAGTGGTTCTGGTTCAATAAATTACTGCCACACTGTTTTACCCTCACCCCGTGTTGTCTGAGTGGTATTCTGCCCATGGGAAAGGAGTTTGGCCATGCAGCCTGATGAGCCCTGGTCCATGCAGTTGTAGGAAGATGGACTGGGCCGGTGATGCCTCTCTTGTGCCGGTCGCGGAACCATTGTTGCCAGAGGGGAAAGCTTTCTGACCTGGACGGACCTTTGCACTTGGCTGAAAGGGGCGTGACAGATATAAAAGGGGCTGTGTGTGGGAAAAGAAGGAATTTGGCGGGAAGACAGAGTACGCAGCAGGAGACGGTTGGTTCTCTTTCTGTGGGCGACTCGACAGCACAGGCCTGCGCTGCAGTTCGACTCCCCACATAACTGCTGACCGTGAGAAGCGTGGCGGTGTGTGCCCACTTGCCCCTGTGTCTGAATCCTCTGCATGTGCTGTTCGGCTGACTGACGCAGGCACACTGCCCAACCGTGAGCAGGCTTGCCAGACAGAGCCGGTTAGCTCAATTCCCGCCTCCACCACTGAACTTTGCCTTACTCTGGCGGTACCAGAAACTGAATCACATCATGCCCGTCACTCCATTCCCGCATAACCTCGTCTAGGGGAGCCAGAATACTTCACTTCCGTCAGGAGACAGTGAGCAACTTTTTTCCAGACCAGGTCAGAGACTTTACGCGCCATCTGTGGCACCACCGTGTGAAAACCAGCTTTCACAGCCCGGAAACCATCAGACTTTCAGTTTACTAGTTTCATAGACATTTGTCTGTGTTCCTTGTTACTATAAAGTTCATTTAACCCTTACTTTTCTTATACCCTCCCTGTGTGGAGTAACCCCTGTAATAAACCCCTTAACTCTTGATTTGCCTTCTGCTCTTCACTGCATCCCGTGTTCCTGTGACCACTACACAGTCTTTAAGACAGCCGAGCCAGCGGATGAGAGCACCCACTGACCCTTGTGTTTCAACAGACGTCATGTTGCAATTGGAGAGCTCCAGATGTGCCTAAACAGTAGAAACCCCCCACAAGTAACAAACTTTTAGAAATTAGATCTAGATATGTTGTGAGCATCTTGAACCCTCAGGGCCTTTTGGTACTGCAAAATTTTGTTAGACCTTTTTTTTTACTATTTGTTATTTTAAGTAATTTCCTTAGAAAAATAAAAAAAACTGTAAAAACAAAAAAAAAAAATCAAAAACCATGTTGGCTACCTCCTCCACCTATTCCACCTACACTGCTACTTGGACCTTCGCCTCCTGTTTCAAGATTGTTATTTTTTATTTATTATATTCTATGTTATCTGTTATTTTGAGTAATTTTCCTTTAAAAAAAAATGCAAAAAATGTTGGCTACCTCCTCCTCTGCCTCGTCCACCTGTACACAGCCACGTCCACCTCCTCCTCCACTTGGACATACACCTCCTGGTTCAAGATTGCTATTTTCTATTTTTTTTTATTCTATGTTAAGTCATTTCCCTATCCACATTTGTTTTCAGGGCAATTGTCCTGCTCTGACCCTTATTTTGCTTCCATTTTACAGCCACTTTACAGCATAAAAGTTCGGGTCACAATTGGCTTGTATGGGGTTCAGGCTCAGGGTCAAGTTCTAATACCTGAACCGAACCTTGGACTACATTTTGACTTAACCCGACAAACCCGAACATCCACGGATCCACTCATCCTTAATACTGAGGGAAAAAGCTCACCAAATACTCAATGTGTGCACATGTCCTAAGAGTTGTCTAAC
The DNA here is from genome assembly GCA_033576555.1 of Oophaga sylvatica. NCBI lineage: Eukaryota > Metazoa > Chordata > Amphibia > Anura > Dendrobatidae > Oophaga > Oophaga sylvatica. The sequence continues at coordinate 137,700,973 of JARQOD010000009.1, read as the reverse complement.
AATTATGCACACAAAGCTATTCTACTGAGAAAGACTAAACCTAACTTTTTCTTTCTTAAATATTCAGGTTTATTAATCTTTTGGATTGTCTGACAACACTGTAGTTGTTCAATAATAAAATTAATCATCAAAAATACAAATGACCTAATTGTGTACTTAGTGTATGAAATCCCCACAACTTCCATAGCCATAGTATGATGGATACCTCAGCGCCAACACAGTATGTTGTCCCCACAACACTCCGAACCACATTCACAGACAGTATGATGCCCCCACAGTACCTAACACAATGTGATAGTCCCACAGCTTCACCACACAATATGATGGACCTTCCACACACAGCATTATTGCCTAAGAAATAGTAAGATGCTTCACACATTATAACCCTACGCAGTCCCCAACACAGTATGATGGCCACTAAAGCCCCTCACATAATATGATCCCCTACAGCCTCCCACACAGTATGATGTTCCCATATACCCAAACAGTATTATGTCAACACAGCCCTGCCATACACACAGCATGATGCCCACAAAGTATGATGACACAGTCTCCCACACAAAATAATGCCCCCACAATCCCACACAAACACATGATGCCCCAATAGTCCCCAACACAATATGATAATGAAGAAGCCAAAGGGGAAAATGTCCAGCTCCAGGTAAAAACAATGCATTTATTTGTAGAAAATATTTAAAAGATACATCCTTAACGTGAAGAGGGCAGGGAGGGGGAGTAGATGAAAAATGCAAACCTTTTCGAACCAGTCTCCGGCGTTTTTTGTCACTGCTTCCATTGTGGAGTGCGGTCAACCTTTATATACCTGCGGTAATTACAGGCAGATGGAATGATCAGACCATGTGATATCGGGTGAGTGGCCGCATACCGGAACGGATAATGTCAAACCATTTGCAGTTCCCAAGGTGATGGAAAACCATATATAAACTGACAGGGAAGGGAAAAGTGTATAAAATTAAAAACATGTACAAGAAAATGGAATAAAATAGCATGACATGAGATGATGAAACAAATAATATTAATAATAAAACATAATTTCCTTGCAGATATTCAAACCAAAAGGGACACAAGTGTCTAAAATATAAATCCAAAAGGCTTCCCTAGTGCACAATCTTCTCATGTGATTACCACCCCTCCTAGGTCTTATAACTTTTTCCATACCAAAGACCCAAAAAATAATATATAAATTATTTGTGGTCTTTGGTATGGAAGTTATAATAATGGATTTATAATTTAGACACTTGTGTCCCTTTTGGTCTGAATATGCACAAGGAAATTATGTTTCATGAATATTATTTGTTTCATTGTCTCATGTCATTCTTTTATTCCATTTTTTTGTACATGTGTTTAATATTATAGACTTTTCCCTTCCCTGTCAGTTTTTATATGGTTTTCCATCACTTTGGGAACTGCAAATGGTTTGACATTATCTGTTTGTGTATGTTGCCACTCACCCAATATCACATGGTCTGATCATTCCAGACCAATGCGTTGCATTACCCTCTACTCCCCCTCCCTACCCTCCTCACGTTAAGGATGTATCTTTTAAATATTTTCTACAAACGCATTGTTTTTACTATGAGCTGGACATTTTCCCCTTTGGCTTCTTCGTTTCTTGCCTCTGGTAAGGAGTGGACGATGCCCAGTCTCCACACACGAACCAAGGCAGGTAATCTGGCTTTATTCTCTTTGCACAATGTGATAATCCCACAAACCTCACACACAATAAGATGCCCCCACACACAATAGGATACCCTCACAGCCTACAAAACAATATGATTGCTCCATATCCCCCATACAGTATGATCACCTATAACCTCCCACAGTTTAATAGACCTTCAAACAATATCATGTACCCACAACCATCCCATACACACAGTATGATACCCACAGCCTCCAAAACAGCATAATGGCCCTACAACCTCCCAAACAGTATAATATCCTCACAACCCCCCATACATTATGAAGTCACCACAGCTTCGTGTTACAGAACCGCCCAGCACCCTGAATATGATATGCATGTATGATAGGTGCAATGTGAGATGCATGTTCCTAATGCATCAGCCGACCGGCTGCGACCCCTGGGCAGAGGTAAACGGGATATCCCACTTCTGACCTCCCCCACCCTTGTAAATCCCACTGTAAATGATCGGGGGCCGCCAGCCACCTGCAGCTATTGTAATGTACGTCTGGCGTCTTAATTGGAGCCTGTTATGTACTGGCCTGCCTCATATTGATTGTCCAGTCCTCTGTATGTGTATATATTCTGAGACCTGTGAGTAAAAGGTTGTCACACTGGAAATATATGGAGAAGCAGTGATCTTTTATATGTTCTCATGTAACAAAGCCTTTCGAGCCAGCGTCCTTCGTTCAGAATACAGGAAAAGCAGAGTGGACCTCCTGAAACACGGGGTGGTAATCTAAGAGGTACTGCAGCACAGCAGACCCCGTTACACTGGTGGCAGACAGTGGGATATGATACTCCATCTACAGGAGTAAAGGACTGAATGGAAAACAACTACCAGAAGTTAAAGAGGAATACATTAAAAGACCTGGTGGAAGCTCGAGGGTTACCGTATATACTTGTGTATAAGCCGACCCGTGTATAAGCCGACCCCCCTAATTTTGCCACAAAAAACTGGGAAAAATTATTGACTCATGTATAAGCCGGGTGTATAAACTGCCCTCCTGCTCTGTGCTGCCCCCGTCCTGCTCCTTGCTCCCCATCCAGCTCTGTGCTCCCCCATTCTCCTCTGTACTCCCCCCTCCTGCTCCGTCCTCCGCTGTGCTCCCCCATTCCTTCTCCGTCCTCCTGTGCCCCCCCTCCTGCTCCGTGCTCCTCTGTGCCCTCCATCCTCCCCCGTCCTGCTCCGTGCTCATTGTCCTCCTCCATGCTTCCCCCGTCCACCGATCTCCCCCCCCTCCTGCTCCATGCTTCCCCCGTCCTGCTCCAGCTTCCCCCATCCACCGATCTCCCCCCCTCCTGCTCCATGCTTCCCCCGTCCTGATCCAGCTTCCCCGTCCACCGATCTCCCCCCCCTCCTGCTCCATGCTTCCCCCGTCCTGCTCCAGCTTCCCCGTCCACCGATCTCCCCCCCTCCTGCTCCAGCTTCCCCCGTCCTCCTCTATGCTTCCCCCGTCCACCATTCTCCCCCCCGTCCTGCTCATGCTCCTTGTTCTCTCCTCCATCATACTCACCCCTCCCCGTGCCATCGCTGAGCGTTCCTGCAATCTTGCGTTCTCCCCGTCTTCTTGCAGCTCTCCAGCGCTGAGCGGTGATGTAATACCGCTCATTAAGGCCATGAATATGGAGGCCACGCCCATGGGAGTGGCGTCGCGTCCATATTACATGACCTTAATGAGCGGGTATTACATCACCGCTCAGTGCTGGAGAGCTGCAAGAAGACTGGGAGAACGCAGGATTGCAGGGACGCTCAGCGATGGCACGGGGAGGGGTGAGTATAATCCCAGCCACCGGCTCCTGCCGCGGCATCCCCTCCCCCGCTGGTTTCTGCCCTATGACTCGTGTATAAGCCGAGGGGGCATTTTCAGCACGAAAAAAGGTGCTGAAAATCTCGGCTTATACACGAGTATATACGGTAATCGCCAGCAACAAAACAAAAGCGGATTTGATAGCAGCCATCATGGAACATGACAGTGCAGCGCCCCCAATGCGAACGTGGAAGAGAGACTGAATTCCAGAAGGTGGTAAAGAGCAGCCTGGCATTCTATGGCCCAAACCCTGCAGTAGAGATTGTACGAGAGGTGATGGCTGATGTGCGTACAGTCATGGCCAAAAGTTTTGAGAATGACACAAATATTAATTTTTACAAAGTCTACTGCTTCACTTTTTCTAATGGCAATTTGCATATACTCCAGAATGTTATAAAGAGTGATCAGCTTAACAGCAATTACTTGCAAAGTCAATATTTGGCTAGAAAATTAACTTTATCCCCCAAAACACATTTCAACATCATTGCAGCCCTGGCTTAAAAGGACTAGCTAACCTCTTTTCAGTGATTGCTCCATTAACACAGGTGTGGGTGTTGATGAGGACATGGCTGGAGATCAATCTGTCATGATTAAGTAAGAATGACACCACTGGACTCTTTAAAAGGAGGCTGGTGCTTGGCATCATTGTTTCTCTTCTGTTAACCATGGTTATCTCTAAAGAAACACGTGCAGTCATCATTGCAATGCACAAAAATGGCCTAACAGGGAAGAGTATCGCAGCTAGAAAGATTGCACCTCAGTCAACAATCTATCGCATCATCAAGAACTTCAAGGAGAGTGGTTCCATTGTTGCCAAAAAGGCTTCAGGGCGCCCAAGAAAGACCAGCAAGCGCCAGGACCGCCTCTTAAAAGTGTTTCAGCTGCGGGATCAGGCTATCATCAGTGCAGAGCTTGCTCAGGAATGGCAGCAGGCAGGTGTGAGTGCATCTGCTCGCACTGAGCGGCGGAGACTCTTGGAGCAAGGCCTGGTTCAAGGAGGGCAGCAAAGAAGCCACTTCTCTCCAGAAAAAACATCATGGACAGACTGATATTCTGCAAAAGGTACAGGCAGTGGACTGCTGAGGACTGGGGTAAAGTTATTTTCTCTGATGAATCCCCTTTTCGATTGGGACATCAGGAAAACGCCTCATTCGGAGAAGACAAGGTGAGCGCTACCACCAGTCTTGTCTCATGCCAACTGTTAAGCATCCTGAAACCATTCATGTGTGGAGTTGCTTCTCAGCCAAGGGAATCGGCTCTCTCACAGTCTTGCCTAAAAACACAGCCATGAATAAAGAATGGTACCAGAATGTCCTCCAAGAGCAACTTCTCCCAACCCTCCAAGAGCTGTTTGGCGATCAACAATGCCTTTTCCAGCATGATGGAGCACCTTGCCATAAAGCAAAGGTGATAACTAAATGGCTCAGGGAACAAAACATAGAGATTTTGGGTCCATGGCCTGGAAACTCCTCAAATCTTAATCCCATTGAGAACTTGTGGTCAATCATCAAGAGACGGGTGGACAAACAAAAACCTAAAAATTCTGACAAAATGAAAGCATTGATTGTGCAAGAATGGACTGCTATCAGTCAGGATTTGGTCCAGAAGTTGATTGAGAGCATGCCAGGGAGAATTGCAGAGGTCCTGAAGAAGAAGGGTCAACACTGCAAATATTGACTTGCTGCATTAACTCATTCTAACTGTCAATATAAGCTTTTGTTACTCATATGTTTGCAATTATTATATTTCTGTCTGTGATAAAAACATCTGTCAAACACACATAAAAACCAGAGGGCAGCAGATCATGTGAAAATATAATATTTGTGTCATTCTCAAACTTTTGGCCATGACTGTACTGATCTGAAGGAAAAGATGGCAGAGCGGACCAGGATAGAGCTAGCCAAGATGGAGATGGCAGAGCGGAGAGAGGAGAGTCAGCGAGCAGGGGAGCTCTGGCCTCTGCCCAGGTATCGTCACCAGTAAGCCACAAAAAAATCCAGTATAATGCCTTCCGACAGTTGGGGAGGCAGAGGAAGACATTGATGGCTTTCTGCAGGACTTTGAGCGGCAGTGTGCCGTTTATCAAGTGAAGCAGGAGGATTGGGTTCAGATTCTGTCCAGCAAGCTGACAGGACGGGCAGCGGACGCCTATCGCACGATACCTGATGAGAACTGTATGGACTATGAGCAGGTCAAAGAAGTGATCTTGGCCCGGTATGTGCTGACACCAGAGGCATACCGCCAAAAGTTCTGCGGACTTATAAAATAGGTAACAGATACCCACGCTGAATGGGCCTGCTAACTACGGCGGTCACTGCTACAGTGGGTACAAGGGAGCCAAGCAACCACTAAGGAGGACGTCCTCCAGCTCTTCTTGTTAGAGCGATTCTTTACTGGACTAACCCCGAGACACAAGAATGGCTTCAGGACAGATGGCCAATGACTCTTGAGGAGGCCACTAGTCTGGCCGATGAACATCATGATGCCAGGAGGTCTCAGTTGTCAGGATCAAAGACTGTCACTAGGGGCCCTCCCATGGGTCTGGAGGCCCTAAACCACAGAAGATTGTTGAGGGACCAGCTAAAACCACGGCCTACCAGAGTCCCCCTGGGGCGCGATGCCACACCTGCCATCAGCTGGGCCACCTGCAAAGACAATGTCCCAACCGGACTTAGCGTACTCAGATCTTTGAACAAATTATTAAAGAACATGTATGCAAGTATCTGGATAAGAATGAAGTGATTAAACAGAGTCAGCATGGGTTTGTAACTAATAAGTCATGTCAGACTAACTTAATTTCCTTCTATGACAGAATCACTGACTGGGTTGATCAGGGAAATGCTGTAGATATAGTATATCTTGACTTCAGCAAAGCATTTGACAAAGTATCTCACACAATCCTTATTGAAAAAATGACTAAGTATGGAATGGACAAGGCAACTGTTAGGTGGATTCATAACTGACTTAGTGATCGGACCCAAAGAGTGGTCGTAAATGGCTGCACATCCAGTTGGAAGAATGTCTCAAGTGGGGTACCACAAGGCTCTCTTTTGGGCCCTGTATTGTTCAACATCTTTATCAATGATTTAGATGAAGGAATTGAGAGTAAACTGATCAAATTTGCTGATGACACAAAGCTAGGAGGGGTAGCTAATACTAGAGAAGAGAGAGAGAGGATTCAAAAAGATATAAATAAACTGGAGCAGTGGGCAGCAACTAACAGAATGGATTTTAACAGGGAAAATGCAAAGTACTACATCTGGGCAATAAAAATGAAAAAAGCATATACAAAATGGGAGGAATAGGGCTAAGTAACAGCACATGTGAAAAAGACTTGGGTATACTGATTGATCACAGACTTAACATGAGTCAACAATGTGATGCAGCAGCAAAAAAGGCAAATGCAATTCTAGGATGTATCAACAGAAGCATACAATCTAGATCACGTGAGGTCATTATTGCCCTCTACTCCTCTTTGGTCAGACCTCATCTGGAATACTGTGTACATTTTTGGGCACCACATTTTAAAAAAGACATCAACAAACTGGAGCAAGTTCAGAGAAGAGCCACCAGAATGGTGACTGGTCTGCAAACCATGTCCTATGAGGAACGGTTGCAGAATTTGGGAATGTTTAGCTTGCAAAAAAGAAGACTGAGAGGAGACTTAATAGCTGCCTACAAATATCTCAAGGCCTGTCACATTGTAGAAGGATCATCTTTATTCTCATTTGCACAAGGAAAGACTAGAAGCAATGGGATGAAACTGAATGGGAGGAGACACAGATTAGATATTAGAAAAAACTTTTTGACAGTTAGGGTAATCAATGAGTGGAACAGGCTGCCACGAGAGGTGGTGAGTTCTCCTTCAATGAAAGTCTTCAAACAGAGGCTGGACAGACATCTGTCTGGGATGATTTAGAGAATCCTGCTTTGAGCATGGGGTTGGACCAGATGACCCAGGAGGTCCCTTCCAACTTTACCATTCTATGATTCTATACCCAGTGGCCAAAGGCGGGAACGGCTACCTTCAACCGGGCCGCTGTACACTCCTACCAAGGCGAAGCTGACCCGGCATTGGGGGCTATGACTAATCCGGGGATGGAAGAGATGGAGGAAGTGCAGCATGAAGTAGACCCCGTGCAGGCAGCCCGGGCAGATAATCGACAACAACATCGACAGGTGATGTGGGTTAATGGGAAACGTATGCAGGGACTAAGAGATTCCGGAGCAACTTTGACTCTTGTGAAGTCTCATCTCGTCCGGGACCAAGAACACAGAACGGACAGTGGCAGTCCGTGTAGCAGGGGGAGCCATACATCGACTGCCCACTGCCAGGATTCACCTGAACTTGGGCCACCCCAGCTGAATTTAAAAGGGAGGTAATTGAGGATCCCTCATTACAGGGGTATCGTGGGAAGGCACTGGAGGGGAGAGGAGTACTGGAAGGGGAACAGTTTGTATGGCATCAGGGACTCCTCTACCGGGTTACAGAGCAGCGCCACACAGGGATGAGCCCCACTATAAAATGACAGCTGGTAGTTCCCAAGAAGTATAGGCAGGAGCTACTGCGAATCTCTCATGACAAACCCTTGGCCGGGCACCTGGGCATCAGTCGCACCAGGCATCGTCTGACACAAAACTTCTTTTGGCCGGGGGTAACCTATAATGTTTGTCAGTACTGCCAGACCTGTGACAGTTGCCAGCACATTGGCAAGAGGGGAGATCACTGCAAGGCTAAATTACACCCCCTCCCCATTGTGGAGGAGCCATTTAGCCGAGTAGCGGTCAATCTGATAGGGCCGTTAGCCAAACCCAGTCCATCAGGGAAAAAGTATATATTGACAGTGGTAGATTATGCCACACGGTATCCGGAGGCAGTTGCATTACCTAACATACTGGCAGAGACGGTGGCCGCTGCCCTGCTCCAGGTTTTCTCACGGGTTGGATTTCCCCAGGAGGTTATCTCGGACCAGGGTACCCAGTTTACAGCAGAGGTGACCAACCAACTGTGGAAGCTGTGCGGTGTAAAGTCCATTAGAAGTGCCCCGTACCACTCGCAAACCAATGGGTTATGTGAACGCTTTAACGGAACATTAAAACAACTCATTGGGACTTTTACCAGGACCTACAGGGACTGGGAGAAATTCTTGCCACACCTCCTGTTTGCCTATCGGGAGGTGCCCCAAGAATCCACAGAGTTCTCCCCGTTCGAACTGTAATATGGGAGGCAGGTAAGGGGACCCCTAGACTTAGTGCGAGAACACTGGGAAGGGGAGGGAACCATAGAAGGGATACCTATTGTGCCCTATGTGCTGGATTACCGGGATCGCCTACAGGAGCTGACTCAAGCTGTACGTGGTAACATGCAGGCGGCCCAACGGCGCCAGAGCGTATGGTACGATCGGAGGGCCAGAGAGCGCACCTTTGAGATAGGACAGAAGGTCCTGGTGTTAGCACCAACTAGGCAGAACAAGTTCAAAGCTGCATGGCAGGGGCCCTACCAGATAGTGGGGAAAATAGCCGACACCATCTACAATGTTGCCGATTGTGACGACCCCAGGGTTATCCGCATGTTCCACGTGAATATGCTGAAGCACTACCGGGAGCGCCCTGAAGAGGTAGTGGCCATCTATGCACCCGAAGCAGAGGATTTAGGCGGACTCCCCTTGCCTGATGTCTTAGGGGAGAGTCTAAAACATGGGACCAGGTACACTTGGGAGAAAACCTAGGGCCCCAGGAGAGACAGCAGGTGGAGGTGTTGTTGAGGCAGCGACAGAGGATGTTTTCAGAGAGACCGGGGTATACCCGCCTGGCACAACACAAGGTTGAGACCCAAGATCAGACCCCCCTGAGACAACCCCCCTTCCACGTCCCTGAGTCTGTACGAGAAGGGATGTGACAAGAGATACAAGAGATGTTGCGTTTAGGGGTCATTGAAGAGTCAGATAGTCCATGGGCATCCCCAGTAGTGTTAGTGCCCAAGAAGGATGGGACTACCTGGTTTTGTGTAGACTATCGCAAGCTAAATGAGAAAACGGTGACGGATGCGTATCCCATGCCCGCGTGTGGATGAGTTGTTAGACCGGCTGGCGAGGGCAAAGTATTTGACCACCATCGATCTATGCAAAGGCTATTGGCAGATCCCCCTAAGTCCTGACGCTATTCCCAAGTCTGCATTTGTCACCCCGTTCAGCTTATTCCAGTTTCGAGTTATGCCATTCGGGATGAAGAATGCCCCTTCGACCTTCCAGAGGCTGACTGACCAGCTTGTGGATGGTCTCCAGGACTATGCTTGGGCCTACCTGGATGACATCGCCATCTTCAGCGCGACATGGGATGACCATCTAAATCATCTAGAGACAGTATTGGACAGGATCCACAAGGCCGGAATCACCCTGAACCCCAACAAGTGTCAAGTGGGCAGAGCAGAGGTTCAGTATTTAGGACATTGGGTGGGAAGTGGGAAACAGCGACCAGAACCAGCCAAGATTGAGGCCGTAGCCAAATGGCCCACTCCATGCACTAAAACCCAGGTCATGGCGTTTCTAGGGACAGCAGGGTAGTATAGGAAATTTGTCCCCAATTACAGCAGCGTAGGCAAGCCCCTCACTGATCTAACCCGTAAGAACCTCCCCCGCCAGGTAACCTGGACCCCCGAGTGTGAGGAAGTCTTCCGCCAGCTAAAGGACGCCCTCACAAATACCCCGGTATTGACCGCACCCAATCCAACTAAACGTTTCCTTGTTCACACAGACGCTTCTATGTTTGGATTGGGGGCAGTACTGAGCCAAGTCGGGCCGGACGGCCAAGTCCACCAGGTAGCTTACCTGAGTCGGAAACTATTGCCCCGCAAAGTAAGCTATGCAGCCATCGAGAAGGAGTGCCTGGCAGTAGTATGGGCACTCAAGAAGTTACAACCATATTTGTATGGACGACAGTTTTCCCTCCTAATGGACCATAATCCCCTAGTCTGGCTTAATCGGGTCTCTGGAGACAACCCCAGATTACTGCGGTGGAGTTTAGCCCTACAACCTCTAGACTTCACCATCCACTACAGACCCGGCAAACAAAATGGTAACGCCGATGGACTAAGTCGACAAACAGAACTTGTACCAACCCCATAAACTTCGGTCATCCCAAGTCGATCCGTTAAGGATCAGACTGTGTATGCCGATTGCGTCGCTGAAAAGGGAAGCCGTGTTACAGAACACCCCAGCACCCCGAATATGATATGCATGTATGATAGGTGCAATGTGAGATGCATGTCCCTAATGCATCAGCCGAACAGCTGCAACCCCTGGGCAGAGGTAAACGAGATATCCCACTTCTGATCTCCCCCACCTTTGTAAACCCCACTGTAAATGATCGGGGGCCGCCGGCCACCTGCAGCTATTGCAATGTACGTCTGGCGTCTTAATTGGAGCCTGTTATCTACTGGCCTGCCTCATATTGATTGTCCAGTCCTCTGTATGTGTATATATTCTGAGACCAGTGAGTAAAAGGTTGTCACACTTGAAATACGTGGAGAAGCAGTGATCTTTTATGTGTTCCCAAGTAACAAAGCCTTTCGAGCCAGCGTCCTTCATTCAGAATACAGGAAAAGCAGAGTGGACCTCCTGAAACACGAGGTGGTAATGTAAGAGGTACTACAGCACAGCACACCCCGTTACACTGGTGGCAGACAGTGGGATATGATACTCCATCTACAGGAGTAAAGGACTAAATGGAAAACAACTACCAGAAGTTAAAGAGGAATACATTAAAAGACCTGGTGGAAGCTCGAGGGTTAAACACTGCATTTATTCTTAATTAAGCCAGATGTATTGTTCAGTAGGTCAAGGGACATGAGCCATTATTTATATGAGACTGTATGTTGACTCTTGTTGTTGATGTCGACTTGTTGCATGTTGATTTGTTGAATGTCTGCTGATTACCAATTGTATCAGCCCATGCAGTTTATTATTCTATGAACCTTGGAGGACAAAATATGCACATTACTTGAACATTAGAACAATGAGGCACTATCTCCTTTCACCTTCCCTATTCCGGTAGAAGAATGCCCTGAATAAGAGCTGTGGAATATTAAAGTGGCATCTACCTCTGTTACCAAAGAGACTCTATAATACAGCACCACCAGATCAATGAAAAAAAAACGATGATCATAAAGCTATTTATCAAATGTATACATTTTATTGAGCCATTATTAAAATTCACATACCAAATATTTGCAGAAAAAATGGGGAAAGGGAAAATAAATCTGCACCGTGCAGGATCATGTAGCAACGCGCCCACATAGGTTAGGGATATAATTTATCAAATATATGCAAGTCAATCCAATGCATAATGTCACTGCCAGTATTATATAGCATATCCTCCAGCCTCTCTGAAAATTATATGACGCCCCAAGCTATCAATGGCTATCATGCATATATATCAGTATACCGCAGCAATTATTGCCAAGAGTCAAGTTGTCATAAACACACCACATATAACTGGCCATACTCAAATTATCATAGTACTAATGGACACTGCCATATGGGATATTTACCAGTGGGTATGTCAGAGGAAGCGGCGATCCCAACACCTAGGTAAGAACGGAAGGTCCGAAACGCGCGTCGGGGCGGACGCGCTTACCTAGGTGTTGGGATCGCCGCTTCCTCTGACATACCCACTGGTAAATATCCCATATGGCAGTGTCCATTAGTACTATGATAATTTGAGTATGGCCAGTTATATGTGGTGTGTTTATGGCAACTTGACTCTTGGCAATAATTGCTGCGGTATACTGATATATATGCATGATAGCCATTGATAGCTTGGGGCGTCATTTAATTTTCAGAGAGGCTGGAGGACATGCTATATAATACCGGCAGTGACATTATGCATTGGATTGACTTGCATATATTTGATAAATTATATCCCTAACCTATGTGGGCGCGTTGCTACATGATCCTGCACGGTGCAGATTTATTTTCCCTTTCCCCATTTTTTCTGCAAATATTTGGTATGTGAATTTTAATAATGGCTCAATAAAATGTATACATTTGATAAATAGCTTTATGATCATCGATTTTTTCATTGATCTGGTGGTTCTAGTATTGATGATAAGCTGTATAATCCATATGGACACATGTAAAGTCTAGTTCTTATCCATCCATATCATGTGTCCATGTCATACTGTGTGTATCTATCTATAAGACAGCAGCCAAGCAACCATGGTAATCAGGCTACCTGGCCACATACCTCAATGTACGCTGTAGGCTTCCTAAGCTTGCCGCTACCTCCTCTCTGTAGGTGTCCACCTATTTATTAAATAGGATCTATTGATTAAAATGTTGATTAACATTAACTTTGTTTGTGGGAAAACCCCTTTAATGAAATTCGATGACCGCAGACTCATGTGAAGAAAAATTAGTAATGCCAAAAGGACTATAGGTGATATCCTCAATCCATAAGTGATAATAAATATAATAAACAATTACATATATTTCACTCAAAAAGTCCAAAAGAACTAAAAAAGCAGACCAAAGAATCATAAATAATGGTAGAGCAATACATTTGGACAAATACTAGAATTAATGAAATAAGACTCAGTGACTCCCAACACACAAAAGAATAAAGCAGTTATCTATAGTTGTCTCTTGCCACTGTAATGCTGTAATGGTGGAAACTCAAAAGCATGTTTCAGCACGAGCCTTCATTAATTGGAGTTGACAGCAACCCTTATTTCCATTATCAACTCCATCCACAATCACAAAGTTGCACTACTGAAGTTTTGTTAGGATTAAAGTTAGGCCATTAATGATTCCTATTTTTACTGCACAATAAAAACCTAATACAAATTGCTTTGTATTTTAAAATGAATGGTATCATTCAAAACTAGAATTTATTCCGGCTCTGGCTAACAGTGAGCCCTATTGCTGAGTGAACTGTCAGTCAGTGAGTGGTTAGGGGCGCGGTTACAGCCACCGTTCTCTATATACTGAGCGGTGACTGAAATCTTGCACCAATGCTGCAGCATGTGCAGCACTAGTCACTTATCCCTCTTGGTCATTGGACACAGCAATGTTTAAAAAAGATCCGGGACGGGTTGATATGTAAACTATTGCTTTATGTCATCACGATACCCAGCACTTTTGTGAAATACAGTATTTAATTGAATACATACAAGCATTTATTTCAAATTTTCCTTTTTTATGCAGCTGATTTTCTTCAACTGAAACCTTGCCATGACAGAAAACTGAACGCAGGGTAACCTGCAGGTTACTAGCGTTTGTGTTACGAATGTGCTAGAGATGGTTTCTGAGCAGAGGCTCCCTCTGGTGGTTACAGACAGTACTGAACCTTTCAGTGAGGAATGGCAATCTGGGATCACGGACTGGTCTGATATAAGGGAGGTTCCCTCCCATGATGGTTGCCGGTGATCAATTGTTCTTGTCTCAATTGTGGTTCCTGGTTCATTTGGAAGCTTGCTGTCTCTTGCCTGCATCTTCTGTTATCAGATAAGATATTTTCTGCTTTTATTTTTGTGCTTGCTTTTTGCATTGTTCCCTGCACTTCTGTGGAGGTCAGCCAGGTCCCCTCCGGGGGCGTGTGCTCCTCTCAGTTTATCTGGAGCCACTGTTGTTTGTTCATTTGCTTTTTCCTGTTTTTTCAGTGGCTGCGGCTTAGTTTTGTTACACCAGAGATCTGATTAGGTGGTAGAGATCGTGTGATCTCAGGTGTTTTTGCAATCAGAAGAGTTGGTATTTTTAGGGGGTTTTTTTGGATTGCAGTGAGTATCCTTTCCTGTACTTTTCTGTCTAGACAGATTGGGCCCCAGCGTTTGCTCATTCTATTTTCTGTCTGTGTCCGTGCTTCTTCTTGTCTAACCTCCATTACATGTTTGGGGGCTTCCTATTTTCTTTGGGGATCTGCTCTGGGGCAGATAGCTTTCATCCTTCTGCCTTTAGGTGTAGTTATCTCTCAGGCTGTGACGAGGCGTCTAGGATCAACGAAGGAACGCTCCATGGCTACCTCTAGTTGTGTGGTTAGTTCAGGTTACTGCAATCCAATAGGTTCCAGCCTCTCTGGTGTATTGCCGTTTTTGCTTATTCTCCTCAGCTACCAAAACATAACAGTATCACCGGCTCAAACTGAAAATTATATGGTACTCACAGAAGGGAAAAATAGTGTGGAAAAAAAAAACTTGTCAGAGTTGTCAGAGATTTTTTTTCCCTGTTTGTTGCATTTTTTTCCCTCTTTTTCTCTGGGTGCTGAGGAGGATTTTTTTTTCTCTCAATGGAGCTTGCACAGTTGACTGGCCGTGTGGATCAGCTTGCCACTGAGGTTCGGAGTATTGCTACCTATCTTGCTGGGTTGCCAGTTGTGGAACCTAGGATTCCCAGATTTGTTTTTGGGGGATCGGGCTAAATTTCTGAATTTCAAAAATAACTGTAAGTTGTTTTTTGCCTTAAAGACTAAGTCCTCAGGGAACGCAGCACAGCAGGTTCAAATTGTCATCTCTCTCCTGCGTGGCGACCCTCAGGATTGGGCTTTTTCCCTGACACCTGGGGATCCTGTTTTGAATGATGTTGATGTATTTTTTCTGGCTCTGGGGTTATTGTACGATGAACCTAATGTCACTGATCAAGCTGAAAAAGCCTTGTTGGCATTAAATCAGGGTCTTGAAGACGCTGAGTTGTACTGTCAGAAATTCCAAAAGTGGGCAGTCCTGACCAAATGGAATGATGATGCTTTGGCAGCCCTTTTTCGGAAGGGTCTGTCAGAGAATGTAAAGGATGTTATGGTGGGATTCCCTGCTCCCTCTGGTCTCAATGATTCTATGTCATTGGCTATTCAAATTGACAGACGCTTGCGTGAGCGCAGAGGTGGTGTTGCCTTGTGAGCCAGCTCCTGAGCCCATGCAGTGTGATGGAGTGACTTCTGGGGCACAGCGTCATGAGTTTCGAAAGCGCAATGGGTTATGTTTCTACTGTGGTGATGCCTCTCATGCTATTTTAGTCTGCCCTAAGCGGGGAAGACGTTTTGCACGCTCAGTTGTCTTGGGTAGTGTTCAGACTAAATTTCTGTTGACTGTTACCCTGATTTGCTCCCTGTCCACATTTTCTGCTCAGGCTTTTGTTGATTCAGGAGCAGCTATTAACCTGATGGATTTTGACTTTGCCAAACGTTGTGGGTTTCCCATGATACCCCTGCGGAAGTCTATTCCCCTACTGGGCATTGATTCTACCCCTTTGGCGGAGAATAAACCCCAGTTTTCTACTCAGGTAATAATGAGGGTTGAACCAGATCATCAGGAGAGTTGCAAATTTCTGGTGCTGTATAATCTGCATGACATTATTGTACTAGGTTTCCCTTGGTTACAGTCTTATAATCCTGTTTTGGATTGGAAATCTGTGTCTGTGACCAGTTGGGGCTGCCAATGTGTTAATGCCGACACTCCTGTTTTTTCTGCCTCTCCCCAGTCTCAGGATGTTCCTGACTTTTTGACTGATTTTTCTGATGTATTTAGTGAAAGCTATGATTGAGCTATTGAATTAGTGCCTGGTGGTAAATTTCCTAAAGGTCGCCTTTTTAGCTTGTCTGTACCTGAACACGATGCTATGTGATCTTATATCAAGGAGTCATTGGAGAAGGGTCATATCAGACCATCCTCTTCACCCTTGGGTGCCGGTATTTTTTTTGTGGCCAAAAAGGATGGTTCATTGAGGTCGTGTATTGATTATCGTCTCTTGAATAAGATAACTGTGAAGTATCAATATCCGTTACCCTTGATTTCTGACCTGTTTTCCAGGGTGAAAAGTGCTAGTTGGTTTACCAAGCTTGACCTCAGAGGGGCGTATAACCTTATTCGCATTAAGCACGGGGATGAATGGAATACGGCGTTTAATACCCCAGAGGGGCATTTTGAGTACCTAGTGATGCCCTTTGGGCTCACTAATGCTCCTTCCGTCTTCCAGTCCTTCATGAATGACATTTTCAGGGATTTTGTGGATAAATTTCTGATTGTTTATTTGGATGATATCTTGATTTTTTCCAATGACTGGGACTCTCATGTGAAACATGTTCGGACTGTGTTCCAGATTTTGAGAGAGAATGCACTGTATGTGAAGGGATCAAAGTGTCTTTTTGGCATACAGAAGGTCTCATTTCTGGGATTCATTTTGTCTCCGTCTGTTATTGAAATGGACCCGGTCAAGGTTCAGGCCATCTGTGATTGGGTCCAACCTACTTCATTAAAGGCTCTTCAGAGATTTTTGGGTTTTGCCAATTTTTATCGTAAATTTATTGGTAATTTCTCCGGTATTGTTAAACCATTGACTGATTTGACCAAAAAGGGTTCTGATGTGGTGAATTGGCCTCCTGAGGCAGTCTCTGCGTTTCAGGAACTTAACCCCTTCCCGACCCATGACGCCGATGTCGGCGTCATGAAAACCTGTGCCATCCCGACCCATGACGCCGACGTAGGCGTCATGCTATAAATCATGTTACTGCGGGTCGGGGGTCCGGGGTCACTGAAAGGTCACCCGACCCGCAGTAACAGGACCCTTACTGCATCACCACAGGGGGGTTGGCTTAACCCCCACGTGGCCACGATCGCTCTGATTGGCTGTTAAAAGTGAAACTGCCAATCAGAGCGATTTGTAATATTTCACCAATGAAACTGGTGAAATATTACAATCCAGCCATGGCCGATGCTGCAATAGCATCTGCCATGGCTGGGCACCAAGATCTGACCCCCCCACACCGAGTCACGGCGGTGATCGGCCGCCGCCATCGAAAGATGGCAGCGATCGGTCACTGCCGTCGCTGTCTGCTCCCCTGCTCCTGCGATCACCACCCCTCACCTTCCGATCCCCCCCCCTCACCTTCCGACGTCCCCTACTCACCTCTCCCGGTCCACCGATGTCCCTGGATCCGTCCCGGCGGCTGCCCGGGATTCTTCATGGGCGCCGCCATCTTGGAAAATGGCGGGCGCATGCGCAGTGCGCCCGCCGGCCGGCGCATGCGCAGTGCGCCCTCCATTGTAAAAAAATTTATTTTGATCACTGTGATAAACTGTCACAGTGATCAAAATAAAAAAAAAGTAAATGAACCCCCCCGTCAGGTAGGGACAAATAATAAAAAAATATTATTTTTTTTTTCCTAGCAGATTTTGCTGCTGATCCGCAGCTGATTTTGCTGCGGATCCGCGGCGGATATCGCGGCTGATCCGCGGCGGATTTCGCTGCGCATCCGCGGCGGATTTCGCTGAGGATCCGCGGCGGATATCGCTGCTGATCCGCGGCTGATTTCGCTGCTGATCCGCGGCGGATTTCGCTGCTGATCCGCGGCGGATTTCGCTGCTGATCCCCGGCGGATTTCGCTGCTGATCCGCGGCGGATTCGCTGCTGATCCGCTGCGGATCCGCGGCTGATTTCGCTGCTGATCCGCGTGGATTTCGCTGCGGATCCGCGGCTGATTTCGCTGAGCATCCTGGCTGATTTCGCTGCTGATCCGCGGCGGATTTCGCTGCTGATCCGCAACTGATTTTGCTGCTGATTCGCGGCGGATCCGCGGCGGATTTCGCTGCTGATCCGCGGCGGATTTCGCTGCTGATCCGCGGCGGATTTCCCTGCTGATCTGCGGCGGATTTCGCTGCGGATCCGCTTCTGATTTCGCTGCGGATCCGCAACTGATTTCGCTGCGGATCCGCGAATGATTTCGCTGCGCATCCGCGGCTGATTTCGCTGAGGATCCGCGGCAGATATCGCTGCTGATCCGCGACTGATTTCGCTGCTGATCCGCGGCGGATTTCGCTGCTGATCCGCGGCGGATTTCGCTGCTGATCCCCGGCGGATTTCGCTGCTAATCCGCGGCGGATTCGCTGCTGATCCGCTGCGGATCCGCGGCTGATTTCGCTGCTGATCTGCGACAGATTTCGCTGCGGATCCGCGGCTGATTTCGCTGCGCATCCACGGCTGATTTCGCTGCTGATCTGCGGCGGATTTCGCTGCTGATCCGCAACTGATTTTGCTGCTGATTCGCGGCGGATCCGCGGCGGATTTCGCTGCTGATCCGCGGCGGATTTCGCTGCTGATCCGCGGCGGATTTCACTGCTGATCCGCGGCGGATTTCGCTGCGGAT
>JARQOD010000009.1:137646361-137682234 GCA_033576555.1 Oophaga sylvatica | reverse complement strand
AAAAAGCGTCTTTTAGCGTGACAGCTGCCAATCATAAAAACCCGCTATAAATAGTAAATCAAACCCCCCTTTATCACCCCCTTAGTTAGGGAAAAATAATAAAATTAAAAAAATGAATTTATTTCCATTTTCCCATTAGGGTTAGGGTTAGGGTTGCGGCTAAAGTTAGGGTTAGGGTTGGCGCTAAAGTTAGGATTAGGGTTAGGGTTGGGATTAGGGGTGTGTTAGGGTTAGGTTTGTGGTTAGGGTTGGGACTAGGGTTAGGGGTGTGTTGGGGTTAGGGTTGGAGTTAGAATTGGGGGGTTTCCACTGTTTAGGCACATCAGGGGCTCTCCAAATGTGACATGGCGTCTGATCTCAATTCCAGCCAATTCTGCGTTGAAAAAGTCAAACGGTGCTCCTTCACTTCTGAGCTCTGCCATGCGTCCAAACAGTAGTTTATCCCCACATATGGGTATCAGCGTACTCTGGACCCCAAGAGTTATTGTGCAATTTGTCCTATTTCTTCTGTTACCCTTGGGAAAATAAAAAACTGGGGGCGAAAATATCATTTTTGTACAAAAAAAATTATTTTTTTTTTTTACGGCTGTACATTATAAACTTATGTGAAGCACTTGGGGCTTCATAGCGCTCACCACACACCTAGATAAGTTCCTTGTGGGGTCTATTTTCCAAATGGGGTCACTTGTTGGGGATTTCCACTGTTTAGGCGCATCAGGGGCTCTCCAAATGCGACATGACGCCCCAGACCATTCCATCAAAGTCTGCAATCCAAAACGTCACTACTTCCCTTCCGAGCCCCAACGTGTACCCATACAGTAGTTTTCTTCCACATATTGGGTATCAGCGTACTCAGGACAAATTGGGCAACAACTTTTGGGGTCCAATTTCTCCTGTTACCCTTGTAAAAATAAAATATTGGGGCGAAAAAATCATTTTTGCAAAAAAAAAAAAAAAGATTTTTTATTTTTACGGCTGTGCGTTATAAACTTCTGTGAAGCACTTCGGGTTTCAAAGTGCTCACCACACATCTAGATAAGTTCCTTGTGGGGTCTATTTTCCAAAATGGGGTCACTTGTGGGGGTTTCCACTGTTTAGGCGCATCAGGGGCTCTCCAAATGCGACATGACGCACCCAGACCATTCCATCAAAGTCTGCAATCCAAAACGTCACTACTTCCCTTCCGAGCCCTGACATGCGCCCATACAGTAGTTTTCTCCCACATATTGGGTATCAGCGTACTCAGGACAAATTGGACAACAACTTTTGGGGTCCAATTTCTCCTGTTACCCTTGTGAAAATAAAATATTGGGGGCGAAAAAATCATTTTTGTAAAAAAAAAAGATTTTTTATTTTTACGGCTGTGCGTTATAAACTTCTGTGAAGCACTTCGGGGTTCAAAGTGCTCACCACACATCTAGATAAGTTCCTTGTGGGGTCTATTTGCCAAAATGGGGTCACTTGTGGGGGTTTCCACTGTTTAGGTGCATCAGGGCTCTCCAAATGTGACATGACGCCCCCAGACCATTCCATCAAAGTCTGCAATCCAAAACGTCACTACTTCCCTTCCGAGCCCCGACGTGTGCCCATACAGTAGTTTTCGCCCACATATTGGGTATCAGTGTACTCAGGACAAATTGGACAACAACTTTTGCGTTCCAATTTCTTCTGTTACCCTTGTGAAAATAAAATATTGGGGGCGAAAAAATCATTTTTGTAAAAAAAAAAAAAGATTTTTTATTTTACGGCTGTACGTTATAAACTTTAGTGAAACACCTGGGGTTCAAAGTTCTCACCACACATCTACATAAGTTCCTTGAGGGGTCTAGTTTCCAAAATGGTGTCATTTATGGGGGTTTCCACTGTTTAGGCAGATCAGGAGCTCTCCAAACACGACATGGCGTCCAGCCAATTCTGCATTGAAAAAGTCAGACGGCGCTCCTTCCCTTCCAAACTCTGCCATGCACCCAAACAGTGGTTTACCCCCACATATGGGGTATCAGCGCACTCAGGACAAATTGCACAATAACTTTTGGAGTCTTGTTACCCTTGGAAAAATAAAAATTGGGGTGAAAAGATCATTTTTGTGGAAAAAATATGATTTTTAAATTTTACGGCTCTACGTTATAAACTTGTGTGAAGCACTTGGGGGTTCAAATTGCTCATCAAAAATCTAGATAAGTTCCTTAGGGGGTCTAGTTTCACAAATGGGGTCATTTGTGGGGGGTTTCCACTGTTTAGGCACATCAGGGGCTCTCCAAATGCAACATGGCATCCAAACTCAATTCCAGCCAATTTTGGTTGGAAAAAGTCAAATGGTGCTCCTTCCATTCCGAGCTCTGCCGTGCGCCCAAACAGTGGTTCCCCCCCACATATGGGGTATCAGCGTACTCAGGACAAATTGTACAACAACTTATGTGGTCCAATTTCTCCTGTTACCCTTGGGAAAATAAAAAATTAGTGACTAAAAGATAATTTTTGTGGGAAAAAAATAGGATTTTTTATTTTCATGCCCGGGCATTATAAACTTGTGTGAAGCACTTGGGGGTTCAAAGTGCTCACCAAAGATCTAGATAAGTTCCTTAGGGGGTCTAGTTTCCAAAATGGGGTCACTTGTGGGGGGTTTCCACTGTTTAGGCTCATCTGGGGCACTGCAAACGGAACATGACCCCCATTAACGTCTGCATTCCAAAAACGTAACTACTTCCTTTCCAAGCCCTGCCGTGCGCCCAAACAGTTTCCCCCCCCCACATATGGGGTATCAGCGTACTCAGGACAAATTGGACAACAACTTTTGGGGTCCAATTTCCTTGGGAAAATTCAAAAATTTGGGACTAAAAAATCATTTTTGTGGAAAATTGATTTTTTTTTTTTTCACACCCAGGCTTTATAAACTTTTGTGAAACACTTGAGGGTTCAAAGTGCTCACAACAGATCTAGATAAGTACCTTAGGGGGTCTAGTTTCCAAAATGGTGTTACTTGTGGGGGTTTCCACTGTTTAGGCGCATCAGGGGCTCTCCAAACGCGACATGGCATCCAATCTAAATTCCAGCCAATATTAGTTTGAAAAAGTCAAACGTCGCTCCTTCCCTTACGAGCTCTGCCGTGTGCCCAAACAGTGGTTTTCCCCCACATATGGGGTATTGGCGTACTCAGGAGAAATTGCATAACAACCTTATCTGTCCATTTTCTCCTTTTACCCTTGTGAAAATAAAAAAAAAGTTTGTAAAAGATCATTTTTGTGGCTAAAAAGTAAAATATTCATTTTTTCCTTCCACGTTGCTTTAGTTACTGTGAAGCACCTGAAGGGTTAATAAACTTCTTGAATGTGGTTTTGAGTACCTTGAGGGGTGCAGTTTTTAGAATGGTGTCACTTTTGGGTATTTTCTTCCATATAGACCCCTCAAAGTGACTTCAAATGTGAGGTGGTCCCTAAAAAAAATGGCTTTGTAAATTTTGTTGTAAAAATGAGAAATCGCTGGTCAACTTTTAACCCTTATAACTTCCTAACAAAAAAAAATTTTGGTTCCAAAATTGTGCTGATGTAAAGTAGACATGTGGGAAATGTTATTTCTTAACTGTTTTGTGTGATATATTTCTCTGTTTTAAGGGAATAAAAATTCAAAGTTTGAAAATTGCAAAATTTTAAAAATTTTCGCCATATTTGCGTTTTTTTCAAAAATAAACGCAAGTTATATCGAAGAAATTTTACCACTAACATGAAGTACAATATGTCACGAGAAAACAGTCTCAGAATCGCGAAGATCCGTTGAAGCGTTCCAGAGTTATAACCTCATAAAGAGACAGTGGTCAGAATTGTAAAAATTGGCCCGGTCATTAACGTGCAAACCACCCTTGGGGGTGAAGGGGTTAAGATGGGTCGTAATTTCATCTTCCAACAAGACAACGACCCAAAGCACACAGCCAAGAAAACCAAGGCCTGGTTCAAGAGGGAAAAAGTCAAGGTGTTGGAGTGGCCTAGTCAGTCTCCTGACCTTAACCCAATCGAAAACTTGTGGAAGGAGCTCAAGATTAAAGTCCACATGAGACACCCAAAGAACCTAGATAACTTGGAGAAGATCTGCATGGAGGAGTGGGCCAAGATAACTCCACAGAACAACCGAAAAAACAAAGCAAAAAATATGGACTGAAAAATGATAATAATAAAATGATATAGTCATATACTGAGTCCACAAGATTTGAGAGGATTTTGATGAAATATATAAATATTTATTAAATAGATAACAATAACTAGACAAAACAGTAAAAGGTGAGACAAATACAGCAAATGATTGGCAAATAATAAAGATGGAAAATATAAAGCCAGACAGACAAACAGTCTCTCTGGTATTAGCCGCAATGTCACAACAATAGATTAATCAGGAAAAAGAAGGAAAAAACAGGGTATGTACTAATATATATGAGGGTATAAATTACCAGATATAATAAAGCCAGTATATAAATCTATATCCTGAAGAAACCAAGGACGGTGAAACGCGCTTCGGGGCTTCTCAGCTGCCTCTCTGGCCTGGCCACAATTGCTCACAACATGTCACAAGGTAACCAGAGACATGATTTATTCTAATATAGATTTATTCTTTAAGTCTCCATTTGCCTTTACTTCCAGTTTCATTCATGTAATTAGTTATTTTTGTTGAACTCTACGAATGATTTAGGATATATAACAAAATGAATAATCAGGAACATTTACATCTCTGAGGCTATTTTAGCACATAATGGTTATCTGCTTCTAGTTAGCAGCAGACAGGATTTGTGCTGGTATCACTTCTAGATTTATATACTGGCTTTATTATATCTGGTAATTTATACCCTCATATATATTAGTACATACCCTGTTTTTTCCTGCTTTTTCCTGATTAATCTATTGTTGTGACATTGCGGCTAATACCAGAGAGACTGTTTGTCTGTCTGGCTTTATATTTTCCATCTTTATTATTTGCCAATCATTTGCTGTATTTGTCTCACCTTTTACTGTTTTGTCTAGTTATTGTTATCTATTTAATAAATATTTATATATTTCATCAAAATCCTCTCAAATCTTGTGGACTCAGTATATGACTATATCATTTTATTATTATCATTTTTCAGTCCATATTTTTTGCTTTGTTTTTTCGGTTGTTGTAATAATTAGCCTGAGAGGTAATTCCAGAGGGCTACGGATATCTTTCTTTGGGTGTCAAGATAACTCCACAGACCTGTGCCGGCCTGATCAGGTCTTATAAAAGACGATTATTAGCTGTAATTGCAAACAAGGGTTATTCCACGAAATATTAAACATAGGGGTTGTATAATAATTGACCCACACTTTTATGTTTAAAATTTATTAAAATTCAACTGAGCAACATAACTTTTTGTTTTGTAAGATTTATGCTTCTGTTAATAAATCCTACTCTCGTTTGCAGTTTGAAGGCTCTAACTTATTTGCATCTTATCAAACCAGCTAAATCTGCAGGGGGTTGAATACTACTTGTAGGCACTGTATATTATTACACCCTATGTCACGATATCTCCTTTAGGTTGTTTCTCCTCTGGTTCATATTTTCTATGTACGGGTATGTGCATTTTCCTTTTTCTTGCCTACTTAATATCTGATCTTTGTGGTGGAGTTGATATATACCTCTGTGAATATTTATACACAAGATAATACTCTGGATGTTTCTGAGCATTATATGTGAAGCATACAGCTTATTTGCATATGAATTTTTCATGTATCGTTATCAAGACATCTGTATATACTTTTGTTAAAGCCGCAAATTTATTTAATGATTTCTGTAAATTTTACATTTATTTTGTGTTTACAGTACATTGAAGAAGGTCATGTATGACCGAAACGTCTGTATGTACTGAATTTTGATTAAAAATCACTTATTCTAGACACCACTGGTGTGTGCTGAGGTCACTTTATAATACAACACAACTTCGGCAGTGTGCACCACGAACACCTCTTCCATGTTGCCCAGTATGGCTCGTGGTAGAACCTGCACTGTTGCTGTGTGCTGGGAATGCCTCTAACAAACGGTTTACCAGAGTTGCTTGTTTGTTTGCCAATATTAGCTCTAGGTTCTCCTGTGGCATTATGTTCTGTAATTTGCCTTTATAGCGTGGATCGAGGATGCTGGCCAACCAGTAGTCGTCATCCTTCATAATTTTGGCAATGCGGGGGTCCCTTTTTAGGATCCGCAAGACATAATCACACATGTGGTCCAATGTTCCAGGTGTCAATGATGCACTGCCAGTGCTGGGTGGAGGAGCACTTTCTGCCAAATCCACATCCCTCCAGTCACGCGCAAACCCTGTAACTGACCTTGGCAAGTCAACATTTTCTCTTGCCCCCTGAGAAGCATCTTCCTCCCCATCCTCCTCCTCTCCTCTTCTTCCTCCACCTCGTCCAGGACAGTTCCCTGAGCAGACAATGACTAACTGTCATCAAGGCTTCCCTCCTCCGCCTCCTCTTCCTCCTCCGCTGCAGACACCTGATCCTTAATCCCTTTCTGCCATCAGACGTACTATTCCGTCTATAAAACCCATGCCATTCTGCCCATGGACGGAATAGTACGTCATAGGCGATCAGCGTCATAGGCGCCGCCGGGTGTCAGCTGATTATCACAGCTGACACCCGGGACTGTGTGTCAGGAGCGGTCACGGACCGTTCCCGGCACAATAACCCCTGGCACACTGCGATCAAACATGATCGCGGTGTACCGGGGCACAGGGGAGGATCGCGCAGGGAGGGGGCTCCCTGCGTGCTCCCCTGAGACCCTCACAGCAGCGCGATGTGTCGCGCTGTTCCGAGGGTCCGTCCTCCCTCCAGGTCCCCGGATCCAAGATGGCGCCGGGGTCCTGCAGGGAAGCCTGCAGCGATGCCAGAGCGATCGCTGGTGTGACAGAGTGCTGTGCACACTCTCACACCAGCAATCTGATAAAATACTGTGATGTCAAGTAAAAAAGTAAAAAAAATAAAAATAAAAAGTGGTAAAAAAAAATCAAAAAAAAAAAAAAATATTCCCCAATAAATTCATTTCTTCCTGTAAATAAAAAAAACAAAACAATAAAAGTACACATATTTGGCATCGCTGCGTCCGTAACGACCCCCCCTATAAAACTGTCCCACTAGTTAACCCCTTTAGTGAACCCCTTAAAAAAATTAAAAAAAACTAAGCAAAAAATCAATGCTTTATCATCATACAGCCGAACAAAAAATGGAATAACACGCGATCAAAAAGACCGATATAAATAAACATGGTACCGCTGAAAACGTCATCTTGTCCCGCAAAAAAGGAGCCATCATTCAGCATCATCAGCAAAAAAATAAAAAGTTACAGCTCACAGAATAAAGCGATGCAAAAATAATAATTTTTTATATAAAATTGTTTTCATTCTATAAAAGCGCCAAAACATAAAAAAATGATATAAATGAGGTATCGCCGTAATCGTACTGGCCCGAAGAATAAAACTGCTTTATCAATTTTACCACACGCGGAACGGTATAAACGCCTCCCCCAAAAGAAATTCATGAATTGCTGATTTTTGTTCATTCTAACCTCCCAAAAATCGAAATAAAAAGCGATCAAAAAATGTCACGTGGTCATACATGGTACCAATAAAAACGTCACCTCGTCCCGCAAAAAATAAGACCTAACATGACTCTGTGGGCAAAAATATGCAAAAATTATAGCTCTCAAAATGTGGTGATGCAAAAAACTATTTTTTGCAATAAAAAGCGTCTTTTAGCGTGACAGCTGCCAATCATAAAAAAACGCTATAAATAGTAAATCAAACCCCCTTTATCCCCCATTAGTTAGGGAAAAATAATAAAATTAAAAAAATGTATTTATTTCCATTTTCCCGTTAGGGTTAGGGTTGCGGCTAAAGTTAGGGTTAGGGTTGGCGCTAACGTTAGGATTAGGGTTGGGATTAGGGTTAGGGGTGTGTTAGGGTTAGGTTTGTGGTTAGGGTTGGGACTAGGGTTAGGGGTGTGTTGGGGTTAGGGTTGGAGTTAGAATTGGGGGGTTTCCACTGTTTAGGCACATCAGGGGCTCTCCAAATGTGACATGGCGTCTGATCTCAATTCCAGCCAATTCTGCGTTGAAAAAGTCAAACGGTGCTCCTTCACTTCTGAGCTCTGCCATGCACCCAAACAGTAGTTTACCCCCGCATATGGGGTATCAGCGTACTCTGGACCACAAGAGTTATTGTGCAATTTGTCCTAATTCTTCTGTTACCCTTGGGAAAATAAAAAACTGGGGGCGACAAAATCATTTTTGTAAAAAAAAAATGATTTTTTTTTTTTGTTTTTACGGCTGTATGTTATAAAACTTCTGTGAAGCACTTGGGGCTTCATAGCGCTCACCACACTTCTAGATAAGTTCCTTGTGGGGTCTATTTTCCAAAATGGGGTCACTTGTAGGGGGTTTCCACTGTTTAGGCGCATCAGGGGCTCTACAAATGCGACATGACGCCCCCAGACCATTCCATCAAAGTCTGCAATCCAAAACGTCAGTACTTCCCTTCCGAGCCCAGACGTGCACCCATACAGTCGTTTTCTCACACATGTTGGGTATCAGCGTACACAGGACAAATTGGACAACAACTTTTGGGGTCCAATTTCTCCTGTTACCCTTGTGAAAATAAAATATTGGGGGCGAAAAAATCATTTTTGTAAAAAAAAAAAGATTTTTTATTTTTACGGCTGTACGTTATAAACTTCTGATAAGCACTTCGGGGTTCAAAGTGCTCACCACACATCTAGATAAGTTCCTTGTGGGGTCTATTTTCCAAAATGGGGTCACTTGTGGGGGGTTTCCACTGTTTAGGCACATCAGGGGCTCTCCAAATGCGACATGACACCCCCAGACCATTCCATCAAAGTCTGCAATCCAAAACGTCACTACTTCCCTTCCGAGCCCCGACGTGCGCCCATACAGTAGTTTACTCCAACATATTGGGTATCAGCATACTCAGGACAAATTGGACAACAACTTTTGGGGTCCAATTTCTCCTGTTACCCTTGTGAAAATAAAATATTGGGGGCGAAAAAAATCATTTTTGTAAAAAAAAAAAGATTTTTTATTTTACGGCTGTACGTTATAAACTTCTGTGAAGCACTTTGGGGTTCAAAGTGCTCACCACACATCTAGATAAGTTCCTTGAGGGGTCTAGTTTCCAAAATGGTGTCATTTGTGGGGGGTTTCCACTGTTTAGGCAGATCAGGAGCACTCCAAACACGACATGGCATCCAGCCAATTCTGCGTTAAAAAGTCAAACGGCGCTCCTTCCCTTCCAAACTCTGCCATGCACCCAAACAGTGGTTTACCCCCACATATGGGGTATCAGCGTACTCAGGACAAATTGCACAATAACTTTTGGAGTCTTGTTACCCTTGGGAAAATAAAAATTGGGGTGAAAAGATCAATTTTGTGGAAAAAATATGATTTTTTAATTTTACGGCTCTACGTTATAAACTTGTGTGAAGCACTTGGGGGTTCAAATTGCTCACCAAAGATCTAGATAAGTTCCTTAGGGGGTCTAGTTTCCCAAATGGGGTCACTTGTGGGGGGTTTCCACTGTTTAGGCACATCAGGGACTCTCCAAATGCAACATGGCGTCCAATCTCAATTCCAGCCAATTTTGGTTGGAAACAGTCAAATGGTGCTCCTTCCATTCCGAGCTCTGCCATGCGCCCAAACAGTGGTTCCCCCCCACATATGGGGTATCAGCGTACTCAGGACAAATTGGACAACAACTTTTGAGGTCCAATTTCTCCTGTTACCTATGGGAAAATAAAAAATTAGTGACTAAGAGATAATTTTTGTGGGAAAAAAATAGGATTTTTCATTTTCATGCCTGGGCATTATAAACTTGTGTGAAGCACTTGGGGGTTCAAAGTGCTCACCAAAGATCTAGATAAGTTCCTTAGGGGGTCTAGCTTCCAAAATGGGGTCACTTGTGGGGGGTTTCCACTGTTTAGGCTCATCTGGGGCAGTACAAACGGAACATGACCCCCATCAATGTTTGCATTCCAAAACGTTACTGCTTCCTTTCCAAGCCCTGCCGTGCGCCCAAACAGTTCCCCCCCCCACATATGGGGTATCAGCGTACTCAGGACAAATTGGACAACTTTTGGGGTCCAATTTCCTTGGGAAAAATCAAAAATTTGGGACTAAAAAATCATTTTTGTGGAAAATTGTTTTTTTTTTTTCACACCCAGGCATTATAAACTTTTGTGAAACACTTTGGGGTTCAAAGTGCTCACAACAGATCTAGATAAGTTCCTTAGGGGGTCTAGTTTCCAAAATGGTGTCACTTGTGGGGGGTTTCCACTGTTTAGGCGCATCAGTGGCTCTCCAATCACGACATGGCGTCCAATCTCAACTCCAGCCAATTTTAGTTTGAAAAAGTCAAACGTCGCTCCTTCCCTTACGAGCTCTGCGTGTGCCCAAACAGTGGTTTTCCCCCACATATAGGGTATTGGCGTACTCAGGAGAAATTGCACAACAACTTTATCTGCCCATTTTCTCCTTTTACCCTTGTCAAAATAAAAAAAAGTTTGTAAAAGATCATTTTTGTGGCTAAAAAGTTAAATATTAATTTTTTCCTTCCACGTTGCTTCAGCTCCTGTGAAGCACCTGAAGGGTTATTAAACTTCTTGAATGTGGTTTTGAGTACCTTGAGGGGTGCAGTTTTTAGAATGGTGTCACTTTTTTGGTATTTTCTGCTATATAGACCTGTCAAAGTGACTTCAAATGTGAGGTGGTCCCTAAAAAAATGGCTTTGTAAATTTTGTTGTAAAAATGAGA
This sequence comes from Oophaga sylvatica, assembly GCA_033576555.1. Taxonomy (NCBI): domain Eukaryota; kingdom Metazoa; phylum Chordata; class Amphibia; order Anura; family Dendrobatidae; genus Oophaga; species Oophaga sylvatica. Next base: position 137,671,416 of record JARQOD010000009.1, on the reverse strand, counting down.
AATCACTGGTCAACTTTTAACCCTTATAATTTCCTAACAAAAAAAAATTTTGGTTCCAAAATTGTGCTGATGTAAAGTAGACATGTGGGAAATGTTATTTCTTAACTATTTTGTGTGACATATTTCTCTGTTTTAAGGGAAAAAAATTCAAAGTTTGAAAATTGCAAAATTTTCGCCATTTTTTTTTTTTTTTCAAAAATAAACGCAAGTTATATCAAAGAAATTATACTTCTAACGTGAAGTACAATATGTTCCGAGAAAACAATCTCAGAATCGCGAAGATCCGTTGAAGCGTTCCAGAGTTATAACCTCATAAAGAGACAGTGGTCAGAATTGTAAAAATTGGCCCGGTCATTAACGTGCAAACCACCCTTGGGGGTGAAGGGGTTAATACAACAAGGTGGGCGCTTCCATGGGCTGGCCTAGGCTGGCGGGCCTCTCCTATGCTCAGTGTGCCTATGGAACGTTCAGAGACCTTGGTGGACGGGACCAGTGCACTCTTTTTCTAGTTAGCCTAGTGGTTAGGTTTTTCACATGGAATGCACGGTGTCTAGTGTCGACAGGCAGTAAAATCCTCCGTGTGGATGAGGTGTGTAGCAACATCCTTGGTGACCTGGTGAAGGTGCGCTCCTTGGAGTATGAAAGGCTGGGTGCATCAGGGGCCTCTCGTCTCTGGAGGGGTTTCTCCTTTTGGGTGCCCTAGTTCAGGATTGCTCCAAGCCTCCTGGTGATGGGCTAAGTTCTCACCGTAGCTTTTTGTTTTGAAAATGGTAAATCATGAAAAGGGGTTTGCAAGTGCCGAACCAGAGCAGAGGATTGTAGGGGCACAAACTGTCCTATGTTGTGGAAAAGGTAATTGTCCTTGTTATAAAATAATTGCTAGTGCTATTGTGGATCCCAGCTGCGACTGGATTCATACCTCCCAGAAGGGTGCGCAGAAGGAATTCACCACTAGAGGTCACTATATACATTCACACACCTTCACCCATCCCTAAGACCACCAGAGGGAGCTGTTTAGACATATAAAGGAGGGTGAAGACAGGAAAGAGAGCTCAGTCAGGCAGTCAGTCTGAAGGCTGCATTCTGCAGTAAAGTTCGGTTGAGAGGTTGAGTTCTGAGTTCAGTCAGACTGAAGTCTGCAGCCTGCAGTTCAGTTCAATAGAGTGGAGGCTAGTAAAGTGGAACTGAAACCACTCCAGTCTAGTCAGAGCTGAAACGAGTGTGTGCAGCTCAGTGAGAAAGAGTGCGACGCTTAGAGAGCGGCGAAGAGGCAGCCCACCAACTGCCAGTGTGTGATCGTGTGAGGGACCGGGTAGGCCGAAGGCGAGTGGAAAGTGAATGAGGCAGAGGAGCCTTCATAGCTCACCTCAGCGAGTATTTACCGGACGCCGGGGTCCGAGCCTATAGGGATTTCCACGACCCATTAGGAGAACACCAGAGTTCCTGGAGGACTACAAGTCCCAGGCGTACCACATAGCTGACACGTAACCGGGCCAGGAGGACGGAGTCCAGCCGTGCACGGCAAATAGAGACTGTGTACTTCAAGAAAGGGTCCAACCACAAGGTCAGCCAGGTGCAGGACAGAGACTAAGTTAGGCCCAGCTACATGCAGGCCAGGACTTCATTACTAAAAGGGCAAGGAACAGGAGGCCACACACCTACTCAGTGGAGGAATCTGGATGTGCACCCTTCACCCTACAGTGCTCCGGAGAGTGCCTGCAACATCTTCAGTAAAGGTACCAAAGTGACTTGTGTGTGTGTCTACCTTATTACCCCTAACTGCCGGGTCCCCGTCTGTCCTGCATCCCTACACATCCATCTGCCCTGAAGGACTCAGCCTCACCTGTGGGAGGCCTAACATCTTGCTGCACAATATTAACCCTTTAGTGGATCTGCATAGCAGCGCTGGTCACCCTGACCAGGTACCGCAGGTGGCGTCACAAATCCCCTTACCAATATTCAACTCCCCTGTAAATATCCCCCTTTTTCAGTGAGCGCCCAGGGCCACAGACCGAGCTGCAGCTACCGTGACATTCCCCATAGGAATCAACGGGCTTGGTGCCGAGTTCCCCAAGGCCCTGGCGGGTGGCTCATCTCTGGCGTCAGAACAGGATTGCGTGCCCTGCAGCAACGGAGTAATTTGTGCCCGTTGCCACCGGGTACTGTGTGCCTAAATGAAAGACTGTGATTTGTATTGTGGTGAAGATTTCCCGCCATTGCACTCCATTTACAGCGCCACGGCGTGAAAAACTAGTGGGCGTACCTGCAAAAGCGAGCTGAGTCTTGGACACGCCCCCAGCGCTGACGCGGCGCAGGTCCTGCGGAGAGCTTCAGTGAACGCTCTGACGTCAGAGCGCTGGCGACGCAGGTCCTTGTAGCAGCTGTGCCCGGAGGAAGCTGCAGCCTACAGGAAAAGGTAGGCCACGCTTAACTAGGGGGGCGCAGAGATGTCGCAGCAGCAAGCCGACAGCGCGGCCCAGGCTGACAGCCCCAATGATTTACCCACCGGCGCTGCAGCGCAGGCTGGAAACGCTGGCCCCTCACCTGGTCCTGTGGCCCCGATAGTACCGCTGACGCTGCCATACATGCCTGGAGCAAAGTGGCTCCCTCTTTACAGCGGCAAGCCAGATACCCTGTCAGGGTTCAAGCGCAAAATATGCAGTATAATGGACATGTACCCTATGTCAGAAAAGCAGAGAGCTGCAGTGGTAGTGGGACAATTGACTGGTGCTGCAGAGGGAGAAGTAGAGACATGGTCAGCTGCAGACCAGGAATCAGTGCTTGCAATTTTGTTAAAGCTACAGACTATCTTTGAGGACCGCACTGAAACAGACCTCCAGATGAGGTTTTACCAATGCTCCCAGAAACCAGATGATAGCATTAGGGACTACGCCTGCCGACTACAACGGGCCCTGCGAGCTCTCAAACAGGTTAACCCCATGAGTGTCACCAATGAGAATAAAATGTTAAAAGAACAATTTGTACGGGGACTGAGGTCCCAAGCTGAAAGCAGGACTGTGCATTGGTGGTCCTTGGATCATCCTGACGCTACCTTTGATGCCCTTAAGGATATGGCTATAAAAGGACTGCGACCCCTGGAAACGCCCGAGATGGCAACCCAGCGTCACACGGGTGAAGCCACTCTAGAGCCAGCAGCATCCACCTTTTCCCTGCTGGTTGCGGAAGCCAAAACGCAGGTGGCGTCACCTACTGAGCTGGACTGTCTGCGCTCAAAAGTGCGCCAGCTGACCAAAAACCTGGCCACTGTAATGAGTGCCCTGCAACTGCCGACGGAGGAGGAAGGAAAGATCCTGCTAGCTGACTGCCCAGAGGATGTCCCCTGGATGAACCGGAGGAGAAGGAGGACGTCGCCCCACCGAAGGAGGACAACGCCAACCCCAGGAAGGACCCGCGACCAGCATCATCCTCGCCGAGAGATCGTCTGTTACCGCTGCCACAGAGAAGGTCACCCATCACGTCGGTGTCCTTTAAACAAGCAAATCCTGGGTCCGAGGGCCAACACCCAGGAATAGACTCATCAGGCCCCTCAGACTGGAACCGCAGGTTTGTGGGAGGAAGACCATACCTGTCCATCATACTGGACGGGATCGCAATCCCTGCCCTGCTGGACACCAGATCTCAGGTAATCATCATACCTGATGTTCTTTACAATAGATACTGGTCCATGCACTGTCTCCAACCCCCAAACCCTGACTTTGCAATATGCGCCTCTAACGGCCTCCCTCTTGACTTACTGGGGCTAAAAACGTAGACGTAAAAGTGGGGAGAGTGGAGCTAAAGGATCAGGGACTTCTTGTAGTGAAGACTGTTAATGAGGAAAATGGGTTGAATGTGGTTTTAGGCACTAACATTATTAGTAACTGTTTGGAGGAGGTTGTGTTTTTACTCTAACAGCTCGCCGAAGTTGCCAGACCAAAGCAGAAGGGAGCGATCCAGAAGGCGATCCGGGCCCTGATGTGCCAGCAGCAAGTTAAACTGACCGGTTTTGAGATTGGTAATGTACGGGTAACAGACCCAAACCCCATTGTGATACCCTCAATGAGTGAAATGCTTATTTGGTGTAGAGCAGCAATAGGTCTGAGAGGACAGAACTACCAAGCAGTAGTAGAGCCCCTTTGTTCAGAGCACAGACCTACACTCTAGACTGCCAGAGGGGTAGTGGAGGTACATAATGGGAGGGTGCCAGTGCGTCTTCTCAACTGGGGAGAGGATGAAGTCAAATTACCACGTTACGCCACTGTTGCTAAGTTACATGCTGTGGATAATAACTCCATTCACCCGACGGAGCCCTTAACCTCCCCACAACCAGTGGAGGATAACGGCCCGACCACCAAGGTGGAGGATTGGTGTCAACAGCTCCATGTCGGGACGGACACCACTCCAGCCCACCAGAAACAGGGAGTACATCGAGTAGTTCAGGAGTATGCACAGGTATTCAGCAAACACCCACTCGACTTTGAAAAAATTAAAGGGGTCCAACATCACAACCCCACAGGCAATCATCCTCCCATTAAAGAACGGTACAGGCCTATACCTCCAGCACACTACCAAAAAGCCAAGGAGATGTTGCGTGACATGAAGGAAGCGGGGGTGATAAGGGATAGTTGTAGTCCCTGGGCAGCACCTCTAGTTCTGGTCAGGAAAAAGGATGGAAGCATGAGAATGTGTGTAGATTACAGACAAGTAAATTGCATTACACATAAAGATGCATACCCTTTACAACGCATTGAGGAATCCTTAGCTGCCTTAAAGACCGCTAATTACTTTTCCACCCTTGACCTCACTAGTGGGTACTGGCAAGTAGCTGTGGCTGAGGAGGATCGGGAGGAGACGGCTTTCACCACCCCGATGGGACTCTGTGAGTTCGACAGAATGCCATTTGGACTCAGCAGTGCCCCTGGAACGTTCCAGAGAGTGATGGAGAGCTGCCTGGGACATCTCAACTTCGAAACTGTGTTACTGTACCTGGACGACATAATTGTGTACTCCAAGACGTATGAAGATCACTTGAAGCACCTGGCGGAGGTATTCGAGTCACTGTCCAAATATGGGATGAAACTGAAGCCTTCAAAGTGCCATCTGCTCAAACAAAAGGTACAGTATCTGGGACATATTGTCAGCTCAGAAGGAGTAGCGTCAGACCCCGAGATGGTCACAGCCATCCAGAAATGTCCGGAGCCGAAGAACCTCAAGGAGGTGCGACAGTTCCTGGGACTGACAGGATACTACAAGAGGTTTGTAAAGGACTACACCAAGAAAGCAGCGCCTCTGCAAGACCTCCTGGTGGGACAGTCCCTCAAGAGCAGAAATTCTCCATTCCACTGGGGTAAAGAACAGGCTGAAGCATTCAAACAAATGAAGGAGATCCTGACAGGTGACGAGATCCTAGCCTACCCTGACTACAGCCAACCGTTCCTGCTGTATACGGATGCCAGCAACGAAGGATTGGGAGCTGTCCTCAGTCAAAAGCAAAATGGCCTGGAGAAAGTCATCGCCTATGCAAGCAGGAAGCTCCGCCCGACTGAGAGGAACCCAGAGAACTACAGCAGCTTCAAGTTGGAGTTCCTAGCACTGGTCTGGGCCATCACGGAGAGGTTTAAGCATTACCTAGCCTCCAGCAAGTTCACTGCCTACACTGATAATAACCCCTTGACGCATCTTGAAACAGCTAAGCTGGGAGCCATGGAACAACGCTGGATGGCTCGGCTGTCAAACTACCAATTCACAATCAAGTATCGAGCGGGCCGCAAGAATGCCAACGCTGATGCCCTATCCAGGATGCCTCATGAATCGGACACAGAAGAAGAAGTGGATGATCTGGACAGATTGAAATACCTGCCTTTCACAGGAATGGGATGATCCACGAACAACAAGCCTGCAGGAGGCCGAGTGGTAAGACGTTAAATCCTTTACCTCACCACAGCTGGAAGGAGACTCAGGACAGCGATCCAGTTGTCAGCCGTATCAAGGAGCTGATATCTCAAGAAGGTTCCTCCTTGGAGAAGGATGCGTCTCTACAGGCAAGGCAGCTGTGGAATGAGAGAAGCCGGCTGTTTATCTATCGTGAGAAGCTGTGCCGGAGGTACGTCAATCCAAGAACCCACGAGATGGTTTGGCAGATAGTAGTTCCCAGAGCAGACATCCAGATGGTGTTGGAAGCCTACCACGATCAAGCGGGGCACTTTGGCTGGAAGAAGCTGGAGACCCTGTTGAAGTGTCGTTTCTACTGGGTGGGAATGCGCAGCTCCATTGAGAGGTGGTGCCAGAACTGTGGACCCTGTGGCCTCAGAAGAAAAGACTACAGCAGCCAGAAGGCACCCCTGCAACCCATCAAGACGACTCGACCCTTGGAGATCGTGGCCCTGGACCATGTCAAGTTGTCACCCAGCCGGTCAGGATACTCCTATGCCCTGACCATGGTGGATCACTACTCCAGGTTCCTGGTGGTCGCCCCTGTCAAAGATCTGACGGCAGAAACAGCAGCAAAGACGTTCCAAGCGTATTTCTGCAGACCACATGGATATCCTGAGCAGGTGTTAACTGACCAAGGCCCAGCCTTTGAGGCCAAATTGTTCAAAGAGTTCTGCCATCTGTACGTCTGTTAGAAGATAAGAACCACACCGTACCACCCCCAAACCAATGGTCTCTGTGAAAAGATGAATCACATCGTCATTGACCTGCTGAAGACTGTACCACTTGAAGAGAGGAATCGGTGGCCAGACCTACTACCCGATCTGGTAGATCTGTACAATCACATACCTGTGAGTTCCACCAATTGCACCCCAGCCTATCTCATGCGGGCAAGACCAGGAAAGCTGTCCATTGAGCTTGGTGTTGTAGAACCAGAAGCAGATGTGACTACGGAAGACTGGGACACAAACAGACAGGAACAGTACAGAAAAGTACAGCCCTGCGTTGAAGATAGTCTAAATCGAGTAAGGGACAAACAAGAAGATCACTACAACAAAAGTGCGCCAGCTGAACCTTTCGCACCTGGTGAAGTCGTGCTGAAAAGAAAGAGGAGGATGCACAAACTTGACGATCAATGGGAAAGAGAGCCCTACGTTGTACAAAATTCAAGGTTTGACAACAAGAAAACGTGTATAATTAGTAAAGATAGAGGAAGAAAGACTACAACTGTATCCAGAGATCACCTAAAGTTGTGTCCGGATCAGTTAAAGCTTCAAGAGGAAGAACCTGTTGTCAATAAGGAAGAGCGTGATGAAGCAGTCATACATACAGACTTAGGAGATTTCCCCGCGGATTGGCCCCGAATTGGAGAAGCTGTAATCATTCCCGTACTCCAATTCTATCAACCACAAGGAGAACCACTACATCCAGTTGAGCCAGTTGTTGCAGTAGAGTCAGTTCCAGAGGAACCTGCTCCAGCGGAACCCCAAGAAGCGGAACCCAAGAAGTGGAACCCCAAGATGCAGAATCCCAAGAAGCCGAATCCCAGGAAGAAGGATCCCCTGTCGAGACAGAACCGGTTCACTCAGTTCACAGTATACTTGCCAGCCCAGTGGGAAGGTTGAGGCAATTCTACAATTCACTTGCACGTAGAACAGACAGATTAACTGACACCTCACCTATCACTGCACTGCGTAGGTCAGTACGCATAACAAGGGGACAAATACCTGTTAGGTACAGAGAATAGATACCTAACAAATGTAAATAATTGTCTAGAGTCATTGTACATAAATGTATATATTGTTGCTTACATTATGCCTTAACATACCGTTATTTATTATTCTGTTTTCCTTTTTGATACCAAAACAAGTAAATGGACATTATTTTTGCTTGTTTCCACTACCCTTTGAGCAGCCTTTTTCCAAAAGAGACTAGGACTTTTATGGTTGCTCATTTCCTCCTTATTTTACTTATGTATATAGATATATATGTTATCTGTTATGCAACAGTTCAAGATCCTCACCTCTCGTAAGGGAAGAGTTATATTGTACAATGTTTTATGGTTATCTGTTTTGTATTTCAGCCCCGGAGTGCTGAGTTCTACTAGGGGGGAATGTGGAGCCCAGCTGCGACTGGATTCATACCTCCCAGAAGGGTGCGCAGAAGGAATTCACCACTAGAGGTCACTATATACATTCACACACCTTCACCCATCCCTAAGACCACCAGAGGGAGCTGTTTAGACATATAAAGGAGGGTGAAGACAGGAAAGAGAGCTCAGTTAGCTCAGTCAGGCAGTCAGTCTGAAGGCTGCATTCTGCAGTAAAGTTCAGTTGAGAGTTGAGTTCTGAGTTCAGTCAGACTGAAGTCTGCAGCCTGCAGTTCAGTTCAATAGAGTGGAGGCTAGTAAAGTGGAACTGAAACCACTCCAGTTTAGTCAGAGCTGAAACGAGTGTGTGCAGCTCAGTGAGAAAGAGTGCCGACGCTTAGAGAGCGGCAAAGAGGCAGCCCACCAACTGCCAGTGTGTGATTGTGTGAGGGCCCAGGTAGGCCGAAGGCGAGTGGAAAGTGAATGAGGCAGAGGAGCCTTCATAGCTCACCTCAGCAAGTATTTACCGGACGCCGGGTCCAAGCCTACAGGGATCTCCACGACCCATTAGGAGAACACCGGAGTTCCTGGAGGACTACAAGTCCCAGGTGTACCACATAGCTGACACGTAACCGGGCCAGGAGGACAGAGTCCAGCTGTGCACGGCAAATAGAGACTGTGTACTTCAAGAAAGGGTCCAACCACAAGGTCAGCCAGGTGCAGGACGGAGACTAAGTTAGGCCCAGCTACATGCAGGCCAGGACTTCATTACTAAAAGGGCAAGGAACAGGAGGCCACACACCTACTCAGTGGAGGAATCTGGATGTGCACCCTTCACCCTACAGTGCTCCGGGGAGTGCCTGCAACATCTTCAGTAAAGGTACCAAAGTGACTTGTGTGTGTGTCTACCTTATTACCCCTAACTGCCGAGTCCCCGTCTGTCCTGCATCCCTACACATCCATCTGCCCTGAAGGACTCAGCCTCACCTGTGGGAGGCCTAACATCTTGCTGCACAATATTAACCCTTCAGTGGATCTGCATAGCAGCGCTGGTCACCCTGACCAGGTACCACAGGTGGCGTCACGAATCCCCTTACCAATATTCAACTCCCCTTGTAAATATCCCCCTTTTTCAGTGAGCGCCCAGGGCCACGGACTGAGCTGCAGCTACCGTGACATCCCCCATAGGAATCAACGGGCTCGGTGCCGAGTTCCCCAAGGCCCTGGCGGGTGGCTCACTATCTTGTTATTGCATATTTTTGGGAGGTTAGTTAGGAGGGGGGGTTTCTTACAGAGGGGGATGGGGTAGGGTCATAAACCTTGGTCATAAGCTTAGACATGAACTTGACCTAGGCCAAGAATTGTCGGGGTTCATCCTAGGTTTGATAGAGTAAAGTCAGGATAGTGGGCTGCCATGTATTATTAGTGTGTCATACGTTATTATAGGAAACACTTAGGATTTGTGCGTTGTTTCGTTTTTGTTACAAATGAAAAAAAAAAAGATAAGTCTGGGGTATGTTTGGTTAAGCTGTGGTTGTATGGTAGTCAGGCAGGAGGGGTCCCTTGTATATACATTGGTTTGAATAGTTGCTTTTATTTTCTGGAAAATTGTTTTCGGTTATTTGTATTTGGTTCTGTTTTATAATTTTTCAATAAAATAGAGTTCCAGCTCCAGTAGCGTCCAGTAAAGCTGCTGCAGTTAAAAAGCTTTTATAAGGATCGAGCTTGGCGGTCCACCGCAAGGCGTCCTACCGCCAGTCCCGGCCCCTGTGCCTTGGGGTGCCTCCCCGATGCTCTTCACTGAGTTTCTCGGGGGCCCGAAGCATTTCCTTTGAAAAAATTAAGTGTCCAAACTACAGGTGGTGTAGCTTGCTTAACAGTTGGGTTAATCCACTGAATAGCAGACACTGCTACTAGGCCCAAAGTATTGCTTGGGCTAGATGCAGTTAAAAATTTGTAATTAGATACTCTCGTTGGATGCTGAGAAAGCATTCCATAGTCTCCTGGCACGCCATATATTATTCTCTTAAAAAGCTTGGGGTTGGGGACCCTTTTATAGCAAAAATCATGGCCCTGTATCGCAATCCGTCAGCTAGGCTGAAGATAAATGGAACATTATCATCACCTTTCATAATCACCAAAGGGACAAGGCAGGGATGTCCTCTGTCCCTTCTCTTATACATCCTAGTGATGGAGCACCTGCTCTCATCAATTCACGATAACCCCAATATTAGGGGGATTGAGGTGGGAGGCACCGAGTACAAGTGCTCTGCATTTGCTGATGAATGATGTCCTAGTATATATCACTCAACCACATATATCCATCACTGCTGTTATGGCTGAAATAGATCACTTTGGTACATGGTCAAATTTTAAAATCAATGCAGCGAAGTCTGAGGCACTCGATGTTTCCCTCATCAAATCCATACAGGATTCCATCCAGTCCAACTTTCCCTTTGCCTGGCCCTCACAGGGTATCAAATTCTTAGGAATTTGTATTCATAGAGACCTCTCCCGTCTATTTTTTCTTAATTTTGGGCCCTTTATTGAACAACTCCATAGAGATCTTACTTCTTGGACGGTGAAGGATTTTTCCAGGTTCGGCAGAATAAATATACTAAAAATGAGCGTCCTACCTAAACTCTTATACCTCTTCCAAACCATTCCCGTGGTAATTCACTCAAATTTTTGGAAAAGACTGCGCAGTAGCTTTTGCAGAGTTATCTGGGCAAGTGGGCATCCACGCATTCGGGTGGACATTCTGATCAGACAGAAACAAAAGGGGGGCCTTAGCCTTACTGATTGTAGAAGGTATTACATGGCAGCAGTACACGCTAGAATCCTGGACTTCTTCCATCATTCGGAGGGAAATTGTGGGTCCAAATAGCTCAATCCATTTGTCCTAAAGCTCTTACCACTCTCCCATGGTGCGCCCATTTAATTGTCCCCTCTCTTGGCCTCATGTCATATAGTACTTATGCCACTGCTTTGGCTTTGAGATCCCCAAAAACAAGCTTATCCTCAATCGACCCCCATGGCCCCTTGCTCCCGATTTCAGATAATCCAGATTTCCCACCAGGACTATCTGCAAATAGATTTCTCGGTTCAAATAAATCCCATCCGATATTATTTTCTCATGTCATCTCCAATATTTCGCTGCTCCCTCTCAATGACTTGTTACAGGGAAGAGCCACTTCCCCGAAGGCAAATTTTGAATATAGCCAGTTACAACACTTCTATTCAACTGTGAAGAAGCGCACACATTTTCATAGAGATCTCACAAACTTTGAAAAATTGAGCCTATCATTGTCACCCCCTACACACTCCATCTTCCTACTATATAATCTCCTCATTGCCCAGGTAACTGACAATAGGCCAGGATTCTGCGGTGCATGGGAAAGGGAACTGGGGAAGTCTTTCTCTGACTCACAATGGGATAAATGTTTCTTCTTAACACATAAAACTTCAATAGGGTCCAAAGCTCAGGAAACCTCCTTCAAAATTAACTCTAGATGGTACCGGGTACCAGCAGTCCTTCATAGATGGTATCCAGTGGTCCCAGTGGTCTCAGATAGATGTTGGAGATGTGGGGAGGGGGAAGGGACAATGTCACACATATGGTGGGCATGCCCTATAATAAATGCATTTTGGGCAAAGGTGGTTCCCATGATTGAGAAAATAACTGGTTTGACTATCTCTAATACGCCAGAAGCCCTCCTTTTATCAATGTTACCAATAAGTTAACATAGTTATAAAAGGTCATCAATAGGCTACCTAATATAGGCGGCTAAGAATGTCATTCCATGACACTGGAAAAGCAGAGACCCACCCACTGTAGAGGAATGGTTTGCACAGATCTCCCTCCTTAATAGGATGGAGCATCTGATTGCCATCTCACCAGCTGATGTTGATAGATACTGTGTGATTTGGAGGAATTGGATTGATTTGCAAAACTCTGATGCCTACCATCTAGCCCCCAACTAAAGTTATCCGTGATGTCGGCACAATAATGATCATAATCGCACTCTATTGATTGGTGGTCTGCCATGGTCCGCTCCCTCTCTCTCTATCTTTCATATGGAAAAATACATGCTTGATTTGGATATTGATGGAAAAACCTCCCTGTACCCCCCAATGTACTGTCGCTATGCATACATTTATAGTTATACTACCCCTTTTACTATGTATATTGTATTTTCTTGCACTTTTTCACCACAAAAATAAAAAAAATGGAATTTGAAAAAAAAATTGTAAATAGATCTACAGCTGGTGGCTACTCCGCTGACTAGCAGACACTGAAGCTTTGGAGCAGACCTCTGATTCCCAGGCTATAGTATGAGTAAAAGCAGCTCTTCAGAGTCAACCATCTGTGTTACCCCAAGCCATAGTGTATGTAGTTTCTTACGGTTAAAAGGGGGGAAGACCCAACCCACCTGTAATTGACGATGCCAACGTCACGTAAAACACAGCAAGGGGACTCCAAAAAGAGTCTCCATTTTTTCCAAAAATTTGGGGCACAGACACCACTTAAGGGGCTTCAATTGCCCCAGAGTTGCTTAAAACAGTTGGTGAGGTGATTTTAACAAATCTTCAAGCTTTTACTCTCCCAGGATGACAGGGGTAGAAAAGTCCTTGCGGATCCATGATTTGTTCATCTTTATGAACGTGTGTCTGTCTATATTGTCAGTGGACAGCCGCGTGCGCTTATCTGTCAGCACACCACCAGCAGCGCTGAACACACGTTCAGAGAGAACGCTGGCTGCGGGGCATGACAAGATCTCCAAGGCGTGAGTGGCGAGCCCAAAAGAGCAAGGGTCCAGTGACACAGTCATGGCTTCGATTTTCAGTTGGAGATACTCCTGTACCATCGTCTCTAGGCGATGACAATGTGTCTGACTTCTTGTCTCCTGTGGCCTTGCAAAGGATGGGCTAAAAAAGTGGTGAAAGGATTACGCAAAATTGCTGTTAACACCAGCAGATACTGTGTTTCTGTTACGGTTTTAGTGCTGAGGACTCGACAGTCTCACGGTTGGCAAGTAAGAACTGTGAGATTCATTACGTGCACCACTGGTGTTTTGTGGAAAAGCACATGTAAGATTATGCAACAGTCTCTGCTGATACTCCTGCATGCGTGAATCCCTTTCTATGGCAGGAATTATTTCGGCAAATTTACTTTTGCACTGGGGATCTAATAATGTGGCTACCCAGTAGTCAGGATTATTTTGAATTCTGACAATTCGAGGGACATGTTGCAGGTACTGCAGCAAGAAGGCACTCATGTGTCTTGCGCATCCAGGAGCACCAAGGCCCTGTTGTGTTGGTGGCGAGGTAAGAATCATGCTTCCTTCCTCCGCCCTCTCCCCCCAACCTCACACAACAGAAATGTGATCAAGGTCTCCCTCATCTGATGAGTCTTCCATGCCCTTCGCCAGTTCGTCCTCCACTTCTTCCTGGGCTCCTTCACCTTCCTCACTAGTTTGGCTGCTACCATGCGCCCTGTTAATCCCTCTCCCCCACCCTTCCATGCCTGCCGCCTTGGTGCTGCCGACCGTCTGGACCGTGCAGATGTTAGCCCTTCCGCATACAACTCCTCCTCCTCTACTTCCTCCACCTCCTCGTTCCACCACCTGACTCCGAATTCTGTTTAACATGTGCTCCAGCATGTAAATCACCGGAATAGTCATGCTGATAATGGCATAGTCAGCACTAAACATCTTCGTCGCCATTTCAAAACTGTGCAGAAGGGTACATAGGTCCCTGATCTGAGACCACTCCTCCAGCGTGATTTGCCCCACCTCTGGATCTCCAGAGCTGACCACAACTCCTCAGCTGTGTGACTCACATTTTCCAGACATTTCAACGTAAAAACCGTCTGATGATGTTGAGCCCTTCTGCCAGCATAGCAAGGAGGTGTGCAGGATCCCTTCTGTGCAGTTAGAGAGCCGGTGGCATGACCTGACAGGCTTTGGGTGCAGGTAGAGGACCTAGAGGAGGTTGAGGAGGCAGAAGCAGTGGAGGAACTTCAAGATAAAGAGGATTGACGCACAACTCGTGGGGACGGCAAGACTTGGACAGCAGCCCCTTGTCCTGCTGTCACCATAGTTACCCAGTGCCCAGTCAGCGACATGTAACGCCCCTGTCCATGCCTACTCATCCAAGTTTCTGTGGTGAAATGCACCCTGTCACACACTGAGTTTCTCAAAGAAGCGGTGATGTTGTGTGTGACGTGCTGGTGGAGCGCAGGCACACCTTTCTTTGAGAAGTAGTGCCGACTGGGCATCTGGTACTGGGGCACTGCGACGGACATAACATCTCGAAAATACTCTGTGTCCACCAGGCGGAAAGGCAGCATTTCTGTAGCCAAGAGCTTGCAGATGGTGAAATTCAACCTCTTAGCTTTCTCATGGCTAGGAGGAAATGGTCTTTTACTTGTCCACATCTGAGGGACAGAGGGCTGGCTGTTGTGCATAGACGGGGTTGAGTAGGGTGTCCCTGGACAACTGATGGTCTGTGAGGAAGATGCAGGTGCAAAAGTTATGTTGGCTGGATCCAAAGGTGGTGCTCTCGATGTCGGAGAGCGCTCAACACCAGCTGGTGTTTCCACTTCCAAATGAACTGATGACCTGCCAATCAGACTGGCTATTGCATGTAAAGAGGTGCCAGGTCTGAGTCTCAAAACACGTCTGACTGCTGTCCCCCCAGTCACAGAGGATGAAGAGGCCGCGGTCGCAGATGCACAAGATGGGGCAGACGGTGGTTGGGCCGGCCCGCTAGGCCACATTGTAGCACAGTGAGCTTACCACTGCAACTTATGCTTCATATCCATATGACGGTTCATGCATGAAGTACTCAAACTATGGATTTTTTGGCCTCTACTTAGCTTTTGGTCACAAATGTTACAGATAACACGAGTTGGGTCATCATTATCGATCTGAAAAAATGTCCAGGCTATGCAAGGCTTAGAACCCATGCGACCTGAAGAGCCACCACGACTTGTGGTCAGAGGTAGAGTTGTGGTTGAGGATGCAGTTGGTGACGTGCTTCCAGTACTACATCTCTGTCCAGGAAGGCGCAACCTGACCTCGTCGTCACTCGAATCCTCCTCCATCTCCTCTGCTGACCTCATCGACTGGCTGACTGTGGGTTGACAGTAAGTGGGATCTGCAACCTCGTCATCATCACCCTGTGACACCCGTCATCGTCCTCAGAGCCAACCTCTTCCTGCCCTTACAAAAAACTCAAGTTGTCGTTCAAATCAGGTATTTGAGTCTCATCATCGTCTTCCTCATTGTCTCCACCAACAGGAGTTACAGTTTGGGAACGAGGGTCTATATTATGCTCAGAACCTTCTTCATCTGGTCCTGGAATCCGACTCATAAACATTCTGGGTATCAGTGCAGATCATTTCCTCGTCTGGATTCACAGAAGCTGTGGAGACGACCTCCCAGGCTATAGTATGAGTAAACTGCTGTGCAGACTCAACCATCTGTTCTACCCCATACTCAGACGGGCAGCCGGAGACTTGGGAGCTGTGAGGAAGCAAGTGCGATTGGGGTGACACCTCTGAGGACTGGAGTTTTTGTGATGTTGAAGTTGAGGTGGAGGAGAGCCGACTTAAAGGAGCACTTGATATCTGTTGAAGCACCTGCTGTTTTGTGCCTCATGTGGAATTTGTAGCGATGGGCGTGGCCGTAAGAAAGGGATCGTACCACATTGTCCACTAAAAGAAGTAGACATCTTAGTTTGGCTGGAAGATGGTCTTTCTTCTGCAGATGTTACTGTTGCTTTAACACCTACCTTACGGACACAACCTTTTTTTCCCTTCCCAACACACCTATTCCCCTTTCCACCAGCAACAGGCTTTTTGCCACTCATTTTGGTGGTTACCTAATTGACAACTCTGGAGTTGTTTGCACAAAAAAAGATGGATGGAAACAGAGCAGAGCTGAGTGGCCAATTTGTGGTAGTAGCCCAAAAGGATTGGCTGGGTTAGAAGCAGTAAAACAATTTTATTAGATACACAGGTGGTGGAGCTTAGTATAGATGGCCTAATAGAATGAGTACCACACACTGCTACTATGCCCAAAATTATTGTCCAGGCAAGATGCAGCTAAAAATTATTAGTAATTTCAAAGCTGGTGGAGCTTAGTATAGATGGCCTAATAGAATGTGTAACGGGTCTGGGAGGCAGAACCTCTGAGCTTTTATACAAGGAGGCGGTCCTTGTAAGGCAGCGGGTGGCGCCCGGGAAGACGGGCAGGAAGTCACGACAAGTGACCGGGGCAGTCTCTGGACAAACAGGCAGGAAGTCACGGCAAGTGACCGGGGCAGTCTCTGGACAAACAGGCAGGAAGTCACGGCAAGTGACCGGGGCAGTCTCTGGACGAACAGGCAGGAAGTCACGGCAAGTGACCGGGGCAGTCTCTTGACAAACAGGCAGGAAGTCACGGCAAGTGACCGGGGCAGTCTCTGGACAAACAGGCAGGAAGTCACGGCAAGTGACCGGGGCAGTCTCTGGACAAACAGGCAGGAAGTCACGGCAAGTGACCGGGGCAGTCTCTGGACAAACAGGAAGGTACGACCTGTGATGGCTGAGCCTCCCGGTAGGCAAGCAGGCAGGTATCAGATGAGCGTCCCCAGATGAACGGGCTGGCTGGTCCATAGACAGACTGACAGGTGATGGTGGACAGACTGTCGGACGGCGGAGCCTCCAGGACGGCTAGCAGACAGGAAACAGGTGAGCGTCCTCAGGTGAACAGGCTGGCTGGTCCATAGACAGACTGACAGGTGATGGTGGACAGACTGTCGGACGGCGGAGCCTCCAGGACGGTAAGCAGACAGGTAACAGACTGCAGGCTGGCAGGAATCTGGCAGGTATCTGGAAACGGAGCCTAAGGGCTGAAGCAGAGTAGTGAACAGTGCAACAACATTGCTCGGGCACCTCCATTTTGGAGGAGGTGCCTTAAATATGGTGAAGTCCTCCGGCCATTGGCCGGGGACTACTTAGGAGGACGCGCGCGGCCCCTATAAGAGGAAGGGAGCGCGCGCGCGCCCTAAGCACAGTGGCCGGAAAGGAGCGCGCGCCACCAGCAGAGCGGGAGGAGGAAGACGGACCCGGAGCAGAGGGGTGAGGGGAACAGTGTCCCTGCCTACAGCAGAATACAACCACACTGCTACTATGCCCAAAATTATTTTACAGGCAAGATGTAGCTAAAAATTCGTAGTTATTTCAAAGCTGGTGGAGCTTAGTATAGATGGCCTAATAGAATGAGTACCACACACTGCTACTATGCCCACAATTATTTTACAGGGAAGATGCGGCTAAAAATTCGTAGTAATTTCAACGCTGGTGGAGCTTAGTATAGATGGCCTAATAGAATTAGTACCACACACTGCTACTATGCCCAAAATTATTTTACAGGCAAGATGCAGCTAAAAATTCGTAGATATTTCAACGCTGGTGGAGCTTTGTATAGATGGCCTAATAGAATGAGTACCACACAGTGCTACTATGCCCACAATTATTTTACAGGCAAGATGCAGCTAAAAATTCGTAGTTATTTGAACGCTGGTGGAGCTGGCAAAAAGTGATAGGAACTGATGTAACCTAGCCCTCAAAAGGGCTGCAATTACAAATAGTCACTACTCCCAACCTATCTGTCTATTTATTAAGAGCACAGACCTGCCTGCTAAAAATGCTAGGAACTGCTGTAACCTAGCCCTCAAAAGGGCTGCAATAAACACACTAGTCCCACTCCCTACTCCCTAAACCTTTCTGTCGATTAAAGAGAAATTTTGCTTCCAATTTGCTGATGCACAATATAGCACTCACAGCAGCAGCAGTGCCGTCTAACACTCAGCTGCAGCAGTGAGAAAATGGTGGTGATTGGGAAAATGGCTGGGTCTTATAGGGCAAGGACATGTGACATACACAACCAATGACACATGCCCTTGCTTGTGTGAAAAAAAATCACTTCGCTCCATGTCTGCGCTGCTGATAGGCTGACAGACAGCACAGCCCACTGGAAAAGCGGGAAAGAGAAAAAAATGGAGATCTTCATTATTTCTGCAGAGATCCATCCCATGCCCCTCCCCCCGCCCCGCTGTACACTCAAACTGTGTATTAACATTGATTATCAGCATTACTGTGAAAAAATCCAGTTACGATTTTGGTGCACGAACAGTTATCGAACATAACCTCGAACAGCCGGATTTTTCCAAATCGTTCGGGTTCGTCGAACGGCTCGAACACCGCCCAAAACAGCTCGAATTTGAGATTGGTGAACAGTTCGATTCGAACACCGCTCATCTCTACTTATGAATATGGAGGACTACATGGTAGAAGGTTTACTAGTCCTCTAATGATAATCTCCAGAATATAACACAATGATTTTAACAAACCTACAGCAACCAGCCCAGTAAGTGAAACATTGCTGGAATCAGGGTTTTGATCTCCACATTACCCTGCACTTAGATTAGATGGCAAGAACCTTGTGACAGATTCTCATTTATTTTGAAAGCAGCATAATGTAGGGGCAGGGAGCCTGATTTTAAGAAGTGTTATTTGTTCAGCAGCTTGCTGGAGTTTCAAAGTATTCAGTGTTTTATCAGCAGGAGATTATCACCGCAGGACGAGGTGTTGCCTGCCAGGCAGTTCAGCTAATCTGTTTAACCCCACCACAGTGTGCACAAGAATCTGCTAATCAGCGTTGCCTGTAGGGTTATACACAGCTCAGCATTATAGCACCGCTGCATCTGTGGAGCCCAGCTGCGACTGGATCCATATCTTCCAGAAGGGTGCACTGAAAGAATATACCACTAGAGGTCATTATACACATTCACACACGTTCACCTATCCCAAAGACCACCAGAGGGAGCTTTTTTTAGACATATAAAAGGAGAGTGAACACAGGGAAGAGCTCTCAGTCAGTCTGCAGTAAGGTGAAGTGCAGAGCTGAGATTAGAAAGACTGCAGAGTAATTCAGTTCAAGAGAGAGTGGAGGCTAGTACAGGTGGGACAGAACCCACTCCAGCCTAGTCAGAGCTGAATCTAGTAAATGCAGCTCAGTGAGAAAGCGTGCCGACGCTAGAAGAGCGGCGAAGAGGCAGCCAACCAACTGCCAGTGTGTGATCGTGTGAGGGCCCGGGTAGGCCGAAGGCGAGTGAAAAGCAAGTGAGGGACAGAGGAGCCTAAATTGCTCATCCTAACTATTACCACCGGACACCGGGGTCCGAGCCTATAGGGATCTCCACGACCCATTAGGAGAACACCGGAGTTCCTGGAGGACTACTAGTCCCAGGAGTACCACAGAGCTGATACGTAACCAGACCAGGAGGACGGAGTCCAGCAGTGCACTGCAAATAGAGACTGTGTACTTCAAGAAAGGGTCCAACCACAAGGTCAGCCAGGTGCAGGACGGAGACCAAGTTAGGCCTAGCTACAAGCAGGTCAGGACTTTATTACCAAAAGGCAGAGAACAGGAGGCCACACACCTACCCAGTGGAGGAATCTGGATGTGCACCCTTCACCCTACAGTACTCCGGGGAGTGCCTGCAACATCTTCAGTAAAGGTACCAAAGTGACTGATGTGTGTGTATCTCCCTTATTACCCCTAACTGCCGGGCCCCCGTCTGTCCTGCACCCCTACACATCTATCTGCCCTGGAGGACTCAGCCTTACCTGTGGAAGGCCTAACATCTTGCTGCACAACATTAACCCTTCAGTGGATCTGCATAGCAGCGCTGGTCCCCCTGACCAGGTACCACACGTGGCGTCACAAATTCCCCATTTCAATATTCATTTCACCTGTAAATATCCCACATTAAAAGGTGAGCCCCAGAGCCACGGACTGAGCTGTGTTGCCGTGACATTCCCCATTGTAGTCTATAAATGAGAGACGTGGGATAGACAGTCTGTAGGAGCGCCAGCCAGGTGTAAGTGTTGTAAGCAATTAAGAAATCTAATGCTGCTCCAGCCGGTACCCCGAGTGGGATTACTATTGAGAAAGATTCTTGAAAACCCGGTCAGCAGTGGATTCATTGTTTTACAATAATTTTTAATAATTTTTAATAAATGAAGATTGTCATTTACTAAGAAGATTCCTGTCTTTTGTGCCCTGCTGACCGGGTTTTCAAGAATCTTTCTCATTGTAGTCTATAGGCTCAGATCCAAGTTCCCATTGCTCTGGAGGGCGACTCACATCTACAGCAGAGAAAACAGGGATTTTATTAAAACTGCACCAAGCTGCCAGTAAATGATACTTTGTTGCAATCAGGTTCTCCTCCCCTACATTAGATTACATAGCAAAAACCTGCTGACAAGTTCCCTTTAAATACAGATAATCTTGGCCTTAAAATGACCTAAATTAAGCAAAATAAATTATCATAATCAAAACCTGTGATCTCCTCATATACAATTCTGCCTGTGTTTTGCAGCTGTTCTCAGGCTAATGGACAAGTAACACATCCCGCTAATGGCACCATTTTCCTAATGTCACATTTCTATAGAGGTCTATTATAAATTGATTATATCTGCGCTATTTGTTTTTCCAGGCCCCTTTAATAACAGGAGTCATCTCTATGGAAGAAGGAATGGACACTCGAGTACGACATTTCCACCCAGTTTTGTACATAGTTCCAGTTTCCCGAACTTCAGAGTGACAATCTATAATGACTACTATGTTGGGAATGAATGGACAACCAATCAGACAGGAGGACTGAGCCGGCCCGCTGTGAGACCCCAGTAGCCGCACCCTTGAATACCAGCAGAGGAAATGAGACTGAAAATTGCCCTATCTGCTTAGATGTCCTACAAGGAGACATCACTTCTTTATTGTGCAGACATTCATTCCACACTACATGTCTGGACACATGGCTCCTCTATCATCAGACGTGCCCCCTGTGCCGTGCAGTTGTCACCACCCAACATCAGGTATGTATACTTATAGGTATATATATATCCTTTTATCTAACGTGTATTGACTTCCTCATACAAAACAGCATTAAATAATTCCCCTGGTGTGAATGGCGCCCTGCACAGAATGGCCCTTTGCTCCTCTCCTTTCCTTTCTCTGCTGTGTCGCCAGCACTTTCATTCCCCTCTCTCTGGAAAGATTCAGGTTCTGTTAGGAAGCGTTGATGGGGGGCTGTTACTAATAGTACTTGGTGCCCCCTGATGCCACCTGTCACCCTAGATGGAACTGGGATATAAAATATAAATAGTCTAATTATTAGAGTTTTGCCGTCTGTCGCTCATAGTCAGGACAAGTAAGACACGCCGTCTAATGGTGCTACTCACCTAATAATAATTCCAGAGAGATCTAATTGGGGATATTTATACTACTTGTTTTTTAGGAGCCCATGCTGCCAGGAGAAGTAATGGAGGCTCATGGACACCAACATCTTGGCACAGTTTTCCACGTGTCCGTATATCAGGACTAGTGTTGAGCGATACGATACCGCAAGTATCGGGTAGCGGCCGATATTAGCTCTATCGGCCTTTCGATACTTAGTTCCGATATTTTCGTCTTATCGGATACCGGAATCGGGATTGTCACTGTCACTGTCAGTGTCGGGTCTGTCAGGAGTCATGGCACTTACCTGGCAGAAGATCTCCGGCGGTCACGGGCTGGACTGCTTCATGGCCGCCATCATCTTTCCCCGGCGGTCACATGCAGTTTCTCGCGATAACTGCAGTGACTGCTGGGTAATCCCGGCCGTAAAGCAGTCAGTCCGATGACGTCACCGCCGGGGAAGCAGGTAATCAGCTGTGCTGCGTCGCGATGACAGGCTCTGCCTGTCATTGCGATGTAGCAGAGCTGGATCGTCGTGGGACTGTCATTACTATGGACTGCGTCGGACAGGTGGTATACTGTTGGTTTGTTTTTTTTCTTTTTTTACAGGAGATCGATGGCGTCGCAGGAATGAGTGTATAATAAAATTAATGAAAACTGTGTTGTCTCTTTTATTTCATTAAAAGACTTTTTTCTTGCTTTGTCTTTTTTTTATACATTTAATAACTTTGGGATTAATAATGGATCGGTGTCTTATTGACACCTCTCCATTATTAACCGGGCTTATTGTCACCGTGCAATCAACGGTGACATTAACCCCTTATTACCCCACTTGCCACCGCTACAGGGCAGTGGGAAGAGCCGGGTAAAGTGCCACAATTGGCACATCTTTTGATGCGCCAAATGTGGGGCTGCTGTAGCCTGGTATTATCAGGCTGTTGAGGGCCAAAATCCATGGGCCTTGACAGTCTTTTAATACCAGGCCGCAGCAGTCTGCATTTTACTTGGCTGGTTAACAAAAATAGGGGGACCCCTACGCCGTTTTTTTTTTCGAGGGGATCCCCTATTTTTGTTAACCAGCCAAGCTAAGCAGACTGCTGTGGCCTGGTATTATCAGGCTTGCAAGGTCCATGGATATTGGATCCTTACCAGCCTGAAAAACCAGGCCTCAGCGGTCTGCTTCATCTGGCTGGTTAACAAAAATAGGGGGGACCCCACGCCAATTTTTTTCGAGGGGATCCCCTATTTTTGTTAATCAGCCAAGATATGCAGACTGCTGTGGCCTGGTATTATCAGGCTGGCAAGGTCCATGGATATTGGCTCCTTAACAGCCTGAAAATCCAGGCCTCAGCGGTCTGCTTCATCTGGCTGGTTAACAAAAATAGGGGGGACCCCACGCCAATTTTTTTCGAGGGGATCCCCTATTTTTGTTAATCAGCCAAGATATGCAGACTGCTGTGGCCTGGTATTATCAGGCTGGCAAGGTCCATGGATCTTGGCTCCTTAACAGCCTGAAAATCCAGGCCTCAGCGGTCTGCTTCATCTGGCTGGTTAACAAAAATAGGGGGGACCCCACGCCAATTTTTTTCGAGGGGATCCCCTATTTTTGTTAATCAGCCAAGATATGCAGACTGCTGTGGCCTGGTATTATCAGGCTGGCAAGGTCCATGGATCTTGGCTCCTTAACAGCCTGAAAATCCAGGCCTCAGCGGTCTGCTTCATCTGGCTGGTTAACAAAAATAGGGGGACCCCACGCCAATTTTTTTCGAGGGGATCCCCTATTTTTGTTAACCAGCAAAGATAAGCAGACTGCTGTGGCCTGGTATTATCAGGCTGGCAAGCAGGGTCGGACTGAGCCACCGGGACACCGGAGAAACTTCGGTGGGCCCCAGCTCCTGCGTGGTGGGCCCTGATTTGAAAGGATAGGTCGCGGGGCAGAGGGGCGGTGGCCCCGGGCCCGCGCTCTGAGGGGGCCCACCCGGAGCTACGCTACAGTAACTGTATCGGCGTGCACAGCACAGTTCATTCTGTGGCAGAGCAGGGAGAATCGATCTTCCTGCTCTGCCGCCAGAAGCTATGGGGCCTGAACAGGCGTTGGGGGGGCCCGGTGCCAGCAGTGGGCCCCCCAACCGTCATCGGAGGGTCAGCTGTATCGGCATGGGTACGGTTGGGGCGAGGATATGGGTGTGATTAGCTGTGAAATGGGTGTGGTCGGGGCGTGGCTTAAAATTTGCAGCGGCGCGCTATGCGCGCCGCAGCCTTTAACCCTCTTTCCTGTCTTCAAAATTTGGGAGGTATGCTGTATGACCTCCCTACAACTTCTGGCATGCTCCTGATGAGCGCGACGGATGGTCTCCTGAGGGATCTCCTCCCACACCTGGACTAAAGCATCCACCAACTCCTGGACAGTCTGTGGTGCAACGTGGCATGGCCTAAAATTTGCTGCAGCAGGCACAGCGTGCCACAGCCTTTGTCCCTCTTTCCCTTCTTCAAAGGTTGGGAAGTATGATGGTGGGCCCCAAGAATATTTTTTCTCTGGTGGGCCCAAGGTACACCAGTCCGACGCTGCTGACAAGGTCCATGGATCTTGGCTCCTTAACAGCCTTAAATACCATGCCTCAGCAGCAGGGGCGTACATAGAAATCATGGGGCCCCATAGCAAAAGTCTGAATGGGCCCCCCCCCAAAAAAAAAAAAACCCAGAGCCATTGTAAATGTAAAGTGCCAGCACAGTGAGGGGACACATTAAACAAAAAAATGTATTATGCCCCCATAGATTGTGCCCCCATAGATGCTCCATAGTATGGGCCCTTATGCTGCCGCAGCTGCTGCAACCAAAAAAAAAAAAGACATACTCACCTTTCGTCGCTGGGGGCCAGGTGCCGGTGTCCTGAGCAGGGGTGACACCAGGTGCCGATGTCACCGCTCGCTCAGGGCCCCGGCACCTGAGATATTTACCTGTCCTCTCTCCACTGCTGAGTGCCGCTGTCTTCGGGGTCCTCCAGCAGTGAATGATGAGGCAGAGGGCGCGGCGCGCACTAACGACGTCATCGCGCCCTGTGACCTGAACATTGCAGCAAGAGGACGCGAACAACGGTGGAACGGGACAGGTAAATATCCCTTATACTCACCCTTCTGCCGGCGCGGTCTGTGCAGCCCCTGCTCTTCTCCCACGGTCTCCGCCGCTAGTGTTCAGCGGTCACGCGGGACAGCTCATTAAAGTCATGAATATGTGCGTATTCATGACTGTAATGAGCGGTACCACCTGACCGCTGAACACAGGAGTCGGAGACCGTGGGAGAAGAGCAGGGGCTGCAGAGACCGCACCAGGAGGGGTGAGTATATAGAGAGCTGTGCTCCCCCTCCCCCGCCGACCCCCTGGTAGTACTGTGTCAGCACAGCTACCCGACCGTCGAGGGCCCCCTCACCTGTCCGGGCCCCATAGCAGCTGCTTGGTCTGCTTCATTCACGGTACGCCACTGCTCAGCAGTCTGCTTCATCAGGCTGGTTAACAAAAATAGGGGGGACCCGACGCCATTTTTTATTCGAAGGGAACCCCTATTTTTGTTAATCAGTTCCTCTGACGTCACTGATTGTGTCCCTGGCTGACCTGAAGTGAAAGTGGAAAGCAATCAATTAAGCTTTCCACTTCCTCTCCTGTCAGCCAGGAGAGGAACTCATTCATTTGGGGGTTTACTGTGAGGCTTCAGCATTAGCTGCGGTCCCTGCAGTAAACATTAACCC
>JARQOD010000009.1:137503790-137646261 GCA_033576555.1 Oophaga sylvatica | reverse complement strand
GGGACAGAGGGCTGGCTGTTGTGCATAGACGGGGTTGAGTAGGTGTCCCTGGACAACTGATGGTCTGTGAGGAAGATGCAGGTGCAAAAGTTATGTTGGCTGGATCCAAAGGTGGTGCTCTCGATGTCGGAGAGCGCTCAACACCAGCTGGTGTTTCCACTTCCAAATGAACTGATGACCTGCCAATCAGACTGGCTATTGCATGTAAAGAGGTGCCAGGTCTGAGTCTCAAAACACGTCTGACTGCTGTCCCCCAGTCACAGAGGATGAAGAGGCCGCGGTCGCAGATGCACAAGATGGGGCAGACGGTGGTTGGGCCGGCCCGCTAGGCCACATTGTAGCACAGTGAGCTTACCACTGCAACTTATGCTTCATATCCATATGACGGTTCATGCATGAAGTACTCAAACTATGGATTTTTTGGCCTCTACTTAGCTTTTGGTCACAAATGTTACAGATAACACGAGTTGGGTCATCATTATCGATCTGAAAAAATGTCCAGGCTATGCAAGGCTTAGAACCCATGCGACCTGAAGAGCCACCACGACTTGTGGTCAGAGGTAGAGTTGTGGTTGAGGATGCAGTTGGTGACGTGCTTCCAGTACTACATCTCTGTCCAGGAAGGCGCAACCTGACCTCGTCGTCACTCGAATCCTCCTCCATCTCCTCTGCTGACCTCATCGACTGGCTGACTGTGGGTTGACAGTAAGTGGGATCTGCAACCTCGTCATCATCACCCTGTGACACCCGTCATCGTCCTCAGAGCCAACCTCTTCCTGCCCTTACAAAAACTCAAGTTGTCGTTCAAATCAGGTATTTGAGTCTCATCATCGTCTTCCTCATTGTCTCCACCAACAGGAGTTACAGTTTGGGAACGAGGGTCTATATTATGCTCAGAACCTTCTTCATCTGGTCCTGGAATCCGACTCATAAACATTCTGGGTATCAGTGCAGATCATTTCCTCGTCTGGATTCACAGAAGCTGTGGAGACGACCTCCCAGGCTATAGTATGAGTAAACTGCTGTGCAGACTCAACCATCTGTTCTACCCCATACTCAGACGGGCAGCCGGAGACTTGGGAGCTGTGAGGAAGCAAGTGCGATTGGGGTGACACCTCTGAGGACTGGAGTTTTTGTGATGTTGAAGTTGAGGTGGAGGAGAGCCGACTTAAAGGAGCACTTGATATCTGTTGAAGCACCTGCTGTTTTGTGCCTCATGTGGAATTTGTAGCGATGGGCGTGGCCGTAAGAAAGGGATCGTACCACATTGTCCACTAAAAGAAGTAGACATCTTAGTTTGGCTGGAAGATGGTCTTTCTTCTGCAGATGTTACTGTTGCTTTAACACCTACCTTACGGACACAACCTTTTTTTCCCTTCCCAACACACCTATTCCCCTTTCCACCAGCAACAGGCTTTTTGCCACTCATTTTGGTGGTTACCTAATTGACAACTCTGGAGTTGTTTGCACAAAAAAAGATGGATGGAAACAGAGCAGAGCTGAGTGGCCAATTTGTGGTAGTAGCCCAAAAGGATTGGCTGGGTTAGAAGCAGTAAAACAATTTTATTAGATACACAGGTGTGGAGCTTAGTATAGATGGCCTAATAGAATGAGTACCACACACTGCTACTATGCCCAAAATTATTGTCCAGGCAAGATGCAGCTAAAAATTATTAGTAATTTCAAAGCTGGTGGAGCTTAGTATAGATGGCCTAATAGAATGTGTAACGGGTCTGGGAGGCAGAACCTCTGAGCTTTTATACAAGGAGGCGGTCCTTGTAAGGCAGCGGGTGGCGCCCGGGGAAGACGGGCAGGAAGTCACGACAAGTGACCGGGGCAGTCTCTGGACAAACAGGCAGGAAGTCACGGCAAGTGACCGGGGCAGTCTCTGGACAAACAGGCAGGAAGTCACGGCAAGTGACCGGGGCAGTCTCTGGACGAACAGGCAGGAAGTCACGGCAAGTGACCGGGGCAGTCTCTTGACAAACAGGCAGGAAGTCACGGCAAGTGACCGGGGCAGTCTCTGGACAAACAGGCAGGAAGTCACGGCAAGTGACCGGGGCAGTCTCTGGACAAACAGGCAGGAAGTCACGGCAAGTGACCGGGGCAGTCTCTGGACAAACAGGAAGGTACGACCTGTGATGGCTGAGCCTCCCGGTAGGCAAGCAGGCAGGTATCAGATGAGCGTCCCCAGATGAACGGGCTGGCTGGTCCATAGACAGACTGACAGGTGATGGTGAACAGACTGTCGGACGGCGGAGCCTCCAGGACGGCTAGCAGACAGGAAACAGGTGAGCGTCCTCAGGTGAACAGGCTGGCTGGTCCATAGACAGACTGACAGGTGATGGTGGACAGACTGTCGGACGGCGGAGCCTCCAGGACGGTAAGCAGACAGGTAACAGACTGCAGGCTGGCAGGAATCTGGCAGGTATCTGGAAACGGAGCCTAAGGGCTGAAGCAGAGTAGTGAACAGTGCAACAACATTGCTCGGGCACCTCCATTTTGGAGGAGGTGCCTTAAATATGGTGAAGTCCTCCGGCCATTGGCCGGGGACTACTTAGGAGGACGCGCGCGGCCCCTATAAGAGGAAGGGAGCGCGCGCGCGCCCTAAGCACAGTGGCCGGAAAGGAGCGCGCGCCACCAGCAGAGCGGGAGGAGGAAGACGGACCCGGAGCAGAGGGGTGAGGGGAACAGTGTCCCTGCCTAGCAGAATACCACACACTGCTACTATGCCCAAAATTATTTTACAGGCAAGATGTAGCTAAAAATTCGTAGTTATTTCAAAGCTGGTGGAGCTTAGTATAGATGGCCTAATAGAATGAGTACCACACACTGCTACTATGCCCACAATTATTTTACAGGGAAGATGCGGCTAAAAATTCGTAGTAATTTCAACGCTGGTGGAGCTTAGTATAGATGGCCTAATAGAATTAGTACCACACACTGCTACTATGCCCAAAATTATTTTACAGGCAAGATGCAGCTAAAAATTCGTAGATATTTCAACGCTGGTGGAGCTTTGTATAGATGGCCTAATAGAATGAGTACCACACAGTGCTACTATGCCCACAATTATTTTACAGGCAAGATGCAGCTAAAAATTCGTAGTTATTTGAACGCTGGTGGAGCTGGCAAAAAGTGATAGGAACTGATGTAACCTAGCCCTCAAAAGGGCTGCAATTACAAATAGTCACTACTCCCAACCTATCTGTCTATTTATTAAGAGCACAGACCTGCCTGCTAAAAATGCTAGGAACTGCTGTAACCTAGCCCTCAAAAGGGCTGCAATAAACACACTAGTCCCACTCCCTACTCCCTAAACCTTTCTGTCGATTAAAGAGAAATTTTGCTTCCAATTTGCTGATGCACAATATAGCACTCACAGCAGCAGCAGTGCCGTCTAACACTCAGCTGCAGCAGTGAGAAAATGGTGGTGATTGGGAAAATGGCTGGGTCTTATAGGGCAAGGACATGTGACATACACAACCAATGACACATGCCCTTGCTTGTGTGAAAAAAAATCACTTCGCTCCATGTCTGCGCTGCTGATAGGCTGACAGACAGCACAGCCCACTGGAAAAGCGGGAAAGAGAAAAAAATGGAGATCTTCATTATTTCTGCAGAGATCCATCCCATGCCCCTCCCCCCGCCCCGCTGTACACTCAAACTGTGTATTAACATTGATTATCAGCATTACTGTGAAAAAATCCAGTTACGATTTTGGTGCACGAACAGTTATCGAACATAACCTCGAACAGCCGGATTTTTCCAAATCGTTCGGGTTCGTCGAACGGCTCGAACACCGCCCAAAACAGCTCGAATTTGAGATTGGTGAACAGTTCGATTCGAACACCGCTCATCTCTACTTATGAATATGGAGGACTACATGGTAGAAGGTTTACTAGTCCTCTAATGATAATCTCCAGAATATAACACAATGATTTTAACAAACCTACAGCAACCAGCCCAGTAAGTGAAACATCGCTGGAATCAGGGTTTTGATCTCCACATTACCCTGCACTTAGATTAGATGGCAAGAACCTTGTGACAGATTCTCATTTATTTTGAAAGCAGCATAATGTAGGGGCAGGGAGCCTGATTTTAAGAAGTGTTATTTGTTCAGCAGCTTGCTGGAGTTTCAAAGTATTCAGTGTTTTATCAGCAGGAGATTATCACCGCAGGACGAGGTGTTGCCTGCCAGGCAGTTCAGCTAATCTGTTTAACCCCACCACAGTGTGCACAAGAATCTGCTAATCAGCGTTGCCTGTAGGGTTATACACAGCTCAGCATTATAGCACCGCTGCATCTGTGGAGCCCAGCTGCGACTGGATCCATATCTTCCAGAAGGGTGCACTGAAAGAATATACCACTAGAGGTCATTATACACATTCACACACGTTCACCTATCCCAAAGACCACCAGAGGGAGCTTTTTTTAGACATATAAAAGGAGAGTGAACACAGGGAAGAGCTCTCAGTCAGTCTGCAGTAAGGTGAAGTGCAGAGCTGAGATTAGAAAGACTGCAGAGTAATTCAGTTCAAGAGAGAGTGGAGGCTAGTACAGGTGGGACAGAACCCACTCCAGCCTAGTCAGAGCTGAATCTAGTAAATGCAGCTCAGTGAGAAAGCGTGCCGACGCTAGAAGAGCGGCGAAGAGGCAGCCAACCAACTGCCAGTGTGTGATCGTGTGAGGGCCCGGGTAGGCCGAAGGCGAGTGAAAAGCAAGTGAGGGACAGAGGAGCCTAAATTGCTCATCCTAACTATTACCACCGGACACCGGGGTCCGAGCCTATAGGGATCTCCACGACCCATTAGGAGAACACCGGAGTTCCTGGAGGACTACTAGTCCCAGGAGTACCACAGAGCTGATACGTAACCAGACCAGGAGGACGGAGTCCAGCAGTGCACTGCAAATAGAGACTGTGTACTTCAAGAAAGGGTCCAACCACAAGGTCAGCCAGGTGCAGGACGGAGACCAAGTTAGGCCTAGCTACAAGCAGGTCAGGACTTTATTACCAAAAGGCAGAGAACAGGAGGCCACACACCTACCCAGTGGAGGAATCTGGATGTGCACCCTTCACCCTACAGTACTCCGGGGAGTGCCTGCAACATCTTCAGTAAAGGTACCAAAGTGACTGATGTGTGTGTATCTCCCTTATTACCCCTAACTGCCGGGCCCCCGTCTGTCCTGCACCCCTACACATCTATCTGCCCTGGAGGACTCAGCCTTACCTGTGGAAGGCCTAACATCTTGCTGCACAACATTAACCCTTCAGTGGATCTGCATAGCAGCGCTGGTCCCCCTGACCAGGTACCACACGTGGCGTCACAAATTCCCCATTTCAATATTCATTTCACCTGTAAATATCCCACATTAAAAGGTGAGCCCCAGAGCCACGGACTGAGCTGTGTTGCCGTGACATTCCCCATTGTAGTCTATAAATGAGAGACGTGGGATAGACAGTCTGTAGGAGCGCCAGCCAGGTGTAAGTGTTGTAAGCAATTAAGAAATCTAATGCTGCTCCAGCCGGGTACCCGAGTGGGATTACTATTGAGAAAGATTCTTGAAAACCCGGTCAGCAGTGGATTCATTGTTTTACAATAATTTTTAATAATTTTTAATAAATGAAGATTGTCATTTACTAAGAAGATTCCTGTCTTTTGTGCCCTGCTGACCGGGTTTTCAAGAATCTTTCTCATTGTAGTCTATAGGCTCAGATCCAAGTTCCCATTGCTCTGGAGGGCGACTCACATCTACAGCAGAGAAAACAGGGATTTTATTAAAACTGCACCAAGCTGCCAGTAAATGATACTTTGTTGCAATCAGGTTCTCCTCCCCTACATTAGATTACATAGCAAAAACCTGCTGACAAGTTCCTTTAAATACAGATAATCTTGGCCTTAAAATGACCTAAATTAAGCAAAATAAATTATCATAATCAAAACCTGTGATCTCCTCATATACAATTCTGCCTGTGTTTTGCAGCTGTTCTCAGGCTAATGGACAAGTAACACATCCCGCTAATGGCACCATTTTCCTAATGTCACATTTCTATAGAGGTCTATTATAAATTGATTATATCTGCGCTATTTGTTTTCCAGGCCCCTTTAATAACAGGAGTCATCTCTATGGAAGAAGGAATGGACACTCGAGTACGACATTTCCACCCAGTTTTGTACATAGTTCCAGTTTCCCGAACTTCAGAGTGACAATCTATAATGACTACTATGTTGGGAATGAATGGGACAACCAATCAGACAGGAGGACTGAGCCGGCCCGCTGTGAGACCCCAGTAGCCGCACCCTTGAATACCAGCAGAGGAAATGAGACTGAAAATTGCCCTATCTGCTTAGATGTCCTACAAGGAGACATCACTTCTTTATTGTGCAGACATTCATTCCACACTACATGTCTGGACACATGGCTCCTCTATCATCAGACGTGCCCCCTGTGCCGTGCAGTTGTCACCACCCAACATCAGGTATGTATACTTATAGGTATATATATATCCTTTTATCTAACGTGTATTGACTTCCTCATACAAAACAGCATTAAATAATTCCCCTGGTGTGAATGGCGCCCTGCACAGAATGGCCCTTTGCTCCTCTCCTTTCCTTTCTCTGCTGTGTCGCCAGCACTTTCATTCCCCCTCTCTCTGGAAAGATTCAGGTTCTGTTAGGAAGCGTTGATGGGGGGCTGTTACTAATAGTACTTGGTGCCCCCTGATGCCACCTGTCACCCTAGATGGAACTGGGATATAAAATATAAATAGTCTAATTATTAGAGTTTTGCCGTCTGTCGCTCATAGTCAGGACAAGTAAGACACGCCGTCTAATGGTGCTACTCACCTAATAATAATTCCAGAGAGATCTAATTGGGGATATTTATACTACTTGTTTTTTAGGAGCCCATGCTGCCAGGAGAAGTAATGGAGGCTCATGGACACCAACATCTTGGCACAGTTTTCCACGTGTCCGTATATCAGGACTAGTGTTGAGCGATACGATACCGCAAGTATCGGGTAGCGGCCGATATTAGCTCTATCGGCCTTTCGATACTTAGTTCCGATATTTTCGTCTTATCGGATACCGGAATCGGGATTGTCACTGTCACTGTCAGTGTCGGGTCTGTCAGGAGTCATCGGCACTTACCTGGCAGAAGATCTCCGGCGGTCACGGGCTGGACTGCTTCATGGCCGCCATCATCTTTCCCGCGGGTCACATGCAGTTTCTCGCGATAACTGCAGTGACTGCTGGGTAATCCCGGCCGTAAAGCAGTCAGTCCGATGACGTCACCGCCGGGGAAGCAGGTAATCAGCTGTGCTGCGTCGCGATGACAGGCTCTGCCTGTCATTGCGATGTAGCAGAGCTGGATCGTCGTGGGACTGTCATTACTATGGACTGCGTCGGACAGGTGGTATACTGTTGGTTTGTTTTTTTTCTTTTTTTACAGGAGATCGATGGCGTCGCAGGAATGAGTGTATAATAAAATTAATGAAAACTGTGTTGTCTCTTTTATTTCATTAAAAGACTTTTTTCTTGCTTTGTCTTTTTTTTATACATTTAATAACTTTGGGATTAATAATGGATCGGTGTCTTATTGACACCTCTTCCATTATTAACCGGGCTTATTGTCACCGTGCAATCAACGGTGACATTAACCCCTTATTACCCCACTTGCCACCGCTACAGGGCAGTGGGAAGAGCCGGGTAAAGTGCCACAATTGGCACATCTTTTGATGCGCCAAATGTGGGGCTGCTGTAGCCTGGTATTATCAGGCTGTTGAGGGCCAAAATCCATGGGCCTTGACAGTCTTTTAATACCAGGCCGCAGCAGTCTGCATTTTACTTGGCTGGTTAACAAAAATAGGGGGACCCCTACGCCGTTTTTTTTTCGAGGGGATCCCCTATTTTTGTTAACCAGCCAAGCTAAGCAGACTGCTGTGGCCTGGTATTATCAGGCTTGCAAGGTCCATGGATATTGGATCCTTACCAGCCTGAAAAACCAGGCCTCAGCGGTCTGCTTCATCTGGCTGGTTAACAAAAATAGGGGGGACCCCACGCCAATTTTTTTCGAGGGGATCCCCTATTTTTGTTAATCAGCCAAGATATGCAGACTGCTGTGGCCTGGTATTATCAGGCTGGCAAGGTCCATGGATATTGGCTCCTTAACAGCCTGAAAATCCAGGCCTCAGCGGTCTGCTTCATCTGGCTGGTTAACAAAAATAGGGGGGACCCCACGCCAATTTTTTTCGAGGGGATCCCCTATTTTTGTTAATCAGCCAAGATATGCAGACTGCTGTGGCCTGGTATTATCAGGCTGGCAAGGTCCATGGATCTTGGCTCCTTAACAGCCTGAAAATCCAGGCCTCAGCGGTCTGCTTCATCTGGCTGGTTAACAAAAATAGGGGGGACCCCACGCCAATTTTTTTCGAGGGGATCCCCTATTTTTGTTAATCAGCCAAGATATGCAGACTGCTGTGGCCTGGTATTATCAGGCTGGCAAGGTCCATGGATCTTGGCTCCTTAACAGCCTGAAAATCCAGGCCTCAGCGGTCTGCTTCATCTGGCTGGTTAACAAAAATAGGAGGGACCCCACGCCAATTTTTTTCGAGGGGATCCCCTATTTTTGTTAACCAGCAAAGATAAGCAGACTGCTGTGGCCTGGTATTATCAGGCTGGCAAGCAGGGTCGGACTGAGCCACCGGGACACCGGAGAAACTTCCGGTGGGCCCCAGCTCCTGCGTGGTGGGCCCTGATTTGAAAGGATAGGTCGCGGGGCAGAGGGGGCGGTGGCCCGGGCCCCGCGCTCTGAGGGGGCCCACCCGGAGCTACGTACAGTACTGTTCGGCTGCACAGCCTAGTTACATTCTGTGGCAGAGCAGGGAGAATCGATCTTCCTGCTCTGCCGCCAGAAGCTATGGGGCCTGAACAGGCGTTGGGGGGGCCCGGTGCCAGCAGTGGGCCCCCAACCGTCATCGGAGGGTCAGCTGTATCGGCATGGGTACGGTTGGGGCGAGGATATGGGTGTGATTAGCTGTGAAATGGGTGTGGTCGGGGCGTGGCTTAAAATTTGCAGCGGCGCGCTGTGCGCGCCGCAGCCTTTAACCCTCTTTCCTGTCTTCAAAATTTGGGAGGTATGCTGTATGACCTCCCTACAACTTCTAGGCATGCTCCTGATGAGCGCGACGGATGGTCTCCTGAGGGATCTCCTCCCACACCTGGACTAAAGCATCCACCAACTCCTGGACAGTCTGTGGTGCAACGTGGCATGGCCTAAAATTTGCTGCAGCAGGCACAGCGTGCCACAGCCTTTGTCCCTCTTTCCCTTCTTCAAAGGTTGGGAAGTATGATGGTGGGCCCCAAGAATATTTTTTCTCTGGTGGGCCCAAGGTACTCCAGTCCGACGCTGCTGACAAGGTCCATGGATCTTGGCTCCTTAACAGCCTTAAATACCATGCCTCAGCAGCAGGGGCGTACATAGAAATCATGGGGCCCCATAGCAAAAGTCTGAATGGGCCCCCCCCCAAAAAAAAAAAAACCCAGAGCCATTGTAAATGTAAAGTGCCAGCACAGTGAGGGGACACATTAAACAAAAAAATGTATTATGCCCCCATAGATTGTGCCCCCATAGATGCTCCATAGTATGGGCCCTTATGCTGCCGCAGCTGCTGCAACCAAAAAAAAAAAAAAGACATACTCACCTTTCGTCGCTGGGGGCCAGGTGCCGGTGTCCTGAGCAGGGGGTGACACCAGGTGCCGATGTCACCGCTCGCTCAGGGCCCCGGCACCTGAGATATTTACCTGTCCTCTCTCCACTGCTGAGTGCCGCTGTCTTCGGGGTCCTCCAGCAGTGAATGATGAGGCAGAGGGCGCGGCGCGCACTAACGACGTCATCGCGCCCTGTGACCTGAACATTGCAGCAAGAGGACGCGAACAACGGTGGAACGGGACAGGTAAATATCCTTATACTCACCCTTCTGCCGGCGCGGTCTGTGCAGCCCCTGCTCTTCTCCCAGGTCTCCGCCGCTAGTGTTCAGCGGTCACGCGGGACAGCTCATTAAAGTCATGAATATGTGCGTATTCATGACTGTAATGAGCGGTACCACCTGACCGCTGAACACAGGAGTCGGAGACCGTGGGAGAAGAGCAGGGGCTGCAGAGACCGCACCAGGAGGGGTGAGTATATAGAAGAGCTGTGCTCCCCCTCCCCCGCCGACCCCCTGGTAGTACTGTGTCAGCACAGCTACCCGACCGTCGAGGGCCCCCTCACCTGTCCGGGCCCCATAGCAGCTGCTTGGTCTGCTTCATTCACGGTACGCCACTGCTCAGCAGTCTGCTTCATCAGGCTGGTTAACAAAAATAGGGGGGACCCACGCCATTTTTTATTCGAAGGGAACCCCTATTTTTGTTAATCAGTTCCCTCTGACGTCACTGATTGTGTCCCTGGCTGACCTGAAGTGAAAGTGGAAAGCAATCAATTAAGCTTTCCACTTCCTCTCCTGTCAGCCAGGAGAGGAACTCATTCATTTGGGGGTTTACTGTGAGGCTTCAGCATTAGCTGCGGTCCCTGCAGTAAACATTAACCCTTTCTGAAGGATTACACCGTGGGACCTGACTGTGCATGGGATAGGTAAGAATAATTTTGCTTTTTTATTTTATTTTTATTACAGGAAATGGTTTTTGCAGTCAAATAAAAGATGGTCAAAAACAAGTGTCTTTATTTCATTAAAATGATTTTTAATTAAAGTGTGTGTGTTTTATTTTTATTTCATGCAATAGGATTAATAATTTATAGTTGTCTAATTGACAGCTCTCAATTATTAACCTGGCTTAAGGTCACCTTTCAATTGCAATGTGGCTTTAACCCCATATTAACCCATTCGCCACCGCTACAGGGCAATGGGAATAGACGGGCAAAGTGCCAGAAAGGGCGAATCTAATTATAGATTTGTCTTTTCTGGGGTGTCTGGGGGCAGATGTTAGTAGCCAGGGGGGGCAAAAATAATGGTCCCTCTCTGGGCTATTATTATCTGCCCCCATTCGCTGGCTTTGTCTGTCTGGTTGCGAAAATAGGGCGGGAGCCCACGCATTTTTTTTAAACAATTTTACACCTCATATATATATATATATATATATATACATGTCATTGAATTTGTGACACATATATATATATATTTATATTTATAGTTCATACACTTCTACATAGTATAATAGCCGCTAATTCAATTGACGGCTTTTGTGAAAATGCAGAACCCGACATGAAATGACACTTGGTGTACATAGGGTTAACCATGTCTTTTCATGTCCTTTGCTATCTGATTTGCACAAACAATTACATCAGTCTATGTGTGCAAAATTTCACACCTGTAGGGGTTAATTAAAGGTGTAAATTCGTAGCAAAAAAGTCCGTTTTTTTTACAACGAATTTACACCTTTAATTAACCCCTACAGGTGTGAAATTTTGCACACATAGACTGATGTAATTGTTTGTGCAAATCAGATTGCAAACGACATGAAAAGACATGGTTAACCCTATGTACACCAAGTGTCATTTCATGTCGGGTGCTTCTGTCTTTTCACAGAAGCCGGCTTTACCGGCAATTGAATCAGAGGATATTTTACTATGTAGAAGTGTATAAACTATACATATATGTATATATATATATGTCACAATGACATGTATATATATATATATATATGTATTCTATGTGTGTATATTTTGTGTTTACAAGGAAATAAAGGTTTTTTTTAGTTGCGATATTTTGTTCCCATAGACTTACATGGGACTTCCGGTATCGGAATCGGATATCGCCGATATTTAGTGATATCGGCGATACCATTCCGATCCGATATTTTTAGATATCGAGCAGTATCGCTCAACACTAATCAGGACATTATAGTGAGGATCTACAATGGTTACTCTGCTGACAATGAATGGGACAACCAGTCAGACAGGACCGCTATGCCACCCCAGTAGCCGCACCATCAACTGCTACTGCACAGAAGAAGAGTGAAAACTGACCATTTTGTTAAATATTCTGCGGACACTAACCATCTATAATTAAGCAAATTGTGCATCTTTTACCACATTGCACAAAAATAAAGGTAAAATATGTCTTCATTAATACAGAGTATATATATTTAGATATTCTTGCCCAATCGAGGAAACGTCAAATACATGTTGTGTATTATCATTATAATAGATGAGACCTAACAACATTACATTACAAAGTAAAAGCAAAAGGAATAGAAGAGTTATCCAGGTAGAAAGGGATAGGTAAGAGAGAATGGGAGGAGCTGGTGTACCGCCGCATTAGTTGGTTATCCGAGAGGTAGCTAATTAAAGAAGCGCTCTTCCCAGCAAACTTTTTCTCCTTTCAATATACTGCAGTCATCATATTATGCAGTCAGGCTTAGACTGGCCCACATGAGAGCAGGAGAATTCTCCGGTGGGCCCCTGTGCAGCATCCTTTATATGAGCAGTACTGGTCACAATATGCTTGAACCACTACAGTCCCTGACAGAAGTTATGTCGCTTATCCATGTTATGTAAATCAAAGCTTATAACCGGACGTTAAATTCATCCATTGATTTTATAAATTACTCTTTTGAAAGCTGAAACCCTCCCAAATTTGGTTTAGGTTAAGAAAATAAATTGGCATCAATGCTGAAATATTGGTCATTTAATGAACACAGAATGGTCAGATTTTGGCAAGACAAAAGTTTTGTCAGCTGGTCATAAAATGCACCCAATCCTAGTTTACATCCTCACCAGTGCTCAGTAAATGTTCAGTTAATTAGTGGGTGTGTATAAAAAGAAACCCAGCACCCCAGACCTTCACTTGAACTGCAACTTGAGCTCTGACAACATCCAAAAATCCTCCCTACGACCAAATCCTTGATTATCAAGAGGCTGAAGACCAGATCCGCTGCAGAGGTGGCTGGCACCTTTGGTGTGTCTCAGCGTCAAGTACAAAGAATTAAAAAAAGATTTGAAGAGACTGGAGATGGGTTTGACAAGCCCAGGTCCGGCAGACCCCACAAGACAACTGCTCAGAAGGAACGTTTGTTGGTTTGAAAATCTAAAGCAAGCCCCTCTTCCACTGCAGCAGAGCTCCAACAGGCCTGGTCACCTCAAGTCCCTGTGTCAACTAGAACAGTTTGTAGGATTCTGTCTTGAAATAGCCTCCATGGTCGATTCAGTGCCCAGAAGCCAGCACTAAACAAAAAGGAAAAAAAAAAACCATGTGGCATTTGGAAAGTCCCACAGCCTGCTAAACAGATGGACTCTGGAAAAGTGGCAGAAGGTGGATTTCTCTGATGAATCTTCAGTAGAATTACACCACAGCCGCCGCAAATACTGCAGGAGACCTACTGGAGCCCA
Organism: Oophaga sylvatica; assembly: GCA_033576555.1. Classification (NCBI taxonomy): domain Eukaryota; kingdom Metazoa; phylum Chordata; class Amphibia; order Anura; family Dendrobatidae; genus Oophaga; species Oophaga sylvatica. The sequence continues at coordinate 137,632,875 of JARQOD010000009.1, read as the reverse complement.
TATGGATCCAAAATACAACCAGAAAACAGTTAAATTTGGTGGTGGAAAGATCATGGTCTGGGGTTAAATTCAGTATGGGGTGTGCGAAACATTTGCAAGGTGGAAGGCAATATCAATAGCCTAAAATATCAAGAAGTATTAGCTACCTCTTACATTCCAAATCATAAAAGGGGTCAAATTTTGCAGCAGGATGGTGCTCCATCACATACATCCATCTCTAGAACAAAGTTCCTCCAGGCAAAAAAGATCAAGGTGCTCAATGACTGGCCAGCCCAGTCACCAGACATGAACATCATTGAGCATGTTTGGGGTAGGATGAAAGAGGAAGCTTGGAAGACAAAACGAAGGACTCTAGATGAACTCTGGGAGGCATGTAAGACTGCATTCATTGCTATTCCTGATGACTTCATTAATAAATTGTATGAATCATTGTTGAACCGCATGGATGCAGTCCTTCACGCTCATGGAAGTCACACAAAATATTAAATATGACTCTAATAGCACCACAACTTAATTCACCAATGTTATGCAACATATATTTGTATTTTAAGATAATTATTTGTTTGAATATCACATTACTTTCTGTGGGTGACAAAACTTTTGTCTTGCCAAAATCTGACCATTCTATGTTCATTAAATGATCAATATTTCAGCATTGATGCCAATTTATTTTCTTAACCTAAACCAAATTTGGGAGGGTTTCAGCTTTCAAAAGAGTAATTTATAAAACCAATGGATGAATTTAACGTCAGGTTATAAGCTTTGATTTACATAACATGGATAAGCGACATAACTTCTGTTAGGGAATATATGTACAAAGCCAAGATCTTATTCATTAACAATCTACCCAGTTCTTTGTGATTGAGGATAATGTCACATTTGCATGTAGATGAAAAGTGAGGCCCTGGAGTTGGATACTGGTGGGCCTTTGGCACCCCAGTCTGACACTGTACACAGCACTGTGTACATACAATTGCTCACTTTGTTTTTCTATCCAGCTAATTATTTTTTCCATTAGGACAATGACATCACATGATTAAAAACTGACTAGCTGTATCCTTCTAAGCTCTATGTAGAAACAGGAGGTCAATTTTCCCTGCGAGAGAGATTCTTAAAAGATTCTTGTAAGAGTGTACTTAGTCCTTAACATTGTTTATATAGCTGGTACGTACAGGGGTGGGATTCAGCCGGTTCTCCCCGGTTCGATGGAACCGCTTGTTAAAAAAGTAGCCGATTCCCGAACCGGGGAGATCCAGGGCCGCGATCCGGTACTGGCCCCCACTGCCCCAGCACATGTACAGGGCCGGCCGCACAGCAAATTGTGTGCGGCCGTGCCTGCTGTACCGTGACGCGGCCGGCAGCAGACACAGTCGCCCACGTCACACTGTATGGGGCTGGGAGCTGTGCACAGCCGTCACCTTGATGGCTGTGCGCAGCTCCTTCTTCCTGGCTAAATGCTAGACCAAGAAGTGAGAAGGAGGAAGCTGCCGGATGGAGAGGTGAGTCTGGCCTCTGTGCCTGTGAAGCTGCTCTGTGTGTGTGTGTGTGTGTGTACGCTGTGTGTGTGTGTGTGTGTGAGACGCTGTGTGTGTTCGCCATCACTGTGCTAGACTGTCTGTGCTCCTTCCAGGTGTGACGTAGTTTCTGGAGGCGCATCATACCAGGAGGGGGCGTGTTCTGCCAAAGCCAGGAAGAGAAGCGTCCATTGGTCTCTGCAGTCTGATGCCGGTGTCTGTAGCTGCAGGAGGGAAATCACAGGTCAGAGTCCTCAGTGACACCGAGGAGGATTTATTAACGGGTTGGGGGCAGATACTTGGGGCTGTATAGTGGGGTTTCAGGGGATGATTGCACACTTGTGGAGGTCTGTGTGTGCTCCTAGGGGGTTCTGCACACTTGTGGGGGTCTGTGTGTGCTCCTGGGGGGGTTATGCACACTTGTGGGGGTCTGTATGTGCTCCTGGGGGGGTTATGCACACTTGTGGGGGTCTGTGTGTGCTCCTAGGGGGTTCTGCATGCTTGTGGGGTCTGTGTATGCTCCTAGGGGGTTCTGCACACTTGTGGGGGTCTGTGTGTGCTCCTGGGGGGTTCTGCATGCTTGTGGGGTCTGTGTATGCTCCTAGGGGGTTCTGCACACTTGTGGGGGTCTGTGTGTGCTCCTGGGGGGTTCTGCACACTTGTGGGGGTCTGTGTGTGCTCCTAGGGGGTTATGCACACTTGTGGGGTCTGTGTGTGCTCCTGGGGGGTTCTGCACACTTGTGGGGACTGTGTGTGCTCCTAGAGGTTTGTATATGTTTGAGGAAAAGGTGCGTGTAAATGGATGTGGCTTAAAAATGGGTGTGGTTTAAAAATGGGTGTGGTTTTCCTACACACAAACACAGAACCTGTTGTTAAAAATTTGAATCCCACCCCTGGGTACGTAACAAACTAATCACTACAGAAATCACATAAAAATATGGAGTCTCAAAACTCACAAACATAAATAAGTAAAAAAGGTGTTTTTTTACTTTTATTACACTCAAGATAAATCTAAAGTACATAAAAAGGTTTTAATAATAAGAAGAGATAACTAAAAAATGGGGTCCAACGTGAAGACTCAAAAAGAAAGGGCACAGGGAGGCAGAAGGTCATGGGGACATTGCTACCTGTTACTGATCTGATTCTACGATACAGTATGATTTACTAATCAGAATCAGATCAGTAACAGTGCAGCAATGTCAAAATTAAGGGATAGAGATGCTAACATGTATCACATATAAGTAGCAACCAAGGATTGTATTTAAACATGAAGTAGTCACAGTGACAATCAAATCCTACTAAGTGATGATCACCATTAGAACATAACCCTTTGTATTCCCAAAATGACAGAGTACTAGTTAGTTCAAAAAGTAGCAATGCTTACCCATAGTCTGAAGTGTCCGTGTGCATGCCCCCATGCTCATTTAGAATAGGTTTCCTAAGGGGTGTGACAAAGTCACTGGTAAAGTAATGGAGGGAACATATGTTTCAATACACCTGATGGCGTAAAAGTGATATAAAACCCAGAGATTTTCCTCCAGCACGGTGTTGCGAGGGTTAAGATAAGTTATATTATGGGCTGGTTTTTATGTTGACATGCATAGAGCTGGTGGGAGAATGTCCACCTTATCTCCACCAACAGAGCCGACACCGCCCTGTGCTGACGTACCTTGGTAATGTCACAGTCATGTGATCAGTCACATAGTCTTTGGCTTAAATTGTTGACTTCCAAAGGTTTCAGCGTGCAGTTTACCTGGAGAGGAAACACTCCAGGAAAGTGTTTGTGCCCGTGTGGTATGTTAGGAACCCAAACCGTGGACATTTTACCCGTGAGCAGGCTGAACCCTGCTAGGAAAAGGATAATGCTAGGGTGCTCGGTGCTCGGGTCAAGCAAATTGGAATGCTTGAGCCCAATTTAAGTCTATGGGAAACACGAGAATTTTTCCGATGGCCCCCTCGGACTTGAAATTTTGAAAATCAATGAGAACAGTGCTCAAATGACGGAACCAGCATGGGGAAGACCCCTAGAAGCATTTCTGACTCCTAGGTCACTGCTGTGAACAATGTTGTCAGAGTCTTACGCCATTTTTACAGACTCGCAATAAAACATACAAAAATGAAACCAAAATGGATTTTCCTGGAAAATATGTTAAGGAACATCCCTTCCAGGGTAATGTCTTCTGCATAAGGCAAAATAAATAACCAAAAACAAAAATACTCCTCCACACCTATTTCACATGTAGCATTTTTGATGCGTTTTTCAATTTTAGCATTGCTTTCAACTATGACAAATGCATTCACTGGGAAATGTCATTTTAACATTTTACAACCTTATCGGGCCATGTGGTGTGTGACACATCACTAGACACATCCTGTTTCATTCATGAAGGAGATACTCTGAAAGTCACAAAGCCTATTTTTATAGGGCCATCAGCTGGCTATGCTTTGTTTTTCCTATTATTAAACAGTGGGTCTCCTGTACTGTTATTGTGTATGCAGTGAGTAGCAGGGCTGCACCAAATTTGGGCGGGCGCACCGCAATAACCCTTTGAAGAGACGTACAGGTGGGCCTCCTGAAAACAATGTTCCCATTATTAGGAAATGGTTCTCCCATACTGTTTGCCTATGCAGTGAATGCATTGGCTGCCAAAAATTTGGAGGCACTCTAATGCCTCTTGGAAGAGACGTGGAAGAGGGCCTCATTAAAAAATGCTCCCATTATAAATTTAGTCTGTGGCCTGTGGGGCGTTGGCTGCATATTTCGCTTGTGTTCCAAGGACTGGGGTATGTTCTAAAAAGAACATTTCTGCCCATCTACAGTTTGCTAAAGATCACTTAGACAAGTCAGAAGTAGAGCTGGGCAAACCCGAACAGTAAAGTTCATCATCCATACCAAACACCTACTACTCGGGCATGGACACCGAACACGGACTTCACCAGGAAGTCCGTGTTACTGTTCGGATTCGGAGCCCCAAATACTAGGTGTTTGTCGCGCTGTTATGTGCATGACTTGTGATGAGCGAACACGCTCCCCACTACTCGTTACTCTCCAGAGTATCACGGTACTCGTCATACTCGGCCAGCAGCGAGCATTTCTGGGATTATTCGGCGGGAACAGGGGTCTCCACCCAGCATTTTTGGCGGACTTTAGAGATCCAGTCACGCTGCAGGGAATGTCTGCCAGGCCATGAAACGCTGCAGCCATCTTTGTTGTGGTCGTGCAGTGATTGGCTTGGCCACACAGCATCATCACGAGTATAAGAGACCGGGTGCCGCCCTGCTCACGCATTCCGCTCCGGATTCAGACAGTGTAGTGAGAGCTGCTGCCGAGATAGGGTCAGATTTCTTAGTCAGTGTGGGGTCTACCATCCTAAACTACTGAAATCCTGATAACCCAACAGTCCTTCTAAGGACTAATTCCAGAGTATATAGGTTCCGGTGTTAGGCAGTCAGAGAAGTGAACGTCGCTCTATACACATCAGTCAACGCCTGCAGGCACTGTATGTGCGTATGTAGATCATCGCACACATCAAGAGGGTTCATTCCCTTCCTGACTTCTGTTGCTGCTGCTGCTACCAGTAGGATATATTGGCCATATATAGGTAGCTACTGGTGTAATTGGAATACAGGTCACATATATTTTGGTGTGGTATCTCTGTGCCAGCTCATATCTGTGAGTGCTCAACGTGTGGCCAGTGTACAGAAATATTTTTGCGGAGCCATGGGTGTGATTTCACATAAAAACACCAGTACTTTTTAAACAAAAAAAAAACTGCACAAATTGCTGTTAGTGGTATCTCTGTGCCAGCTCATATCTGTGCGTGCTCATCAGGTGGCCCGTGTACAGATATTGTTTTGCGGAGCCATGGGTGTGATTTCACGTAAAAACACCAGTACCTTTAAAAAAAAAATAAAATTGCAGAAATTGGTGTTAGTGGTATCTCTGTGCCAGCTCATATCTGTGCGTGCTCAACGTGTGGCCAGTGTACAGAAATATTTTTTTTGGAGCCCTGTGTGTCCTTTCACTTAAAATCACCAGTACTTTTTTGTTCAAAATTGGTGCGCAAATTAGTGGTACTCTTATCTCAGTGTCAGCTCATATCTGTGCGTTGAACGTGTGGCCAGTGTACGTAAATTTTTTTTGGAGCCCAGTGTGTCCTTGGACGTAAAAACACCAGTACTTTTTATAAAAAAAATTAGCTGCACAAATTAGTGGTACTGTTATCTCCGTGCCATTTCATATCTGTGCGTGGTGAACGTGTGGCCAGTGTACGGCAATATTTTTTTGGAGCCCTGTGTGTCCATTCACTTAAAAATACCGTTACTTTTAGTAAAAAAATATGTGCACAAATAAGTGGTACTCTTATCTCCGTGGCAGCTCATATCTGTGCGTGGTGAACGTGTGGCCAGTATACGACAATATTTTTTTGTAGCCCTGTGTGTGCTTACATGCAAAAACACCAGTACTTTTTATTAAAAAAAAGGTGCACAAATTAGAGGTGCTGTTATCTCCGTGGCAGCTCATATCTGTGCAAGGTTAACGTGTGGCCAGTGTAGGGTTTTTATTTTATTTAGCCCTGGGTGTGAGTGCACTTAAAGACAGCACCATGTTGCATTTTTTATAAAAACAGGCTACATTTTACTGTGTGTTTTATCTGTGACATGTGACATCCGTGTGGCAAAATTTGATGCTATTTAGGGCTAACATCCCTTTTTTGTCCATTCTCTCATTGTTGTTATATCCAGCAGTCTTTTAAATCCACACAATCATAAAAAATTATTCCACTCTGTTATCTCAGGCTGAGTCCTGGTGTATCTGTGGTGGGAAATTCTTTTCTTGGCTGGCATATGTTGCATAGTTCTGTCTGCTAGCCTTCTTGTATGCCTTTTTTATTTTGTTCAAACAGGAACAAAAAACCTAAGCCAAAAAAATTAATCCAGTCTGTGATTTCATGTTAAGGTCTGGTGTATCAGTGGTGTCAAAATTTTTGCTTTGCAGGTATACTGATCACATATAATTTTTCTCCAAATAAATCCATTTGTATTGAGCTTTTAAAATATTTGAGTAGTCCATTTAAAATGGACAAGGCAAGGGGCAAGGGACGGGGAAGTGGACGTGATGCTAATTGTGCATGCAGGGGCCGAGGCCGTGGCCAAGCTGAAAGTGGGCCGCAGCAAAGACCCACATGTTCTCGCTCAACCTTCCTGCCCCAGTTTCTAAGGGACCGCAGCACACCACTATTGAAGCCCAAGCAGTGTGAAACGGTAGTTGGTTGGATAGAGGATAATGCTTCAAGTCACTTAGCCACCACCACCATCACCACTACCATGTCTTCCACACGGTCAAGTCTGAATAGCCGTGAGTGTGGACCAGATATTACCCTGATCCTTCTTCCTCCTACCATGCCGAGCGCCCTGAGACACCAGATCCCACACTCAGACACTCCGAAGAGCTCTTCAGTTTTCCATTTGGGGATTCGTGCCTCTCGGTGGCTACACTTGAAGCGGGGAAAGATGATATTCCATGTAGCGATGCACAAATCTTTGAGCAGCCACGGTCACTAGAGGTGGACGATGATGAGACACAATTGCCGGAAAGTCAGGAGGAGGAGCATGTTGCGGATGTGGACGACGAGGTGATGGATGACATAGTGACTGACCCAACCTGGCAGGAGGACATGCAGAGTGAGGACAGCAGTACACATGGGGAAGGAGGCATATCACCCCAACAGGCAAGAAGAAGCAGTGTGTTGGCCTCGGACTGAAGGTGTGCATCTGTTCCCCGTAACACCAACAGGACGGAAGTTGCCATTCCAACTGTTAGAACTTCCCGAGTCTGGTTATTTTTTAAAGACTCTGCTGAGAACCCCAAACAGGCCATTTGAAGCACTTGCCATGCACGCATCAGCAGGGGTAGCAAAACTACCAGCCTGACCACCACCAGCATGATTAGGCACATGGCAGCGAAGCACCTCACTTTGTGGGCCAAACCCCAGGCTCCAGGAACACTGCCTGCAGGTGACAACACTGTTTCTTCCACTGTTTTGCGTAAAAGCCAATCCCCAGTTCAGTGTGCTTGTGAAGATTGCTCCGGCCATGCACCTGTTGTTGCCCACAGTCAACCAGCACCATCATCAAGCCCGTCCACGTCCTTGTCCCAGCGCAGCCTGCAGTTCTCTAAACCCCAGTCATTGGAACGAAAGCGGAAATACCCAGCCAATGCCCCACAGGCCACAGTACTTAATTCGCACATTTCTCGACTGCTTGCGCTCGAAATGTTGCCTTTTCGCCTCGTTGAGACGGAAGCTTTCCGCAACCTGATGGCGACGGCCGTACCAAGGTACTCGGTCCCCAGTCGCCACTATTTCTCCAGTTGTGCTGTACCGGCATTACACAAGCACGTGTCCCACAACATTACCCGTGCCCTCAACAATGCTGTTACTGGGAAAGTTCACCTAACCAGGACACATGGACAAGTGCCTGTGGACAGGGACGGTACATCTCACTGACAGCACACTGGGTTAACATAGTGGAAGCCGGGACCCAGTCGGACCTTGGGATGGAACACGTCCTCTCCACGCCGAGGATTGTGGGCCCTACGTCAATCAGGGTTGCGCCCACAGTCTACAGCTCCTGCACCTCCTCCTCCTCTTCTTCAGCCTCTATCTCTGAAATGAACACATCAGTCAGAAGCAGGAAGCACTGCAGCACAGCCTCAGCCAAGCATCAACAGGCTGTGCTGAAGCTAATCTGCATAGGTGACAAACCGCATAATGCAGAAGAGTTGTGGACAGCGCTGAAGGAGCAGTCACATATGGCTATGTTGTTGGAAAAAATTAAAAAGTTATTAGACATAGAAGAAGAGAAAAAAAAAAGCGCAAAATGAAAATTGGCCGCAGCATGAAGGGGTTAAGTGGAGCATAGAGTTGGCCAATAAAGTATCTGAATTTTATGGACTACAAGTTATCATACAGATGTCCGAGAAAATCAGTCCGATCTCGGAGCACAATGCACTGACTGGACGCGGCTCTACTGACCCAAGCATGACTGCTTCTAACAGCTTCTTTGGACTGATTTTTACTGGTGTTTGCATGTACACTTACATTGAAAATAACATAGTTAGATATATATTCTATGTCACTTGTAAGAATAATGATACATTATACCAGATTAATATTAAACTATATTATTATGGTCACCATAATTCTAAAAATCCAAATTCTATTTCTTTTTTGTTGTATATTTGCTTTTCCTCTTGACTTACACTATATAGGCAAAGCCTTAACTAGAAGGTGTAATCATTACAAGCATTGTAAATAATTAACAGACATTTTAGAAAAGTTGCCTAAAATCTGGAAGTTACACAAATACTTGGTCGGAAACATTAACGAGGGAAACATGAAGTTACAGAATGTCTTGCTGTTATGTTCAGTGTTCTGCACGTCATGTATAGCAGAAGGTAAGGTTGTGACATATCCTTTGTCTGATTCATGTTAATTCATCTCCTGCTTTCACTTGTTTATGCTTAAAAGTCAGATTTAGGGCTCATACTCACTGGCGCCGAAAACGGATGATAATCAGACGAAAAAAAATCATATTCAAATCTGACCAATGTTATTCAATAGGTGAGTTCTCATTTGCAATTTTTTTCTCATCAGAAATTGGTGTGAGAAAAAAATCGCAGCATGCTGCGATTTGATGCGATTTTGGGATGATAATCGCCAATGCAAGTCAATGGGTGCGATTAAAAAACGCACAGCACTCGCACCATGCAAGTGCTGTCCGATTTATACGCACCAATCTCCTTTGAAAAGCCGGCAATTCATCCCCGGCTACTGTAAAATCACACTGACAGCTCACAAAACACTAGATACATACACATAGAATACATATATATTTATATACATGTCATTGTAACACATACATATGTATATATTTATAGTTCATACACTTCTACATAGTATAATAGCCGCTAATTCAATTGCCGGCTTTTGTGAAATCACAGAAGCCGACATGAAATGATACATTGTTTCCACACAGTTAACCATGTCATTTCATGTATTTTGATATATGGTTTTAACTTACAATTACATAAGTGTATGTGTGCAAAATTGCAGACATGTAGGGGTTAATTAAAGGTGTAAATTCGTTGAAAAAAAATGCGTGGGCTCACGCTGTATTTTCTCCACCAGACAGACAAAGCAAGCGAGTGGGGGCAGATAATAATAGCCTAGGGAGGGTACATTTTTTTTGTGCCCCCCCTGGCTACTAACATCTGCCCCCAGACACCCCAGAAAGGGCAAATCTCTAATTAGATTCGCCCTTTCTGGCACTTTGCCCGTCTATTCCCATTGCCCTGTAGCGGTGGCGAATGGGTTAATAAGGGTTAAAGCCACCTTGCAATTGAAAGGTCACTTTAAGCTAGTTTAATAATTGAGAGATGTCAATTAGACAACTATCAATTATTAATCCTATTGTATGAAAGAAAAATCAAACACACACAGTTTAATAAAAAAGAAGTTTAATTAAATAATCACACAGTTTTTGACCATATTTTATTTTCCTGCTAAAACCATTTCCTGTAATAAAAATAAAATAAAAAAGCAAAATTATTCTTACCAATCCGATGCACAGTCAGGTCTCACGCTGTAATCCATCAGAAAGGGTTAACAGGTTACAGTTAACAGGGAGCTAATGCTGTCTGCTAGCTGTAACACCCCGAATGAATAACTTCCTCTCCCAGCGAAAGGAGAGGAAGTGAATAATTAGTGGAGCTTAATTAATTTATTGCCACTTTCACTTCAGTGACCTGACCTAAAGTGAAAGTGGGACACAATCAATTAAGCTTCATTCATTAATCACATCCTCTCCTGTCGGCAGGAGATAAGCTCATTCATTCAGGAGCTTTCAGCTGAGCACCCAGGATTACTTGCGCTGCTTAGCTGATTGCTAGTTAACCCTTTGTGAAGGATTACATCGTGGGACGTGACAGATCGGCGGAATAGGTAAGAATAATGTTGTTTTATTAGTTTTTCTTTATTATAGAAGATCAAGGGCTTCGCAGGGATTAAGAGTTAAATAAAAGATGGTAAAAAAAATGTGTTTTTATTTCATTAAAATTATTTATTCTTAAAGTGTGTGTTTTTTTTTTATTTCCTTCAATAGGATTAATAATTGATAGTTGTCAAATTGACAGCTCTCAATTATTAACCTGGCTTAAAGTGACCTTTCAATAGCAAGGTGGCTTTAACACCTTATTAACCCATTCGCCACCGCTGCAGGGCAATGGGAATAGACGGGCAAAGTGCCAGAAAGGGCGAATCTAATTAGAGATTTGCCCTTTCTGGGGTGTCTGGGGGCAGATGTTAGTAGCCAGGGGGGGCACAAAAAAATGTACCCTCCCTAGGCTATTATTATCTGCCCCCACTCGCTTGCTTTGTCTGTCTAGTGGAGAAAATACAGCGGGAGCCCACACATTTTTTTCAATGAATTTACACCTTTAATTAACCCCTACATGTCTGAAATTTTGCACAGATACACTTATGTAATTGTAAGTTAAAACCATATATCAAAATACATGAAATGACATGGTTAACTGTGTCTAAACAATGTATCATTTCATGTCGGCTTTTGTGATTTCACAAAAGCCGGCAATTGAATTAGCAGCTATTACAGTATGTAGAAGTGTATGAACTTAAATATATATATATATATATATATATATATATATGTCACAATTACATATATATATATATATATATATGTATTCTATGTGTGTATATGTATTGTTTCTATTCTTTATTAAAGCTGTCAGTGTGATTTTACAGTATAGCCAGGGATGAATTAGCGGCTATTATACTATGTAGAAGTGTATGACCTATATATATATTATATATATATATATATATATATATATATATATATATATATATATATATACACTACCGGTCAAAAGTTTAGGGTCACTTAGAAATTTCCTTATTTTTGAAAGAAAAGCAGTTTTTTTTCCAATGAAGCTAACATTAAATGATTCAGAAATACACTCTATACAGTGTTAATGTGGTAAATGACTATTCTAGCGGCAAACGTCTAGTTTGTAATGCAATATCTTCATAGGTGTATAGAGGCCCATTTCCAACAACCATCACTCCAGTGTACTTATGGTATTTTGTGTTCGCTAACTGTGTAAGAAGGCTAATAGATGGTTAAAATACCCTTTAAAACCCTTGTGCAAGTATGTTAACACAGCTGAAAACCGTTTGGTTGATTAGAGAAGCTATAAACCTGACCTTCCTTTGAGCTTGTTGAGAATCTGGAGCATTACATTTGTTGGTTCCATTAAACTCTCAAAATGGCCAAAAAAAAGAACTTTCTTGTGAAACTCGACAGTCTATTCTTGTTCTTAGAAATGAAGGCTATTCCATGCGAAAAATTACCAAGAAACTGAAGAATTCATACAATGGTGTGTAGTACTCCCTTTAGAGGAGTGCACAAACAAGCTCTAACCAGAGAAGAAAGACAAGTGGGAGGCCCCGCTGCACAACTGAGCAACAAGACAAGTACATTAGAGTCTTTAGTTTGAAAAATTGACGCCTCACAGGTCCTCAACTGCCAGCTTCATTAAACAGTACACATTAAACGCCAGTGTCAACATCTACAGTGAAGAGGCGATTTGGGGATGCTGGCCTTCAGGGCAGATTGGCAAAACAAAAGCCAATATTCCTCTGTCCAATGTCTGTGTTCTTTTGCCCATATTAATCTTTTCCTTTCATTTAAGCCAGTCTTAAATATGGCTTTTGTTTTGCCAATCTGCCCTGAAGGCCAGCATCCCCAAATCGCCTCTTCACTGTAGATGTTGACACTGGCGTTTAATGTGTACTGTTTAATGAAGCTGCCAGTTGAGGACCTGTGAGGCGTCAATTTTTCAAACTAAAGACTCTAATGTACTTGTCTTGTTGCTCAGTTGTGCAGCGGGGCCTCCCACTTGTCTTTCTTCTCTGGTTAGAGCTTGTTTGTGCACTCCTCTAAAGGGAGTACTACACACCATTGTATGAATTCTTCAGTTTCTTGGTAATTTTTCGCATGGAATAGCCTTCATTTCTAAGAACAAGAATAGACTGTCGAGTTTCACAAGAAAGTTCTTTTTTTTTGCCCATTTTGAGAGTTTAATGGAACCAACAAATGTAATGCTCCAGATTCTCAACAAGCTCAAAGGAAGGTCAGGTTTATAGCTTCTCTAATCAACCAAACGGTTTTCAGCTGTGTTAACATACTTGCACAAGGGTTTTAAAGGGTATTTTAACCATCTATTAGCCTTCTTACACAGTTAGCGAACACAAAATACCATAAGTACACTGGAGTGATGGTTGTTGGAAATGGGCCTCTATACACCTATGAAGATATTGCATTACAAACTAGACGTTTGCCGCTAGAATAGTCATTTACCACATTAACACTGTATAGAGTGTATTTCTGAATCATTTAATGTTAGCTTCATTGGAAAAAAACTGCTTTTCTTTCAAAAATAAGGAAATTTCTAAGTGACCCTAAACTTTTGACCGGTAGTGTACATATATATATATGTATATATATATATATAATTATTTGCTTTTTGTGTACATTTTTTTTTACAATGTGATTTTTACATGACTTTTTACATAGAGATAACTGCTCTATGTAAAACGTCATGTTAAAATCGCATTGCATACAGATGGAAAACTGATGGAAAACTGATGGAAAACTGATTTAAAATCGCATCAAAATCGCATGCCTTTTTACAACAAATGTACCGTTTTTTTCCTGCAGAAAAAGGACCGATTTTTTCCAGCCAGTGAGTATGAGCCCTTAGGATAATATTTTGGGGGGTTATTTGTAAAGTTCTGAAGTTAGTTTGACCCCTACTTGCTTCTTGTAAACTGGTACTGGAAAGTTTGTGAATTTTTTATATTTCTGGATAAATTTGACTTAAAACAACGTCTGATTTTTATACAAGTCCAAAAAGTAGATAAAAAGAACCAAATCAAGCAAAAAAGTAAAAAATACAAGACTTTTTTTAAAATGACGGAAATGGTTCAGAATTTCGTCTGTAAGTGGCAGAAGTATGTGAAGCTTTAGTATTATTAGATATTTGGAAGAAGAAAAAAGTATTTTTTATTCAACCCCTTCCCACCCCATGATGCACTAATATGTCATATAGCTGGTGAGGGTGTATGCAGCGGGCTACGATGCTGAGCCTGCGCCACACAAGGGAGACGCTGGCTGTGTTACAGCAATGGTCAGAGAAAGCTTATGAAGCTGCTGTTAACCCACAAAATTCCACAGTCTATCACTGTCACTGTCTATTTAATGCATTATATCTTGTCTTACGTCTTGCCCATTGGCCTCATTCAACTGCCCTTGTAATGTTATCCCAAGGTGCGGTTGGCTTACTATGGCAGTTGTGCCCTGCTGAAGTGCCTGCCTTGACAGTACGCCTGTGAAGAATAGCATGTGGCTGGGCTTCTTAGGAGCCCATTATTAGAACCACTGTATATACTGCAATATTGTGCTACAATACAACGGGAAATCAAGAAGGTTTAAGTTCCCTAGAAGGACAAGAAAAAAATCTAAAACAGTTCTAAAATAAAAATAAAAAAGGATAAATATTGGAAATTTCTTCCCTTTTGTCCAGTTAAAAATAAATAAAAAAAAAGAAGTACATTTTGACTTGCCGAGTCAGTAAAAGCTCTATCTATCAAAATATTAAATTGTTTTATATTTTGATAGGCATTACACAGTACACAGCAGCGGCACATTCATAAAACTATCTCAGCAAAAGAACATTTATTTAACACATTGAATTGTAGAACTGTTTATTCAAAGATCTATTGATTAAAATCTATTTTGTTGTTGGGACAACCACTTTTATGCTTTGTAATTTCCACAGTGAACACGTCGGACAGTGAATATTGCAATAAAAGAAAAAGATTCACAAAATCACATATTTTATGAAAACACAACACAATTTTCAGTCCTCTGTTACTCATAGAGGAGCCCCATTATTAGTAGAATATGTTCTTTATATGCAATTTTCTAATATTTAATTTAGATCATTCAAATTTATAGATGGTTTTAGATACCATAATTATATCTGCACTGTTCAGTTTTCATATATTTCTTTTTTACAGAAAACGATTGTGATTTTCCAGAGGTTGAAAATGGCAAGATTGCTCAGTACTTTTACATATTCAAAAAGTTTTACTTCCCAATGAAAGAGGGGAAGAAACTATCAGTGTCTTGTTCAGCTGGGTATACATTTCAGTCTGGAAGGCAAGAAGATGAAATCATATGCACATCACAAGGATGGGAACCTCCAGCAAAATGTCTCAGTAAGAGTGCAACAACATCTATTCTTAAAAAACAAATATATTAAAGAAGCACTCCTCACATCAAAATGTTTATCCTCTTAATATATTACAATCATATTATATAGCACTATGTACTTACAATTGCTAATTTTTCCCTTCTACCCAGCTAATTCTTCTGTTTTCCATTTGGTCTATGACATGACGTGCAGGAGCGGTCACTGACAGCTTGGGGCCCCTGTGCAAGAAATATGTCTGGGCCCCCCTCCTTTTATGGCGACAAACCTAAAGATATATACAGTTGGAAAAATAAATATTTGATACACTGCTGATTTTGAAAGTTTTCCCACCTACAAAGAATGGAGAGGTCTGTAATTTTTATTGTAGGTACACTTCAACTGTGAGAGACAGAATCCAAAACTGAAAATCACACTGTATAATTTTTAAATAATTAAATTGCATTTTATTGCATGAAATTAGTATTTGATACAATAGAAAAACAGAAATTAATATTTGGTAGAGAAACATTTGTTTGCAATGACAGAGGGCAGATGTTTCCTGAAGTTTTTCACCAAGTTTGCACTCCTGACATGTGTGCAAACCTAATCATCAACTAAAAAAAAACGTCTGACTGCTGTGCTTGCCAACAAGGGTTTTGCCACCAAGTATTAAGTCTTGTTTGCCAGAGGGATTAAATACTTATTTCTCACTGCAAAATGCAAATAAATTTATATAATTTATACAATGTGATTTTCTGGATTTTATTTTTGATATTCTGTCTCTCAATGTTAAAATTAACCTACCCTTAAAATTATAGACTGTTCATGTCTTTGTCAGTGGGCAAACTTACAAAATCAGCAAGGGATCAAATAATTATTTCCTTCACTGTATATACAGTACAGACTAAAAGTTTGGACACACCTTCTCATTCAAAGATTTTTCTGTATTTTCATGACTATGAAAATTGTAGAATCACACTGAAGGCATCAAAACTATGAATTAACACATGTGGAATTATACTGTACATTACACTTTACAAAAAAGTGTGAAACAACTTAAAATATGTCTTATATTCTAGGTTCTTCAAAGTAGCCACCTTT
Organism: Oophaga sylvatica; assembly: GCA_033576555.1. Lineage (NCBI taxonomy): Eukaryota > Metazoa > Chordata > Amphibia > Anura > Dendrobatidae > Oophaga > Oophaga sylvatica. The sequence continues at coordinate 137,616,918 of JARQOD010000009.1, read as the reverse complement.
TGCTTTGATTACTACTTTGCACGCAGAAAAGGTGAACGGATGGACTCTACATGCCTGGTTCCCACCGTGAAGCATGGAGGAGGTGGTGTGATGGTGTGGGGATGCTTTGCTGGTGACACTGTTGGGGATTTATTCAAAATTGAAGCGGTGAGCGGTCCAGCTCACCCCTAACCATCTCGATTGGGTTCAGGTCTGGTGACTGTGGAGGCCAGGTCATCTGGCGTAGCACCCCATCACTCTCCTTCTTGGTCAAATAGCCCTTACACAGCCTGGAGGTGTGTTTGGGGTCATTGTTCTGTTGAAAAAAAAAATGATAGTCTAACTAAACGCAAACCGGATGGAATAGCATGCTGCTGCAAGATGCTGTGGTAGCCATGCTGGTTCAGTATGCCTTCAATTTTGAATAAATCCCCAACAGTGTCATCAGCAAAGCACCCCCACACCATCACACCACCTCCTCCATGCTTCACGGCGGGAACCAGGCATATAGAGTCCATCCGTTCACCTTTTCTGCGTGCAAAGCAGTAATCAAAGCAAAAGGTGGCTACTTTGAAGAACCTAGAATATAGACATATTTTCAGTTGTTTCACACTTTTTTGTAAAGTGTAATGTATAATTCCACATGTGTTAATTCATAGTTTTGATGCCTTCAGTGTGATTCTACAATTTTCATAGTCATGAAAATACAGAAAAATCGTTGAATGAGAAGGTGTGTCCAAACTTTAGGTCTGTACTGTATATATATATATATATATATATATATATATATATTCTTGTTCTGTTTGTGTACCTTTGGTATGTATAGATTGATACTTTTTCTTTATATATGGGAGGTGCCCTCTAAAGCTTCATAATTATATGTGGCCCAAAAAGGTGTCACTTAGAAATGCAACTCATCCCTCAAAAACAAATAAAAACAAGCCCTGATCTTCTTTATTTTTTGCAGGATGAGTAATCCCCTCAACTGAATATTATTACTATTCTTTTTTGTTTTTGCAATTTTAGCCAAGGAAGAACAAAAGAAAACCCCTTTGATGAGATGAAAGCTGAGCTTTGAATGGGCAACAAGGCTCGTTTTACTTTTTGAAAGTTTTGATAAATGTGGGCCTCTATGTTCTGCCATACAGGCTTTCTGCACAAGTTAATTTAGCTAATACATTAAGCCTGGTAATGTATTGGCCAATAAATAGTGGATTTTCTCTGTTTCTTTGCCAGAAAAATGTTTGAGACCATCACTTCCAAATGGAATTGTGCACAATGCAAAGGAGATGTATAAAGCTTTTGACACCATTCAATACAGTTGTCTTGAAGGGTTCACAACCACAAGCGGACATAAAATGGAAACTATAAATTGTACATCTGGACTATGGTTACCTCCCCCGGGATGTCACCAGAAAACTGGTATGAATTTATTTTCCTCTGTAACTTTACATCAGTCTGTGCATGAAAAGGCAATCCAGGTCTATAAATGTTACAGCCCATGTACTCGTGTAGCACCATAAATGGGATCCTACCAGGATGGAATAAAATCTTCATCTCATTCAGACGTTTGTGTATAACAGTCCGAATACTGGCTGCAATCATCCAAATTTGGCATAGCACAGCTGTAATTCACTTGTGTAAAAAAGGCTGGTTTTAGACAAAATGGGTTTTGTCCTCCCTTCCCCCTAAAATAAACAGCCCCCTAGTGTAAGGATGACGTTGTGTCCCAATAAGATAAGAGTTTAATCCTTGGAGTATATACTATATCTTCCTCTTCCCCCTCCCCCCATCCCCTTCCATTTCTTCCCCTCTCCTCCCCCCCTCTTTTTATTAATATTGAGTATATTCTTATCTCATATTCACCTATTGGTATCTGCAAATCTGAATACTTTAAACTGGTCAGCTAACGCAGATTTATTTATATAGTTTTATCATAGCCATATTGGTAATTATACTGAGCTGTACCTTCAGCATTATCTCAGGTTAGCCTTCTTCTCTCCCATTTTCTCTGACCATGGACTGAATGTGGATACAGTATATAGAATGGATGAGAGGAGTGCTCATTTTGGGCTAATTCTGCCACTATAGGGAAGTCCTAATGTGTATGGCAGTGTGGTTGCCATGGATACCCCACGGTACACAACAAACACCCTTCTGTACGACTACATCACCGTCAAAGGAGATCTTGTGGGGTGGATCCATCGCAATCATGTATTCCACCGTGTAACGAATGGAAACGGAGACACAGATATTGCAGTGTACATTCATTTATTCCAATTTTTGTGGGACCACGGACCGGGGGGGCTCAGAAAGCGGCGTGACTATGCGAGCCCCAGACACCCGCAGTGAAACCTCTTGAACAGGGTCATAATGGAATATCCGAGGGACGCAGGTGCTGCCTTCAGTTAGACCCCGGACACGTGGAAGCTGTCCCAGCGGAACAAGCGGATTGGCAGGGATAGTAGAAAGCGGTGACTTGGCTGGTGGTGAACAGCTGAGCGGACAGGACTTGACTGTGGCAGCTCAGGCATCGTCCTGGATGACGAAGTGAAGAGCAAGTGTGCCTCTGAGAAGACAAACAGTATTAGCGAGGTACTGGCGACACAGACTAAACGCAAACACAACCGTACGGGACCGGTAATTAGCAACAGGAAATACTTGATGCTCTGGCACCTCCTCTATGGCAGAGGAACCAGAAATAGTACTCACTGCTCTATCATGGGTTCGGAGCAATTTTTGAAAAATTTGCGCTGTCTCTTTAAGAGACCGGGAGCGCGTGGGCACTCAGCGTCATAGCCCAAGAACTGCTGGGTGCACGCCAGGAAGCAACAGGGGAAGGAGAGCCTTGGGGCAGAGCTGGGCAACAGGGAGTGGACCAAGAGTGGGGACCCCGACGGGGCCCCCGAGGAGGTACAGGCGCCGATTCCACTGGCGCTACAGTATCCCCCCTTTTACGCACCCTCTTTTTCAAGCCTGCAAAAAATCTCTTCAGAATGAGAGGAGCCTGAATATTCTCTTTGGACTCCCAAGACCTCTCTTCAGGACCGAAACCCTTCCAATCCACGAAGAAAAAGGTTTTTCCCCTTACCCTTTTCGTGGCCAAAATATTCTTTAACTCAATGACATCCTCCTTGCTGATGGGATCAGAAGTGGTACCCGGATCCTTAAAGAAAGAGCTCAAGACTACTGGTTTGAGGAGGGAAACATGAAAAGAATTAGGCACACGTAAGGAGACAAGCAGTTTCAATTTATATGAGACAGCGTTAATTTGTTTCAAAACCTCAAAGGCACCAATGAAGTGGGGACCCAATTTATAGGAGAGCATAGGAGAGTACTCACTGCTCTATCATTGGTTCGGAGCAATTTTAAAAAATGCGCTCTGTCTCTTTAAGAGACTGGGAGCGCGCGTGCCCTCAGCGTCATAGCCGGAGAACTGCTGGCTGCACGTCAGGAAGCAGCAGGGGAAGGAGAGCCATGGATCAGAGACGGGCAGCAAGGAGTGGACTGAGAGAGGGGACCGCGACGGAGCCCCCTCGGAGGTACAGGCGCTGGTGCCACTGGCGCAACACAAAACTAAACTAAAAGTTATCCTATGTTAATTTCATGCATCTCAAACATGCAGCCCAAAGACCAGAAGTGATGGCACTTCCGGTCACCTGATCGCCTGCGGTCCGGAAAACCTCACTACCATTGCGGCATGCATTCCAGGTGGGTGGATTTGCGCTACGGGGACAGGAAATGGCATCAGACGCCGCTGTAGTGGGAGGTGGACTTATGAACTATATAAAAGTAATGCCGGACAGGATGGGTAAGCGGACTGAATCCCATGTAGGGGCACTGACACAACCAGACAGGCCCATTTTTTGGTACTACTTGTCACTGCAAGAGACCAATCTGTATTCCCATTATCAAAATCTCCCCCAATGAACCCCACGAACTGAGGGGAAATGCGTTGGGAGGCTACACAAACCTCTATGGGCAACTTGAGAACAGGTTATACTTGGTTACTGCCCTTGTAAGGACGGGAGCATTGCAGGGCCACAACATAGAGTTGTAGGGAAAGAATTATAAATTAATCTCCCCCTGTCACCATTATTTACCTCTTGCTCCTGTTTTGTGCATCCAGCACAGAAAACTACATTGGTGAGATCAAACCATTTTTTATATCAGCACTGGTTATCACTTTATGTATTGTCTGGGTTGTTACATGTATATACTGTATGATTTCCTTAATTTTATGGTGCTAATTAAAAGATATATTTTACTTATTTCCTTACTGAAAACTAAGATAATAATTGGAAGGAATAGAGTTATACCCACTATACTCTTGCTGGGATCCTTAACTTTACCACTAACATAAAGTACAATGTGCCATGAAAAAAGCATTCTCCGAATCACTGGGATATGATGAAACATTTTGTTAGCAACGGATTAGCCAGTGTAACATCCGGAGTCAGCAACAGAGAATGTAGATTTCATAGAATCATAGAATGGTAGAGTTGGAAGGGACCTCCTGGGTCATCTGGTCCAACCCCCTGCTCAAAGCAGGATTCTCTAAATCATCCCAGACAGATGTCTATCCAGCCTCTGTTTGAAGACTTCCATTGAATGAGAACTCACCACCTCTTGTGGCAGCCTGTTCCACTCATTGATCACCCTAACTGTCAAAAAGTTTTTTCTAATATCTAATCTGTGTCTCCTCCCATTCAGTTTCATCCCATTGCTTCTAGTCTTTCCTTGCGCAAATGAGAATAAAGATGATCCTTCTACAATGTGACAGCCCTTGAGATATTTGTAGACAGCTATTAAGTCTCCTCTCAGTCTTCTTTTTTTCAAGCTAAACATTCCCAAATCCTGCAACCGTTCCTCATAGGACATGGTTTGCAGACCGGTCACCATTCTGGTGGCTCTTCTCTGAACTTGCTCCAGTTTGTTGATGTCTTTTTTAAAATGTGGTGCCCAAAACTGGACACAGTATTCCAGATGAGGTCTGACCAAAGAGGAGTAGAGGGCAATAATGACCTCACGTGATCTAGACTGTATGCTTCTGTTGATACATCCTAGAATTGCATTTGCCTTTTTTGCTGCTGCATCACACTGTTGACTCATGTTAAGTCTGTATTCACATCCAGTATAGACAGCTTACAACACAGCATGAAATGTGAACAGCCTGATATCTGCTATGGCTGCAGCATGAAAAACATTACAACAACACAGGAAGAGAAGGAGGAGGCATCATGTCTGTGAGTGAGATTTTTTTTACAAAACTTTGTTAACAACCTCACAATATGCACAACATATCAAACAGTACAGTAGTAGTTGTTGCAATACATATATGCATTATTTCAACACCCCCACTCAACAACTACTTATCCTCTTATTCCCATTGTGGTTCTCAATTCTTGGAACCTGGCTCGTGGCAATGGTTTGTCATAATGTCAGCTAGCATCTTATCAGTTTCACAATAGACAAACTGAATTATGCCACGATCTATCAAATCACGTAGATGATGGTGTCTGACGTCAATGTGCTTGGTTGTAGCACTGATCTTTTCACTGCATGCAAGTTTAATGCATCCTTAGTTGTCCTCATAAATCACCATCGGCAGAGTTGACGGTTTGCAAAGATCGTCCATCAATTGTCTTAGCCAAACGACCTCCTGGCTTGCATAGGCTGCGGACACATACTCCGCTTCTGTGGATGACAAGGCAACAGACACTTGTTTCCTACTAGACCAGGAGATTGAACTTTCTCCAACTTTAAACAAGTATCTGCTTGTGGATTTACGATCACGCGAATCACCAGCCCAATCCGCATCTACATAGCCGGTAAGTTCTAGATCTCCTGCTGCAGATAGTTTTAAATTTACATCTTGCGTTTCTTTCAAATATCGCAGAAGTCTTTTAACAGCATTCCAGTCTCTTTGGCGCGGTTTTTCCACATATCTGCAAAGGATTCCAACTGTTGTTGTGATATCCGGTCGAGTCATAGTTGATATGTACAGAAGTGCCCCCACTGCCTGACGATATTTCTCATTGTTAGGCAACAGGTCATCTTCTTCTTCCAGCTTCAGGTAGGATGGTTCCATTGGGGTTGATATACCTTTGGCCTCTGACATTCCAAATTGATTCATAATCGAATTAATTTTTGCACTTTGGTTTAGAAGAAAACTCCCATCTTCCTCTCTCTGGATTTGGATTCCTAGATAATATGTCACACTTCCAAGGTCTTTTGTTTCAAAATGCTAATTCAGAATTTCAGTCATTTTTCCAATTTCTGCGTCTTCTTGATGAACTACAATCACATCGTCCACATATAAGAGAATATACATCCACTTTCCATCTGTATATTTTGTGTATAAGCATGGATCTGCTTGACCTCTTTTAAATCCTTCTTCCAACAAGACTTTATTCATCTTGGTGTACCATGCTCTTGCTGATTGCTTAAGACCATAGAGAGATTTTTGTAGTTTGCAAACAAGATTCTCTTCACCTCTTTTTACATAACCTTCAGGTTGAGTCATGTATAAGTCCTCCTCAATGTCACCATTTAAGAAAGCAGTTTTTATATCCAAATGTCTGACATACATCTTTTGTACAGCAGCTACAGCTAACAAAGCTCTGAACGTAGTCTGTTTAGCGACTGGAGCAAATGTAGCATCGTAATCTTCGCCATACTTTTGAAAATATCCTTTTGCGACCAACCTTGCTTTAAATCTGTGGACTTTACCTTCAGAGTCATATTTGGTTTTAAAGACCCACTTGCACTTGATTGCCTTTTTGCCCTGTGGTAGCTTGGTGAGTTTCCAAGTTTGGAGTTGATGAAGCGACTTGATTTCCTCATTAGCGGCATCAATCCACTTTGTTCTTTCATGGATAGGTAGTCCTTGCATTTCATCCCATGACTGCGGCTCTGACTCAGATAGTGTCTTGACAATGTAGGATAGACGTTTAGCTGGTATACCTTTGTTTGATCTTGACGATCTTCTGATTTCAGATTCTTCTGATTTTTCTGTTGTTCCTTCAGTGGTTGAAGAATCCAGCCAGACTTCTACATCCTCCTTGTTGTTGTCTTGTAATTGTGACTTCAGCTGGACTACTGGCGTGATGTCACAAAACTTGGGTGATACAAAGTTCTCATCAATCACTACATCTCTGCTTATTGTGACCTTGTTTGTTTCTGGGTGTAGAATCTTTCTGGGTTTCACTGTAGCCTACCAGGATACCTTCTTTAGCGTGAGATTCCCACTTAGTTCGCTTTTCTTTGGGAATATGTACAAATGCTTTACTTCCGAATATTCTTATGTGGTGCAGTTTTGGCTTTCTGCTGTTCCATTGCTCAAATGGAGTTTTCTCTGTAGCTTTACCTGGTAGTCTGTTCTGAAGATAGCAAGCCGTCATGATTGCCTCACCCCAATATGTTGTAAGCAGATTTGCATCAAATAACATACTTCTTGCACTTTCACAGAGTGTTCGGTTCCTTCTTTCCGCAACACCATTTTGCTCAGGGTTGTACAGTACAGTGGTCTGAAATAGGATTCCATTTTTCTTTAGAATGCTCTGTGTCTCATTGCTTGTATATTCAGTCCCATTATCTGCACGTAGAATCTTTGGCATTCTTCTAAATGTATTATATACCTCAGCTAGATATATTTCAAGTTTCTCTGGAACTTCTATCTTGCTGTGAAGCAGATGGACAACTGTATATCTGGAATGATCATCAATAAATGTGAGAAAATATCTTTTCTTCCCAGGAGTCTGAGTGCTCATTGGACCACAGACATCTGTGTGTATTAAATCTAGTGGCTGTTCTGTTCTTGTAGTACTTCTCTTAGGAAAAGCTTTTCTAGACATTTTCCCTTTGATGCAGTTAGTACACTTCATTGTCTGGTTACATAGATCAATTGTGATAACATCAGCTAGTTGCTTCTGAACTAACTTTCTTATTGCTTCTGGGTCTCTGTGTGCCAGATGCCTATGCCATACATGAATACAGTTATTGTGCTCTTCTTGTTGAGCAGTATACACACACTCTTTACATTTCAGCTGATAAAGTTCATTTGTGATTTTTCCCTCTGCTAGTGTGTGACCCTCTTTTGAGATGATGCAGCTATCATGCTTAAATGTAACGTCATTTCCTTGTTTTGTGAGTTTCTTCACAGATAGTAAATTACTCTCAAGACTAGGCACATAGAGCACATCTTTTACTGGGATCTTCCTGCTTTGTGTTGGTGAGATTTGACAATCAATATAACCATCTCCTATGCCTTCTGAACTCATGTACTGACCATTAGCCATAATCACTTTCTCTGACTTATTTTGATTAAGCTTAGAAAAGAAGTCTCTGTTATTAGTCATGTGACTAATTGCTCCAGAGTCTATACACCATGCATGCTTTGATGTATTTGCACTGACAGTAAATGCAATTTCAGTATTCACAGAATCATTTTCTCCAGACACAGCACTCTTAACCCTTTGCTGACTGTTTTGCTTTTTCAGCTGATTCATTCTAGCTTTCCAAACTCTGCAGTCGGCTTTCAAATGTCCTGATTTCTTGCAAACAAAACATTCACGTGTTTCTTTTAGGTGCTTTCTGTTATCATATAGACTCTGTGTTTGTAAAGCAGACTCTGTCTTGGTGCTTATACATTCTGCCTTCTGTTTATATTAATCTATAAGCTTCCCTCTTACATACTCCAGAGTAAGCTCATCATCTGGGCGCGCATCTAGTGCGGTCACAAGCGTGTCATAGCTCTCTGGAAGACCACTAAGCAGTAATGCGGCTACATGAAAGTCCTTCAGATCTTCCCCAATGCCTCTCAAGCATTCTACAAGCTCTAGAATACTCCTGATATACTCCTGCATATCCTGGCCTTTCTGTAGCTTAGACTGGTACAGTTTTCTCATAAGATACAGTTTATTGCTTAAATTAATCCTCTCATGTACCTTTTGCAGCTGCTCCCACATTTCTCTTGCAGTATCACATTTACACACATGAACAATCTGATCATCATCTATGCTGAGTGATATGGTACTCTGTGCTTTCTGATCCATCTCTATCCACTCCTGTGGTACTGGGTCAGGTTTAGGCTCCTGTGTGTATTTCCACGTACCTTCCCTTATCAGCAGCATCTTCACTTTGAATTTCCAGGATTGATAGTTCTGGTTAGTGAGACTTGGTACTGTAAACTTCATGGAGTTGCTGCTGCTGGTGGCCATCTTTGCTGTCTTTCTTTCTTTTCTTTTCTCTGTGTTCTGGGGATCTCTGGGACTCTAGGACTCTGGGCACTCTGGGAACTCTGGGCCCATAACCTGTTAGCAGCGGATTAACCAGCGTAACATCCAGAGTCAGCAACAGAGAATGTAGATTTATTCACATCCAGTATAGACAGCTTACAACACAGCATGAAATGTGATCAGCCTGATATCTGCTATGGCTGCAGCATGAAAAACATTACAACACAGGAAGAGAAGGAGGAGGCATCATGTCTGTGAGTGAGGTTTTTTTTTTTTTTTTTACAAAACTTTGTTGACAACCTCACAATATGCACAACATATTAAACAGTACAGTAGTAGTTGTTGCAATACATACAAATCAATATGCATTATTCCAACACATTTCATAGTTATTACCATTTAAAGTGACACTGTTCAGCTTTGAAAAATGGGGCTTTGTCACAAATGCCAATATTGGCTAAGTCCTTCAGAGGCTAAAGGGCACCTTTCATATTGCACATGCAGTCCTATCTATAGGCAGCGTGGTATAAAGCAGGAGGAGCTCAGCGGACTGATATATAATTTTGTTGGAATATATTCACTTTAGCTTGTATTTTATTCATTTAACCCTGCGTCTCCTAAGGAGGTATCTTACAATTTTTGGAAGATGACTAGTCAATAGCCACAAGCATATGGGATATGTACTGGGAACTAATTGCCTGGATTGCACTATCACCGCTGTATTTATCATCCAGTCAGATATATCATGAGTTAAAATGAGAGTTGCATCTATGTGGCAGCTCAGACTACTGACTCACATTAATCCATGATATTGTGGACTGGCTCTCTACTACAGCGGTGCCTGTTGTCCCATTTTAAGGGTGGTTCCCTTTAAAAAATGTACATGATCTAATATAGTTTTCTAGATTTATAATAGGAATGAATCCTTAATCAGATGCTCCATGTGAGATCTGATATTTCTTTTTACGCACTGTGAAGATCCACACTGTGTGTAGACGGGGATCACTCGCTTAGCTGGTCTTAGAGGCAAACACTGGCACGCTCAAGGTTAAAACAATAGTCCTTTCTGGTTTATTGTTCACCAGTATGCAGCATTCATTATACAAAACACAGTCCTCATGACCCCGGTCATCATCCACACGAACCCCTGTCCATTACCTGCTGGTGTTGCAGGTTCTCAGACATCTCTTCACCTCAGAGGCATCTAATTCACATCTCTCACGGACCCTGATCCGTCTCTCTCACGGTTTTCAAGACCGTCTTCTTATTGCTGGCTCAGACTCGCCAGGACTGCTTCCCAGTCTGTGCAACGTCCAGCCTGGACGTCAGGGAGCTCTGTCCAGCCTGACAGACTCCCACCACTCCACACAGACTCAGTCTCGACACACTCTCAGAGACTCTTCACAGTCTCTGACAGACTACCCCCACCATGTGCCAAACACTCCCTTACATACCTGTAGCCACTCCCACAGGTGAGGTATGGAGCACATGGTCTGGTCACATGTTCATGACCTCATCACAGGTCCTCCAGACCTACAACCACCAGTGGGCGGTGTATGTGTGGTTAGCCAGTCCCACCCAGCTCAGTCCCACCCAGAAAATAAGCCGAACTCTTATGGTATTACAAGTCCCAGAACAACATTCCTGGCTTACAGAGTAGAGGAGCTCTGCGACACATACCTGCCATTTACAACCATGCCGGGGACTGTCTTTCCATCCAAAACACGCCTCTATGCATATCCCGAGGAGCATACACAGCGCCCCCTAGCTGCAGCATGGGTCACTACACCACATACCTCCCCCCTTTGTTCAAACTTGTGTGGTTGAACACTTATTCCAAACCGAGAACCTTGAGACAAAGGCACCCATGTCACCTTGCCCTACAAGTCGAGGGGACCTTCTCAGTCGATTTTGGGCATCAATCACCATCACCTCTTTGTTAGGCCTCCCCCGCCCCCAGCGGTCAGAATTTCGGCCTTGTCCTTCTGTCTGTGTCACCAGACCCTTTTTAATCAACCCACTTTCCAAGTGTGCCCCTTCACATGACCTTTTTTTCCATGGCCGCCTCCTACGGTTGTGGTCATGAGTCCATCGTCCAGTCAAGCCTACTGGTTGATCTGAGTCTGACCCTCTGTCTTTCCGTCCACTACTGGGTCTCCCACTTAGGTCACTCAGCCCTGAGCCAACAGAGGAGTCATCTCTACCCCTCATTGTTTCAGATCGTCTACTGCCAGTCCCCAGAGAATCCTCTTGTCTCTCCATATCTCGGGCTGGAAGCAGTCGCCATCTTCTTTCCAACTCCTGTAGCTGTTCCTTAATCTGCTTTCTTTCCCAGATCAGCTGCTCTACCTCTCGTAGGTACATCACTCGATATTCTAGGAGCATTCGGATGTTCTTAAGGCTTTCCACTGAGCCAACCACAACGAATGGAACCATGCCATCTTCACCAGCTACCTGGACTTCACCTTCAGGTGGGATCCTCACTCTCTTCACCCCGGATCTATTCACCATCTCCTGCATCACCTTTCCAAGTCTTCCAATGACTTTCCCCACCAGATTTCTGGGTACCGGAATTATGTCTTCTACAAAGCCCAGCTGACTTTGAGCTTCCCTCGCCAGCTCTAGGCGTCGAGCGGCTTTCATATTACCCAACATGATCATCTGTTTCGTGTGGAGACATTGAAGATGCATATCCTTCAGGACAGCCACCTGCTTCTCTGTGACTTCCCTATCCGCCAGTATCACCAACTGGTTCTCCTCTGGTTCCCAGTTCACACTATAGGCCTTTACTGCCTTTTTAAAGGCCTCATGCACACCCTCGCTGGCACAGGCTTCTCGCATGTTTTCGGGTACCTCCATCACACACTTAAAGAGTGAAGCCTCATCCTCCTCCTGGTTTACCTCGGACACTTCCTTTAAGACATCTGCCACGACCGGATGACTGTCTTGTTCAGCTCTTAGTTCAAGATCTTCTTGAGATTAACCTTATTCAAGACCCCTTGCCAAGATGAGCTCCGGCAGCTCCGCCTTGTTAACACTCGGGCACAGCCGCTGTAAGTCTTCGACCACCAACTTCTTCTCCTGCAGAAGACCTCTTACTGCTTCTCTGAGCACTTCTACATCTTCCCTTAAGGTCTTATTCACACTTTGCCACGTTGCCAGGTGACCTCTGAGCTCCGAGACTTCCTTCTCCAGCTCATCCACTCTTTGCTCAGCAGTTTGTCTCAGGGCCTTTTCTTGTTTGATATGGTCTTTAGTTCGGCCTGTAAATCAGCAGACTTTTGCTTCTCACCAGACAACTTTTTAGCAAGGTCCTGGCACTCCTGTGCTTTCTCCCCAAACTGAGCCTTGATGGCCGCAAACTCGGACTCCAGGTGGTGCACCCGCTCCAATTGCAAGGAGTTGGCGACTTCCATATCCGACCTCTTCAACCTTTCTTGAGGCTCTGCCCGGTAATCCTCAGGTACCTCTCGACTCTTTGTACCTTCAGAGAGCTCCACACTCTCCAGCTCTTCAGCAACAGGTTCTTCTTTATTGACCTTCTCAATTGGTGCAATTTGCTCAGGCTCTTTGCGCCCTTTACGTCTCCGACGACGGAGGACTTTCCCTCCTTGTGGGGGCCTTCCTTACTGTACTCCCTTTCTAACTTAGAGTCACAGTCACCCTCGGTGTGTGAGTCACATTCCACATTATGGTGAACCCTCCAGTTACCCTCTGACTGGGTGTCTGCTCAGACGTCTTACCTACCATATCACCATCAGTCATTCGGTGGTACACGTCAAGAGACATCAGGTCCGCAAGTTGGGCAGACGCACCCTTTCCCCTTGCGTCACCGTTGGAATGGGAGTCACTACCACTCAGTCGGTCATGTTGGAACCAGCAGTCCCTTCTTCTAACCGTGTCGGACCCCTCTGCTAAGTCATCTAGTTGATCAGACCTGTCCACTTTGGGAGACGTCATTGTCCCAATGCCTGCCACCCCAACAGTAGAGAGGCCTCCCTCCTCCTGCTGTAGAGGAACTCCCCTCTCCCACAAGTCAGAGAACAGTTTAGAGTCCCGACCTATAACTACTGGACAAGACAAATTCGGGACTATAGCGACATCCTGTGCCGCAATATCCCAGCCTGTCTCAAAGATTACCCTGGCCACGGGATAATCCTTAGTGTCCCCATGGATGCAGGTGACCCCGACCTTTCTACCGGGGTATTTGAAATTCCTCAGGTGCAACCCTCACTAGAGTCACTGGGCTCCCAGAGCCGACCAGACCCACCACATCTTCATTATTAATCTGTAGGGCACACCCCCGTAGCATCGTGCTGGGTGGGTAGTTCATAAGGCAGACTGGACACACATAGTACTTTTGCCCCTGGCAACAGTTCGCCTGCACCACCCCTTTAACGTTGGGATGCTCAGCCCCCTTTTTTTGCAACCATCCCTGCTTGGGTTACCGCCCCTTTTAGGCCACCACCCCTTTTAGGGACACCACCCCACACTGGGATACACCCCGTGGACTTCCCCATGGCTTTCTTAGGCCCCAGTTCCAACTATACAATTTATGTTTTTCTGGGCTTGTACTGGCCCTTTAAGAGTTAGTGTGACCTGGTTCACACTGTCCTCCTCACCACACCAGCTCCTGCTGGCACTGCCACCGCTTCTGTTGCAGCCACAAACCACCAGCACCTCCAGATGCCGCTCACAAGCCTCTGTGGCTGTTACTGCAGCTCCTGCTGCTGCAGAACCTCTTGCTGCAACAGTCACTGTAGCTCCCACTACCACAAGTCTCTGCATGGCTCCGCACCGCCGACTTCGTGGACCCGCCGATCCACAGCAAACTCTTCGTAACCCCGCCGAGTTACAGCCAGACGTCTTCAGCCCTTCGAGCCCCAGGAAGTTGAAAAAAGAAAAAAAAATTCATGGACTTGCTGATCCACAGAAAAAAAAAACCTGCACACGTGCTTCTTGGGCCGCTGCCAGTATTCTAACACCAATTGTGAAGATCCACACTGTGTGTGGACGGGGATCACTCTCTTAGCTGGTCTTAGAGGCAAACACTGGCATGCTCAAGGTTAAAGCAATAGTCCTTTCTGGTTTAATGCTCACCAGTATGCAGCATTCATTATACAAAACACAGTCTTCATGACCCTGGTCATCATCCACACGGACCCCTGTCCGTTACCTGTTGGTGTCACAGGTTCTCAGACACCTCTTCACCTCAGAGGCGTCCAATACACATCTCTCACGGACCCCGAACCGTCTCTCTCACGGTTTTCAAGACCGTCTTCTTATTGCTGGCTCAGACTCGCCAGGACTGCTTCCCAGTCTGTGCAATGTCCAGCCTGGACGTCAGGGAGCTCTCTCCAGCCTGACAAACTCCCACCACTCCACACAGACTCAATCTCGACACACTCTCAGAGACTCTTCACAGTCTCAGACAGACTCTCACCACCATGTGCCAAACACTCCCTTACATACCTGTGGCCACTCCCACAGGTAAGGTATGGAGCACATGGTCTGGTCACATGTTCATGACCTCATCACAGGTCCTCCAGACCTACAACCACCAGTGGGCGGTGTATGTGTGGTAAGCCAGTCCCACCCAGCTCACAAGCTAACCCTGTAAGCCACCCTAGAAAATAAGTCGAACTCTTATGGAACTACAAGTCCCAGAACAAGATTCCTGGCTTACAGCACAGAGGAGCTCTGCGACACATACTTGCCATTTACAACCATGCCGGGGGCTGTCTTTCCATCCAAAACACGCCTCCATGCATATCCCGAGGAGCATACACAGCGCCCCCTAGTTGCAGCATGGGTCACTACACCACAGCACCCATAAATTTGAATAGGTGAGTTTTATCTGAGACTCGGAAGAAAGCAGTGCATGTTGCAAATTTTTTCACAGTCAGACCCAGTAAAAAAATCGTTCATCTGAACAGCACTATTGAATAACATGGGTCAATGCGTTGTCTGTGTTATCAAAAATCGGATAGCACACGTCCGATTTATATGCTTGTGTACGTGAGCCCTATATCTGAGAATCTTCCATTACCTGACTTTAACCAGTTTGAAGGAGGAAAGGAGGAAGTATGGGGAATTCGAAAGTCCTACAGTACCAGAGATAAATTATGTGGAACTACTTCTGTCCCTAGGGCTGCCACTAGGAATTTCAGGGCCCCATATTGGCAAAATTTAGGGCCCCCCTTGAGACTCTGCCCAAGCTTCACTCCACCTCCGCCTCCACCACTTGTACCTTCCACAGTCCCACCACCAACTCTTGGAAAAACTCCACTTCTGCACCACATCTTCAGCAATCACACATTAACAGTTACCATTGAACACAATATACATAACCAGCAGCTTTTGCTTCGGCCAAAATATTTTTTAAGCTGCCACCATGACAAGGTAGACTCTTTTGGCTGAGCCCTACTCTGCTCTAACCTATGAAACATTTGTTAAAATATCTAATACTCCCCTGCATCCATGTACTACTTGTATTGAATAAAGAAAGGATTGTTTTACTACATCACCGAGTGCCACCTATTTTTTTCTCTTTGACATGGACATTGTACAACGCTGATCGTTTCAGGTGTTACACCCGGGATTTTGCAAGCCACACACCGCTTGTCCGCCGAGTAAGCTTGAAAAAGGTATGACATAAGTTTTTTAGTGCTGGTTTTCCCTATTTTCCAGAAGCTTCTTATACCTCTCAACTGGAATTTTGGACCATTCTTGTTTTGCAAGTTGCTCAAAGTATCTCATATTTGAAGGATGCCATTTCCCAATGGCAATTTTATAATCTTTCCACATTTATTCAATGGGATTTAAATTCAGACTGATTGCTAGCCACTTCAGAACTCTCCAGCACTTTGTTTCCATACTTTTTGGGTGCCTCTTGAAGTATGTTTGGGGTCATTGTCCTGCTGTAAGACCCATGACCTAGGCTACAAACCCAGCTTTCTGACACTGAGCACTACATTGCAACCCAAAATCCTTTTGTAATCTTCAAATTTCATGATGCCTTGCACACAGTCAAGGCTCCCAGTGCCAGAGTCAGCAAAACATGCCCAAAACATCTTTGAACCTCCTCTTATTTGACTGTAGCTATGTGTTTGTGTTATTTTCTTTGTAAGAATCATTCTGTTTCGGCAAACAGTAGAATGTTGTGCTTTACCAAACAGCTCTATCTTGGTCTCATCTGTCCACAGGATGCTTTCCCAGAAGAATTTTCGCTTACTCACATACGTTTTAGCAAACTGCAGTCTAGCTTTTTTATGTCTCTGTATCAGCAGTGAGGTCATCATAGGTCTCCTTCCATAGTGTTTCATTTCATTCAGATATTGATATTGATGCACCCTGAGCCTGCAGGACAGATTGAAATTCTTTGTAACTTTATTGGGCTTCTTATCCACCATCCGGACTATCCTGCATTGCAACCTTTCATTATTTTTTCTCTGCCATCCACGTGCAGGGATAATAGCTACAGTGCCATGGATTGTAAACTTCTTGACTATGCTGCACACCCTGGACAAAGGAACATCAAGATCTCTGGAGATTGACTTGTAACTTTGAGATTGTTGATCTTTTTCAACAATTTTGGTTCTCAATTCTTCAGACAGTTTTCTTCTCATCTTTCTGGTCTCCAATTGCTTAGCGTGGCACACACACAGATACAGAATGCAAAGACTAAATTTATTTCTCCCCTTTTTATCTGGTTTCAGGTGTAGTTTTCATAATGCCCACATCTGTTTCTTGCCACAGGTGAATTTGAAGGAGCATCACATGTTTGAAACAAAGTTGCTTACCCACAATTTTTGCCATGACTATATATAAATAAAAACTGTAAAAAAAAGTGCTAAAATCTAAATAAACTATAAAAAATTGGTATTATTGTGTTTGCAACGAACCATACTATGAAATGAACGTCAGATTAGAAAAACAGAGAAACTAAGTCAATGCTAATAAAAATTGTCTTTTTTATTGAATTCATAGTTAAAAATTATTTATCAAAAAATCAGTATCAAAAATAGTACAAAACACAAAACGCAATAAAATGAACAGACACCATATGAATATATGTACAAAAGGGTCCTCAAATGACCTTATATCCAAATAACAGTAGCGTGGATATCCTGTATCCCCATTTGTGTTTTGTACTATTTTTGATACTGACTTTTTGATAAATCATTTTTAACTATGAATTCAATAAAAAAGACAATTTTTATTATTAGCATTGACTCAGTTTCTCTGTTTTTCTAATCTGATGTTTATGAGTCGCAGCTGACATTCAAGTATTTTTGGTGGAACTTCTTTACCACCGTTATTTCTATGTATTATGGTTTGGAGGTGTATTTTGTTATATGAAATGAACGTGTTATTTATTCCATCCTGTGAACACCATAAACAAAACAATATCAGAATCGTTGTTTTTACGTCACATTGTCACACAAAAATGAAATTACAAGTGATCAATGAATCACATACACTCCAACTTGATACAGGAAAAATATATTATTGTACTGTGTTAGCCACCAGATAGAAAAATATTAAAATTTTACAGTCCTCAGTGGTTGATCCCTTTTAATGATTACCTGAAAAGATGGTAACAAATACCAGCTTTCAAGACTTCTTAGGTCTCTTTCCAAATTTTGTGTTATATTATGCCTGATGAAGAGACCAGAGTAGTTTTGAAAGCTGCTATTTGTTACCATCTTTTCACTTAGCCATTAAAATGTATCAACTGGTGAGGACTCTCACATTTTAATATTTTTCTATACACTCCAAAATGACCTATTGGCCAGTCTTTTAGGAACATTTGCCTATTTTTAACAGTGGTAAATAAAGGAATTTTTTATTTTTCACTTTGGATGTGTTGCTGACATTTATTTTTTCTATTGGAATTTTCCATGTGTTTCCAACAAGAAGCTCCCTTCCTTTTACCCTCCATGATGTAAATTTTGCTGTTTTCAAACTTGGTAGCAGAGCTGAAATAACTTTCATTTATTCTATCTGTAATCACATATATGCCAGACTCAGGAGAAATTCAGTCATAAATTACAGGGTAGATTTTCTTAATATCTCTAGTAGAAATGAAACATTTTGAGCTATATCTGGGCAATATTGTAACAAACATCATTTTTAATTTTTCACAGGCCAATAGTAAAGAAATCTAGAACACACTTATGGTTCAGTAAACCCCTCAATAAATTCCTTGGGTGGCGGGCTCCTTCCCCTTTGAGTCATGTTGTGCACACATATAGTAGTCTGATCACATATAGGGTATTCTCGTTCATGGCAGGAATTGGGTTACTTGCGGAGTGTTTTTTCCACTATTACTCCTTGTAAAGATAAACAATTTGGGGCTGAAACTACAGTATATTTTAATGAAAATTATTGAATGTTTTCTTTTTTTTCACTTTGCGTTAGTTTATGTGAATCAACTGAAGGGTTAATACACAATAAATGCTATTTTGAATACCATGAGAGATGCACTTCTTAAAATAAGGTAATTTGTGTGTGGGATCTAATGTACATTCCCATCAAAGGCACGTAAAAACTGTTTTGACCCCTAAAAGAATAGGATTTCTAAGTTTCTATAAAATTAGAAAACTGGCTGCTAAATATAAAAAAGTTGCAAACATAAAGTAGACATATGGTAAATGTTAATTGTCAACGATTTTGTGTGAGTGGTATAATTATCTTTTTTAAAGGTAGACAAAAAAATATTTAGAATTGAGAGTTCTAAATATTTTTCTATCTACTGGCTAACACGGTACTAAGATATACATCTTTACTGTATTAAAGGTAGACAAATTAACTTTGAAAAGTCTGATGATGAACAATAATAAATTATAAATTATATTGTGGTACCGTGTTAGCCAGAAAAATCGATGTGAATACTTTTCCGTCCAATGATGAAAAAAGTATTCTCAGAGTGATACATTTATTGGCTAACCAGAAAATAATATGTTTGCAAGCTTTCAGAGCACAGAGTCTCCTTCTTCAGGCAAGATTACAATTGAATTAATAAGAAAAAGGCACAACATTTAAGGCATACTACAGTAGGAAATTTGTTCATGAATTGGGAGGTGTCACTGTACTTTATGTTAGTGGTAAATTTAGGTCAATATTTTTTGTGTTTATTTGTGAAAATATCAGACATTTTGGGAAAATTTAGAACATTTTGCAATGTATAAACTTTCAATTTTCATGCCATTAAATGAGTGTTATTTTACACAAAATAGTTAATAAATAACATTTGCCACATGTCTACTTTACATCATCATTATTCTGTAAACATAATTTCTTTTGTTAGAAAGGTACAAGTATTAAAAGTTTATCAGCAATATCTAATTTTTCCATCAAAACCATTTTGTTTTCAAACATCCCGTTCAAAGTGACTTTGAGGGACCTACAGTACAGATCAATAGTTTGGACACATCTTCTCATTTAACCCCTTCACCCCCAAAGGTGGTTTGCACGTTAATGACCGGGCCAATTTTTGCAATTCTGACCACTGTCTCTTTATGAGGTTATAACTCTGGAACGCTTCAATGGATCTTCGCGATTCTGAGATTGTTTTCTCGTGACATATTGCACTTCACGTTAGTGGTAAAATTTCTTCGATATAACTTGCGTTTGTTTTTGAAAAAAATGCAAATATGGCGAAAATTTAGCTATTTTCAAACTTTGCATTTTTATTCCCTTAAAACAGAGAAATATGTCACACAAAATAGTTAATAAATAACATTTCCCACATGCCTACTTTACATCAGCACAATTTTGGAACAAAAATTTTTTTGTTAGGAAATTATAAGGGTTAAAAGTTGACCAGCGATTTCTCATTTTTACAACAAAATTTACAAAGCCATTTTTTTAGGGACAACCTCACATTTGAAGTCACTTTGAAGGGTCTATATAGCAGAAAATACCCAAAAGTGACACCATTCTAAAAACTGCACCCCTCAAAGTACTCAAAACCACATTCAAGAAGTTTATTAACCTTCAGGTGCTTCACAGGAGCTGAAGCAACGTGGAAGGAAAAAATGAACATTTAACTTTTTAGTCACAAAAATGATCTTTTACAAACTTTTTTTTATTTTCACAAGGGTATAAAGGAGAAAATGGACAGATACAGTTGTTGTGCAATTTCTCCTGAGTACGCCAATACCCCATATGTGGGGGAAAACCACTGTTTGGGAAAACGGCAGAGCTCGTAAGGGATGGAGCGCCGTTTGACTTTTTCAAACCAAAATTGGCTGGAGTTGAGATTGGACGCCATGTTGTGTTTGGAGAGCCCCTGATGCGCCTAAACAGTGGAAACCCCAAACAAGTGACCCCATTTTGGAAACTAGACCCCATATGGAACTTATCTAGATCTGTTGTGAGCACTTTGAACCCCCAAGTGTTTCACAAAAGTTTATAATGCCTGGGTGTGGAAAAAAAACAACAACAATTTTCCACAAAAATGATTTTTTAGTCCCAAATTTTTGATTTTTCCCAAGGAAATTGGACCCCAAAAGTTGTCCAATTTGTCCTGAGTACGCTGATACCCCATATGTTGGGGGGAAACTGTTTGGGTGCACGACAGGGCTTGGAAAGGAAGTAATAACGTTTTGGATTGCAGACGTTCATGGGGGTCATGTTCCATTTGCAGTGCCCCAGATGTGCCTAAACAGTGGAAACCCCCACAAGTGACCCCATTTTGGAAACTAGACCCCTAAGGAACTTATCTAGATCTTGGGTGAGCACTTTGAACCCCCAAGTGCTTCACACAAGTTTATAATGCCCGGGCATGAAAATAAAAAATCCTATTTTTTTCCCACAAAAATTATATTTTAGTCACCAATTTTTTTTTCCCAAGGGAAACAGGAGAAATTGGACCACAAAATTTGTTATCCAATTTGTCCTAAGTACGTTGATACCCCATATGTGGGGGGGAACCACTGTTTGGGCGCACGGCAGAGCTCGGAATGAAAGGAGCACCATTTGACTTTTTCCAACCAAAATATGCTGGAATTGAGATTGGATGCCATGTTGCATTTGGAGAGCCTCTGATGTGCCTAAACAGTGTAAACCCCCCACAAATGACCCCATTTTGGAAACTAGACCCCCTATGGAACTTATCTAGATCTGTGGTGAGCAATTTGAACCTCCAAGTGCTTCACACAAGTTTATAACGTAGAGCCGTAAAATTAAAAAATATTTTTTCCACAAAAATTTTTTTTTTATTTTCCCAAGGGTAACAAGACCCCAAGAGTTGTTGCGCAATTTGTCCTGAGTACGCTGATACCCCATATGTGGGGGTAAACCACTGTTTGGGTGCATGGCAGAGCTCGGAAGGGAAGGAGCGCTGTTTGACTTTTTCAACGCAGAATTGGCTGGACGCCATGTTTTGTTTGGAGAGATCCTGATGTGCCTAAACAGTGGAAACCTCCCACTGACAATGACAATGACACCATTTTGGAAACTAGACCCCTCAAGGAACTTATCTAGATGTGTGGTGAGAACTGTGAACCCCCAGGCGTTTCACTAAAGTTGATAACGACCGAGCATGAAAATAAGAAAATCATATTTTTTCCACAAAAATGATCTTTTCGTCCCCAACTGTTTATTTTCCCAAGGGTAACAGGAGAAATTGTACCCCAAAAGTTGTTGTCCATTTTGTCCTGAGTACGCTGATACCCCATATGTGGGAGAAAACTACTGTATGGGCACACGTCATGGCTCGGAAGGGAAGTAGTGACCTTTTGGATTGCAGATTTGATGGAATAGTCAGCGGGTGTCATGTCGCGTTTGGAGAGCCCCTGATGTGCCTAAACAGTCGAGACCCCCACAAGTGACCCCATTTTGGAAAATAGACCCCCAAGGAACTTATCTAGATGTGTGGTGAGCACTTTGAACCCCGAAGTGCTTCACAGAAGTTTATAACGTACAGTCGTAAAAATAAAAATACTTTTTTTTTTTTTTACAAAAATGATTTTTTCGCCCCCAATATTTTATTTTCACAAGGGTAACAGGAGAAATTGGACACCAAAAGTTGTTGTCCAATTTGCCCTGAGTACGCTGATACCCCATATGTGGGATAAAACTACTGTATGGGCACACGTCGGGGCTCGGAAGGGAAGTAGTGACGTTTTGAATTGCAGACTTGATGGAATGGTCTGTGGGCGTCATGTCGCATTTGGAGAGTTCCTGATGTGCCTAAACAGTGGAAACCCCCCACAAGTGACCCCATTTGGAAAATAGACCCCACAAGGAACTTATCTAGATGTGTGGTGAGCGCTATGAAGCCCCAAGTGCTTCACCGAAGTTTATAACGTACAGCCGTAAAAACAAAAAAAAACATTTTTTTTTTTACAAAAATGATATTTTCACCCCCAATATTTTATTTTCCCAAGGGTAACAGACGAAATTGGACCCCAAGAGTTATTGTGCAATTTGTCCTGAGTGCGCTGATACCCCATATGTGGGGGTAAACTACTGTTTGGGCGCATGGCAGAGCTCAGAAGTGAAGGAGCACCGTTTGACTTTTCAACGCAGAATTGGCTGGAATTGAGATCAGACGCCATGTCACATTTGGAGAGCCCTTGATGTGCCTAAACAGTGGAAACCCCCCAATTCTAACTCCAACCATAACCCCAACACACCCCTAACCCTAGTCCCAACCCTAACCATAACCCTAACCACAAACCTAACCCTAACACACCCCTAACCCTAATCCCAACCCTAACCCTAATCCTAACTTTAGCCCCAACCCTAACCCTAACTTTAGCCGCAACCCTAACCCTAAGGCCCCGTGCACACGTTGCGGATTTACTTGCGGATTTTTCCGCGCGGATTTTGCCAAAACCGCAGGTAAAATGACCTTTTTTTTTGCCTGCGGTTTTAGCGCAGATTTAATGCGGTTTTGCCGTGGGTTTTTTTCGGATTTGCCTGCTGTTTTACATCTATATTGGAATAGGTGTAAAATCGCTGCGGAATCCGCACAATGAATTGACATGCTGCGGTTTTAAAACCGCACCAAATCTGCGCGGAAAATTCCGCATCATGTGCACAGCTTTTTTTTTTCCCTTCACTAACACTGTACTGTACATGGCGTCTGGTTCTGCTGTGAATCCGCAGCGCCAAAACCGCTGCGGATCCGCAGCACAATCCGCAATGTGTGCACAAGGCCTAACCCTAATGGGAAAATGGAAATAAATACATTTTTTTAATTTTATTATTTTTCCCTAACTATAGGGGTGATAAAGGGGGGTTTGATTTATTATTTATAGCGTTTTTTTTTTAATTGATTGGCAGCTGTCACGCTAAAAGACGCTTTTTATTGCAAAAAATAGTTTTTGCATCACCACATTTTGAGAGCTATAATTTTTGCATATTTTGGCCCACAGAGTCAAGTGAGGTCTTATTTTTTGCGGTACGAGTTGACGTTTTTATTGGTACCATTTTTGAGCACGTGACATTTTTTGATGAGGCGATACCTCATTTATATAATTTTTTTATGTTTTGGCGCTTTTATACAATAAAAACAATTTTATATAAAAAATAATTATTTTTGCATCGCTTTATTCTGCGAGCTATAACTTTTTTATTGTTTTTGCTGATGATGCTGTATTGCAGCTCGTTTTTTGCGGGACAAGATGACATTTTCAGCGGTACCATGTTTATTTATATGCGTCTTTTTGATCGCGTTTTATACCACTTTTTGTCCGGCGGTATGATGATAAAGCATTGATTTTTTTTGCTTTGTTTTTTTTTTAAAGGGGGTTCACTAAAGGAGTTAACTAGTGGGACAGTTCTACAGGGCTGGTCGTTACGGACGTGGCGATAACAAATATGTGTACTTTTATGGTTTTGTTTTTTTTTATTTACATGAAGAAATGAATTTATTTGGGAATTTATTTTTTTTTCCTTCTATTTTGGAATTTTTTTACATGTTTATTTTTATTTTTTTTACATTTTTACTTTGTCCCAGGGTGGGACATCACTGTGTATGGTCAGATCGCTGGTGTGACAGTGTACACAGCACTCTGTCACACCAGCGATCGCTCTGACACTGCTGCAGGCTTCTCAGTGCCTGCTCTCAGCAGGCACTGAGGAAGCCGCCTCCCTGCAGGACCCGGTGACCATCTTGGATCCGGGTCCTGCAGTGAGGAGAGTCCCTCGGAACAGCGCGACACATCGTGCTGTTCTGAGGGTCTCAGGGGAGCTCGAAGGGAGCTCCCTCCCTGCGCGATGCTCCCCTGTTCCCCCGGTACACTGCGATCATGTTTGATCGTGGTGTGCCAGGGGTTAATGTGCCGGGAGCGGTCCATGACCGCTCCTGACACATAGTGCCGGGTGTCAGCTGTGATAATCAGCTGACACTAGGCGGCGATCAGCTGTGCTCCCCCGGAGCGCTGCTGATCGCCCTGGACGTACTATTTCGTCCATAAGAATGAGGTCCAGGGTGACATGGACGGAATAGTACGTCCGATGGAATAAAGGGGTTAAAGATTTTTCTGTATTTTCATGACTATGAAAATTGTAAATTCACACTGAAGGCAGCAAAACTATGAATTAACACATGTGGAATTATATACTTAACAAAAAAGTGTGAAACAACTGAAAATATGTCTTATATTCTAGGTTTTTCAAAGTTGCCACCTTTTGCTTTGATTACTGCTTTGCACACTCTTGGCATTCTCTTGATGAGCTTCAAGAGGTAATCACCAGAAATGGTTTTCACTTCACGGGTGTGACTTGTCAGATTTAATAAGTGTGATTTCTTGCCTTATAAATGGGGTTGAGACCATCAGTTGTGTTGTGCAGAAGTCTGGTGGATACACAGCTGATAATCCTACTGAATAGACTGTTAGAATTTGTATTATGGCAAGAAAAAAGCAGCTAAGTAAAGAAAAATGAGTGGCCATCATTACTTTAAGAAATGAAGGTCAGTCAGTCCGAAAAATTGGGAAAATTTTGAAAGTGTCCCCAAGTGCAGTTGCAAAAACCATCAAACGCTACAAAGAAACTGGCTCACATGAGGATCGCCCCAGGAAAGAAAGTGGAATAACACGCTGTTAGGGTCTGCGGAACGCACCAAATATTTGATGTGGAGAGGTGCGTTCGCAGCCCGGAGTCCACCGTGCAGGCGGAGCCTGCTGCTAGTAAAATGGCGCAAGAAGCGAACTCTGTTATTCCGCCAAAAACTCTGTTAGTCGCCAAAATAAACGCCGTAACGCGCTGTGGCAAAATGTGCTAACTCTGTTAATCCACAGAGCCGCTAGAAGGAGTGCCGCAGCGCTATATGGCGATGTGTGCGAACTCACTTAACACAACTGAGTCGCAAAATAAACACGCTAGGGCGCTGTCTAGCATTGAAAGCGAACCCTGTTACAGGACCTGCCAGAAACAAGAACCAATGAAACTTGTTCCAGAACACCAGTAGTCACAGGACCTTCCTGGCGGACCAATAGGAGCTGCTGCAGTACCTGAGCATGTGACCCCTGATCTCCAATGAGAGATCTCACTCTGGGCATGCTCAGAAGGGGAAAACAAGGACTTTGTCCTAAAGACCTCTGCTCGCCGCTAACCAGTACTGGCCACAATAGCAGAGCCTGGAGGAACAGCAGTAATCCTCTGCACACTGTTAGACAGGGCGAGACGCTGGGACCAATGTCTAAGCTGAGCAGGCTCCACTGCGGATGGAGATGAATGGGAGACCGCAGCGGGACTGGTTCAAGACTCCCCTTGTGCAGCAGCGGGAACTCGAACCCTAACATTACTCCCCCTTCTAGGGCCCCCCCTTCTCTGGGCCTCGCTACGCTCAAAGGCAGCGATGAGCTGCGGAGCATGAACACGCTCGGCAGGCTCCCAGGACCTATCCTCAGGCCCATAACCCCTCCAATCCACCAAAAAAAATTTTTTGCCCCGTACCACCTTGCACCCTACAATGGCATTCACGTCGTAGTCGTCCGAAGACGAACCCGACGTCCCGGCAGATGACTCAGGCAACCGGGAGATGACCACGGGTTTTAGGAGGGACACATGGAAGGTGTCGGAGATACCAAGGCGAGGCGGAAGGGCCAAACGGTAAACCACAGGGTTCACCTGCTCGAGACCCTTGAAGGGACCCAAATAGCGGGGTGCCAACTTAGTGGATTCCACCCGTAGCCTGATGTTTCGGGCGGAGAGCCACACTAGGTTGCCAGGAGCAAATGTCGGAGCGGGACGCCGATGGGCATCGGCAGAAGACCTCATCCTTTCCTTGGAAGCCTGAATGGCATCCTGGGTACGGTCCCATATGTCCCGTGCTTCCACAGCCCAGTCTGCCATCCTGGAGTCGGCGGAAGCCACGGGCATGGGCACCGGTACCCGCGGATGCTGGCCGTAATTTAAGAGGAATGGGGTCTGTCCGGTGGAGTCAGCCACAGCATTGTTTAGCGCGAACTCCGCCCATGGGAGCAAGGATGCCCAGTCATCCTGCCTGGCAGAGACAAAATAGTAGGTGACCAAGGTCTGGTTGGCCCTCTCTACCAACCCATTCGTCTCAGGATGATATGCAGAGGAGAGGTTCAACTCAATGCAGAGTAGATGACACAACTCTCTCCAGAACCGAGATGCAAATTGGGGACCTCGATCGCTGACAATCTTGTCTGGCATACCGTGTAGACAGAAGATGTGTCTAATAAATAATGCTGCCAAGGCCCATGCAAAAGGTAACCGTGGTAGCGGCACTAAGTGCACCATTTTGGAGAAGTGGTCGGTGATCACCCAAATGATAGTGCAACCACGAGTCTTGGGTAAGCCCACCAAAAAGGCCATCCCGACCATCTCCCAGGGCCTGTCTGCCACCGGCAAAGGAAAAAGTAACCCAGCTGGCCATTGTCTAGGGACTTGTTCCTGGCGCAGGAGACACACGCCTGAACATACTCCCTGACATCATGGACCATATGTGGCCACCAGTATGTCCTCGCCAATAACTCAGTTGTCCTCTTTGCCCCAAAGTGTCCACCCACCCTGGACGAGTGTACCCAAGAGAGTACCTCCGGTCGCAAATTAGTGGGCACAAAAGTCTTGCCCGGAGGCACAAACTCTAGCGAAACCGGGGCTACAGTTCTCAGGCTTTCTTTGGGGACAATAAGCCGAGGCTCCTCATCCTCCACCTCTGATGACACTAAGGAGCGAGAGAGAGCGTCGGCCCGAACATTCTTCTCACCGGAGAGAAAATGGAGGGTGAAGTGGAACCGAGAGAAGAATAGGGACCATCTGGCCTGACGAGAATTTAGCCGCTGAGCCGTTTGCAAATATACCAAGTTTTTGTGGTCGGTGAATACTTGGAAGGGAAAACGAGCCCCCTCCAGAAGATGTCTCCACTCAGAGAAGGCCAATTTCATAGCCAGCAACTCCCTGTCCCCGATGGAATAATTCCTCTCTGCTGGTGTAAAGGTCTTAGAAAAGAAGAAGCAGGGATGCTTCCGACCTTGAGCATCCTTTTGATAAAGGACTGCTCCAGCACCAACAGAAGAGGCGTCCACCTCTAAAACAAACGGCTTATCAACATCAGGGTGATGTAATATGGGAGCACTGGCAAAATGCGACTTGATGGAAGAGAACGCCTTGGAGACCTCCTCAGACCACAACTTGGGATTTGCTCCCTTCTTGGTGAGGGCTACCAAGGGAGCTACCAACGTCGAGAAATGGGGAATGAACTGGCGATAATAATTAATGAACCCCATAAAGCGCTGCACCGCTTTAAGAGAATGGGGTTCTTGCCAGTCCATTACAGCCTGTAGTTTGGCAGGATCCATAGCCAATCCCTGGGCAGAGATAATATAGCCCAGAAAAGGTAAGGACTCCTGCTCAAACACACATTTCTCCAGCTTGGCATAGAGGGAGTTTGCCCGTAAGAGGTCGAAGACTTTGTTGACATCCCTCCGGTGAGAGTCTATATCTGGTGAAAAGATGAGAATATCATCCAGATAGACTACTACAGAGGTGGAGAGCATATCCCGGAAGATATCATTGACAAAGTCTTGGAAAACAGCGGGAGCATTACAGAGCCCGAAGGGCATCACCAGGTATTCATAATGCCCATCCCTGGTATTAAAAGCTGTCTTCCACTTGTCCCCCTCACGGATGCGAATTAGGTTATAGGCACCACGTAGATCAAGCTTGGTAAATACTCTTGCTCCTCGGAGCCTATCAAAGAGCTCAGAGTTTAGGGGCAACAGGTACTTATTCTTGACGGTGATGGCGTTAAGACCCCTGTAGTCAATGCATGGACGTAATTCTCCGTTCTTCTTTTGCACAAAGAAGAACCCTGCCCCTGCTGGTGACACCGACTTCTTAATGAACCCTCTTGCCAGATTCTCCTGAATATACTGGGACATGGCCTCCGTCTCAGGAAGCGAGAGGGGGTAGACTCTCCCCCGAGGAGGTTCTGCTACAGGCAAGAGATCAATAGGACAGTCGTAAGGGCGATGAGGTGGAAGAGTCTCCGCTGCCTTCTTGGAGAAAACGTCTGCATATGACCAATAACACTGAGGAAGAGAAGTGAGATCTACGGGTATCTCTGTGGTGGTGACCTGAACGCACTCCCTGACACACCTGCCTCTACATGAATCACCCCAACCCAGTATCCTCCCAGAGGACCACTCAATATGGGGAGAGTGGTAACGGAGCCAAGGTACTCCCAGCAACACCTCGTCTATTCCCTCGGGCAGGACAAGAAAAGAAATACTCTCCTGATGGGAAGGGGACATAGATAAAGTGAGAGGGATCGTCTGGTGGGTGATTTGTGAGGGCAGAGTTGATCCATTCACTACTCGCACAGTCACCGGTTTGGCGAGCATCACCAGAGGTATAGTGTGGCGGAGAGCAAATGCAGAGGACATGAAATTCCTCTCGGCTCCAGAATCCACACAGAGCTCGGCGGAGAGCGTGGATGGACCTACTGTAATTGTCCCCTTAAAGGACAACTTTGTGGAAAATGCCGCAGTGTCTAGTGAACCTCCTCCCAAGGTCACTAGAAGCGACCGTTTTCCCGACCGCTGTGGACATTTGTTGGCATAATGTCCTAACTGCTGGCAGATGTTACAGACCACGGGTACTCGAGCGGCCCGGGACTTAGGTCCCGCTCGAGAAACCTCCACGGCCTCATGAGAGTCGGGCGCCTGGCTGGAAGATTCCAGAGGTCTGGCGAAGGTGGGAGCCAGCCGGAACCTCTGCCTACACTGGGACCGCTCCAACCTCGCTCGTGAAAACGGAGGTCGATGCGGGTAGATATGGCGATAAGCTTCTCCAGTGTGGTGGGAATCTCCCTGGTAGCCAATGCGTCTTTCACATGGCCCGCTAGTCCTCTCCAAAACACAGGAATGAGGACTTTATCCGGCCAGTCCAACTCCGAGGACAGAGTCCGAAATTGGACAGCAAAACAGCTGACCAAGGACGAACCCTGTGAACTTGCCAGAAGTTGGATCGCCGCATTGTGGGTAACCTGAGGTCCTAGAAAGACCTTTTTTAGAGCCTCCAGAAAACGAGGAGCACTCCGCACCACACAGTCGTCACGCTTCCACAGCGGGGTGGCCCACTCCAACGCTCTGCACGACAGAAGAGATATTACAAAGCCCACTTGTGCCCGATCCGTGGGGAAACGTGCAGCCAGAAGCTCGAGTTGTATAGAGCACTGACTCACGAATCCCCGACATTGCTTGCTGTCACCAGCAAACTTGTCTGGAAGCGGGAGGTGGGATATTGTGGGGGCAGAGGTCGCAGTGGACACACTGGCTGCAGCCACGCTAGCAGCCTGAACAGCGACTGCGGTAACATCCACAGCTGAGGTTGTGCGCTCAAGAGCCGCCAACCTACCCTCCAGCTGCTGGATGTCCCGTAGTAGACGCTGGTCATCCGCCATTTTACTAGCCAGACCCTGGCGCTAATATTATGTTAGGGTCTGCGGAATGCACCAAATATTTGATGTGGAGAGGTGCGTTCGCAGCCTGGGGTCCACCGTGCAGGCGGAGCCTGCTGCTAGTAAAATGGCGCAAGAAGCAAACTCTGTTATCCCGCAGAGTCGCCAAAATAAACGCCGTAACGCGCTGTGGCAAAATGTGCTAACTCTGTTAATCCACAGAGCCGCTAGAAGGAGTGCCGCAGCGCTATATGGCGATGTGTGCGAACTCACTTAACACAACTGAGTCGCAAAATAAACACGCTAGGGCGCTGTCTAGCATTGAAAGCGAACCCTGTTATGTCACAGAGCCGCTGAGACAAACTTCTGTGTCCTGTCAGGCACCCAGGTACACAGTTAACTGCTAAGCGAACATAGAACGTGATCATGCGCTAATGTCCTCGCGGGAGTCACCCGCAATCTATGGCGTCTGAACGCCAGGCCCTGAATACGGCAATCAAATTCCTCACCGGTTATGCCGGTAATCTAGGGCATCTAGGACACCGACCCTGACCGGCTAGCATACCAAACTCCTCACCAAATAAGTCGGTATTCTAGGGGCTTATTTCAGCCGGGCCCTAACCACACACACGCATGACCACACTGGCGCAAAGCATATAAAGATTGATATTAGCGCATGGCGGCCCAGCCATGCTAGCCTTTTATAGCAACAGCTACAGAACCTGCCAGAAACAAGAACCAATGAAACTTGTTCCAGAACACCAGTAGTCACAGGACCTTCCTGGCGGACCAATAGGAGCTGCTGCAGTACCTGAGCATGTGACCCCTGATCTCCAATGAGAGATCTCACTCTGGGCATGCTCAGAAGGGGAAAGCAAGGACTTTGTCCTAAAGACGTCTGCTCGCCGCTAACCAGTACTGGCCACAATAGCAGAGCCTGGAGGGACAGCAGTAATCCTCTGCACACTGTTAGACTGGGCGAGACACTGGGACCGACGTCTAAGCTGAGCAGGCTCCACTGCGGATGGAGATGAATGGGAGACTGCAGCGGGACTGGTTCGAGACTCCCCTTGTGCAGCAGCGGAAACTCGAACCCTAACACACGTGATCAAAAATACCGATATAAATAAACATTGTACCGCTGAAAATGTCATCTTGTCCCGCAAAAAACAAGCTGCCATACAGCACATCAGAGAAAAAATAAAAAAGTTATAGCTCGCAGAATAAAGCGATGCAAGAATAATTATTTTTTATATAAAATTGTTATTATTATATAAAAGCGCCAAAATATAAAAAAATTATATAAATGAGGTATCGCTGTATTCATACTGACCCGAAGAATAAAACTGCTTTATCAATTTTACCACACGCGGAACGGTATAAACGCCCCCCCAAAAGAAATTCATGAATTGCTGATTTTTGTTCATTCTAACCTCCCAAAAATCGAAATAAAAAGCGATCAAAAAATGTCACGTGCTCAAAAATGGTACCAATAAAAACGTCAACTCGTACCGCAAAAAATAAGACCTCACATGACTCTGTGCGCCAAAATATGCAAAAATTATAGCTCTCAAAATGTGGTGATGCAAAAAACTATTTTTTGCAATAAAAAACGTCTTTTAGCATGACAGCTGCCAATCATAAAAACCCGCTATAAATAGTAAATCAAACCCCCCCTTTATCACTCCCTTAGTTAGGGAAAAATAATAAAATTAAAAAAATGTATTTATTTCCATTTGCCCATTAGGGTTAGGGTTGCGGCTAATGTTAGGGTTAGGG
This sequence comes from Oophaga sylvatica, assembly GCA_033576555.1. Taxonomy (NCBI): domain Eukaryota; kingdom Metazoa; phylum Chordata; class Amphibia; order Anura; family Dendrobatidae; genus Oophaga; species Oophaga sylvatica. The sequence goes on along the minus strand of JARQOD010000009.1, from coordinate 137,585,028 downwards.
TTGAGGCTAAAGTTAGGATTAGGGTTAGGGTTGGGATTAGGGTTAGGGGTGTGTTAGGGTTAGGTTTGTGGTTAGGGTTATGGTTAGGGTTGGGACTAGGGTTAGGGGTGTTGGGGTTATGGTTGGAGTTAGAATTTGGGGGTTTCCGCTGTTTAGGCACATCAGGGGCTCTCCAAATGTGACATGGCGTCTGATCTCAATTCCAGCCAATTCTGCGTTGAAAAAGTCAAACGGTGCTCCTTCACTTCTGAGCTCTGCCATGCGCACAAACAGTAGTTTACCCCCACATATGGGATATCAGCGTACTCGGAACAAATTGCAAAATAACTCTTGGGGTCCAACTTCTCCTGTTACCCTTGCAAAAATAAAATATTGGGGGCGAAAAAAATCATTTTTGTAAAAAAAATATATATATATATATTTTTACGACTGTACGTTATAAACTTCTGTGAAGCACTTCGGGGTTAAAAGTGCAAACCACACATCTAGATAAGTACCTTGTGGGGTCTATTTTCCAAAATGGGGTCACTTGTGGGAGGTTTCCACTGTTTAGGCACATCAGGGGCTCTCCAAATGCGACATGACGCCCACAGACCATTCCATCACAGTCTGCAATCCAAAACGTCACTACTTCCCTTCCGAGCCCTGACGTGTGCCCATACAGTAGTTTTCTCCCAATTGGGTATCAGCGTACTCGGGACAAATTGGACAACAATTTTTCAGGTCCAATTTCTCCTGTTACCCTTGGGAAAATAAGAAGTTGGGGACTAAAATCATGTTTGTGGAAAAAATATGATTTTTTTATTTTCATGCTCAGGCGTTATAAACTTTAGTGAAACACCTGGGGGTTCAAAGTTTTCACCACACATCTACAAAAGTTCCTTCAGGTTTGTAGTTTCCAAAATGGTGTCATTTGTCGGGGGTTTCCACTGTTTAGGCAGATCAGGAGCTCTCCAAACACAACATGGCGTCCAGCCAATTCTGCGTTGAAAAAGTCAAACGGCGCTCCTTCCCTTCCAAGCTCTACCATGCACCCAAACAGTGGTTTACCCCCACATATGGGGTATCAGCGTACTCAGGACAAATTGCACAATAACTTTTAGAGTCTTGTTACCCTTGGGAAAATAAAAATTGGGGTGAAAAGATCATTTTTTGTGGAAAAAAATATGATTTTTTAATTTTACGGCTCTACGTTATAAACTTGTGTGAAGCACTTGGGGGTTCAAATTGCTCACCACAGATCTAGATAAGTTCCTTAGGGGGTCTAGTTTCCAAAATGGGGTCACTTGTGGGGGGTTTCCACTATTTAAGCACATCAGAGGCTCTCCAAATGCAACATGGCGTCCAATTTCAATTCCAGCCAATTTTGGTTGGAAAAAGTCAAATGGTGCTCCTTCCATTTCAAGCTCTGCCGTGCGCCCAAACAGTGGTTCCCCCCCACATATGGGGTATCAGCGTACTCAGGACAAATTGGACAACAAATTTTGGGGTCCAATTTCTCCTGTTACCCTTGGGAAAATAAAAAATTGGTGACTAAAATATAATTTTTGTGGAAAAAATAGGATTTTTTATTTTCATGCCGGGGCATTATAAACTTGTGTGAAGCACTTGGGGGTTCAAAGTGCTCACCACAGATCTAGATAAGTTCCTTAGGGGTTTAGTTTCCAAAATGGGGTCACTTGTGGGGGGTTTCCACTGTTTAGGCTTATCTGGGGCACTGCAAACGGAACATGACACCCATCAATGTCTGCATTCCAAAACATTATTACTTCCTTTCCAAGCCCTGCCGTGCGCCCAAACAGTTTCCCCCCCACATATAGGGTATCAGCGTACTCAGAACAAATTGGACAACAACTTTATCTGTCCATTTTCTCCTTTTACCCTTGTGAAAATAAAAAAAGTTTGTAAAAGATCATTTTTGTGATTAAAAAGTTAAATATTCATTTTTTCCTTCCACGTTGCTTCAGCTCCTGTGAAACACCTGGAGGGTTAATAAACTTCTTGAATGTGGTTTTGAGTACCTTGAGGGTGCAGTTTTTAGAATGGTGTCACTTTTGGGTATTTTCTGCCATATAGACCCTCAAATTGACTTCAAATGTGAGGTGGTCCCTAAAAAAAATGGCTTTGTAAATTTGAGAAATCGCTGGTCAACTTTTAACCCTTATAATTTCCTAACAGAGAATAGTTTTGGTTCCAAAATTGTGCTGATGTAAAGTAGACATGTGGGAAATGTTATTTCTTAACTATTTTGTGTGACATATTTCTCTGTTTTAAGGGAATAAAAATTCAAAGTTTGAAAGTTGCAAAATTTTCAAAATTTTTGCCATATTTGCGTTTTTTTTCAAAAATAACCGCAAGTTATTTCGAAGTAATTTTACCACTAACGTGAAGTACAATATGTCACGAGAAAACATTCTCAGAATCACGAAGATCCGTTGAAGCATTCCAGAGTTATAACCTCATAAAGAGACAGTGGTCAGAATTGTAAAAATTGGCCTGGTCATTAACGTGCAAACCACCCTTGGGGGTTAAGGGGTTAAACTCCCATGATCGGCGCTAGCACTCATCGTGGGTGCTAGCACTCATCAGCTGACACCCGCTGATGATTTTGCAGGCTTTGCAATTGAGCCTACTCGATCATTCCTCCATATGTGATTTGCGGGTACGTGGAGACGTACATGTACAGCGGATATTCTGAAGGGGTTAATGTAAATGACTTGCATGAAAACAATAGTCTTGGAACCACGGGCACGTGTAAGTCATGCCAAAGTTTTTGATACGTAAAGTGACACATGACAAATTTACATTTTTTAGAGCTAAAAGGAGTCTGTCCCTAGGTTTTTGCAACCCCATCTGAGAGCAGAATGATATAGGGGCAGATACCCTGATTCCAGTGATATATCTTACTGAGCGGCTTTCCTCAGTTTTAATAAAAATCACTGTTTTATGTGATGCAGATCCGAATGCTGAGCTCTTTATAACCCTGCACACACAGACACACTGTAATTTTTATTTACTTGAAATAAAGTTTTTTTAACTTTTATGCACGGGTCAGTACCACAAATTTAATTTCTTCCTCAATATTACTAAGCTTTCTACTATATTTTTGCTGCGCACCATTTCAGTGGACGGTGCAACATGAAAATTGCCAATATTTCCTCTTTCTTTTATTTTAAGAAGGTGTGGTATAATTTTCCATTTGGGTCACACTTTTTAGCCATTAACATCAATATATATGAGTTTTCTGTTAAAGACTTTCACTTTGATGCATAATTGCAGGAACAGCATTTATACAATGTGCCAGGTGTTTACTTTTAGAAAATATATAGGAATAAAGGTTTAATAGCAAATTTTTATCATGTAATTTCAATTTTCTTTGTATTCGTTAACAGTGTGAGAATTGTCATGGCTATCAGAGGCACAAAATGTAAAAAAAACAAACATCTCAACCCAAACCACTTCTGGCAGCAAAAGGGTTAAATTCCTGCTCTGTATGTTTAAGAGTCCAGTGGGTGGTCCAACCTCATGATTGCCAGCTACAGTAGCTCTATATTCACACTGCTACTTGAAAGGCTTTCAGTCAAGAAGCCGAAGTGCCCACTGGACTCCTAAGAATAGAAAGATTGGGGTGTAAATAAATGAAATATGAGCTCCTGCAGACGACCATATTTTCAGTCCAACTGCAAGCCAACAAAACATCGGACTAACCAGGACCAATGATATTCTATGGGGCCGTGCACAGGTCTGATTTTTTTCTTGGACAGAGTCTTACTAGGAAAAAAATCGCTGCATGCTCAATTTACAACCGATATCCAGATCACACTTGGTCTTACAAGTTAAAGAGCTTGTGAAAAAGAAATTGGACTGCACTCTGATGACAACTGAGTGCGATCCAAGTTTCATGGACTGACAGAATGCAGAAGAATTTTTTTTTCCATCTACTCCTTGTCTGAGAAAATCGGATCACACTGATCAAAATATGATAAAACTGTGATCAGAGTGTAATTAGTATATCCAGCTCGATACTTTTGGATGAAAAAAAATATGGTGGTGTGACCCTAGCCTGATAGAAGAGTCAGATGGCCATATAACTCGAACGAGGAATGCAATGTAATGTTCGGACTGGCTGTCGGCTCTCGCCACCCGGGCGTGACAGCTGCAGTCTGAGCATTGCATTACGATCCTCGTCTGAGTTGTAGAGCCATCTGTCTCTACCCTTATACAGAACTAGCTATTGAACCCAGTCTACATTCAGGTGGCGAGCATTTTTATTGGTACATTTTTGTGCTATGTTAATGGGACTCTCACTCTCTTTCTCTCATCACCGACGGTGAAGAAGCTGCTACACCTGACGTCCTGGAGATAATGATGCCGTAGTGCAGCATGCGCCGACTCCTGCGCAACACTGTGCAAGCGCCGGAGGCTTCGGGCAGAAGGACACTTCTCCCGTTATATTATAGATCTTTTCTCACAAAACTGTAAATCAATCTGCTCAGCCCATCCTACTCTATAAAATGCCGCCTGACTATCATAAATCATATTCAACTAGGCAGGGTCCTTTTATGGCATGCATTGATATTAGGCCTCTACAAATGGATGGTCTTCACTAGAATAACCAACTGTTGGAGAAGTCCTCACATATTTTTCAATGTGCATTATGATTAGAAAAAAAACGCACATGCCTTTTTCACTGCTTTCATTATTATGTATTAGACAGTTGTGAAACTCCTCCTCTTACAAATGGATACTACGTGACAACAAGAAGAACGTTCCGTATTATTGAGACCGTACAATATCAGTGTAATGAGGGTTATTACACTCCTGCTGGGACCAACGCAGACTGGTTGGAGTGTCTCCCGAGAGGCTGGTCCTCTACCCCAAGCTGCATCAGTAAGTCTTACTATCACTATTTACATATATTCAGCGTTATATTATAGAAAGTATAGTGTAAACTCTTCCCATAGTAATCTCCTAAGATTGCGAAGTACCAGACAGCTAAAGAAGGTTAGGTCCTTCTGCTAGAACGTTTACAAAAATTGTAATTTGCTTCCATATTAGGACTTTGAATTATTAATTGTTCAGTAATGTGTATTATCTGTACATGTTCCTCCTGAAATGGAAGAGTTTAGTGATATGGTGAAGCTATATAAATAAACGTACACATTATAATGCTTGTAAGTGGTAGTAGTTACATCTTCTCAAACATTTTTTAAATGGAACCTGGCGACAGGATTTACCCTTAAAAGGTATCACACCGCATTCCAAATTATCATGAAAATTGGATTTAAGTGTCATGAAGATGTAATTTTTTATTTTTCAAATCAATTTATGGCATTGTGTAAGGTTCTTTGTCTCTGTTGACATGCTCCTTGAAACTCAGTTTTCCGTCGGCCATTTTGCTTTCTGTCTTTCTGCAGCTCTTGCCCTCAGTTAATATGGAGTTTCCAGTTTTCATGTTCCCGCCCTGATTCTTCCCTCTTGCTTCTTAAGCAGCCTCAGCTGAACAATCAGTGCTCCTGAATCAAGCCTCAGTCAGTCTGTGACCTGACTCCTGGAAACCTTGGACTTGTACTCCAGCTATTCCCTACTGAGGAACCTTGGAACACTTTTGGACTCTGGAAACCTGCTGTTTGGTGAATTCATGTTTGCAGAGAAATTACGGTACAGAGAAGAGATCCTGAACCTGCTTTGGAGATTTATTGTAGTGCTTGAAGTTACTCTGGCCTGCTGTGTCTCCTGTCGCTGTTCCTGCAAACTGTATGAACTTTTCAGCATGCTTGTATGAAGTAATACAAGTCATTTCATTTCAACCTATGTCTCCTGTGTTTTCCTCGCACCCAAGCACAAGACGCTATAGGAACTGTACACTATACATGACAAGATTGAGGAGCCAATGTTTAGTGTCTGCTGGGTCTGGGAAAGCCGTGTCTGCTGTGACTGTGGATATCAGATGTCCGTTTAATACCTTATGTGATGACAGTGGTTGTGACTTCTCACAACCATTCCAGGTGAGCGCATTCACTTAAAATTTTACTCTGGAGTGTTACCACAGGTAAACACTATTGTTTTTTTGTTTTTTTTTTCCTTTCCTCTTCCAGCACTTCTGCTTTAAAAGATCTGGAAGATGGAGGCCCGCATAAAGGAACTTTGCGGAGTGACTGATACAATCCTTTCAGATGTACAGACTTTAAAAACCCGTTTTGCAAGCCTACATGACCTCACTAATCATAATTTGCAAGTGTTTGGACAGACTACCCAGGAATTGCGAGCCAGGATTGAGGCCCTAGAGGAACGAGCCCAGGCTCCTGCCATAACCCCGAGTTCTGGGATCCCCAAATTACCTCCTTTTCGTTTTGGCGGTGAACGTGAGAAATTCAGGGGATTTATTAATCAATGCAATTTATTTTTCTCTGCACATGCTTCACAATTTTCCACTGAACGATCCAAAGTGCTTACTATAATCATGTTGCTTACCAATAAGGCTTTGATGTGGGCAAACCCTCTGATTGAGACTGAGGATGATTGTTTGAATCACCTTGATGCTTTTATTTCAGCCATGGGGCAGGTGTTTGATGACCCCAATCGAGGTGCAACAGCTGAAGCAGCCATGTTAACTTTGCGCCAAGGTAAGCGTTTAGTAGCCGAATATGCCCTGGATTTCAGGAGATGGGCTCTTGATACCACTTGGGACACTTCCGCTAAAAAATCTATTTTTCGGAAAGGGTTGTCTCCACTGATTAAGGATGAACTTGCTCGTGCCTACCCTCTCGCTGCGTTAGGTGACTTTATTAACTATTGTATCTGTATTGATGCTCGTCTGACTGAACGCAGACAAGAGAGATGGTTCGAAAATAATCGCACTAACCTTTTACTACCTCCCTCCTCAGCTAAGGAACCTTTGAGTAGGATCACAAGGGAACCAGAACCTGAACCCATGCAGGTGGACTCTTTACAAAGACGGGTTAGTGATGCACGCAAAGAACATCGTATAAAGGAAAATCTATGTTTCTACTGTGGTAAGTCAGGGCACTTCATTATAAACTGCCCCAGCCGTTCTCGTAAGACTACTGCAGCAGTCATTCACTGTGAGTGTTGCGAGAGGAGCTCTGTCATGTCCGAGCCTCAGGCTCCAGAGAGATCTGCTGCAAGAGATCTTGATTTCTCGGACTTAAACTCTGTTAGTTCTGGGGACGATGACGGTATAAACGCTGCAATTTTTCAAGTTTCCTCAGCGGTGTCCCAGCTGAGTTGTAAAAGAAACAATTCTCATTGCTTCCTTTCCATCAAACTCTGGGTTGACTCAGTCTGGGTGTCTAGCTCTGCTATGATCGACTCAGGAGCAAGTGGAAATTTTATGGATATCTCCTTTGCTCTGAAACAGGGGATACGTTCAGTGAAGAAGGCTACTCCAGTACAGATGGAGACTGTGGATGGCTCTCTACTGACTTCTGGACCAGTGGATCAAGAAACAGAGCCTTTGAGGGTCCTTATGGGTAAAGATCATCAGGAGAAAATGTCTTTTTTGCTTATCTCTTCTCCCCACTTTCCCATTATTCTAGGGCTACCATGGCTGCAGGCGCAGAATCCTACGATTAACTGGGAGACCAAGGAATTACACTTTCCGGAGAAACAGATGAGTCAAGGAGTTTCAGCTTGCTCTGTTCCTAAAGGAACCATGTCAGTCCCTGAACTACCAGATGTATACCAGGACTATGTGGATTTATGTGACAAGAAGAACGCTGATCAGCTTCCTCCTCACCATCCATATGATTGTCCAATTGAATTATTGCCTGGAGCCGAGATACTGTAATACTATTGTAGGAACTCGAGGATTCTGATAGCGTGGGGCAATGAACAATCAGAGACGGGTTTCTTTGAATGCAAATAATGTATTTGTGAAACAGCAAAACACCCAAAAACAATATTCAAACAACCCGTAGTGACATGCAATGAGTCCATATATATATACACAAGTCCAGTTATATGAATCCGGATATATAAGTCCTTGAACCTCTATAGCGAGGGTGGTAAAGTTCTTACGACGGAGTCCTCACACAAATGTGACCACAAGGTAAGTCTGATGCACAGGTAACGTGGCTGGATTTACACACTGCTGGTGTGTGAAGAGTCAGATCCAGGTATGCAGAAAACACAGGGAGGTCCAGGAACAAGTTAATCTCAGTTGTGGCTTAATTCAGTGAAGTCCAACAACAAGTTCATATGTCAGTAAGGTTCCAGTAACAGTTCCAACAGCTCTCACCAGAGGTAATGCACGAAGGGTTAAACAGCAACAGTTCAGAAACACAGTTCTTATCAGATGGAGTGAACCAAGGGTTAAATTCCCAAGTCAACAGTTTAGTGATAACACAGTATGTGCAACTTACGTATGCAGAGAATGTCCAGAGCCATGGGTAGAAACTGCTGTGGCTGAGAAACACCTGAAGATAAGGTTATGCACTTTCCTGGTAAATACACAAAAGATCTGTGAGGAACAAAGCAGCTGGGTTGCAGGGAAACGGAAGCAGAATATTCCAGCAGTGAAGCCAGCACCTGAGCCGGGTTTTAAACAAACGAACAGGAAGTAGGGCACACAAAACAGCAAACTCCATTTTAACAAAGGGCAAAATCATTGACAAAGTTACCTAGAAAACCCGGAATACTGACATTACTCCCCCCCTAAAGACGGCCTCCGGACGGTCCTGGACCAGGCCTGTCCGGGTATCTCTGATGAAACTGAGCAATCTTCAGAGGCGCATTGATGTTACTTACTGGTTCCCAAGAATCATTTTCAGGAGAGTAACCTTGCCATCTAACTAGATACTGAAGCCGGTTTCTATGAAGTCTCGAATTAACAATATCCTGTACCACGAATTGTTCTTCGCCATCAACCAACACTGGTGGGGGGAGGTACGATACGTCCCTGAAATGTGTTAGGAGAGACTGGTTTTAATAAGGAAACATGAAATACTGGGTGTACCTTTAAAGTCCGTGGTAGCTTCAACCGACAGGCAACAGAGCTCACAATCCCAGTGATCTTGAATGGACCGATGAATTTCTGTCCCAGTTTCTGCGAAGGAACACCCAATTTTAGATTCTTGGTGGACAACCAAACTGAGTCTCCTACCTTATACATAGGTGCTGGTTTCCGGAATCTATCGTCCGACTTCTTGTAACGCTCCTGTGCTGTGGTCAGGGAGTCCTTCAAAACTTCAAGATTACGTTGCAACGCCGTCACTCTGTCTTCAACCGCTGGTACCGAAATCGTAACCGGAGACCTAGGCAAAATACTTGGATGATAACCCAGGTTGGCAAAAAAAGGCGTTACCTTCGTGGAACTGCTTTGGAGTTGTTGTACGAAAATTCCGCTAGAGGAAGTAGCTTCAGCCAATCGTCCTGCAAATGACTGACGTAACAGCGTAGATATTGCTCCAAGGTTTGATTTGTCCGTTCGGTCTGCCCGTTGGTCTGAGGATGGTATGCAGAAGACAAGCAAACATTAATGTGGAGCGCAGAACAAAATCCTTTCCAAAATCTAGAGGTAAATTGTATTCCCCGGTCAGAAATGATGTCATCTGGTACCCCATGCAGCCGGAAAATGTTCTGGATAACTAGATCTACTGTCTCTGTAGCTGAGGGAAGACCAGCACACGGAATGAAATGAGCAGCTTTCGTTAAACGATCTACTACCACCAAAATAGTATTTTTACCACCAGAGGTGGGTAACTCCACAATAAAGTCCATCGAAATAGACCCCCAAGGGCGAGACGGTACAGGTAGCGGTTTAAGAAGACCAGTAGGTGAAACGCGAGGAACCTTGTACCGGGCACAAACTTCACAAGAGCGGACATAGTCATTCACATCCTTCAAGCAGGTAGGCCACCAAAAAAAACGAGTTAACAATTCCTGCGTCTTCTGTACCCCCCTATGACCAGCCAATTTAGAGTCGTGGACCAATTTGAGAACTCAAAGTCTTACAGCCTCTGGGACATAAATACATCGATCTCTAAGCCACACACCATTCCGAAGGACAAGATTCACATTGTCAGGTGGAGCTGCAAGAAATACGTCACCGTCATAGGCCAGCTTGATCTCCTGCCACAAGTCCCGGTTCCGGAGCACTCCAACGAAATTGGCCTCCGACAAGATGGTCTTCGACGGGGTCCCAGGCACGGAATCCACGGTATGGATTCGGGATAATGCGTCAGCTTTCCCATTACGTGAACCTGGGCGGTACGAAATAATAAAATTAAACTGGTTCAAGAACAAACTCCACCTAGCTTGTCGAGGAGAAAGACACCTGGCAGACTTAAGGAATTCCAAATTGCGATGATCCGTGAGTACTACTACCTGCTGAGTTGCCCCCTGCAAATGGTGTCTCCATTCCTTAAAGGCAGAAATAATTGCCAAAAGTTCCTTATCTGCCACATCATAGTTCAGTTCTGCAGAAGATAACCTACGAGAGAAGAAGGCACACGGGTGCAGCAAACCTTTGTCTCCGGTACGTTGTGAGAGGATAGCTCCCAATGCACAGTCAGACGCGTCCACCTCCACGATAAAAGGCTGTGCAGGATCCGGATGCATCAATATTGGAGCCGTGGTAAAACAACCCTTCAGGCGATCAAAGGCTTCCTGAGCTTGCGAAGACCATTCAAACTTCTTCCCCTTCTTGGTGAGGAGAGTGATGGGACGGACAATTTCTGAAAAATTTCGGATAAACCGTCTATAAAAGTTAGCAAAGCCAATGAATCGTTGTACCTCCTTAATGTTTCCTGGTACCGGCCAGTCCAAGATTGCCTGGATCTTGCTGGACTCCATATTCAATCCCTGAGGCGAGATAACATAGCCTAAAAATTGAATTTCAGAACAATGGAACTCACACTTTTCGAGTTTGATGTACAAATGATTATCTCTCAAACGTCTAAGTACGGTCTTGACATGTTCCTGATGTTCCTGTAAGGAGTCAGAAAAGATTAAGATGTCATCAAGGTAAATTACCACATATTGGTCCAATAAATCCCTGAAAATGTCGTTGGCTAAATGTTGAAAAGCAGCAGGAGCGTTACAGAGTCCGAATGGCATCACCAAATATTCAAAATGTCCATACCGGCATCTAAAAGCTGTCTTCCATTCGTCTCCGGGCCGTATACGGAGTAAATTATATGCCCCACGAAGATCTAATTTGGTAAATACTTTGGCCTGGCGAACTCTTTCAACAATTCTGGAATTAGGGGCAACGGGTACCTGTTACGAATGGTTACCTTATTTAACTCCCGGTAGTCAATGCAGGGTCTTAGAGTACCATCCTTCTTCTTTACAAAGAATATTGGAGCTCCCGCTGGTGAAGAAGATGGTCGGATAAACCCCTTGGCTAAATTCTCATCTATATACTCTCGTAAAGATTTTAATTCCGGAGCCGCCAGCGGGTAAACATGGCCGAAAGGAATCGCTGCTCCAGGAAGCAATTCTATGGGGCAGTCATACGGTCTATGTGGGGGAAGTTGATCTGCCTTCCTTTTATCACAAATGTCTGAGAATTCCTGATAAATCAGAGGGAGAGTAGGTACCTGTATCACCTCTTCCAAGTTCTGGGTAACTGGAGCCGCCACAGTTGGACTGATGGTAGAACTGCACTTCGGGAGAAAGGTTATCTCCTTGGTTTCCCAATTGATGATTGGATTTTGTGACCGTAACCAGGGAATTCCTAAAATTACAGGAAAATGAGGAGAAGATATTAACATGAATGAAAGTGTTTCTTGATGGTCTGGTTCCATCTTACACTCCAGAGGCACTGTCTCCCGATCTACTGGTCCAGAAACTAATGGGGAACCATCCACCGTTTCCATAGTGATTGGTGAAGCTCTTAGTTGTGTCTTTATACCATGTTCCTTTGCAAAAGAAGAATCCATGAAATTCCCACCTGCTCCAGAGTCTATCATGGCAGAACTTGATATCCACTGTTCCTCCCACTGAATCTGTATAGGAAGAGAACAATGTGAATATTTCTCCCCTTGATCTTTAGGGGAAGTCGGCATCAGTATTGGGGGAAAAACCGCATCTAGATGTAGACTGGTTTCCGAAACTTCAGACTCAGCGTCTGTGTTATCATAATCCCCTACTACCGCCAACACCTTGTTGGGTCGCCTAGGACATTTAGGACAATTGATGAGGAAATGGTCCGATTGACCACAATAGAAACATAAGCGCTCACGGAGACGGTGTTCGCGGCGTTCATTATTCTCACGTCTCTGCAGTGAGTCCACCTGCATAGGCACCTCCTCAGCCTCTCGCGGGTTTTTGCCTGTGGTTTCCCTGGACGGAAGAGAGTAATTAGTAATGCGATTTACAGCGGCCCATTTTTCTTGTCTGCGTTCAGTTAAACGGATATCAATACGTACACAGTGCTGTATAAACAATTCAAACTCCTGTGGAGACTCTGAACGAGCTAGCTCATCCTTGATTGCATTTGACAAACCTTTTCTAAAGATTGGTAATAAAGCATTGTTTTCCCACTGGGTGTCCACCACTAACCTTTTAAATTCAGTAACATATTCTATGACTGACCGTTTCCCCTGGCGTAAGGAAAGCAAGGCAGATTCAGCGGTAGCACGGCGGTTGGGATCGTCGAACATTTGCGCCATGGCTGCCAGAAAATTGTCCAAATTATTTAGACGGGTATCATGACTTTCAACCATAGGATTTGCCCAAGCCAGTGCACGTGATGTCAACAACATAATAATACATAGAACCTTAGATCTATCAGACCGGTAGTAGGAGGCATGTACATCAAAAAATAATATACATTGATTAACAAACCCACGGAATTGACTTCGGTCACCATTAAAACGGAATGGAGGCAATTTGGGCATACTGGTGGATGAGGTAGGCTCAGTAGGTAAGGCCTCCAGGACTCCTAACCTAGAACGTAGATCTTGGAGAGCCTGACCAAACCCTGTGCATTGTGGTTAACCCGAGACTCCAAGTCTCTAATCTGATTGTGTGCAGCCGCCACCTCCTGCTGCAAGGAGTTAACTATGGTGAACAATTTGTCTGCCCGTGTCTCCGTCATTGCCCCAGCAGAATCCTCTTTTTTAGGCTGGAATATCCTGTAATACTATTGTAGGAACTCGAGGATTCTGATAGCGTGGGGCAATGAACAATCAGAGACGGGTTTCTTTGAATGCAAATAATGTATTTGTGAAACAGCAAAACACCCAAAAACAATATTCAAACAACCCGTAGTGACATGCAATGAGTCCATATATATATACACAAGTCCAGTTATATGAATCCGGATATATAAGTCCTTGAACCTCTATAGCGAGGGTGGTAAAGTTCTTACGACGGAGTCCTCACACAAATGTGACCACAAGGTAAGTCTGATGCACAGGTAACGTGGCTGGATTTACACACTGCTGGTGTGTGAAGAGTCAGATCCAGGTATGCAGAAAACACAGGGAGGTCCAGGAACAAGTTAATCTCAGTTGTGGCTTAATTCAGTGAAGTCCAACAACAAGTTCATATGTCAGTAAGGTTCCAGTAACAGTTCCAACAGCTCTCACCAGAGGTAATGCACGAAGGGTTAAACAGCAACAGTTCAGAAACACAGTTCTTATCAGATGGAGTGAACCAAGGGTTAAATTCCCAAGTCAACAGTTTAGTGATAACACAGTATGTGCAACTTACGTATGCAGAGAATGTCCAGAGCCATGGGTAGAAACTGCTGTGGCTGAGAAACACCTGAAGATAAGGTTATGCACTTTCCTGGTAAATACACAAAAGATCTGTGAGGAACAAAGCAGCTGGGTTGCAGGGAAACGGAAGCAGAATATTCCAGCAGTGAAGCCAGCACCTGAGCCGGGTTTTAAACAAACGAACAGGAAGTAGGGCACACAAAACAGCAAACTCCATTTTAACAAAGGGCAAAATCATTGACAAAGTTACCTAGAAAACCCGGAATACTGACAAATACCTTTTGATAAGATCTACCCCCTAGTGGGGCCCGAGCTAAAAGCTTTGAAGGATTATATAGACGAAAATTTAGCCAAGGGCTTCATACGCCCCTCTTCATCTCCCGCAGGTGCACCCATCTTCTTTGTGAAGAAGAAAGATGGATCTCTGAGACCCTGCATAGACTATAGGGAACTCAATAAGGTTACTATTAGAAACCGTTATCCATTGCCTTTAATCCCTGAGTTGTTGGAGAGAGTGCGGCATGCCAAAATTTTCTCTAAACTGGATCTCCGTGGGGCCTATAACTTGGTCCGTATTAGACCTGGGGATGAATGGAAGACTGCTTTCAGGTCACGCTATGGACACTTTGAATATCTAGTTATGCCTTTTGGTCTGAGTACCGCCCCAGCCACTTTCCAACACTTCGTGAATGATATCTTCAGGGATCTCCTAGATACATTTGTGGTGATTTATCTGGATGATATTCTAATTTTTTCTAACTCCACAGAGGAACATCATGGACATGTGAGAATGGTCTTAGAACGCCTAAGACAAAACCATCTCTAATCAAACTTGAAAAATGTGAATGCCATAGGACCGAAATTCAATTTCTGGGGTATGTACTATCTACGCAAGGGATTAGTATGGATGGAAGCAAGACGCAAGCCATCAAGGATTGGCCAATTCCTAGAAATGTGAAGGAGGTGCAGCGCTTCATCGGGTTTGCCAACTTCTATAGACGTTTCATTAGGAATTTCTCTGAGGTAGTGTCACCTATCACCCAACTTACCCGGAAACAGTCTAGGTTCTCCTGGACCCCGCAAGCTCAGGAAGCATTTTCCTGTTTAAAGGATAAATTTACCACCGCACCTATCTTAGTACATCCCAACCCCGAGCTTGCCTTCATAATAGAGGTGGATGCTTCAGACTGTGCCGTTGGAGCTATACTCTCTCAGAGAACAGGTGTCATGTATAGTGTACAGTTCCTATAGCGTCTTGTGCTTGGGTGCGAGGAAAACACATGAGACATAGGTTGATATGAAATTACTTGTATTACTTCATACAAGCATGCAGAAAAGGTCAACAGTTTGCAGGAACAGAGGCAGGAGAACACAGCAGGCCAGAGTAACTTCAAGCTCTACAATAACTCTCCAAGCAGGTTCAGGATCTCTTCTCTGTACCGTAATTCCTCTGCAAACATGGATTCACCAGACAGCAGGTTTCCAAAGTCCAAAAGTGTTCCAAAGTTCCTCAGTAGGAAATAGCTGGAGTCCAAAATCCTAGGTTTCCAGGAGTCAAGTCACAGGCTGACTGAAGCTTGATTCAGGAGCACTGATTGTTCAGCTGAGGCTGCTTAAGAAGCAAGAGGGAGAGAATCAGGGCGGGAACATGAAAACTGGAAACTCCATATTAACTGAGGGCAAGAGCTGCAGAAAGACAGAAAGCAAAATGGCCGACGGAAAACTGAGTTTCAAGGAACATGTCAAAAGAGACAAAGAACCTTACAACAGGTGAGAAGAATGTCTTGCATCCCTGTGCCTTCTTTTCCCAGCAGTTGTCTTCGGCTGAGAGGAACTACGATATGGGCAATAGAGAATTGTTGGCCATTATTGCCGCCTTCAAGGAATGGAGACACCTTCTTCAGGGAGCTGCACAGCAAATAGTCGTCCTGACAGACCATCGTAACCTTGAATTTATCAGGTCGGCTAAGTGCCTGACTCCTCGCCAGGCTCGCTGGAATCTTTCCTAAACCAATTTAATTTTGTCATTTCTTATAGACCAGGATCGCGCAATGGAAAGGCTGATGCACTCTCTAGGATTCATTCAGCAGAGACACGTCCACTTACTCCTCCTAAGACTATTCTTCCTGACTCTAGATTCCTGGGAGTGATTCATAATCAAGACCTACTTAAGGACATCAAGGAAGCATACCATGCGGATTCTTTGTTGGCTCAACCCCCAAGGGACATAAGTCTTGTCTTTAAGAATGGTGTGTGGATTCAGGGACAACGTCTGTATATACCTGAAACAGTCAGATTGAGAGTATTGCAACTCATCCACGATTCCAAGATAGCCGGGCATAGGGGAATTCTAAAGACACAAGAATTTCTTTCTCGTTTTTTTGGTGGCCCACTTACAGGAAAGATGTCTTAAACTATGTCACTTCATGTGAAGTCTGTGCAAGATGCAAAACACCTCGCTCCTCACCAACTGGTCTGTTGCAACCTCTTCCCACCCCGTCCCGCCCGTGGGGATCCATTTCTATGGACTTCATTGTGGAGTTACCAACCTCTCAAGGGAAGAACACCATTCTAGTGGTGGATGACCGTCTAACAAAGGCAGCTCATTTTATCCCTTGTGTCGGCTTACCCACTGCAAAACAGACATCAGACTTGATGATTAAGAATGTGTTTCGCTTACATGGAGTACCGGATGAGGTCATTTCGGATCGAGGGGTGCAATTCACTTCAAGGTTTTGGCAAAATTTCTGTGCAGCATTGGACATTAAAGTAAACCTTTCTTCTGCTTTTCATCCCCAGACTAATGGACAGACAGAACGAACCAATCAGACCCTGGAGCAGTATCTCCGCTGTTTTATCTGCCACCTACAGGATGATTGGGTGGATCTACTTCCACTGGCTGAGTTCTCTTATAACAACTCTCAGAGCGCCTCCACTAAGCAGTCTCCTTTTTACTCCAATCTAGGTTATCATCCTAACATTCTTCCTCGATTTCCCATAGATACGCCCTTGCCGGCAGTGGCTGAAAGAATCACTTCTTTACAAAAGAATATGGATCTTCTAAAGGAAAATCTAGAATTGGCTCAGGAAAGGTACAAGAAAGCAGCAGATAAATTTCGTAAACCTGCACCAGCTTTCAAGGTAGGAGATTTGGTCTGGCTGTCAACCAGAAATCTTAAATTAAAGATTCCATCGTCTAAATTGGGACATAAGTACATTGGACCTTATAAGATCAATAAGATTATAAGTGCTGTTGCTTGTCGTCTTCAACTGCCCAGAAATAAGAGAATCCACCCTGTCTTTCATGTATCCCTACTAAAGGCTGCAACACCCAATACGTTTCCTGGACGTTCTTCTCCTTGCCCTGACCCAGTGCTGGTCGATGGTCAGGAAGAATTTATGGTGGAAAGGATTCTAGATTCCAGGTTGTACAGAAATCAGTTGCAATATTTGATTAAATGGCAGGGCTACCCAGTGGAGGACAACTCATGGGAACCAGTCAATAATGTAAATGCTCCTCGCCTGCTCCGCCAGTTTCATCAGAGGTACCCTGACAAGCCTGGTCTGAGGTCATCCGGAGGTTGTCCCTAAGGGGGGAGTAATGTAAGGTTCTTTGTCTCTGTTGACATGCTCCTTGAAACTCAGTTTTCCGTCGGCCATTTTGCTTTCTGTCTTTCTGCAGCTCTTGCCCTCAGTTAATATGGAGTTTCCAGTTTTCATGTTCCCGCCCTGATTCTTCCCTCTTGCTTCTTAAGCAGCCTCAGCTGAACAATCAGTCTCCTGAATCAAGCCTCAGTCAGTCTGTGACCTGACTCCTGGAAACCTTGGACTTGTACTCCAGCTATTCCCTACTGAGGAACCTTGGAACACTTTTGGACTCTGGAAACCTGCTGTTTGGTGAATCCATGTTTGCAGAGGAATTACGGTACAGAGAAGAGATCCTGAAACTGCTTTGGAGATTTATTGTAGTGCTTGAAGTTACTCTGGCCTGCTGTGTCTCCTGTCGCTGTTCCTGCAAACTGTGTGAACTTTTCAGCATGCTTGTATGAAGTAATACAAGTCATTTCATTTCAACCTATGTCTCCTGTGTTTTCCTCGCACCCAAGCACAAGACGCTATAGGAACTGTACACTATACATGACACATTGTGTCTCAGGGCTCTGTGGATCACTGAAATCAATCTCAAACACATGTTATAATTAGTTTGACAGATGATTCCAATTAAAGGAAAATCGCTTGAGAAGAACGTTCCAGATTATTAAGTAGGCTATATGTTTCAAGCAATATGGGAATGAAACGTTGCCAAAAAGCATCAAATAGTACAATGACTTGGACAAGGTATGAAAACAATAGATGTTTCACAAAAAACGTAAGCGTGATCATCGTAATGTGAAGAGATTTGTGGTTGATACAGAGCACAGACAGGTTTATGCAGATAAAGGCATAATGAGGAAGATTTCTGCTAGACAAATTCATCAGATTAAGAGAGCAGCTGCTAAAATACTATTACAAAGCAGAAAACAGGTATTTGAAGCTGCTAGTGATGCTGGAGTCCCGTAAACCTAAAAGTGTAGGATTCTACAGAGGTATGCAGTTGTGCAGAAATCTACAATTTGGGCACCCCTAAACAATGCTTAGAAACAGAAATGGTTGCAGCAAACACAGACATACAAGAAGACTAGTTTTAAAACAAAAAAAGAGGTGGTAGAGTCATGTTTGGGGTCGGAATCATGGAGAGAGAGCTGGTAGGATGTTCTAAGGTTCCTGAAGAAGTGAAAATGAACTAAGCAAAGTATATAGAACTTCTGAATGACCACTTTCTTGCATGGTACAATAAGAAGAACCGTGTCATTCATACTAAAATCATGTTCATGCATGAGAATGCACCTTCTTATGTTGCAGAGAATACCTCTCAGTCATTGGCTGCTATGGGCATAAACAGCGAGAAACTTATGGTGTTGCCACCATCCTCCCCTGACCCCAACCCTACTGAGAACCTTTTGGAGTTTCCTCAAGCAGAAGATCGATGAAGGTGGGGGCCAGTTCATATCAAAACAGCAGCTGTTGGAGCCTATTCTGACACTTTAAATAAATTCAAGCAAAAAGTATCCAAAAACTCATAAGTTCAATGCATGCAAGAATTGTGAAGGTGATATCAAAGAAGGGATTATAGGTTAACAAAACATGTAACTTGGCCTGTTAAGATGTTTTTGATTGAAAAAGCCTTTGATTTCCGTAAAGGTGACCTCTTGATGCTGCAAATTCAACAAACGACCAATTTCAGTTCTTTCCAACCTATAAAGTGTTTGGAAACTCTTTTATGCATAGTAATTTGGAACAGTAATTTTGAGTTTTTTTATTTTTGACAAAAATACTGTTGTCACTGGGAGGTTTTCCAATAAAATATGATTTATACTCTAGTGCAGGGGTGAGGAATCTTTTCTTCCACCAAGGGCCATTGGGATATTTATACCCTCTTTCGGGGGCCGTACAAGTTGCGCTCTAACTCCGCCCACAAAGTACGTCTTGCTACTGGTGTCAGGACTTAATCTTTCATTGCACGTGCCTCAGCTTTCAGTAGTGAGCATTGCAGGCGTGTGCTCACAGGGCAAGAAGGAATTAATGGGCCAACAGCTGTCAAAATACATCTGCCAGCCCAGGCACTGTGGCTCCCCAGGAATGTGTCAGGGGGCCGGATAAAAGGTCATCGAATCAAGTGCCATAAATGGCTAGCGGGTCTGAGGTGTCACACCCCTGCTCTAGCGGTTGGTGATTTTAACATTATAGTGACTCATTTGCATCAACCATTTAGGAAAATCAGAGAAAAGTAGCATCTGCTAATAATTTGGAACGTGTTGTCGAAGCGCTTTATCAGCCTCCTAACACCCTTTTTTATAATGCCTGTAGTATCCCAAACACTAAATGTATGTGTTTAAAAATGAAATTTCATTGCCCCTGCTCTCCCTGCTTGAGGTCAGCGGACTAGTTTGTGACCGTTGTCCATCAATGTTTCTGTGCGGTGGGAGCATGTCCACCGTAGTGTGACTGACATTTCGGGCTGTGCTGAAAGAGCAGGGAGAAGGAAGAGAGCTAAGGCTTCTTCTCCATCTCCCTGCCACACCAGGATGTCAGTCTCACTGTTGTGGATATGCTCCCACTATTAAGAACCAGAAACAGCGGCACGGGGCTGCATGACCCGTACATGTGAACGCAGTCTTAGGTATCATTCAAATGCCCATTTATTTTTAACGCACGCGTTCTGTTTGTTGCTTTCACTAGAACACATGCCCATTATAATCTATCGGTCTGTTCACATGGCCATGTTTTTTGCGGACCATGTTTCCACATAAAAATCACAGACGTGCGTTTTTAATTGGATTGTGGATCACAATTACTCATATAGGTCTATGGGTCCATGAAAATCACAGGGAGCACACAGATGGCATCAGTGTACGATCCGTGAATAACACTGTAATGGATAGGGGAAGCTTTGTAATTTATTTATTCATATGAGAAAATCGCTGATGAGACTCTGACAGTAAAATCTGACACATGGGTCAAACACACAGATGAAACTAAGACTGGATTTTACATGCGTGAAAAATCACTGATGGATGAATGAGGTCTTATGCACATGGAAAGAACAGTAAGCCAAACGAAAAGAAAAAGAACATCATTTCATAGGGTAAAAAATGCAGATAATTAAGTGTACTTATGCAATAAAAATGCAGGCTGAGCTTATTACATTGTGTGTGAACGCAGCCTTAGGCAGTTCACAGGATAGCTTCTATTTGATTAATACGATCATAAAACTTGAATTCCTTTTCATTTAGAAATGTCATGTGGAAGGTTGGAAACTGTGGAAAATGGCGGATTCTACCCAGTAAGACCAACATATAAAGAAGGAGATGTGGTACAATTCTACTGCAAAGAATACTACTCCGTTAAAGGCTCAGAATTAATCCAGTGCTATTCCTTTGGATGGGACCCCCAGCCTCCCATTTGTGAAGGTAACCTGTATTTTAGGGAATAGAATACCAAGATACTAGTGTCACCCACAAATGTTTAGCAGAAGCAGAGTGTTATATTACGGATACGGATCGGTATTGTACTGATTAGTAATTCAGCACCTGAGATGGTGCAAATCGATCTGCAGGACCCGTCCCGGCGGTCACGTCAGTGTTCTATGGCTGCTGTTCCTGAGAACCATCTCCTACTTTCCAGCATTCGCAGCTCTTCTTCTGATTAAACAAATCACAGCCCAAGCCAAGATAAGATGTATATGAATCTGCAGTAAATTCACCCCCCTAAAAAAGAACAATTTTTTTGCAGTGAATTTACTAGAGATTCATGTCATTGAGGTCTTTACTCATCACCCTTTCAAAAGGGATGGGGGGATAACAGGGATCATTGAATTCTACAGAAGGAATCATCGTGGATTTAAATACCGGCTCTGGCATGTCAAGGTAAGGAGGCTTATTCGCCGTGCAATGCTCCTCTGGGAAATTTAATATGCAAATTGCCTCTTCAGAGAGGAAGAGGACATGAACTCTATAGCACCACCTGTTGGAAGGATTGCTGCTTTCAACAGGTGGCACTATTGAGTTCAAGTCCTATTCCTATCTGAAGAGGCAATGTGCATATATTCTAATTCATTCACTATACTATACCCATAAAGAAAGCTTAGCCTTCAAGCACATTGACCAGAATGGGTGCTCCTGTTTACCTTTATTTATGCTCTTTATTAATAGGAGAATACAGTACAGGTGTATTTAGGGTGAGCGCTCGTTACATACTGTGTACACTACCTATGGGACACCATTTCCCTATGTGTCCTGTGACGCCTCATCTTGTGGCATTTGTTTGGGTATGATGACAGCTAAGTATACCTTTTTGACATAGAACTATCCAGTTTATCACACTTTTGGAACCTTGTTTTTCTTGAATGTTATTGACTGATCAGCTTCATTCAATTTTGGTATGTATATCTGGTTACAGCACAGTGCAGCTTGATATTTCCGGTTGCTCGATTTCTTTTGTAAGGATTTGATCCACTATACGCTAATTTGATTATTTTAAGTGTTGAACACAACTAAATGATAGTTCCGGTTTACTAGGGTGTAGTAGGATGCATTAGGGGCAGCTATCGGTGAGCTAGGCGCCATTTGCGCTTTTAGGGCGCAAACCTCCATGGCAAGGAAGGGTTGATATGGTTACGTCAGGGTATCCTATCCTCATCAGACTATACCCTTACATCACATAGATGGCCCCATAGGTCCATAGGTCTGTACTTTTAGGTAATGAATATTATGTATATGTGCTTATAAGTAATAATATTCTAACATTACTAATAAAGGTTATTTTTATGGTACATTTTTTTGCTGTGAGTTTTTTTTCTTCTGATTAACCAGTCTGGGGCAATGTTACATGCCCGTCATGCTGCAAGACATGACAGGCCAACTAATAAGAGGAATCGGGCATCCCGTAAACAGCGGTTCTCAGGGCTCACATCCAACGGCCTCAGATTATTGACCTGGCTGCTGGACCCATTTCTGTAAATCAGTTTTCACCATCTTTATTCAGTACCCAAAGCCTGCTATAGACTCATGTTCTCAGTATTATCTGTACAATGTTTAGAGTGCACAAAGAGGAGAACACACAAGGAGGAAGTCTTTGGAGTACAACTCCAACCATTAACTGCAGAGTTGGAATTTATATATAACCCTTTTTCAGGGTTAAGAGTCCCTCAAAAAAATGAAGAGATCCATGAAATATTTTAAAATTGTAATAATGTTTATTAAGACGTATTAAAGAACACACCAAAAATAATAGTAATAATAAAAAACAGAGATGCCTCTAAGGCACACATAGGCTAACTGAACCTTGTGAATATTCAGAGACCTTTCGAAAATCCAACTCAAATATATAAATACACCAATAATTTAATTCTAGGAGACAAGTGACTACGGTATAAAATGATTTGTTAGTGTATATTAAATTAACCATTCAAGTACTTTTCAGGAATTAGTGCAAAGTAGCATTACAGGAAAGAAATTTATTTTTACCATCAAAATGTTGATTTTGAACAGACCACTGTAGCTCGGAGACTTTAACCCCTTAACGACCAAGCCATTTTGTAGGTTAAAGACCATGCCAATTTTTACAATTCTGACCACTGTCACTTTATGTGCTTATAACTCTAGAACGCTTCAACGGATCTTGGCGATTCTGAGATTGTTTTCTCGTAACATATTGTACTTCATGATAGTGGTAAAATTTCTTCAATATAACTTGCGTTTATTTATGAAAAAAATGGAAATATGGCAAAAAAATTTAAAATTTTGCAATTTTCAAACTTTTAATTTTTATGCCATTAAATCAGAGAGATATGTCACAAAAAATAGTTAATAAATAACATTTCCCACATGTCTACTTTACATCAACACAATTTTGGAACCAAAATTTTTTTTTGTTAGGAAGTTATAAGTGTTAAAAGTTGACCAGTGATTTCTCATTTTTCCAACAAAATTTACAAAACCATTTTTTTTAGGGACCACCTCACATTTGAAGTGAATTTGAGGGGTCAATATGACAGAAAATACCCAAAAGTGACACCATTCTAAAAACTGCACCCCTCAAGGTGTTCAAAGCCACATTCAAGAAGTTTATTAACCCTTTAGGTACTTCACAGGAATTGAAGCAATGTGGAAGGAAAAAATGAACATTTAACTTTTTTTCCCAAAATTTTTCTTTCGACACAATTTTTTTTACATTTTATCAAGGGTATCAGTAGAAAATGAACCACAATATTTGTTGTACAATTTATCCTGAGTACACCGATAACCCATGTGTGGGGGTAAACCACTATTTGGGTGCATGGCAGAGCTCGGAAGGGAAGCAGCGTCATTTGACTTTTTTGGCTGGAATTGAGATTGGACGCCATGTCACATTTGGAGAGTCCCTGTGTGCCTAAACAGTAGAAACCCCCCACAAGTGACCCCATTTTGGAAACTAGACCCCCCAAGGAACTTATGTAAAATGTGTTGTGAGAGCTTTGAACCCCCAAGGGCTTCACAGAAGGTTATAACGTAGAGCCTAAAATTAAAAAATCATATTTTTTCCACAAAAATGATCTTTTCATCCCAATTTTTATTTTCCAAAGGATAAAAGGACCCCAAAAGTTATTGTGCAATTTGTCCTGAGAATGCTGATACCCCATATGTGGTGATAAACCACTATTTGGGCGCATGGCAGAGCTCGGAAGGGAAGCAGCGCCATTTGACTTTTTTGGCTGGAATTGAGATTGGACGCCATGTCGCATTTGGAGAGTCCCTGTATGCCTAAACAGTGGAAACCCCCCACAAGTGACCCCATTTTGGAAACTAGACCCCCCAAGGAACTTATCTAGATGTGTGGTGAGAGCTTTGAACCCCCAAGGGCTTCACAGAAGGTTATAACGTAGAGCCGTAAAATTAAAAAATCATATCTTTTCCACAAAAATGATCTTTCCACCCCCAATTTTTATTTTCCAAAGGGTAACAGGACCCCAAAAGTTATTGTGCAATTTGTGCTGAGTATGCTGATACCCCATATGTGGGGGTAAACCACTATTTGGGCGCATGGCAGAGCTTGGAAGGGAAGCAGCGCCATTTGACTTTTTTGGCTGGAATTGAGATTGGATGCCATGTCGCATTTGGAGAGTCCCTGTGTGCCTAAACAGTGGAAACCTCCCACAAGTGACCCCATTTTGGAAACTAGACCCCCCAAGGAACTTATCTAGATGTGTGGTGAGAGCTTTGAACCCCCAAGGGCTTCACAGAAGGTTATAACGTAGAGCTGTAAAATTAAAAAATCATATCTTTTTCACAAAAATAATCTTTCCACCCCCAATTTTTCTTTTCCAAAGGGTAACAGGACCCCAAAAGTTATTGTGCAATTTGTCCTGAGTACGCTGATACCCCATATGTGGGGGTAAACCACTATTTTGACGCATGACAGAGCTCGGAAGGGAAGGAGCGCCTTTTTCAACTGCAGACTTTGATGGAATGGTCTGCGGGTGTCATGTCACGTTTGGAGAGCCCTGATGTGCCTAAACAGTAGAAACCCCCACAAGTGACTCCATTTTGGAAACTAGACCCCCCAAGGAACTTATCTAGATGTGTGGTGAGCACTTTGAACCCCCAAGTGCTTCACAGAAGTTTATAACGTAGAGCCGTGAAAATAAAAAAAATCATATTTTTTTCCACAAAAATAATCTTTTTGCCCCCAAATTTTTATTTTTATAAGGGTAACAGGAGAAATAGGACCCCAAAAGCTATTGTGCAATTTGTCCTGAGTACGCTGATACCCCATATGTGGAGGGGGAACCACTATTTTGACGCATGGCAGAGCTCAGAAG
Source organism: Oophaga sylvatica (assembly GCA_033576555.1). Classification (NCBI taxonomy): domain Eukaryota; kingdom Metazoa; phylum Chordata; class Amphibia; order Anura; family Dendrobatidae; genus Oophaga; species Oophaga sylvatica. The sequence continues at coordinate 137,559,939 of JARQOD010000009.1, read as the reverse complement.
GGAAGGAGCACCGTTTTTAAATGCAGACTTTGATGGAATGGTCTGCGGGTGTCATGTCGTGTTTGGAGAGCCCCTGATGTGCCTAAACAGTAGAATGCCCCCCACAAATGACCCCATTTTGCAAACTAGACCCCCCAAGGAACTTATCTAGATGTGTGGTCAGCACTTTGAACCCCCAAGGGCTTCACAGAAGTTTATAACGTAGAGCCGTGAAAATAAAAAAAATCCTTTTTTTTCCACAAAAATGACCTTTTTGCCCCCAAATTTTTATTTTTATAAGGGTAACAGGAGAAATAGGACCCCAAAATTTGAAGTGCATTTTGTCCTGAGTACGCTGATACCCCATATGTGGGGGGGAACCACTGTGATCGCCTTACTGCGATCTTTGGGAGGCAGAAAGAACAAATCCACAAAAGGTGAAGAATTGGTTTTCTTTTTTACGCCGTTCCTCGTGCGGTATTAGTGATTAGGCGACTTTATTCCTCGGGTCGGTGCGATTACGGCAATACCAGATTTACACCCTTTTTTCATGTTTAGCTTCTGTCACACTCTAAAAGACGCTTTTTTTTGGAATAATTTTTTGTAAGAAATTTTTGCATCGCCGCATTTTGAGAGCTATAATTTTCCCATTTTTCGGCTGACAGATTTATCTGTGGGCTTATTTTTTGCGGGACGAGTTGACGTTTTTATTGGTACCATATTCGGGCACATAACTTTTTTGATCGCTTCCTATTCCGATTTTTGTGGAAGCAGAATGAACAAAAACCAGCAATTCAGGAATTGTTTTTTTTTTTTTCCCTCCGTTCCGCGTGTGGTAAAATTGATAAAGCAGCTTTATTCTTCGGGTCACTACGATTACAGCGATACCTCATTTATATATTTTTTTATGTTTTGGCGTTTTTTACACAATAAAAAGTTTTATAGAAAAAATAATTATTTTTGCATCAGTTTATTCCGCGAGCTATAACTTTTTTATTTTTTTGCTTATGATGCTGTATGGCAGCTTGTTTTTTGCGGGACAAGATGAAATTTTCAGCGGTACCTTGATTATTTATATCTGACTTTTTGATCGCGTGTTATTGCACTTTTTCCAAGCAGTATGATGATACCGCTTGGAAAAAGTATAATTTACTACTTTTTTGTTTTTTTTTTTACGGCTTTCACTGAAGGGGTTAACTAGGGATACGCTTTTATAGATGGGATTTTTACGGACGCGGCGATACCAAACATGGTGTTTTTTTTGTTTTTTGTTTTTTTTATTACATAAAAATGTGTATTTTTTAGGGGATTTTTTCAAAATTATTTTTTAATATTTTTTTTACAATTTTTTTTTAAAAAATGATTTTTTTTAACTTGTCCCTTTATGGGACTTTCACTTTTTTTACTTTTTATTGCAGTTACAATGCATTGCAATGCTTCAGCATTGCAATGCTTTCTTACTATAGTGAAAGCTGCTGTGACCATGATCACAGCAGCTTTCCGTAGTTACATGACCCGGAGGTTGTCATGACAACCCCCGGGTCATCAAAGCAGAGATCGGGCCCTGCAAATACATTGCAGGGCGCCGATCTAAGGCAGAGGGAGCTCCCGACCCTCTGCCTCCCCCCGCTCGATCGCAGCAGTCAGGGGGTTAACAGCCAGGTGCGGGGTGGCGCCTCTCCTGGCTGTCAGTGCAGGAAGCTCGGCCACTGCCGGATCCTGCACTGATCGCGCTGGAGATGCTGAAATTTCAGCATCTCCTGCGTGATTGCTGCTGTGTTTGGTCAGTCAGATTGACTGACCAAGCACAGCGCTGTAGGTGCGGGGACCGACGGCAAAGGTCCCCGCACTGCTTGCCGTGCCTGTCAGCTGTCTGTGACAACTGTCGGCACTGATCTACCACTGCGTGTTTACACGCAGTGGTAGATCAAAGGGATGACGTGCACAGTCCGTCCTGGTGCCGGAACTGACACCTTGCCATGACGGACTGTGCACGTCATTGGACATTAAGGGTTAAGGCCATTATTTGGCCATGAATAGCCATGGCAAACATCAGGACCACACAATCAAGATCTCAAGGTGCTGATGGGGTTAAAGAGGGAGATCCCACACTCTGATAACCATCTAGATCAGGGGTTCTCAAACTCGCGGCCCGCGGGCCAACTGCGGCCCTCGGGACACTAGTTTGCGGCCCCCACCTCATGGGCCCTCGGTACATACTTTGCGGCCCTCGGCTGGTAACTCACATGCGAGAAACACCGCATTTGAAATCCCAGTCACTCGTAGTACCGCTTATTTAGGTCATGAATATGAACGCCACACCTCTCATAGGCGTGGCGCCCATATTCATAAGCTTAATAAGCGGTACCACAGAGAGATGCCGGCGCCGGGCATACTCACCTCATCTCCTGCTGCTGCCGCCGCCCGCACTTCCTGTCTCTGACACAGAGAGCAGCGCTGCTGGATGACGTGATCATTCAGCGGCCTGCTCTGTCAGAGTGAGGAAGCGCGGGCGCCGGTGATGCTGTGGACAGGTGAGAGGTGGTGTGTGTGTGTGTGTGTGTGTGTGTAGGAGAGCGATGGGGAAAAGCAATGGGGAAAATCAATGGGGAAAAGCAATGATGGCAGTAATGGGGAAAAGCAATGGGGAAAAGCAATGATGGCAGTAATGGGGAAAAGCAATGGGGAAAAGCAATGATGGAAGTATTGGCGAAAAGCAATGATGGCAGTAATGGGGAAAAGCAATGGGGAAAAGCAATGATGGCAGTAATGGGGAAAAGCAAAGGGGAAAAGCAATGATGGCAGTAATGGGGAAAAGCAATGATGGGAGTAATGGGGAAAAGCAATGATGGCAGTAATGGGGAAAAGCAATGATGGCAGTAATGGGGAAAAGCAATGGGAAAAAGCAATGATGGGAGTAATGGGGAAAAGCAGTGGGGAAAAGCAATGATGGCAGTAATGGGGAAAAGCAATGGGGAAAAGCAATGATGGCAGTAATAGGGAAAAGCAATGGAGCAATGGGGAAAACAGTAATGGGGAAAAGCAATGGGCAAAAGCAATGATGGGAGTGATGGGGAAAAGCAATGATGCGAGTGATGAGGGAAAAGCAATGATGGGAGTGATGGGGAAAAAGCAATGATGGGAGTGATGGGGAAAAAGCAATGGGGGGAATGAGCACTGGGTAGAATGAGCGCTGGGGGAGGATGAGCGCTGGGGAGGATGAGCACTGGGTGAGGATGGGCACTGGGGGAGGATGAGCGCTTGGGGGAATGAGCTCTGGGGAGATTGGACCTAGGGGAGGATGGGCGCTTGGGGGGAATGAGCTCTGGGGAGAATGAGCGCTGGGGGAGGATGAGCGCTGGGGAGGATGAGAGCTGGGGGGAATGAGCGCTGGGGAAGAAGTGGGAGGCGCTGGGGAGGATGAACGCTGGGGAGGATGAGCGCTGGGGAGGAAGGGCGCTGGGGAGGAAGGGCGCTGGGGGAGGACGGGCGCTGGGGAGGATGAACGCTGGGGGAGGATGAGCGCTGGGGGAGGATGAGCGCTGGGGGGAATGAGTGCTGGGGAGGATGAACGCTGGGGGAGAATGAGCGTTGGGGGGAATGACTTCTTGCTGTTAACCAGTTAATGTTTACTTGTCCACCACACTGCAGTGTCAAAAGAGGAAGACAGCGAGACAGGCAGCAACATCACATCAGAGAGCGCTTGACCTCGAAACAGAAAATCCTCAGATCCTGGTATTGTAACATAATATTAAGGATAATATTTATTCATTGATATTGCGCTATTAACTCCACAGCACTATACATACATCATCAACACTGTCCCCATTGGGACATTTGATAACATTGGAATGTTTTTGTAAGAGCTTTTCTTGTGGAAAACCTGATGTGGCCCAGCCTCACCCAGATTCTACCTCCAGCGGCCCCCAGGTAAATTGAGTTTGAGACCCCTGATCTAGATGGTGTAGTCATTATTGACAGCAGCATTTAAGGGGTTAAACAACTATAGTCGGTACCAACACTGATCATGGCTGATGCAGCAAGTTGTCAGCTATATTGTACTAGCATTTCAAGTTGTAATACACCGGAAGGCCGTGCTAAGTGTTTACCAGTAAATAGAAGGACAAAAGGGTCAAAAACAGAAAGTACAACAATAATAATCCTTTTGGATTAATGTAGGAGACAGAAAAATTGTATAACACAACTGCCTTTTGTAAACAGTGTTAGTAGAATAATTGCTCAAAGTGGATTATTGGAGACTAATAGGAAAAATCCATATTTGCTGTATCCAAATATATATATACAGTACATATTGCACACAGCCCAAACTGACTTAATTCAGCCAAAAAATTGATAGATGTAATATCTGATATGTATCCTCCATGGATAGGGAAAGAAATAAACAATGACAGTGGGACTGATAGCAGACAAAGAGGCCAGAGCACAAAACCAATTATTACCTGTGACGGTAGCACACAGGACCACAAGAGATGACGGTTGCAGGGATAATCACTCAAAGTTTTAAAATTGCAAATTTTTTGAAATTTTTGTAAAATTTCTGATATTTTTATAAATAAACGCAGAAAATATCGACACACATTTACCATTATCATAAATAACAATGTGTCACGAAAAAAACAGTCTCAAAATCAATTAGATACATTGAAGCATTCCACAGCTATTACCACATAAAGTGACACTGATCAGATTTAAAATATGTTGCCCGGTCACTAAGGGTTAATTGTTATACTATGTAGAGTACTATGGGGAGTGCAGTATACTGTATGGATGACTATGGGGAGTGCATTATACTATATGATGGACTGTGGGGAGTGCATTATACTATATGGAGAACTGTGGGGAGTGCAGTATACTATATGGAGGACTATGGGGAGTGCAGTATACTGTATAGAGGACTATGGGAAGTGCATCATACTGTATGGAAGACTATTGGAAGTGCATTATACTATATGGAGGACTATGGAGAGTGCATTCTACTATATGGAGGACTATAGGGAGTGCATTATACTATATGGAGTACTATGGGGAGTGCAGTATAATATAAGGAGGACTATGGGGAGTGCATTATACTGTATGGAGGGCTATGACGAGTGCATTATATGGTATGAAGAACTATCGGGAGTGCATTATACTATATGGATGACTATGGGGAGTGCATTTTACTGCATGGATGACTATGGGGAGTGTATTATACTATATGGAGGTCTGTGGCAGTGCAGTACGCTATATGGAGGACTATGCGAAGTGCAGTATACTATGTGAAGGACTATGGGGAGTGCATTACACTGTATGGAGGACTATGTGGTGCATTATACTATATGGAGGACTATGAGGAGTGCATTACACTATATGGAAGACTATGGGGACTGTATGCAGGACTACAGGAAGTGCATTATACTGTATGAAGGACTAGGGGAAGTGCATTATTCAAATTCAAATTCAAAGAAGCTTTATTGGCAGGACTAAATACACATTAGTTTTGCCAAAGCAAGTGTACAAAAGGGGGATAGGGATAGGGATGTTGAGTAGGGGCAGATCCAGGGTGGGGGCTATGGAAGTCCATGGCATAGGGAGGGGTGATGGGGGCGCAGGTCCAGGGTGGGGGCTATAAAATCCATGGCATAGGGAGGGGTGATGGGGGCAGATCCGGGGTGGGGGCTATAGAAGTCCATGGCATATCATAGTTCTCTTTCTCGCAGTCTATGACATTCGCTCACATACCGCGCTGCTATCTCCGCTGCTCTCTCTTCTTCCCCCAGCAAGATATGTGTTTTCTCTTCCTCCTTCATGGTGATGAAATCCGGGAAGAGATGTGAGAGTCTCCTGAAGTGAGTGTCCCTCACTGCTGAGTATTTGGAGCAGTGTAGCAGGAAGTGGGTTTCGTCCTCTATGGCCTCCTGGTCACAGTGTTGGCATAGTCTTTCCTCCCTGGGCTTGTAGTTCTGCTTGTGTCGGCCGGATTCGATGGCCAGACTGTGGGCGCTGAGTCTATACCGGCTCAGGATCTGGCGGTCTCTGGGGTCCGGGAGTTTCTCAATACAGCATTATGCTGTATTGAGGATATGGGAGGTGCATCATACTCTATGGAGGACTATTGGAAGTGCATTACACTATATGGAGGACTATGGGGAGTGCATTACACTGTATGGAGGTCTATTGGAAGTGCATTATACTATAAGGAGGATTATGTAGAGTGCAGTATACTGTATGGAGGACTATGGGAGTGCAGTATACTGTATGGAGGACTAGGGGAAGTGCATTATTCAAATTCAAATTCAAATTCAAAGAAGCTTTATTGGCAGGACTAAATACACATTAGTTTTGCAAAGCAAGTGTACAAAAGGGGGATAGGGATAGGGATGTTGAGTAGGGGCAGATCCAGGGTGGGGGCTATGGAAGTCCATGGCATAGGGAGGGGTGATGGGGGCGCAGGTCCAGGGTGGGGGCTATAAAAGTCCATGGCATAGGGAGGGGTGATGGGGGCAGATCGGGGTGGGGGCTATAGAAGTCCATGGCATATCATAGTTCTCTTTCTCGCAGTCTATGACATTCGCTACATACCGCGCTGCTATCTCCGCTGCTCTCTCTTCTTCCCCCAGCAAGATATGTGTTTTCTCTTCCTCCTTCATGGTGATGAAATCCGGGAAGAGATGTGAGAGTCTCCTGAGTGAGTGTCCCTCATGCTGAGTATTTGGAGCAGTGTAGCAGGAAGTGGGTTTCGTCCTCTATGGCCTCCTGGTCACAGTGTTGGCATAGTCTTTCCTCCTGGGCTTGTAGTTCTGCTTGTGTCGGCCGGATTCGATGGCCAGACTGTGGGCGCTGAGTCTATACCGGCTCAGGATCTGGCGGTCTCTGGGGTCCGGGAGTTTCTCAATACGCATTATGCTGTATTGAGGACTATGGGAGGTGCATCTACTCTATGGAGGACTATTGGAAGTGCATTACCCTATATGGAGGACTATGGGGAGTGCATTACACTGTATGGAGGTCTATTGGAAGTGCATTATACTATAAGGAGGATTATGTAGAGTGCAGTATACTGTATGGAGGACTATGGGAGTGCAGTATACTGTATGGAGGACTATGGGGAATGCATTATACTGAATGGACGACTATGGGAGTGCATTTTACTATATATGGGGACTATGGCGAGTGCATTATATGGCATGAAGCACTATGGGGAGTACATTATACTATTTGGCGGACTATTAGGAGTAAAAAATACTATATGGAGGACTGTGAGGAGTGCAGTCTACTATATGGATGACTATGGGGAGTGCAGTATACTATATGGAGGACTATGGAGGGTGTATTATACTATATGGAGGACTATGGGAATGCATTATACTGAATGGACGACTATGGGGAGTGCATTTTACTATATGGAGGACTATGGCGAGTGCATTATATGGCATGAAGCACTATGGGGAGTACATTATATTATTTGGCGGACTATTAGGAGTAAAAAATACTATATGGAGGACAGTGATTTTGGGGTTACCTGGTTAAAATTACACAATCCTGTACTGGACTGGTCTACCAATGAAATTAAGTCCTGGAGCCCAAGTGTTATGACAAATGTTGTAACGGGCGTATTGCTGCTGTGGATAAAGGGGAATTTCCTGTACCTATTCAGGATTTTTGGAAAGTTTTTTCTGAGAAGGAATCGCAGATTTTACCTCCCCATAGAGATTATGATTGTACTATTGAATTTGTCCCTGGAGCGACTCTTCCTAAAAATTATTTAATTTGACTATTCCTGAGAGAAAGGCTTTGGAGGATTACATACAGACAAGCTTGGCCGTCGGTCACATTAGACCTTCTAAGTCTCCTGTGGCTGTTGGATTTTTTTTTGTTAAAAAAAAGGACGGCGGTTTACGTCCTTGTTTGGACTTTCGTGAGATTAATAAAATTACTGTACGCAAGCCTTACCCACTGCCATTGATTCCTGATTTGTTTAACCAGTTAGTGAGGGCCAAGTGGTTTTCCAAAATTGATCTTCGGGGGGCATACAATTTGTTGCGCATGAAGGAGGGTGACGAATGGAAGACTGCGTTTAACACTCCTGTGGGGCATTTTGAGAATCTGGTTATGCCTTTTGGTCTTACCAACGCTCCTGCATTTTTTCAGAATCTTATTAATGACATCCTTAGATCTTTGATCGGCAAAAGTGTGGTTGTGTATTTGGATGACATTTTGATTTATTCACCGGATCTGGAGTCTCATTGGCGGAGTGTGCGTGAGGTATTACAGTTGTTAATGGACAATTCGCTTTTTGCTAAGCTGGAGAAACTACATTATCTCCAGCGAAGGTTTTGAGATGGACCCGGTGAAAGTTCAAGCTGTGCAGGAATGGCCTAGGCCTATTGGTTTGAAATCGTTACAGAGGTTTTTGGGTTTCGCCAATTATTATAGAAAATTCATTAAAAACTTTTCTATTATTGTTAAATCACTGACCGATCTCACCAGGAAAGGTGCTAATGCGGTTCAGTGGACTACTGAGGCCATTGAAGCTTTTGTGTTTTTAAAGGAGAAGTTCAGCTCTGCTCCCATCCTTATGCAGCCTGATGTAACTAAACCGTTTTTGGTTGAGGTTGATGCTTCTTCTGTGGGGGTCGGCGCGGTGTTGTCTCAAGAAAACACGGATGGAGTGCATCCTTGTGCTTTTTTTTCAAAAAAAATTTCTGAGACTGAACTGAATTATGATATTGGTAATCAGGAATTATTGGCCATTAAACTCGCATTTGAACAGTGGCGGCATCTCTTGGAATGTGCTGAATTTCCCGTTCAGATTTTCACGGATCATAAAAATCTGATCTATCTGGATGCTGCCAAATGCTTGAATGCCTGTCAGGCTAGATGGGCACTGTTTTTCTCGCGGTTTAATTTTTCTGTCACTTACATCCCAGGTACTAAGAATGTTAAAGCCGATGCTTTGTCGCGCAGCTTTTCTCCCATGGTTGGTGCTGAGGAGGAGGAGAACATTTTACAAGAAGGGGTTGTGATTGCTGTTTTGGACTCTGTGTTGGAAGATGAGATTCTTAAAGCACAGGAGAATGCCCCATCTAACACTCCCCATGGGAGGTTGTTTGTGCCTGGGACCTTTAGGAGAGATTTGTTTGTGGAGTGTCATGAGTCTCGGTTGGCAGGTCATCCTGGAATCTCTGAGACCAAGAGACTTGTGGGTCGCAGTTTTTGGTGGCCTGGATGGCAGAAGGAAGTCATTAAGTCAGTGTACTGTGTGTGTACTAGATCTAAGGCTATGGTTCCACGGTCCGGAACCATAGCGCTTTGGACGGAGCGGAAATTCCGCTCCGTCTAAGCCCCGCCCCCTTTATGACGCGCGATCTTTCCGGAGGTGTTCAGGACACCTCCGGAACACCTCCGGAAAGAGCGCAGGGCTACATAGCCCTGTGTTAATTATGTTGCGGCGATGCACCGTCGCCGCAATACGCGAGGACATGCTGCGGTCTAAAAAGACGCGCCGCATGTCCGTTTACGCAGGTCTGCCACCTGCGTATTGTTACGCATAGTGGAGACGGGATTTCTTGAAATCCCCTCCACTATGCTGTAACATCTGGACGCTGCGTGTTTGGCGCTGCGCCAGCGCACAGCGCCAAACACGCAGCGTTTCCTGACCGTGGAAACTCACCCTAAGTCTTCACATACTGTTGTTTTTGCCCTCTGGAGGTTCCTAGTACACCTTGGACACATTTTGGCTATGGACTTTATTACTGACCTTCCCCCCTCTGAGGGTTTCACTGTCATCTGGGTGGTTGTGGACTGTTTTAGCAAGATGTGTCACTTGGTTCCTTTCATCAAACTGCCCTGCGCTAAGACTCTCGCTAAGGCCTTTGTCAAGGAAATTGTCAGACTACATGGTGTTCCTACTGACATTGTTTCTGATAGGGGACCTCAGTTCGTGGCTCGTTTTTGGCGCGCCTTTTGTGACAGGTTGGGAGTTCATTTGTCGTTTTCATCCGGATGTCATCCTGAGTCTAATGGCCAGACAGAAAGGAAAAACAAAGATGTTGAGCAGTTCTTGCGTTGTTTTGTGACAGACAATCAAGAAGGGTGGTCTGAGTTTCTGCCATTTGCTGAATTTGCTCTTAACAATCATACATCCTCCTCTGCTGGTTGTTCGCCTTTTTTTTTTGGTTGTACTGGGAGACATCCGTCGTTTGGGTCATTCTCCAAATTGGTATTGGCCGTGCCTGAAGAGGAACATTTTTCTGGTGATTTGGAGAGAGATTGGACGGATGTGCGTGGTAATCTTCAGGAGGCTAACAGAAAATCTAAGAGGTACTTTGATAGGAAACGGCAAGAGGTTTTGTTTGCTATTGGTGACATGGTTTGGTTATCCTCTAAGAATCTGAGGTTGAGGATTCCTTCTAAAAAATTGGGTCCCAAGTTTGTAGGGCCCTTTAAGGTGCTTCAGGTTGTTAACCAATCGGCTGTTAGGTTGGAGGTTCCTACCTCCTGGAAGATTAATCTGGTGTTTCATGTTTCTCTGTTTAAAAGAGCTGATGTGTCGGATCGAGACTCCGCTGCCACTGTTCCCCCGGTGGTGGAGGACGGGGAATATGAAATCTCTCGCATCCTAAATTCTAGACGGTATAGAGGGAGTTTGCAGTATCTCGTCACTTGGAAGGGTTTCGGACCCGAGGATAACTCATGGGTGAGGGCGGATGATGTTTCTGCGTCCAGACTTGTCAGAGCGTTTCACAAGAGGTTTCCGGATAAGCCTGGTCCTAGGGGATCCGGAGGATCCTCTTAGAAGGGGGGGTACTGTTAGAACTCTCCTGTTAGGTTTTTTTTTATCTTGCTGGTCACATGACCTTTGTGGCCTATTTAATCCGGCTCCACCCTTCTGGCTTTGCTGGACTTCATTGTAACTTATACTCTTAAGCTAGCCAGGTGCTTTGTTACCTAACTCAGACAGTTTTTGCTTGGTCTTTTGACCTCTATGTTCTTTGTTCTTTGTTTTGCCTTTTGCTGCTACAACTTCTGTTAGGAGGTGTCCATCTTTTCTCCCAGTCCCTAGTCCTTGTAGGGATCCCTCCCTCACATCTATAGGTCTTCGTTCAGACTAGCTGAGGACTTTAGCGGGTCTGATCGCAGGATCAGGTTCCCCGTTACATCGTAGGGATCCAGCTTAGTTCTATTGTAGGGACAGACCTTCCTTCTTTCCTTAGTGCTTGTAGCAGATCACAACACATTATACCGTCATGTGGAGGGTACTGATGAGAATTTCACTGTGGGGGTATCTTACAGTGTTTGTGGGACACTTTTGGTGACATCATACTTTGAGTGCAATGAAAGGGAATCTATGGCTCCAATAGGAGGAAAATTAGAAGGCACACAGTACCACACAGTAGGTTCAGTAGTAGGGACACATATGGCAGCGGCGGCTCAGCATTGTGGCATCAGCAAGATAAGGCGTTTGTGCAGGTTGGGGATAGATGAGAACAGTGCCTGAAATGTGAGAAGTCAAATGTGTCTTTGCTGTAATCTCTGAAGCCGAGTCCCGGCTGGAAAAAGTTACCATGTTGGTCTGGGCCAGATGGAAAAGAAAGGAATAGTGAATGACTCCACCAGAAAGCATGTCAGCTGTAAGTCACCATCTATAACTGTACTGTAATCTCTGAAATGTTTTGCAGGACTGAGATCTGCCACTATATTGTCACCATATGGCAGTAATATCAGTGTTGCTCATTGTATAGAGATTTTTTTTAGTAACAGCGTGGTCATCTGCTGAGGTTCTCCTGGCTACATCCACTATAAGGGTGCGCCACTATAGTTTTAATCAGGGTTACCTGGTTAGGGGCCCACTCAGAAGTTTCCCCCTTGAAACAAGCCTCGGCTATGCCTCTGGCTTCTTAACTACTACAATTTCTCAATTAGGAGTGAAAAAATTGTACCTGTTTTTGGAATCTGGAACAGGTTTACTATTTTCAAAATGATTATACTATTGCTTTGATCACGCTGTCCAAAATGTATCCCTTTTTTATGGAGCAGGGACAGGCTAGCTGTTTTCAAAGAGAAGAAGCTATGTCAATAAGCCGTACAAAAATGTAACACTGTTTTTGGAGCTGTTTCATGTTTGTGTTCCCTCAAGAGAACATGTTTCTCAGCAGCAGTACATTATAGCTATAAAGCACAGTGGGCAGTCAGATGTGTAGCTGGCATGGCTGTGTATTTCCACAGTTATAAAAATAAGACAGGACAGGCAGGGAGATGTGAGGTTTTCCACACCTACCACGGCTAACCTGGTCCACTTGGGTGTGACAAAACCACCAGCCCCGCTGAATCCCCTCTTCAACAGTACCCTGGAGACTGGACATGATGGTACACACATAGCAAAGTGGGACACCTGTTGCCACTGTTCCAATTTGCTGAGCCATAAGTCCATGAGATCGGTGCTCAAGGTATCTGGCGGAAAAAGGATACAGGATACATTGCTGGTACAAATAAACCTGACTGTTCAGATGGTGCAACTACGTTATCTGATGTGTTGCAGCAGAAAAAACAATTGGTCCATCATTGCTGTTGCTGCCTTGGTTACTGAATGTGTTATAGCTATAGTGCTTGCATATGCATGGAAGTACCACCCCCAAAAAGTATTTCACAATTTCAACAAAAAATGAGAATTTTGTTAAAGAAAATTGCATTTACAGAATTTTTGTTTCATAATTTTCAACAATTTGTTCCTTGTGCCCTACCCTGCACACATGTGAAAAAGTGTTGACTCTGCATGGAGCGGAGGGGGTTCTCCAGATCAACAATGTAGTCAGCATACAGTATAACGAGCCCCCATTGCCTCCCATACAGTTTAATGGCCCCACATAGTCCTCCATATAATATAATGGGTCCTGCATTGCATTCCATACAATATAATGGGCCCATGTAGTCCTCCATACAGTATAATGGGCCCTTCATTACCTTCCATACAGTATAATGGCCCCACATAGTCCATCATACAGTATAATGGTCCCACATAAAAAAGAAATACTCACCTCTCCTTGTTCCCCAACTTCTCCAGTTTTGGCAGCGAGCGCTCTGAACCTCTGCAATGCTTGGCACACGAGGCATGTTGTACTGATGTCATCACGCCCACTGCACTGAGATGTCAGATTCAAAGGGAGAATGATAGCAGAGAGCGTCAACTGACGGCTCCCTCTTCCATCACTACTGTCAACTGTATCGCCATACAGGATGCCGATAGAATTCAAAGTGCAATGCTAGGCGGGGGATAGTCCAAATATACTCACCCTGCGGACCAGACTTGGCCGCAGGCCAGAGTTTGACACCTGTGTTTTTATCAATATATTTGCATAAAACAATAAGAGCATTTGAGCAAGCACACAACTCTAGTCAGTGAGAGCAGAGAGCCGTGTTTAGGAGACCCTCTGTGAAAGCTGCTTGGCTGTTGATTTTGCAAGATTTATAACAGCATCTCTTCAGATGTTGACAGGGAGGGGGAGAGAGGTGAGCAGATAACTGTTGTATAGAAGTCAGTGGACTGGAGAGAGCTGACTGGGATGTTAAGAGTTAACTCCTCTCCTGGAATGTAGCACTGCGGTCTCTCAACAGATTTTGATGGCCAAGCTCCATGGAAACCAGCTGTACACTATAAAAGATAAAAGCTGTCATTGCACAAGAATGACAGCAGAAAGAAAAACCAAGTTAACGACAAACTTGCACATTTTCATGCTGTTTAGCTAATTGAAGCAATTTAGAAACTTTAGAATACCCCTTTAACATATTATCTTCAAAACATTAGCCTGATAATTAATAAGGAAACTTTACTTGTTTATTACAGAAAAAAATAATAAATGTCCTCCGCCACCGAGACCTGCCCACAGTATTCTGCTCAGCAACCCCATTTTACACCGCACTGGAGACAAGGCATTTTATGATTGTGATGATAACTTTATGCTAATTGGCTCTGAGCAAATCCATTGTGAAAATGGACACTGGACTACTCCACCTAGTTGTGTAGGTAAGTGAATTTGGTCATCTGAGAATTGTTTAAGCAGCAGTGACCGAGCAAATTAAGTACCAGTGCCAATATACGAAGTGGCGAATATGTGGCTTCTAGAACTCCTCTTTGCAAATAACATGCTTTTTTAATACTGACCTATTCAACACATCAAAATTTATAAAAACATCAAGGAATTGCCCATTTAAATGGAGGATATCCTAGGTTAGATTTCCTCTCTTTGGTTTAAAAATAGTAGAAAACAAGGTTGATAACCTATCTCTCAAAATATTATCTAGTCAAATAATGATATAATGATAAATAATTGTAGTAACATAGTAACATAGTTAGCAAGATATAATATTGTTACGCTCCAGGAAGACATCCAGGCCTCTCTTGAACACGTCGACTGAGTTCATCATTACACCTCCTCAGGCAAGGAATTCCAGATTCTCACTGCCCTAACAGTAAAGAATCCTCTTCTATGTTGGTGGAAAAACCTTCTCTCCTCCAGACACAGAGAATGCCCCTTGTGACCATCACATTCCTTGGTATAAACAGATCCTCGGAGAGATATTTGTATTGTCCCCTTACATACTTATACATGGTTGTTAGATCGCCCCTCAGTCGTCTTTTTTCTAGACTAAATAATCCTAACTTTGCTAATCTCACTGGGAATTGTAGTTCCCCCATCCCCTTTATTAATTTTGTTGCTCTCCTTTGTACTCGCTCTAGTTCCATTTTATCATTCCTGAGCACCGGTGCCCAAAACTGTACACAGTACTTCATATGCGGTCTAACCAGGGATTTGTACAGAGGCAGTATAATGCTCTCATCATGTGTATCCAGACCTCTCTTAATGCACCCCATGATCCTGTTTGCCTTGGCAGCCGCTGCCTGGCACTGGCTACTCCAGGTAAGTTTAGCATTAACTAGGATCCCCAAGTCCTTTTCCATGTCAGATTTACCCAGAGGTTTTCCATTCAGTGTGTAATGGTGATATTGATTTCTTCTTCCCATGTGTATGACCTTACATTTTTCATTGTTAAACTGCATCTGCCACCTTTTGGCCCAAGTTTCCAACCTTTCCAGATCCATCTATAGCAGAATACTATCTTCTCTTGTATTGACTGCTTTACATAGTTTTGTATCATCTGCAAATATCGATATTTTACTGTGTAAACCTTCTACCAGATCGTTAATAAATATGTTGAAGAGACTAGGTCCCAACACCGACCCCTGCGGTACCCCACTGGTCACAGCAACCCAGTTAAATATACCATTTATAACCACCCTCTGCTTTCTATCTGCTTTCTATCTCTAAGCCAGTTACTTACACATTTACACACATTTTCCTCCAGACCCAGCATTCTCATTTTGTGTACCAACCTCTTGTGTGGCACAGTATCAAACGCTTTGGAAAAATCAAGATATACCACGTTCAATGACTCACCTTAGTCCAGTCTACAGCTTACCTCTTCATAAATACTGATTAGATTGGTTTGACAGGAGCGATTCCTCATAAACCCATGCTGATATGGAGTTAAACAGTTATTCTCATTGAGATAATCCAGAATAGCATCCCTCACAAACTTTTTTGGGCACCACATTTTAAAAAAGACATCAACAAACTGGAGCAAGTTCAGAGAAGAGCCACCAGAATGGTGACCGGTCTGCAAACCATGTCCTATGAGGAACGGTTGCAGGATTTGGGAATGTTTAGCTTGCAAAAAAGAAGACTGAGAGGAGTCTTAATAGCTGTCTACAAATATCTCAAGGGCTGTCACATTGTAGAAGGATCATCTTTATTCTCATTTGCGCAAGGAAAGACTAGAAGCAATGGGATGAAACTGAATGGGAGGAGACACAGATTAGATATTAGAAAAAACTTTTTGACAGTTAGGGTGATTAATGAGTGGAACAGGCTGCCACAAGAGGTGGTGAGTTCTCCTTCAATGGAAGTCTTCAAACAGAGGCTGGATAGACATCTGTCTGGGATGATTTAGAGAATCCTGCTTTGAGCAGGGGGTTGGACCAGATGACCCAGGAGGTCCCTTCCAACTCTACCATTCTATGATTCTATGATATGATTCTATTCAAATATTTTACCAACAATAGAGGTTAGACTTACTGGCCTATAATTTCCAAGTTCACTTTTAGAGCCCTTTTTGAATATTGGTACCACATTTGCTATGCGCCAGTTCTGTGGAACAGACCCGCGTCGCTATAGAGTCCCTAAATATAAGAAATAATGGTTTGTCTATTACGTTGCTTAGTTCTCTTAGTACTCGTGGGTGTATGCCATCCGGACCCGGAGATTTATCTATTTTAATGTTATTTAGCCGGTGTAATGTATGTAGTACAGTTCATATAGCGTCTTGTGCTTGGGTGCGATGAAAACACAGGAGTCACAGGTTTGATATAGAAAAGTCCTGTATTACTTCATACAAGTTGGCAGAAATAGTCACACAGTTTGCAGACACAGAAACAGGAGACACAGCAGGCCAGAGTAATCCAAGCTCAGCAATCACTCTCCAATACAGATTCAGGATCTTCTTCTCTGTTACCGTAAGTCCATGCAAACGTGGTCTTTCAAAGAGCAGGGTTCAGAGTCCACAAGTGCTTCAGAGTTCCTCAGTAGGAATAGCTGGAGTACAAGGTCCAAGGCTTACAGGAGTCAAGTCACAGGTTCACTGCAGGCTAGATTCTGAAGCACTGATTGCTCAGCTGTGGCTGCTTAAGAAGCAAAGGAGAGAATCAGGGCGGGAAAATGCAAGCTGGAAACTCCATTTTGATTGAGGGCAAGATAGCTGCAGCAAGACAGAAAGTAAAATGGCTGACGAACAAACTGAGTTTCAGGAATATATACATAGAACCTTACATTACTCCCCCTTAAGGACAACCTCCGGATGACCTCAGACCAGGCTTGTGTGGGTACCTCTGATGAAACTGACGGAGCAAGCGAGGAGCATTAACGTTACTGACCGGTTCCCATGAATTGTCCTCCACTGGGTAGCCCTGCCATTTAATCAGATATTGCAACTGATTTCTATACAACCTGGAATCCAAAATCCTTTCCACCACAAATTCTTCCTGACCATCGACTAGCACTGGGTCAGGGCAAGGAGAGGAACGTCCAGGAAACGTATTGGGTGTCGCAGCCTTTAGTAGGGATACATGAAAGACAGGGTGGATTCTCATAGTTCTGGGCAGTTGAAGACGACAAGCAACGGCACTTATAATTTTACTGATTTTATAGGGTCCAATGTACTTATGTCCCAACTTAGACGATGGAATCCTTAACTTAAGATTTCTGGTTGACAGCCAGACCAAGTCTCCTACCTTGAAAGCTGGTGCAGGTTTACGAAATTTATCTGCTGCTTTCTTGTACCTTTCTTGAGCCGATTCCAGATTTTCCTTTAGAAGATCCATATTCTTCTGTAAAGACGTGATTCTTTCAGCCACTGCTGGTAAAGGCGTTTCTATGGGAAATCGTGGTAGAATGTTAGGATGATAACCTAGATTAGAGTAAAAAGGAGACTGTTTAGTGGAGGCACTCTGAGAGTTGTTATACGAGAACTCAGCTAATGGAAGTAGATCCACCCAATCATCCTGTAGGTGGCAGATAAAGCAGCGGAGATACTGCTCCAGGGTTTGATTGGTTCGTTCGGTCTGTCCATTAGTCTGGGGATGAAAAGCAGAAGAAAGGTTTACTTTAATGTCCAATGCTGCACAGAAATTTTGCCAAAACCTAGAAGTGAATTGCACCCCTCGATCCGAAATAACCTCATCCGGTACTCCATGTAAGCGAAACACATCTTTAATCATCAAATCTGATGTCTGTTTTGCAGTGGGTAAGCCGACACAAGGGATAAAATGAGCTGCCTTTGTTAGACGGTCAACCACCACTAGAATGGTGTTCTTCCCCTGAGAGGTTGGTAACTCCACAATGAAGTCCATAGAAATGGATCCCCACGGGCGGGACGGGGTGGGAAGAGCTGTAACAGACCAGTTGGTGAGGAGCGAGGTGTTTTGCATCTTGCACAGACCTCACATGAAGTGACATAATTCAAAACATCCTTCCTGCAAGTGGGCCACCAAAAGAAACGAGAAAGAAATTCCTGTGTCTTTAGAATTCCTCTATGCCCAGCTATCTTGGAATCGTGAATGAGTTGCAATACTCTTAATCTGACTGTTTCAGGAATATACAGACGTTGTCCCTGAATCCACACACCATTCTTAAAGACAAGACTTACGTCCCTTGGGGGTTGTGCCAAAAAGGAATCCGCATGGTATGCTTCCTTGATGTCCTTAAGTAGGTCTTGATTATGAATTACTCCTAGGAATCTAGAGTCAGGAAGAATAGTCTTAGGAGGAGTAATTGGACGTGTCTCTGCTGAGTAAATCCTAGAGAGTGCATCAGCCTTTCCATTGCGCGATCCTGGTCTATAAGAGATGATAAAATTAAATTGGTTTAAGAAAAGATTCCAGCGAGCCTGGCGAGGAGTCAGGCACTTAGCCGACCTGATAAACTCAAGGTTACGATGGTCTGTCAGGACGACTATTTGCTGTGCAGCTCCCTGAAGAAGGTGTCTCCATTCTTTGAAGGCGGCAATAATGGCCAACAACTCTCTATTACCACATCGTAGTTCCTCTCAGCCGAAGACAACTGCTGGGAAAAGAAGGCACAGGGATGCAAGACATTCTTCTCACCTGTTCTCTGAGAGAGTATAGCTCCAACGGCACAGTCTGAAGCATCCACCTCTATTATGAAGGCAAGCTCGGGTTGGGATGTACTAGGATAGGTGCAGTGGTAAATTTATCTTTTAGACGGGAAAATGCTTCCTGGGCTTGGGGAGTCCAGGAAAACCTAGACTCTTTCCGGGTAAGTTGAGTGATAGGTGACACTACCTCAGAGAAATTTCTAATGAAACGTCTATAGAAGTTGGCAAACCCGATGAAGCGCTGTACCTCCTTCACATTTCTAGGACTTGGCCAATCCTTGATGGCTTGGGTTTTGCTTCCATCCATACTAATTCCTTGTGTAGACAGTACATACCCCAGAAATTGAATTTCGGTCCTATGGAATTCACACTTTTCAAGTTTGATGTAAAGATGATTTTGTCTTAGACGTTCCAAGACCATTCTCACATGTCCATGATGTTCCTCTGTGGAGTTAGAAAAAATTAGAATATCATCCAAATAAATTACCACGAATGTATCTAGGAGATCCCTGAAGATGTCATTCACCAAGTGTTGGAAAGTGGCTGGGGCGGTACTCAGACCAAAAGGCATAACTAGATATTCAAAGTGTCCATAGCGTGACCTGAATGCAGTCTTCCATTCATCCCCAGGTCTAATACGGACTAAGTTATAGGCCCCACGAAGATCTAGTTTAGAAAAAATTTTGGCATGTCGCACTCTCTCCAATAACTCAGGGATTAAAGGCAATGGATAACGGTTTCTAATAGTAACCTTATTGAGTTCCCTATAGTCTACGCATGGTCTCAGAGATCCATCTTTCTTCTTTACAAAGAAGATGGGTGCACCTGCAGGAGATGAAGAGGGGCGTATGAAGCCCTTGGCTAGATTTTCATCTATGTAATCCTTTAAAGCCTTTAGCTCGGGCCCCGCCAGGGGGTAGATCTTACCAAAAGGTATCTCTGCTCCAGGCAATAATTCAATTGGACAATCATATGGACGGTGAGGAGGAAGCTGGTCAGCGTTCTTCTTGTCACATAAATCCACATAGTCCTGGTATACAGCTGGTAGTTCAGGGACTGACATGATTCCTTTAGGAACAGAGCAAGCTGAAACTTTTGGACTCATCTGTTTCTCTGGAAAGTGTAATTCCTTGGTCTCCCAGTTAATGGTAGGATTCTGAGCCTGCAGCCATGGTAGCCCTAGAATAATGGGAAAGTGGGGAGAAGAGATAAGCATAAAGGACAGTTTCTCTTGATGATCTTTACCCATAAGAACCCTCAAAGGCTCTGTTTCCTGATCCACTGGTCCAGAGGTCAGCAGGGAGCCATCCACAGTTTCCATCTGTACTGGAGTAGCCTTCTTCACTGAACGTATTCCCTGTTTCAGAGCAAAGGAGACATCCATAAAATTTCCACTTGCCCCTGAGTCGATCATAGCAGAGCTAGACACCCAAGCTGAGTCAACCCAGAGTTTGATGGAAAGAAAGCAATGAGAATTGTTTTTCTTACAACTCAGCTGGGACACCGCTGAGGAAACTTGAAAAATTGCAGCGTTTACACAGTCAACGTCCTCAGAAGTAACGGAGTTTAAGTCAGAGAAATCAAGATCTGTTGCTGCAGATCTCTCTGGAGCCTGAGGCTCGGACCTGACAGATCCCCTCTCGCAACACTCACAATGAATGAGTGCTGCAGTAGTCTTACGAGAAGGCTGGGGCAGTTTATAATGAAGTGCCCTGACTTACCACAATAGAAACATAGATTCTCCTTAAAACGATGTTCCTTGCGTGCATCACTAACCCGTCGTTGTAAAGAGTCTACCTGCATGGGTTCAGGTTCAGGTTCCCGTGTAATCCTACTCAAAGGTTCCTTAGCTGGAGAGGAAGGTAGGAAAAGGTTAGTACGATTGCTTTCGAACCATCTCTCTTGCCTGCGTTCAGTCAGACGAGTATCAATACGGATGCAGTAGTTAATAAAGTCACCTAACGCAGTGAGAGGGTCGGCACGAGCAAGTTCATCCTTAATCAGTGGAGATAACCCCTTTCGAAAAATAGATTTTTTGGCGGAACTGTCCCAGGTGGTATCAAGGGCCCATCTCCTGAAATCCAAGGCATATTCAGCTACCGAGTGCTTACCTTGGCGCAAAGCTAACATGGCTGCTTCAGCTGTTGCACCTCGATTGGGGTCATCAAACACCTGCCCCATGGCTGAAATAAAAGCATCAAGGTGATTCAACAATCATCCTCAGTCTCAATCAGAGGGTTTGCTCACATTAAAGCCTTGTTGGTAAGCAACATAATTATAGTAAGCACCTTAGATCGTTCAGTGGGAAATTGTGAAGCATGTGCAGAAAAAAAAAGATTGCATTGATTAATAAATCCCCTGAATTTCTCACGTTCACCGCCAAAACGAAAAGGGGGCAACTTGGGAATCCCAGCACTCGGGGCTATGGCAGGAGCCTGGACTCGCCCCTCTAGAACCTCAATCCTGGCTCGCAAATCCTGGGTAGTCTGTCCAACCACTTGCAAATTGTGATTATTGAGGTCCTGTAGATTTGTAAAACGGGTCTTTATATTCTGCAAATCTGCAAGGATATTATCAGTCACTCCGCAAAGTTCCTTTATGCGGGCCTCCATTTTCCAGATCTTTTAAGACAGGATTACTGGAAGAAGAGGAGAGGAAAAAAAAAACAATAGTGTTCACCTGTGGCAACACTGCAGAGAGAAAAAAAAATTAAGGGAACTGCTCACCTGGAATGGTTGTGAGAAGTCACAACCACTATCATCACAGAAAGTTTCAACCAGACATCTGATATCCAGAGTTACAGCAGACAAAAAAGAGAAAAGAAAGGAAAAAAAAAAAAACAATAGTGTTTACCTGTGGTAACACTGCAAAAAGAAAAAACTTAAGGGAATTGCTCACCTGGAATGGTTGTGAGAAGTCACAACCACTGTCATCACAGAAAGTACAACCGGACGTCTGATATCCACAGTACAGCAGACACAGCCTTCCAGACCCAGCAGACACTAACGTTTTGGCTTCAGAATCTTGTAATGTATGTAGTACAGTTCATATAGCGTCTTGTGCTTGGGTGCGATGAAAACACAGGAGTCACAGGTTTGATATAGAAAAGTCCTGTATTACTTCATACAAGTTGGCAGAAATAGTCACACAGTTTGCAGACACAGAAACAGGAGACACAGCAGGCCAGAGTAATCCAAGCTCAGCAATCACTCTCCAATACAGATTCAGGATCTTCTTCTCTGTTACCGTAAGTCCATGCAAACGTGGTCTTTCAAAGAGCAGGGTTCAGAGTCCACAAGTGCTTCAGAGTTCCTCAGTAGGAATAGCTGGAGTACAAGGTCCAAGGCTTACAGGAGTCAAGTCACAGGTTCACTGCAGGCTAGATTTGAAGCACTGATTGCTCAGCTGTGGCTGCTTAAGAAGCAAAGGAGAGAATCAGGGCGGGAACATGCAAGCTGGAAACTCCATTTTGATTGAGGGCAAGATAGCTGCAGCAAGACAGAAAGTAAAATGGCTGACGAACAAACTGAGTTTCAGGAATATATACATAGAACCTTACAGCCGGTTTCGCTCCTCTTCTTGGGTTAGATTGCTGACCCTTAATATAGGGTTTTCTTTGTCTCTCGGCATTTCACCTAGCATTTCATTTTCCACCGTGGAGAAAAAAGGTGTTTAATATATTAGCTTTTTCCTCGTCATCTACAACCATTCTTTCCTTACAATTTTTTAAGGGGCCTACACTTTCACTTTTGGTTCTTTTACTATTTATATAGTAGAAGAACAGTTTGGATTAGTTTTACTCTCCTTAGTAATGTGCTTCTCTGTTTCCTTTTTGGCAGCTTTAATTAGCTTTTTAGATAAAGTATTTTTCTCCCTATAGTTTTTAGATCTTCAACGGTGCCATCCTGCTTTAGTAGCTTAAATGCTTTCTTTTTACTGTTAATTGCCCCTCTTACTTCTTTGTTTAGCCACATTGGGTTTTTCCTATTTCTCATCTTTTTATTACCACAAGGTATAAACTGCTTACATTGCCTATTTAGGATGTTCTTAAACATTTCCCATTTATTATCTGTATTCTTATTTCTGATGACATTATCCCAGTCAACCAGATTAAGGGCATCTCTAAGCTAGTCAAACTTTGTATACAAAGTTTATTGTATGCAAAGTATAATATTGTATAATAATTATAGCAAAGTAGATTGAAGTAAAAACCTTCTGAAGAGAAGCTACCAGTGCTACCACGATTCCTGGCCACCTAGTTATAAGCTGTGACCACAAGGGAAATGGAGGCCATAAAAGTCAATGACTGACTGTTATGTTTCGGTAGCTGAGGAGAAATTGCAAAAATAGCAAAAGTAGTAATACACCAGAGAGGCTGGAAACTATTGGATTGCAGTACCCTAAACTAACCGCCACACTAGAAGTAGCCGTGGAGCGTACCTACGGTGATCCTAGACGCCTCGTCACAGCCGGAGAGATAACTACACCTAAAGGCAGAAAGATGAAAGCTATCTGCCCCGTAGTAGAATCCCCAAAGAAATAGGAAGCCCCCAAACATGTAATGGCGGTTAGACAAGAAGAAAATACGGACAGAGACAGAAAATAGAATGAGTAAACCTGGGGCCCAATCTGTCTAGATAGAAAAGTATAGGAAAGAATTCTGACTGCAATCCAAAAAAACCCTGACAAAAATACCAACACTTCTGACCAACAAAAAACCTGAGATCACACGATCTCTACCACCCAAATCAGATCTCTGGTGTAACACATAGCAATTCAGCAAAGTGACCAAGAAACAGAGCAAAAGTGCAAATATCAAATGAGCACAATTGCAGCGCCAGACCCCAAAAGGGGACCAGGCTGAAGTCCACTGCAAGCAGCAAACCAGGCAAGGAAAATCCAACCAGAGGAAAAAAAACAACAAATCACTTATCTGAAAGAGAGCAGGAATGCAAGCTGAGCTCCAAGCAAGACAGGAAGAACAATTGATTACCGGCAAGGCTGAAGGGAGTTCAGGTCACTTATATCAGACCATTCAGAGCCAGCTGAAGGCCATTCGGCAATTAGTTCATTACCCTCAGCAACCACCAGAGGGAGCTCCAGCTCTGAAGTCGCCTCCAGATTATTCACAACAGCTGACTGTCTAATATACTGTATAAATGGACCTGGTCAGCCAGATGGCAAACTACTGTTACTTAAAGGGATTTTCTGGTGACAAAAAAATAATACATAACAATCTGACTGTCCCTGTAATAAGTCGCCAAACTCACCTATTATCTTTATTTCATTTTTAAGCTTCACATCTGCCCTCTGCAGTCATCCTTGGGATCTACTATTGTTTTTTACATCATAAACTTCCTGCTATTTCAACATTTGTTCATCTAGACTACATTTCCCAAGAGGCATAACAGTATTTGCCCCTCAGAGAGTGCTCATTCCACCTACAAAGCACCTTCCTGAGGCTTCTATTGAGTCTCAAGATGGATAGATTGCTGTCTGCACAATTTCTCCTTAACATTCCTCCCACCTTACCTTGTATGTGCTGTCCTGATACTGCAGATAATACTTATAGACAATAATGTTACATGTGCTGACACTGGCTGACAATATAACAATGAGTCATATAATGCAGTTTTATTACAATGAAATATATGACACTCTGGGACCGCCAGCTCCATCCCGTCTGGTCTGGACAAAGTCACAAGTTCATAAGATTACATGTTCAGTGTGGGACCCGCATCCTGCGTCTGTGGCCTCTGCGCTCCCTCTCTGCATACAATCACAGACCACACTACACATGACATCTAAAAAAACACACTGCTCTGGTAGCTGCTGGCTTATAGCCTTTCAAAGCACAGACAGTATAAGGACCTGGAGGCCACATGACCAGATAAGACAGCTCAGGAACAAAGCAGAATTTTAACCTTCAACAAATTATGAAGTTTGTTCTGTACATTTCTGATATGCTTTACAATGCCTTAATAATCTGAGTGCCCAGAATACCCCATTAACTATATCCCATTCTGGCTCATAGAGGATGATACTAAGTGAGGGGAAGGGAAGCAAAAGGGTTTGCCTTTATGAAATAGCTCCTTTAAGACCCTGTTCACGTCATGGGAAAGATCCCACTTACCATATTAGGCTCATACCCATTTGCGAGAAAAAAAAACGGACGAGTGCTATGCGAGTGTCATGCGATTTCTGTGCAATTTTTAAATGCACCATCCGTATTACATGCGTATGCAATCCGATTTTAACATGAGCTTTTACATACAGCAGTTCTGTCATTTACACATCGTAATAAAATGAAATATTCTTCAAAACACACACACACATATATATAAAAGAAAAACAAAAAACTGAACTGAAGTAGACTTGAATGACATGCATGATGTAAAAGCATGTTCACACTGGCCATAAAAGAAAGCAGAAGCAAAGGAAAAAACACTGTGTGCATATACCCTAATGAAAATAAATAAGTAAAAAAGCAAGTGCATTAAATAATTAACATAGGGTACTTAGCAAACACTGTTTTGATCAAAAAAGTATAAAGCTGTCCCACCAGAGCAAGGTGAACCCATTTGGGACAGTAACTACACCCTCTAACGTTAAAACCTACCTAGTGTGAATAGTGGCAGAGAGTTTCCATCAGAGGAACCACACGTCATTTTTTTCACCTAAATAATCTTTTATTAATTACATACATGTCCCCTAATTTGCACACACACTATACTAATTGTATTGGTCACTGATATCTATATACTGTATCTACCTATTCCGCATCTATTTACTGTATGTAATCCATGTCTTCTGTCCGGTCGGCTCCTGCACTGATTTTACAGAACCTGACAAATGAATTACCAGCTTTTCTTCTATCTGTCTATCTATCTATCTATCTATCTATCTATCTATCTATCTATCTATCTAATCTATCTATCTATCTATCTATGTGATATAAATACATATATATCTGTGTGTCACTGACATGTATATATTTGTATTCTACAGTTAGGTCCATAAATATTTGGACAGAGACAACATTTATCTAATTTTGGTTCTAGACATTACCACAATGAATTTGAAACAAAACAATTCAGATGCAGTTGAAGTTCAGACTTTCAGCTTTCATTTGAGGGTATCCACATTAAAATTGGATGAAGGGTTTAGGAGTTTCAGCTCCTTAACATGTGCCACCCTGTTTTTAAAGGGACCAAAAGTAATTGGACAATTGACTCCAAGGCTATTTCATGGACAGGTGTGGGCAATCCCTTCATTATATCATTCTCAATTAAGCAGATAAAAGGGCTGGTGTTGATTTGAGGTGTGGTGTTTGCATTTGGAAGGTTTAGCTGTGAAGCAAACATGCGGTCAAAAGAGCTCTCCATGCAGGTGAAACAAGCCATCCTTAAGCTGCAAAAACAGAAAAAACCCATCCAAGAAAATTGCTACAACATTAGGAGTTGCAAAATCTACAGTTTGGTACATCCTGAGAAAGAAAGAAAGCACTGGTGAACTCATCAATGCAAAAAGACCTGGGAGCCCACGGAAGACAACAGTGGTGGATGATCGCAGAATACTCTCCATGGTGAAGAGAAACCCCTTCACAACAGCCAACCAAGTGAACAACACTCTCCAGGAGGTAGGCGTATCAATATCCAAATCTACCATAAAGAGAAGACTGCATGAAATTAAATACAGAGGGTTCACTGCACGGTGCAAGCCACTCATAAGAATCAAGAATAAAAAGGCTAGGCTGGACTTTGCTAAAAAACATCTAAAAAAGCTAGCACAGTTCTGGAAGAACATTCTTTGGACAGATGAAACCAAGATCAACCTCTACTAGAATGATGGAAAGAGAAAAGTATGGCGAAGGCGTGGTACAGCTCATGATCCAAAGCATACCACATCATCTGTAAAACATGGCGGAAGCAGTGTGATGGCTTGGGCATGCATGGCTGCCAGTGGCACTGGGTCACTAGTGTTTATTGATGATGTGACACAGGACAGAAACAGCCAAATAATTCTGAGGTATTCAGAGCCATACTGTGTGCTCAGATCCAGCCAAATGCAGCCAAACTGATTGGTCGTCGTTTCATACTACAGATGGACAATGACCCAAAACATAAAGCCAAAGCAACCCAGTAGTTTATTAAAGCAAAGAAGTGGAATATTCTTGAATGGCCAAGTCAGTCACCTGATCTCAACCCAATTGAACATGCATTTCACTTGTTAAAGACTAAACTTCAGAC
Source organism: Oophaga sylvatica (assembly GCA_033576555.1). Lineage (NCBI taxonomy): Eukaryota > Metazoa > Chordata > Amphibia > Anura > Dendrobatidae > Oophaga > Oophaga sylvatica. The sequence continues at coordinate 137,532,985 of JARQOD010000009.1, read as the reverse complement.
AGAAAGGCCCACAAACAAACAACAACTGAAAACCACCGCGGTGAAGGCCTGGCAGAGCATCAAAAAGAAGGAAACACAGTGTCTGGTGATGTCCATGAGTTCAAGACTTCAGGCAGTCATTGCTAACAAAGGGTTTTCAACCAAGTACTAGAAATGAACATTTTATTTACAATTATTTAATCTGTCCAATTACTTTTGGTCCCTTTAAAAACAGGGTGGCACATGTTAAGGAGCTGAAACTCCTAAACCCTTCATCCAATTTTAATGTGGATACCCTCAAATGAAAGCTGAAAGTCTGAACTTCAACTGCATCTGATTTGTTTTGCTTCAAATTCATTGTGGTAATGTCTAGAACCAAAATTAGATAAATGTTGTCCCTGTCCAAATATTTATGGACCTAACTGTATGTGTATATTTCTGTTCTATCTTTTCTATTATAACATGTCAGTGTCACTTTACTGTATCGCCGCATATGAATTGCTGGATTTTCAAAGGATACCGGTGCATATAAAACGGACAGCACTCGCATGAAGATCAGCCTATCATAGCTATGATAGGCTATGATAGGCTGATCTTCATCCACATGGACTGCCAGGCATATTGATGCACCTAAGAGAACTAATTTTTGGGGTGATATTAGCCACTGCGATATCCCCACCATACCCATATATTATGATCCCCTGATGAATCCCCAAGATAGGGAAGAAACTCGTTGGGAAATGTAACACAATTTATGGTCCAGGAGGTACATTAGTTTGAGACCATACTTGGGTACTGTCCTTGTGAGGACAGGAGTCTTGCAGGGCATGACAGGGAATGTTAGTCTGAACCATATACTACTCCCTAGTTTTTTCAGACCCCTATTCAAATATTGTCTATATGAACAAGACTCCTGCGCTGGTACACCTATCAGTCTTGGGGTCCACACCCAGTTACTGGGTAGATGAGATGCAAACTGGACCATACAGGACATTCATCTTAATGGGTGAAGATTGATCCATTTTTCTTCTAATAAGCACATAGCACGAGCACTTTATGTATGTACAGTATGTTATATGTCTTGCACTGAAGGGTTGTTTTTATACCATTGATTAAAGGTTATGTATTAACTGGTAAATTAGGTTACCCTATCTGCTTATATTGTCGTCCGAGATACGCAGCAATATGCAGCATGCTGCAATTTTTTTCTCCGTCCGATTTCATCTGAGAAAAAAATCACAAATGAGATGTCACCTATTGAATAACTTTGGTCAAAGTGCAATCCGATTTTTTCTCGTTTTTTCTCGGATTGCACTTGTCCTTATTTCCAGGAAGAATGAGCCCTTATACTTGTCTACAGAGCTCCGTCGTCAGATGGAGGCCAAAACAGTATTCTTTTGCCCTACGTCTGGTTAGTTTGCAGTAAATAAGTACAGTATATAGTAGTATAATAGAAAAGCTGACTGATGTCACTTCAACTTCCAGATTTCCTGGATTCACCCATGTATGACCCAGTCCCTACGCACCCCCCTGATTGACTGGGCTGTGGGCGGCTTTTCATCGCACGTCACAGCCTAGTATCTAGTGCGCACTTTCTCTCTATCTTCTACTTTCATTGGTCGCAAGCGCGCTCTAGATACTGCGCTGTGAGGTGCGGTGAAACTCTGCCCACAGCCCAGTCAATTAGGACAGTGCCCCAAAATGGTAACAAAAAAAGGCTGATTTACAATTCATTTCTCTCTCCTCTGATATGATCTAGCATATCAGAGAAGAGAGAAATGAGGTCACCCAAACTCACATGATACCTCCGCCATCCCCGGACCCTCCTGCTCTGTCCTCCAGCCCTCCGTGTCATCTACCTTTGAACAAATGGCAGGCTCATGCGCAGTGCGCACGCCAAAATCTACCAAACGGTACCCGGCAACAATAAGGAATCTTTTCCTATTGGTTACTTTTGATCACTGTGATAGAGTCTATCATAGTAATCAAAATAAAAAAAACATATGAAATCAAATCCCCCTTTGTAGCCCCCTTATTTAAAAATTCTAAAAACATTTGTTAAAATGTTTTCCATTCTTTGTAGTTAGGGTTGTGGTTAGAGTTAGGGTTGGGCTTAGGGTTGTGTTAGGTTTGGGTTTAGGGTTGTGTTAGGGTTGGTGTTTTAGGGATGCGCTAGGGATAGGGTTGGGGTTAGGCTTGTGATAGGGATGAAGTTAGATTTGTATTGTTTTCAAAAATAAAAAAAAATGATGACGATATGACGGCTAGTGTTGAGTGCAAGTGCTCGCTACTCGAGTTTGCATCGGCGTTCGGGTATGCACGGAGTATCACGATCCCCGCATGTTTTTTTGTGGTGTCTAACAGCTGCAAAACATGTCACTCGAGCACACGCGATATTGGGTGCATGCTCGAGCAACTGATGCAAACTGGAGTAGCGAGCACTTGCGCTCAACACTAATGACGACATATTCAATATAACAACCTAATGTTATGACATTCTGTGTCGCACCTGTGGGTTCAAAATGCTCAGTATACCCCTGGATAAAATCCTTGAGGGGTGTGGTTTCCAAAATGGGGTCATTTATGTTTCCACTGTTTAGGCACATCAGAGGCTCTCCAAATGTGACATGGCATCTATCTATTCCAGACAATTTTCCTTTCAAAAAGTCACTGTGCTCCTCCCTTCCTAGCCCAGCCATGTGCCCAAACAGTACATTTCCCCCACATATGGGGTATCGGCGTACTCAGGAGAAATTGCACAATAAGTTGTGTGGTCCATTTTCTCTTGTTACCCTTGCAAAAATGAAACTGTTTGGGTCTAAAATAATTTTTTTGTGAAATAAAGTTAAATGTTCATTTTTTCCTTCCACATTGCTTCAGTTTTCGTGAAGCAACTGAAGGGTTAATACATTTCTTGAATGTGGTTTTCAACACCATGAGGGATGCAGATTTTATAATGGTGTCACTTTTGAGTAATTTCTGTCACATAGGCCCCTCAAAGTCACTTCATTTGTGAGGTGGTCCCTATAAAATGGTTTTGTAAATTTTGCTGGAAAAATTAGAAATCGCTGGGCAACTTTTAACCCTTATAACTTTCTAACAAAAAAAACACGTTTCCAAAATTGAGCTGATGTAAAGTAGACATGTGGGAAATGTTATTTATGAACTATTTTGTGTGACATGACTCTGGTTTAAGGGAACAAAAATAAAAAATTTGAAAATTGCCAAATTTTCAAAATTGTTGCCAAATTTCCGTTTTTTTTTCATAAATAAACACAAGTCATAGCAAATAAATTTTACCACTTTTATGAAGTACAATATATCACAAAAAAAATCTCATAGGCAGTGGGATACGTTGAAACATTCCAGAGTTATTACCACATAAAGTGACACTGGTCAGAATTGTAAAATATGGCTTGGTCATTAAGGTCAAAATTTGCTCGGTCACTAAGGGGTTAACAGATAGTGAACATGGTAATTTAAAAACTATTTTGAAATTTCATTTTTTTTTGCAATTTCAATGCACTTGGAATTTGTATCCCACTTTCCAGTGCATCTCATGATGAAGTGAATGTTGTGATTCAAAAGTACAACTGGTCCAGCCAAAAACAAGCCCTCATATGGTTATGTAGATGAAAAAAAAATGAAAAGCTGAAATTGGCTCAGCGTGAAGGGGTTAAATGCAGGTTTGATAAATGCAGCACTATATCATTTGTTTTTCTCAATTGCTTTTAACAGAACTTAAAGAAAAAATTAAATGTGATAAACCCCCAGAAACAGAACATGGGAATGCAATTCTGAGTCTAGAGAGTTACCACAGTGGTGACGTGCTTCAGTACAAGTGCGCTGATGGATATGAAATACAAGGACCAAAGAAAATTACATGCAAAAAGGGTAAATGGCCACAGCCTCCCAAATGCATTGGTGAGTAGTTCTACATAAAAGCATAGCTACACTTTATTTTGTTAGTTGCATTTTATTCCCTATAACTGAATTTGATTTTGATTTCTTTTCAAATAATCTGTCAATAAACAGTAAACATTATGTGATAAAGGCCTTGATAGAATATTTAGAACTAAATGTTTTTTTGTTTTTTTGCTTTTTTATTGTTGTATTCTAAAAGCCACACATTGTTTTTCTTATGGTTTGAGACTGTATACTTGTGCAGGATGAGACGTATTTGTCAGTGGCAGTGAGGTACCTAACACTTATTAACTGATTTCTATCAAATCCCACCACACTGTGCTGGGCAGTAGAGGAGATGCACTGGAGAGACCATAGCAGTGGAGGAATAGGCAGAGGTGAGTATGTATTTACTTTTTTAAATCAGTTAGTACATTGTGGTGGCAATAATACTGTATGGAGGACTATGGGTGTGCATGAAACTATAAGTATTATATGGAGGATTATGAGGGCTGCATTATACTCTATGGAGGACTATGGAGGGTACTGTATAGAGGACTATGGGGTGTACATTATATTGTATGGAGGACTATTGGGTGCATTTTAGAATATAGAGGACTATGGGGGGTGTATTATACAAGATGGAGGACTATGAGAAGCATTATACTATATGGAGGATTATGGGAGCTTATTATACTATATGGAAGATATCAGACAATACAAAGGTGACATCAACCCCACAAATATTAACCCCCAATTGCCACCACTACAGGGCAAATAGATGCGCCTTTTCTGGGTGGCTGTGACTGGTGTTTTTAGGCTGGGGGGATCAATATCCATGGCCCCTTACCAGCCTGAGAATACCATTCCCCAGCTGTCAGCTTTAGCTTTGCTGATTGTAAAAAATGGGGGGACTCCACGACGTTTTTTAAAATTATTTATTTAAATAATCAAAAAAACAGCGTTGGGACCCCTTTATTCTTGATAACCAGCCTTGCTAACGCTGACAGCTGAGGGTTGCAGCCCCCAGCTGTCAGACCTCCTGCTCTCACTGTTATCACTTGAATATAACTCTCATCATTCTCCCCTGCTCGCGCTGATCGCCGGCAGAACAGGGGAGAATGATGAGAGTGGTCTTCAGCATCCAGCACCGACGAACAGTGCTAAGTGTACCGCTGCTTCCCTAGCGCCGGTGCATGTTATACTGATGTGGCACATGGTTGCCACACATGTGCCACAAGTATTACACACACGGACATGGATATCTTCGGTTCTGGTTTTTTCCAGTACTGGAAATATCAGGACGTGTGAAACAGGCCATAAGATGCTTCTACCCAGGACTCTATGAGGGCCACAGTGAAGCATGGAAAATGTTCACACCATGGTAAGAGTTCCAGTATCTTATGTCGATATACAACAGCAGAGGGTAGTATAGAAACGTACTCCTTCTTGTGAAGAGCACATTTATCAGCTAGCTAATGTATTAGCCACCCAAGAGGTATGAGGAATTACTACACCAGAGGAATCTTTAACCTGCTGCCTGAGTATGCCACATCAGATAGTTAGTGAATCTTGATGGCTAAATTTTTACAAACATGTATTTTCCACTATCTCATTTAACCATTCTGGAGCACGAGTGCATAGTTTAAAAAAAATGGGGTATTCCCCATAGCTTAAGGATTCTCTGTTAAAGGGGTTGTCCACTACTAGGACAACCCCTTCTCATCCTGAATGTTTGCCCCGTCAAAAATAAAAACACATATACTCATCTCCTTTGCCGGCGCTGTTCCAGCGATGTTGGCACTCACTCTCCTGGAGCTTACATGATATTTCTACTTCACGTTAACCCTGTGCTGGCATCACTGTCCCCACCTTCAGACCTATAAGTAATCAAGAGGAAGCGAGAGCTGCAGTTGGCTGGTCACTTCTTCTTGATTACTTATATGTCTGAAGGCGGAGACAGTTACGCCAGTGCTGATTGGGCGCAAGGCACACATGTCATAACAAATGCACATGATCCCCGGAAACGCGAGTGCTGACACCACTGGAACGGCAATAGCATGGGAGGTGAGTATCGATGTTATTTTAACAGGGCAAACATTCAGGATAGAAGAGGTTGTCCTAGAAGTGGACAACTGTAATTAATTTCCCATAACAATTTGGGTAAAACTAAGGGATTTGTCTAGTATCTTTAATTTCAGGCAACTGGGATCTTTATGGTGTGTAAAACAGTAATCTTTTGTTAAGTTTATGGTGGAGTACCCCATTTTGTTATATTATGTCAATATCTTTTTAAGGGCACTCACTCTTTCTTATAAGCCTTTTAGAGTCCCTTTAGGGATTTGGTTTTGAAACACCAGTCCAGCAGAACCTCACCGGGAAATCAATGTGTGTGAAAAGGTTAGAAACTAATGAAAATTTGAGAAAAAACGCTAGTAAGACATAGACATAAAAACATAATTAGCCGTTAGTGAAATAATCTGCATAAATTATAATAATGGTATATTTGTAAAAACATTTACCATTTTATTTATCAGCACAGGAAATAATGTTTCTAAGCTGTAATAAAATGTATATTATTCTAATGTCTTTTCTGGATATATTTCAGTCAACAATGAATATTGCCAAACCCCACCAGCAATAAGCAAAGGTGACCTCATTGAAACTCCATTGGACAGCTATGAAAATGGCTCCTCTGTGGACTATAAATGTCACAGCTTCCACCTGATGGAGGGGCCTAAAACCGTGTACTGTGTACGTGGATCCTGGTCTGTGCTGCCCAAATGCTTACGTAAGTAAGAAGTTCTATAGAGTGTGTTTAGTATAAGAAATCATGTGATGAACATCTTAGGGTGTATTTTATAATATAATATTCACTAAGATGAATTTAGTAAAATCAAAAGTTATTAGAGACAATTGAAGTTCAATTCCCACAAAGCCATATGCACAAAATTATACTGGACAAAGGGAAAAATTATTTGCACTATTTAGGGCCTTCGTAGGGTGCTATATTTTATTCTGGGTACAAATAGCTCCAAAATAATTAATTATTGACTAGGAAAAATACATTTTTGTGCCATGTTAGCCAATAGATAGAAAAATATTAAAATGTTAGAGTCCTCAGTGGGTGACAAATTTTAATGGCTAACTGAAAAGTTGGTAACAAATAGCCAGCTTTCAAGACTACTCAGGTCTCTTCGTCAGGCATTATGAACCACACAGACTGTCTCAGGAATGGCACCAATTTTTGGTTAACATCTGTAATAATTTTATTTGTTGGAGCAGGAGATGGAGCATTTAGTATACTAACTGAAAATATGTCCTTCTGGTGTATGTGTGTAACTATTACTGTAACCTGGGTGGCCTTGTGAAATGTAAAAAGCCACAACTTCATTGGGCTGTACAAAATGCAATATAAAACTTCTATGGGTTAAGTGTAGAAAGTAATGAAAAAATATGCATCTAATTCTATCATTGAAGTCAAGTATAATGTTTATGATCTAGTACAGTCATGGCCAAAAGTTTTGAGAATGACACAAATATAAATTTTTACAAAGTCTACTGCTTCACTTTTTCTAATGGCAATTTGCATATACTCCAGAATGTTATAAAGAGTGATCAGCTTAACAGCAATTACTTGCAAAGTCAATATTTGGCTAGAAAATGAACTTTATCCCCCAAAACACATTTCAACATCATTGCACCCCTGCCTTAAAAGGACCAGCTAACCTCTTTTCCGTGATTGCTCCATTAACACAGGTGTGGGTGTTGATGAGGACATGGCTGGAGATCAATCTGTCATGATTAAGTAAGAATGACACCACTGGACACTTTAAAAGGAGGCTGGTGCTTGGCATCATTGTTTCTCTTCTGTTAACCATGGTTTTCTCTAAAGAAACACGTGCAGTCATCATTGCAATGCACAAAAATGGCCTAACAGGAAGAGTATCGCAGCTAGAAAGATTGCACCTCAGTCAACAATCTATCGCATCATCAAGAACTTCAAGGAGAGAGGTTCCATTGTTGCCAAAAAGGCTCCAGGGCGCCCAAGAAAGACCAGCAAGCGCCAGGACCGTCTCTTAAAAGTGTTTCAGCTGCGGATCGGGCTACCAGCAGTGCAGAGCTTGCTCAGGAATGGCAGCAGGCAGGTGTGAGTGCATCTGCACGCACTGTGAGGCGGAGACTCTTGGAGCAAGGCCTGGTCTCAAGGAGGGCAGCAAAGAAGCCACTTCTCTCCAGAAAAAACATCATGAAAAGACTGATATTCTGCAAAAGGTACAGGCAGTGGACTGCTGAGGACTGGGGTAAAGTTATTTTCTCTGATGAATCCCCTTTTCGATTGTTTGGGACATCAGGAAAACGCCTCATTTGGAGAAGACAAGTTGAGCGCTACCACCAGTCTTGTCTCATGCCAACTGTTAAGCATCCTGAAACCATTCATGTGTGGGGTTGCTTCTCAGCCAAGGGAATCGGCTCTCTCACAGTCTTGCCTAAAAACACAGCCATGAATAAAGAATGGTACCAGAATGTCCTCCAAGAGCAACTTCTCCTAACCCTCCAAGAGCAGTTTGGCGATCAACAATGCCTTTTCCAGCATGATGGAGCACCTTGCCATAAAGCAAAGGTGATAACTAAATGGCTCAGGGAACAAAACATAGAGATTTTGGGTCCATGGCCTGGAAACTCCCCAGATCTTAATCCCATTGAGAACTTGTGGTCAATCATCAAGAGACGGGTGGACAAACAAAAACCTAAAAATTCTGACAAAATGAAAGCATTGATTGTGCAAGAATGGACTGCTATCAGTCAGGATTTGGTCCAGAAGTTGATTGAGAGCATGCCAGGGAGAATTGCAGAGGTCCTGAAGAAGAAGGGTCAACACTGCAAATATTGACTTGCTGCATTAACTCATTCTAACTGTCAATATAAGCTTTTGTTACTCATATGTTTGCAATTATATTTCTGTCTGTGATAAAAACATCTGTCAAACACACATAAAAACCAGAGGTCAACAGCAGATCATGTGAAAATATAATATTTGTGTCATTCTCAAAACTTTTGGCCATGACTGTACACGCCATACATTTAAGCTGGAATGTTACGAGTTTACATTGTTTTCTTAAAGCACACATTTATTTCGCACTCTGTAGAGCCCTGCACCTTGACTGTGGGTGACATTAAAGAGAGAAATTTGGAGCTTCAATGGCATTCAGACCTACATTCAAAATTTTTACATGGTGATATGGTGGAATTTCAGTGCATGGAAGGTTTTGAGCTGCCAATGTACACTGAAGTGAAAGGACTCTGCAAAAATGGCCAAATTCAGTATCCTTCCTGCAAAAAGAAAGGTATAAAATAAACTACATATTCATTATCCCTCAACGCTAAACCAGTGAATTGGCTTACATAAATCTCTCTTTCTTTGCCTAGAATCATTGCAATCTTGTGGTCCTCCTCCCAAAGTAGAGCACAGTATAGATAATTTCTCGCAACCAGTGTATGAATCTGGCTCGGTGATTGTGTACCATTGTTCAGAACATCACTTCTTAAATGGCCACAGTGCAATTCACTGCTCAGATGGGCACTGGGGATCTCCCCCAACTTGTATAGGTAAAGTATTATTTTGTGCACCCAGATATAATGCCATGAGACACAAGAATGAATGTTTGGTTAGTGCTATAAACTTTTAAACTTGCGTATTTATAGCATATACTTTTCCCCTTTAGGCGTATTACACAACCAACCATCTATTTTCTACATTTTTTGGAGTATTGAGCTCTGTATTCACAAATGCAATGAAAAAGCATAAAAAATGGTAACTTAGTAGCGTAAATGCTCAAAAGAAAACAATATATAGCATCTAAAATGTTTCCGAGAAAGTCAACTCCATATTGCTTATTGAGAATTATGCTCAGGCAAGTGGAAGAGGTCATTAGTGTTTTCCCAAGCACAGTACATGGGGAGCTGCAACAGTTGGCAGTAGGGCAGCTTTTTGACTCTCTGCTCCTGCTCTCCTGTCTGTCAAACTACATATAGGCATATATAGAACAGCTTTAAAGTGGATGTCCCACGAACAAAAGTTCATTTTAATCAATAGATCTTGGAATAATAATAATTTCCACAACTGGATGTGTTTAAATTAAATGTCCCTGTGCTGAGATAATCTTATAAATGTCCCCTGCTGTGTACTGTGTAATGGCTGTGTCTGACCGTGCAGGAACATGGTCTGATCATACCACAGCTCCTGGGCAGGGGAGGAAGCAAAGGAGTATACAGACATTACAGCACGGGATCACAGCTGATTCATTCTTTGAAGTAAAACATTGTTAAAAAACAGGAAAGGAAATGTTTTTACCTCACAAAAAGAATCAGCCATGATCCCATGCTGTCCTGTCTGTATACTCTTTTGCTTCCTCCCCTGCCCAGGAGCTGTGGTATGATCAGACCATGTTCCTGTACAGTCAGACACTGAGCAGACTTGAGCAGGAAACTCAATTGTATCCTTTTCCTTTGGGTCAGGCCAAATGATTCATTGATCTACTGATTAAAATGAACTTTTGTTCAGGAGAAAACCCCTTTTAGTCTGGGGCAGACAAGCAAAAAGACAATGGTGGGGGCCATAAATGCTGGCAAGTGTGGAAAATTCACAGCTTCTATAGTGTTGGCATAATGCTAAGTAAAAACCATGAAAGGCAATTTACAGTTTATGGTTATAAGGAAAGATCCTGGAAATCCTACATGAAAACAAATTCCTTGGAAATACTAGCCTGATATGTGCTCAAAAAGCTAATTTAACTTGTTATGGGTGATAAGGACTACATGACCATGTTTTTTTACAGGCATTATGTGAAAGGTCAAGTGCGCCTTAAGGCCCCCTTAACATATTTTTTAACACTAGGACTACTGGACTCGTGACCCCGCCTAGAACTACTGAAAGGAGTCATTTTGACTCCTTGCTTGTTTTCGTTTATTTTTAGAGTTTCATTTGTGGTTATTTATTAATAATTATATTTTTTGTAATGTATTATTATTGTGAGATCCAACAGTAATGCTTTTGATTGTTTTTTTTCTGCTTTTCTTATTTTTCTACAGAAAATAACAATAATTATAATAGACGTTTTTCAAACATTTTTTTTATTCAAGTGCACACATATAAACAACAACTGAAGAACAAAAAGCAGAGAAAATGTAGGTGGAGGAGCATAAAAATGAAAATATGGCGCAGAATTCACCTTCTAAACATTTGGTGTTTCGTATTTTAGGCATTGCCTTTGATTTATGGCAGTACATTGCCCACACAAAGACTTACCACAAGTCTTACAATTGCCGACAGATCTATTTTTCTTGCACTTTTCTTTGATCTGGCAAAATTTTGTTTGAACCATCACTACTGAGTATGTAGAAACTTGGGATGTGGAACCCTTTTCCCTATCTGTGACATAAGGACCACTCAACTCTCTCACAAGCGTTTGCAAAAATGCCTTGCGTGACATTTTTTGGTGGGTTATCTCATTGAATATTATCCATGCATTTATACCCGCAAAGTCTAAGGCATTTTCAAATGCATGAACAGGCCATCTCCTTGTGCATGTTCGTTTGGTATATTTTCGTGCCATCTGATCCACTACATCTACTCCATATTTTGTTTCATTGTAAAACTTTACCGTTTCTGGAGTTTTTTTAGCGGAATCAGACGCAACAACAACATCTGGATGGACGGAACTCAAAATGACAACATTTTTGTTGGGCTTTCCTTGATATACTGTAAGTGTAAAATTGTCTTCATTTCTAAACACTTTAGTGTTGTACAATTCCTCTTTCATGGATTTTATTTCTTTAGGCACTTCTCGCCTTATCTTGTTCAGTGTTCCCACGATGGTTGTTCCTTTGCTTTTTAGCTGTTTAGCTAATTTTACTGAAGTAAAATAATTATCGGTTGTAACATTGCGACCTTTTTTCAAAAACGGGTCCAATAACTTCATTACCACATGGTCAGCTAAACGGTCCTCAGCACGGCTGTGTCATCTTTGCCTAGATAAGGGAAGCCATTTGCCAGATATTTGCTCTCCTTATCAACAGCTAGCCAATATTTGTGGCCATATTTATCTGGTTTGGAAGGCATGTACTGCGTGAATGGACACCTAGTTTTGCTTGGGAAAAGTTGCTCATCCACCGTTATGTATGGGCCAGGTTTGTAACAGGCAATACAATTTTCAATAAACCTGTCCCACACAGTAGAAAATAGAGCAAACTTGTCCGTTTGCAGTCTCTCCGATCGAGTAGATTTCTCATCAAATCTGAGAAACCTCATAATTTCAACAAAGCGGTCCCTAGACATTGTCGCTTTGCAAAACGGTATTCCCCAGTCATTACACCAAATACTGCTAATCGAGTGACGTTACTATCCAGAATACTGTCTCCTGCTAGGACCTTAGAAAAACACCACCCTTCATTAGCATAAGATAAGAGCCTAGAGTAAACAAGCTATTTTGTTCAGCATTACACAGTAATACAAGCAGGTAAAACACAAGGAAAATGTGAAAAGTTGACATGTAAATTGAACTACATCTATATGAACATCAGGGTAAATAAGACAGAGTGAAAAAATTATGCACAAAACTTTATAGCAACATTTAGTGACAAAAGGACCTCAAAATATAGTAGGGAGTCAAAATGACTCCCTTCAGTAGTTCTTGGTAAATTTTGAAAAAAACACGCAAATTTTTCACCAAAATTATTTATTCTCACAAAATCTTTTTTCACATCATATTTGAGGAAAAGTCACCGAGTTTCAAGCCGGAATTCTGAAAAATGTAGTCACAGAAGAGAAATAAAAAACGAAAGGAGTCAAAATGACTCCATCAGTAGTTCTAGTGTTAAGGACCTCAAATACAGACACACGCACACCCATTGTATTCAATAGTAGTGCGCACATGTCAGGTTTTTCACATGGACCATGTATTCATGTGAAAACCTTGCAGAAATGTCAGTTTTTTTTATCAGCAGCATGGACAAAATACGTGCCACACACAGATGACATCCATGTGTCATCAGCATGACACGTGCTGGTGCCTGAAGCAGTATAGTTCTTGCTGTTCCTAGGTTCTGGCTTTTAAAAGAAACTCTCATCATCGTCAGCTGGTCTCTTTGTGATCAGCGCGACCAGGCGACAATGATGGAAGTTGTATTCAGCACCCACTGTGTCCCTCCTGTGTAAAATAAACACACAATTTTCATAACCAGCAGAGGGAAAGCCCACGGCTGGGGGCTGATGTTAATAATGTGGGAAAAGGGGCAATATCCCAAAAGGTTCCCCGGCTATTAATAATAGCTCACAGCTGTTTAGTAAGCGTTCACTGGTGAATTTACAGTGGACCCCCAGAAAAAAATGACATAGGTTCCCCCTATAAATTCAAATCAGCAAAGGCTAAATAGATAGCTTGGAAAGGGGCCAGAGATATTGTCCCCTTTCCCTCTTCTAGGCTACCCACATCAGCCTTTAGTCACCCCTGAAATGGGGCAGCCATAAGATGCGCCAAATCTGGCGCTTAGCCTCGCTCTTCCCACTTGCCCTGTGGTGTTGGCAAGTGGGGTAATAGAGTTGGGGTTGATGTCAGCTTTGCATTGTCAGCTGACATCAAGTCCAGGGGTTAGTAAGGGAGAGGCGTATATAAGGCATCCCCATTACTAACCCCATAAGTTTTGAAATAAACACACAGCAAGAATAAAATCCTGTATTTGAAATAAAACAACACCCTATTTTACACATTTATTTATTTATCAACAGATACTACTATTAATTTGCTTACCGTAGGGTAATACATGTAAAAAAATATGATAATGAGTTGACACTATTTTGATTTAAAGAGTACAAAAGTTATTCCGCCACAAGTGTAGCCAATCGGATGGCCCTAACTCTAGCACCTCACTTCACTTTGTGCCAGTTGGCTTCAAAAGAGACAAGGGGCAGAGCAGGCCTGGACTTACTGTGTTTTGCACCTGCTTTTGGCCTGTGCACCTCATCTAGCTAGCTTTCCACAAGCAGGTGCAAATGTAAGGGTGGTGGACAATGGCTGTTGCATCCCTGCCCCTGCAGATACCAATCGCGTTGTATTGTAGTGTAAACTATGCCCTGCGTCTTTTGGTATACATTGTGCATTGTGATATGGTAATGCATTGTGTATAATTAATGTTAGTAGAGCACAGTATAGGATAGCACAGAGTAAGAGGTAGTTTAGGACTTAGGACATAAGATATGTAGTATAAGCTAGATGGCTGTAGTTAAGTAGTGACCTTACGGTAAGGTAAGAACTATTGTTTGGAACTAGCCCATAGTGGCAAGGTCTTAGTGTCAGGGAAAATGACTGCTTGCTAGAGTTAGGGCTGAATAGCAAGGCAGAGTACACAGTGTTCTGGGCAGTACGAGACCTTACTAGAATTCCCTGGGCAAGTACACTCCTGTAACATCTAGAGCTCAAGGCTCGATTCAGGATCTATGGCAAGCACTCTAATCCCCTTCCATGCAGAGGAAGATTGATATGGAGTCATTGGTGGGAGAAGTAACGGCCCTTGGGCATACTGCGGGACTGGGCTGGGGATCCCTGTGGCTGACAGGACCAGTAAAAGCAGGGATAGTGCAGGTAGAATGGAAAGATAATCTGGAAGTGTACTATGCTGGAAACAAGAAACAGAAAGTAATGTGCCCGATACTACAAGTTGCAATATGATGCACATGGACTGTTGAGTAAACTTTTTTGCCCTGAAACAAACTGGGTGTCCCCAGACTCATGTGCGACAGCTCCTTAAACTGAAGACCTACAGACAGCTGGGCCTGCAGCCTACAAGTGAGTGCAACACATCCCATGGCGCATTTGATCTAGGACACAAATTTTTTTTAGCGTGCCAGGGCGACATGAAGCAGCAGCTTGTCCATGACTACAGCCTTCTGGTACCCTACACAAAACACAGTTGGCCCCTGTCTATTTTGAGGCCAAGTGGCACATAGTGGGGCGAGTCACTAGAGTTAGGAACCATACTGATTGGTTACAACTTGTTGCGGTAGGATGGCTTTTTTGCTGTTTTAATCAAAATAGTATCAACTATGTACCCCCTGTTTTTACATGTATTATTATTACTTATAT
Source organism: Oophaga sylvatica (assembly GCA_033576555.1). Taxonomy (NCBI): domain Eukaryota; kingdom Metazoa; phylum Chordata; class Amphibia; order Anura; family Dendrobatidae; genus Oophaga; species Oophaga sylvatica. Next base: position 137,517,962 of record JARQOD010000009.1, on the reverse strand, counting down.
ACTTACTGAAGGTATCTATTCATTGTTTTTATTCTATGTATCGTCTGTTAATGGCCACAGTGTGAATGTGAACCTGCACATTGCTCTTATACTAGCAAGAATGCTGGCCGATGGTTTCGGTTTAGCGTTAGTTTCTTATACATTTGGGGGATGGGCCACTTTCCTTTGGGCTGTGCACCTTATTTTTACCTTTCCACAGAAAGTGAAAAACAGTCAGGCCCAGGCCCTGTTCTGCCCCTATCTATTTTGAGTCCTGCTGGCACATAGCGAGGTGATTTCTTAGAGTCATTGATTAGGTATACCATGTCACAGTTGGATGTTTTTTACGCTCTTTTGATCAAAATAGTGTTAATCAAGTACAATATGTTTTTTAACATGTATTATTAGTGCTTATTTATGCATTACAGGGTATACATCCATTGTTTTTTGTAGAATTTTATGTGTTTCATATTTAATGTTTCCTTTTCTATTACATTAAACGCTAAAATCTAGAAAGTCTTCAATATGCTTTTTTTTCCCTATGATTACAGAACCGTGTGTTATATCCACAGAGGAGATGGACAGAAGCCGCGTGCGTTTGAAATGGAATTTTGATAGCAACTTTTTCTTACACGGAGAGTTTGTGGATTTTTTATGTAAATCTGGATATGAAAACTATGAGTATAAAATGGCTTATGCCTTAAGAAGTCAGTGCAGATTTGGGAATCTTATCTATCCAAAATGTGTACCACGACAAAGATAAATGTACGAATACGTGTACGGAGTAAAAATCATTAATTTGTAAAATATTTTAAAAGGCACTAAACATAATCTTGTTTTAAAGCAGGACTCTCAACAGAGTTTTCATTACAAATGGCATACATACTGAATAGATAACCAAGACCTGATAATGATGCTTTTTCCCTTTGATCAGCCATGTTAGAATTGCTGTATAACCCGATATGAAATTTTAACTCAATCTCAGCCCATCTAGTCTGATTGACATCTTCTCAGTGTCGCTCCTCCCTGTTGATAGTTTACACTGCTTAATTGTCAGTGGGGCTGGGTGGGTGGACATTGATGCACTTGGTCTCATGAGCTCCATCACTCTACAGTTGGACTTAGAAAATGCTCACACAAGCCTCATCAAGTCTAGATTCAGAAGGCCTAAAAGAAAACAAACCATAAAAAAGGTTTGTAAGAGCAATAGGACAAGAGTCGAAGTAGGGTAGCGGTGTTCACCTTATGCAGTTGTGCTGCAATGGGCACAAATCCATTGTAGGCATTGGTTGGAAACGTGATGCAGCTGCTGTCCTTGTCCCTCAGGCTAAGTCCACCAAAATAAAGCAGGAATGGAAATACTACAGTGAGGTACATGGGGTGGGTTACATGGGGTGTTGCGTACAGCCAACTCTAGACTACTAGTGGCACAAGTGACCAATGGAATCCGTCATGGTGTTGAAGCGGAATCTTCTTTATTTGATGTAGTGCGACATACACAAAGTGTTTCACCGCTACCAGGCCCCTTTATCAGCTCTCATCAAGTCTAAAAGGTCATTTTAATGTATGCAGTTTCTATGGTGAAATCTGGTGATAGGTGAAAATTATCTAATTTAAAGGGCTATTAAGACATTTACAAATAAAAAGTGGGGTCTCACTCTTGTGACCCCCAAAAAAACATGAAAGTTTTGCCCCAGAGTCCTTCATTCTGCTGTAAGAAGAAAAAAAAAGATGCAAGGGAAACTGAAAAGAAAAAAATAAAGATAAAAAGAAGAGATGGCAAATCACAGCAACACGGTAAAGGACATCTAAATAAAAGCAAAGCAGTCCTGCGTTTTTCCTCACAATGGTCGCTGTACATCTTCTACATCTAAATGGAAGTCATGGAAAAAATTTTAATCTTGGTTCTTTGGATGGTGGAATAAAGGCTTATTTTTGGAATATATTTTGTATCATAAATGATAATGCTCCTTGGAAGAAAACAAAGGCATATACAGCTTTAGACCTAATGTATCCGGTCGTATTACAACCCAAAACACCCTGTATTGGACTGAGGTGTCTGGAACCCACAGGAGACATTGACTCCAGGGTCCCACACTACAGCCAGTGCCGTATTTGGTGTTCATGCTGCCCTAGGCACTTAAGTTGTCACTCCCCGTCCTGGTAAATCAGAACAAGAGTATGTGCACATAGCATCTTATTCAGGGTGTCTCCATTACCCACCAGAAAAAAAGCATTAAATAAACACTAAAAAGTCTAAATATATGCGCTGCAGTGTAAAAATTAGTTGCTGATCATATGTTCAGTCTTTTGAGCTTCTTTTAACTGCTTCAGGTTTCCAAAGGTGCAAAGTGTTTGAACGACGTGACCCGACCATTCATCAGACGGATTAAACGTGGAAGATGCTCCCCAGTTTAATTAATACAATTAAATTAAAAACCGGTCCCCAAAAGATGGGAAAGAGGACAGAAAAGAAGCAAAAAAAGTAGCTTTACCACAAAAGACGCTGGCATGTCCTGAAGCGTCTTCTGCCTGAAAAACTAAATTCGCCGAAGCCTAAAAGGCATTGTGTGCCCATAGCCTTTAGATCAGGGGTCCCCAACTGCTCATTAACGTCATGAATATGGACACGACGCCACTCTCATAGGTGTGGCGTCCATATTCATGACGTTAATGAGCGGTATTACGTGACCGCTCAGCACTGGATGAAGCTGCCGCGGCCAACAGGGATGCAGGGAAGTTCAGCGACGGAGCGAGGAGGGTAAGTATGATGGGGACAACAACGGGGGAGCCCAGCGGAGCCATGTATGCAGGATGGGAGCGGAGCCATGAATAAGAGGGTGGGAGCTGAGCCTTGTATAAGAGGGTGGGAGCTGAGCCTTGTATAAGAGGGGGAGCTGAGCCTTGTATAAGAGGGTGGGAGCGAAGCCATGTATAAGAGGGTGGGAGCGGAGCCATGTAGAATAGGGTGGGAGCTGAGTCTTGTATAAGAGGGTGGGAGAGGAGCCATGTATAAGAGGGTGGGAGAGGAGCCATGTATAACAGGGTGGGAGCGGAGCCTTGTATAAGAGGGTGGGAGCGGAGCCATGTATAAGAGGGTGGGAGCGGAGCCATGTATAAGAGGGTGGGAGCGGAGCCATGTATTGTCATGGGTGCATCGCCACGAAGATTGTCGCGATTGCACATTCTGACTTCTCGCAGCTGAGTTGCTGTTTCTTTGTGTTTGGTAATGAGGGAGTTAATTTTATCTAGCTCTTTGCTAAGACTAGGTCCAGCCTCGCCCGGCTGCTTTTGATTATGTTCTAATTAGCTTCCTTTATATAGCTGCCAGTCTGCTGGTTAGATGCCGGTGAAAGCATTCATACAGACTGCAGATAGGATCGGTTCTGAGAAGACTTAAGCTAAGAGCTCTTTTGTTGTTTCTCCTCACCTTGCTTATAGTTTATCTCCTAGACCTTTGGTGTTCCCTCTGTGTTTTAATGTTGTATGCAAGACAGTATTTACTTTATCCCCTGTCTGTCTCGTTTGTCTATACTGTTTGTTAACCTTTACCTGTCCATTCCCTTTGTGGTAATCAGGGTCCTTCTAAGGACTAGATTACAGTGGTCAGGGATTTATAGGAGACAGGGTTTACGCTGGTGGCCTGGACCTCTGTACCATTAACAGTACCTCCAGGTAGAGGGACTAGTCAGGACCCCAGTTTAGGGTCAGCATAGACCCCGTGTAAGGTTCTGTGTACATGTTCCTGAAACTCAGTTTTTCCGTCAGCCATTTTACTTTCTGTCTTGCTGCAGCTATCTTGCCCTCAGTCAATATGGAGTTTCCAGCTTGCATGTTCCCGCCCTGATTCTCTCCTCTTGCTTCTTAAGCAGCCACAGCTGAGCAATCAGTGCTTCAGAATCAAGCCTGCAGTGAACCTGTGACCTGACTCCTGAAAGCCTTGGACCTTGTACTCCAGTTATTTCCTATTGTGGAACTTTGGAACACTCGTGGACTTTGGAACCTTGCTATTTGATATATCCACGTTTGCATGGACTTACGGTAACAGAGAAGAGATCCTGAACCTGTTGTGGAGAGTGATTGCTGAGCTTAAGTTACTCTGGCCTGCTGTGTCTCCTGCTTTTGTATCTGCAAACTGTGTGACTATTATTGCCACTTGTATGAAGTAATACAAGACCTTCTATATCAAACCTGTGACTCCTGTGTTTTCATCGCACCCAAGCACAAGACACTATATGAACTGTACTACTTACATTACAAGATTCTGAAGCCAAACGTTAGTGTCTGCTGGGTCTGGAAAGGCTGTGTCTGCTGTAACTGTGGATATCGGATGTCCGGTTGTACTTTCTGTGATGACAGTGGTTGTGACTTCTCACAACCATTCCAGGTGAGCAATTCCCTTAAGTTTTTTTTTTCTGCAGTGTTACCACAGGTAAACACTATTGTTTTTTTTTTTCTTTCCTCTTTTGTGTCTGCTGTAACTCTGGATATCAGATGTCCGGTTGAACTTTCTGTGATGATAGTGGTTGTGACTTCTCATAACCATTCCAGGTGAGCAGTTCCCTTAATTTTTTTTTCTCTCTGCAGTGTTACCACAGGTAAACACTATTGTTTTATTTTTTTTCCTCTCCTCTCCTTCCAGTACTCCTGTCTTAAAAGATCTGGAAAATGGAGGCCCGCATAAAGGAACTTTGCGGAGTGACTGATAATATCCTTGCAGATTTGCAGAATATAAAGACCCGTTTTACAAACCTACAGGACCTCACTAATCACAATCTGCAAGTGTTTGGACAGACTGCCCAGGATTTGCGAGCCAGGATTGAGGTTCTAGAGGGGCGAGTCCAGGCTCCTGCCGTAGCCCCTAGTTCTGGGATTCCCAAGTTGCCCCCTTTTCGTTTTGGCGGTGAACGTGAGAAATTCAGGGGATTTATTAATCAATGCAATCTTTTTTTTTCTGCACATGCTTCACAATTTCCCACTGTACAATCTAAGGTGCTTACTATAATTATGTTGCTTACCAACAAGGCTTTGATGTGGGCAAACCCTCTGATTGAGACTGAGGATGAATGTTTGGATCATCTTGATGCTTTCATTTCAGCCATGGGGCAGGTGTTTGATGACCCCAATCGAGGTGCAACAGCTGAAGCAGCCATGTTAGCTTTGCGCCAAGGTAAGCACTCGGTAGCTGAATATGCCTTGGATTTCAGGAGATGGGCCCTTGATACCACCTGGGACAGTTCCGCCAAAAAATCTATTTTTCGAAAGGGTTATCTCCACTGATTAAGGATGAACTTGCTCGTGCCGACCCTCCCACTGCGTTAGGTGACTTTATTAACTACTGCATCCGTATTGATACTCGTCTGACTGAACGCAGGCAAGAGAGATGGTTCGAAAGCAATCGCACTAACCTTTTCCTACCTTCCTCTCCAGCTAAGGAACCTTTGAGTAGGATTACACGGGAACCTGAACCTGAACCCATGCAGGTAGACTCTTTACAACGACGGGTTAGTGATGCACGCAAGGAACATCGTTTTAAGGAGAATCTATGTTTCTATTGTGGTAAGTCAGGGCACTTCATTATAAACTGCCCCAGCCGTTCTCGTAAGACTACTGCAGCACTCATTCACTGTGAGTGTTGCGAGAGGGGATCTGTCAGGTCCGAGCCTCAGGCTCCAGAGAGATCTGCAGCAACAGATCTTGATTTCTCGGACTTAAACTCCGTTACCTCTGAGGACGTTGACTGTGTAAACGCTGCAATTTTTCAAGTTTCCTCAGCGTTGTCCCAGCTGAGTTGTAAGAAAAACAATTCTCATTGCTTTCTTTCCATCAAACTCTGGGTTGACTCAGCTTGGGTGTCTAGCTCTGCTATGATCGACTCAGGGGCAAGTGGAAATTTTATGGATGTCTCCTTTGCTCTGAAACAGGGGATACGTTCAGTGAAGAAGGCTACTCCAGTACAGATGGAAACTGTGGATGGCTCCCTGCTGACCTCTGGACCAGTGGATCAGGAAACAGAGCCTTTGAGGGTTCTTATGGGTAAAGATCATCAAGAGAAACTGTCCTTTATGCTTATCTCTTCTCCCCACTTTCCCATTATTCTAGGGCTACCATGGCTGCAGGCTCAGAATCCTACCATTAACTGGGAGACCAAGGAATTACACTTTCCAGAGAAACAGATGAGTCCAAAAGTTTCAGCTTGCTCTGTTCCTAAAGGAACCATGTCAGTCCCTGAACTACCAGCTGTATACCAGGACTATGTGGATTTATGTGACAAGAAGAATGCTGACCAGCTTCCCCCTCACCGTCCATATGATTGTCCAATTGAATTATTGCCTGGAGCAGAGATACCTTCTGGTAAGATCTACCCCCTGGCGGGGCCCGAGCTAAAGGCTTTAAAGGATTACATAGATGAAAATCTAGCCAAGGGCTTCATACGCCCCTCTTCATCTCCTGCAGGTGCACCCATCTTCTTTGTAAAGAAGAAAGATGGATCTCTAAGACCCTGCGTAGATAATAGGGAACTCAATAAGGTTACTATTAGAAACCGTTATCCATTGCCTTTAATCCCTGAGTTATTGGAGAGAGTGCGACATGCCAAAATTTTCTCTAAACTTGTAAGGTTCTATGTATATATTCCTGAAACTCAGTTTGTTCGTCAGCCATTTTACTTTCTGTCTTGCTGCAGCTATCTTGCCCTCAGTCAAAATGGAGTTTCCAGCTTGCATGTTCCCGCCCTGATTCTCTCCTTTGCTTCTTAAGCAGCCACAGCTGAGCAATCAGTGCTTCAGAATCTAGCCTGCAGTGAACCTGTGACTTGACTCCTGTAAGCCTTGGACCTTGTACTCCAGCTATTCCTACTGAGGAACTCTGAAGCACTTGTGGACTCTGAACCCTGCTCTTTGAAAGACCCACGTTTGCATGGACTTATGGTAACAGAGAAGAAGATCCTGAATCTGTATTGGAGAGTGATTGCTGAGCTTGGATTGCTCTGGCCTGCTGTGTCTCCTGTTTCTGTGTCTGCAAACTGTGTGACTATTTCTGCCAACTTGTATGAAGTAATACAAGACTTTCTATATCAAACCTGTGACTCCTGTGTTTTCATCGCACCCAAGCACAAGACGCTATATGAACTGTACTACATACATTACAAGATTCTGAAGCCAAAACGTTAGTGTCTGCTGTGTCTGGAAGGCTGTGTCTGCTGTACTGTGGATATCAGACGTCCGGTTGTACTTTCTGTGATGACAGTGGTTGTGACTTCTCACAACCATTCCAGGTGAGCAATTCCCTTAAGTTTTTTCTTTTTGCAGTGTTATCACAGGTAAACACTATTGTTTTTTTTTTTTTTTTTTTTCCTTTCTTTTCTCTTTTTTGTCTGCTGTAACTCTGGATATCAGATGTCTGGTTGAAACTTTCTGTGATGATAGTGGTTGTGACTTCTCACAACCATTCCAGGTGAGCAGTTCCCTTAATTTTTTTTTCTCTCTGCAGTGTTGCCACAGGTGAACACTATTGTTTTTTTTCTCTCCTCTTCTTCCAGTAATCCTGTCTTAAAAGATCTGGAAAATGGAGGCCCGCATAAAGGAACTTTGCGGAGTGACTGATAATATCCTTGCAGATTTGCAGAATATAAAGACCCGTTTTACAAATCTACAGGACCTCAATAATCACAATTTGCAAGTGGTTGGACAGACTACCCAGGATTTGCGAGCCAGGATTGAGGTTCTAGAGGGGCGAGTCCAGGCTCCTGCCGTAGCCCCGAGTGCTGGGATTCCCAAGTTGCCCCCTTTTCGTTTTGGCGGTGAACGTGAGAAATTCAGGGGATTTATTAATCAATGCAATCTTTTTTTTTCTGCACATGCTTCACAATTTCCCACTGAACGATCTAAGGTGCTTACTATAATTATGTTGCTTACCAACAAGGCTTTAATGTGGGCAAACCCTCTGATTGAGACTGAGGATGATTGTTTGAATCACCTTGATGATTTTATTTCAGCCATGGGACAGGTGTTTGATGACCCCAATCGAGGTGCAACAGCTGAAGCAGCCATGTTAGCTTTGCGCCAAGGTAAGCACTCGGTAGCTGAATATGCCTTGGATTTCAGGAGATGGGCCCTTGATACCACCTGGGACAGTTCCGCCAAAAAAATCTATTTTTCGAAGGGGTTATCTCCACTGATTAAGGATGAACTTGCTCGTGCCGACCCTCCCACTGCGTTAGGTGACTTTATTAACTACTGCATCCGTATTGATACTCGTCTGACTGAACGCAGGCAAGAGAGATGGTTTGAAAGCAATCGTACTAACCTTTTCCTACCTTCCTCTCCAGCTAAGGAACCTTTGAGTAGGATTACACGGGAACCTGAACCTGAACCCATGCAGGTAGACTCTTTACAACGACGGGTTAGTGATGCACGCAAGGAACATCGTTTTAAGGAGAATCTATGTTTCTATTGTGGTAAGTCAGGGCACTTCATTATAAACTGCCCCAGCCGTTCTCGTAAGACTACTGCAGCACTCATTCATTGTGAGTGTTGCGAGAAGGGATCTGTCAGGTCCGAGCCTCAGGCTCCAGAGAGATCTGCAGCAACAGATCTTGATTTCTCGGACTTAAACTCCGTTACCTCTGAGGACGTTGACTGTGTAAACGCTGCATTTTTCAAGTTTCCTCAGCGGTGTCCCAGCTGAGTTGTAAGAAAAACAATTCTCATTGCTTTCTTTCCATCAAACTCTGGGTTGACTCAGCTTGGGTGTCTAGCTCTGCTATGATCGACTCAGGGGCAAGTGGAAATTTTATGGATGTCTCCTTTGCTCTGAAACAGGGAATACGTTCAGTGAAGAAGGCTACTCCAGTACAGATGGAAACTGTGGATGGCTCCCTGCTGACCTCTGGACCAGTGGATCAGGAAACAGAGCCTTTGAGGGTTCTTATGGGTAAAGATCATCAAGAGAAACTGTCCTTTATGCTTATCTCTTCTCCCCACTTTCCCATTATTCTAGGGCTACCATGGCTGCAGGCTCAGAATCCTACCATTAACTGGGAGACCAAGGAATTACATTTTCCAGAGAAACAGATGAGTCCAAAAGTTTCAGCTTGCTCTGTTCCTAAAGGAATCATGTCAGTCCCTGAACTACCAGCTGTATACCAGGACTATGTGGATTTATGTGACAAGAAGAACGCTGACCAGCTTCCTCCTCACCGTCCATATGATTGTCCAATTGAATTATTGCCTGGAGCAGAGATACCTTTTGGTAAGATCTACCCCCTGGCGGGGCGCGAGCTAAAGGCTTTAAAGGATTACATAGATGAAAATCTAGCCAAGGGCTTCATACGCCCCTCTTCATCTCCTGCAGGTGCACCCATCTTCTTTGTAAAGAAGAAAGATGGATCTCTGAGACCATGCGTAGACTATAGGGAACTCAATAAGGTTACTATTAGAAACCGTTATCCATTGCCTTTAATCCCTGAGTTATTGGAGAGAGTGCGACATGCCAAAATTTTTTCTAAACTAGATCTTCGTGGGGCCTATAACTTAGTCCGTATTAGACCTGGGGATGAATGGAAGACTGCATTCAGGTCATGCTATGGACACTTTGAATATCTAGTTATGCCTTTTGGTCTGAGTACCGCCCCAGCCACTTTCCAACACTTGGTGAATGACATCTTCAGGGATCTCCTAGATACATTCGTGGTAATTTATTTGGATGATATTCTAATTTTTTCTAACTCCACAGAGGAACATCATGGACATGTGAGAATGGTCTTGGAACGTCTAAGACAAAATCATCTTTACATCAAACTTGAAAAGTGTGAATTCCATAGGACCGAAATTCAATTTCTGGGGTATGTACTGTCTACACAAGGAATTAGTATGGATGGAAGCAAAACCCAAGCCATCAAGGATTGGCCAAGTCCTAGAAATGTGAAGGAGGTACAGCGCTTCATCGGGTTTGCCAACTTCTATAGACGTTTCATTAGAAATTTCTCTGAGGTAGTGTCACCTATCACTCAACTTACCCGGAAAGAGTCTAGGTTTTCCTGGACTCCCCAAGCCCAGGAAGCATTTTCCCATCTAAAAGATAAATTTACCACTGCACCTATCCTAGTACATCCCAACCCCGAGCTTGCCTTCATAATAGAGGTGGATGCTTCAGACTGTGCCGTTGGAGCTATACTCTCTCAGAGAACAGGTGAGAAGAATGTCTTGCATCCCTGTGCCTTCTTTTCCCAGCAGTTGTCTTCGGCTGAGAGGAACTACGATGTGGGCAATAGAGAGTTGTTGGCCATTATTGCCGCCTTCAAAGAATGGAGACACCTTCTTCAGGGAGCTGCACAGCAAATAGTCGTCCTGACAGACCATCGTAACCTTGAGTTTATCAGGTCGGCTAAGTGCCTGACTCCTCGCCAGGCTCGCTGGAATCTTTTCTTAAACCAATTTAATTTTATCATCTCTTATAGACCAGGATCGCGCAATGGAAAGGCTGATGCACTCTCTAGGATTTACTCAGCAGAGACACGTCCAATTACTCCTCCTAAGACTATTCTTCCTGACTCTAGATTCCTAGGAGTAATTCATAATCAAGACCTACTTAAGGACATCAAGGAAGCATACCATGCGGATTCCTTTTTGGCACAACCCCCAAGGGACGTAAGTCTTGTCTTTAAGAATGGTGTGTGGATTCAGGGACAACGTCTGTATATTCCTGAAACAGTCAGATTAAGAGTATTGCAACTCATTCACGATTCCAAGATAGCTGGGCATAGAGGAATTCTAAAGACACAGGAATTTCTTTCTCGTTTCTTTTGGTGGCCCACTTGCAGGAAGGATGTTTTGAATTATGTCACTTCATGTGAGGTCTGTGCAAGATGCAAAACACCTCGCTCCTCACCAACTGGTCTGTTACAGCCTCTTCCCACCCCGTCCCGCCCGTGGGGATCCATTTCTATGGACTTCATTGTGGAGTTACCAACCTCTCAGGGGAAGAACACCATTCTAGTGGTGGTTGACCGTCTAACAAAGGCAGCTCATTTTATCCCTTGTGTCGGCTTACCCACTGCAAAACAGACATCAGATTTGATGATTAAAGATGTGTTTCGCTTACATGGAGTACCGGATGAGGTTATTTCGGATCGAGGGGTGCAATTCACTTCTAGGTTTTGGCAAAATTTCTGTGCAGCATTGGACATTAAAGTAAACCTTTCTTCTGCTTTTCATCCCCAGACTAATGGACAGACCGAACGAACCAATCAAACCCTGGAGCAGTATCTCCGCTGCTTTATCTGCCACCTACAGGATGATTGGGTGGATCTACTTCCATTAGCTGAGTTCTCGTATAACAACTCTCAGAGTGCCTCCACTAAACAGTCTCCTTTTTACTCTAATCTAGGTTATCATCCTAACATTCTACCACGATTTCCCATAGAAACGCCTTTACCAGCAGTGGCTGAAAGAATCACGTCTTTACAGAAGAATATGGATCTTCTAAAGGAAAATCTGGAATCGGCTCAAGAAAGGTACAAGAAAGCAGCAGATAAATTTCGTAAACCTGCACCAGCTTTCAAGGTAGGAGACTTGGTCTGGCTGTCAACCAGAAATCTTAAGTTAAGGATTCCATCGTCTAACTTGGGACATAAGTACATTGGACCCTATAAAATCAGTAAAATTATAAGTGCCGTTGCTTGTTGTCTTCAACTGCCCAGAACTATGAGAATCCACCCTGTCTTTCATGTATCCCTACTAAAGGCTGCGACACCCAATACGTTTCCTGGACGTTCCTCTCCTTGCCCTGACCCAGTGCTAGTCGATGGTCAGGAAGAATTTGTGGTGGAAAGGATTTTAGATTCCAGGTTGTATAGAAATCAGTTACAATATCTGATTAAATGGCAGGGCTACCCAGTGGAGGACAACTCATGGGAACCGGTCAATAACGTTAATGCTCCTCGCTTGCTCCGTCAGTTTCATCAGAGGTACCCACACAAGCCTGGTCTGAGGTCATCCGGAGGTTGTCCTTAAGGGGGGAGTAATGTAAGGTTCTATGTATATATTCCTGAAACTCAGTTTGTTCGTCAGCCATTTTACTTTCTGTCTTGCTGCAGCTATCTTGCCCTCAGTCAAAATGGAGTTTCCAGCTTGCATGTTCCCGCCCTGATTCTCTCCTTTGCTTCTTAAGCAGCCACAGCTGAGCAATCAGTGCTTCAGAATCTAGCCTGCAGTGAACCTGTGACTTGACTCCTGTAAGCCTTGGACCTTGTACTCCAGCTATTCCTACTGAGGAACTCTGAAGCACTTGTGGACTCTGAACCCTGCTCTTTGAAAGACCCACGTTTGCATGGACTTACGGTAACAGAGAAGAAGATCCTGAATCTGTATTGGAGAGTGATTGCTGAGCTTGGATTGCTCTGGCCTGCTGTGTCTCCTGTTTCTGTGTCTGCAAACTGTGTGACTATTTCTGCCAACTTGTATGAAGTAATACAAGACTTTCTATATCAAACCTGTGACTCCTGTGTTTTCATCGCACCCAAGCACAAGACGCTATATGAACTGTACTACATACATTACAAAACTAGATCTTCGTGGGGCCTATAACTTAGTCTTTATTAGACCTGGGGATGAATGGAAGACTGCATTCAAGTCACGCTATGGACACTTTGAATATCTAGTTATGCCTTTTGGTCTGAGTACCGCCCCAGCCACTTTCCAACACTTGGTGAATGACATCTTCAGGGATCTCCTAGATACATTCGTGGTGATTTATTTGGATGATATTCTAATTTTTTCTAACTCCACAGAGGAACATCATGGACATGTGAGAATGGTCTTGGAACGTCTAAGACAAAATCATCTTTACATCAAACTTGAAAAGTGTGAATTCCATAGGACCGAAATTCAATTTCTGGGGTATGTACTGTCTACACAAGGAATTAGTATGGATGGAAGCAAAACCCAAGCCATCAAGGATTGGCCAAGTCCTAGAAATGTGAAGGAGGTACAGCGCTTCATCGGGTTTGCCAACTTCTATAGACATTTCATTAGGAATTTCTCTGAGGTAGTGTCACCTATCACCCAAATTACCCGGAAAGAGTCTAGGTTCTCCTGGACTCCCCAAGCCCAGGAAGCATTTTCCCGTCTAAAAGATAAATTTACCACTGCACCTATCTTAGTACATCCCAACCCCGAGCTTGCCTTCATAATAGAGGTGGATGCTTCAGACTGTGCCGTTGGAGCTATACTCTCTCAGAGAACAGGTGAGAAGAATGTCTTTCATCCCTGTGCCTTCTTTTCCCAGCAGTTGTCTTCGGCTGAGAGGAACTACGATGTGGGCAATAGAGAGTTGTTGGCCATTATTGCCACCTTCAAAGAATGGAGACACCTTCTTCAGGGAGCTGCACAGCAAATAGTCGTCCTGACAGACCATCGTAACCTTGAATTTATCAGGTCGGCTAAGTGCCTGACTCCTCGCCAGGCTCGCTGGAATCTTTTCTTAAACCAATTTAATTTTATCATTTCTTATAGACCAGGATCGCGCAATGGAAAGGCTGATGCACTCTCTAGGATTTACTCAGCAGAGACACGTCCAATTACTCCTCCTAAGACTATTCTTCCTGACTCTAGATTCCTGGGAGTGATTCATAATCAAGACCTACTTAAGGACATCAAGGAAGCATACCATGCGGATTCCTTTTTGGCACAACCCCCAAGGGACGTAAGTCTTGTCTTTAAGAATGGTGTGTGGATTCAGGGACAACGCCTGTATATTCCTGAAACAGTCAGATTGAGAGTATTGCAACTCATTCACGATTCCAAGATAGCTGGGCATAGAGGAATTCTAAAGACACAGGAATTTCTTTCTCGTTTCTTTTGGTGGCCCACTTGCAGGAAGGATGTTTTAAACTATGTCACTTCATGTGAAGTCTGTGCAAGATGCAAAACACCTCGCTCCTCACCAACTGGTCTGTTGCAACTTCTTCCCACCCCGTCCCGCCCGTGGGGATCCATTTCTATGGACTTCATTGTGGAGTTACCAACCTCTCAAGGGAAGAACACCATTCTAGTAGTGGTTGATCGTTTAACAAAAGCAGCTCATTTTATTCCTTGTGTCGGCTTACCCACTGCAAGACAGACATCAGATTTGATGATTAAAAATGTGTTTCGCTTACATGGAGTACCAGATGAGGTTATTTCGGATCGAGGG
>JARQOD010000009.1:137470327-137493862 GCA_033576555.1 Oophaga sylvatica | reverse complement strand
GATCGATAGCTAGATAATAGATAGATGATAGATAGATAGATAATAGATAGATGATAGATAGATACATAGATAGATAATAGATAGATGATAGATAGATATTAGATAAAAAAGATAATAGATAATAGATAGAATGGTACATAAATAGTTAAAGACACACAAAATCGTCACGCAATAGCGTTATTTAAAAAAAAAATTGGAAAAAAATGGCGTGGGCCCCTGCGTATTTTTCTGCACCAGAGGGGGAAGCTAACAGCTCGGGACAATATTTCTAGCCTGGGAAGAGGTTAATACCCATGGAAATTCCCAGGCTATGAATATCAGCCCGCAGCTAGCCTTTACTGGCTATTAAAATAGGGGGACCCCCCAAAAAAATGACATGTGGTCCCCCAATAATTTTTAGCCAGAAAGGCTACGCAGACAGCTGTGGGCTGATATTCATAGCCTAGGAAGAGGCCATGGATATTGGCGCACCCCCCTGGCTAAAAATACCAGCACCCAGCCGCCCCAGAATTGGCGCATCTGTACGATGCGCCAATTCCGGCACTTAGCCCCTCTCTTCCCACTCCCCTGTAGCGGTGGGATATGGGGTAATAAGGGGTTAATGTCACCTTGCTATTGTAAGGTGACATTAAGCCCGGTTAATAATGGAGAGGCGTCAATAAGACGCCTCTCCATTATTAATCTTATATTAATAAAGGGTTAAAATAAAACCACACACATAAGAATAAAGTATTTTAATGAAATAAAACACAACACTGTTTTCATATCGTTATTACACGCCCAGATCCAAGCGACGCCCTCGATCTCCTGTAATAAAGAGTAAAAAAATAAAACAACCATATACTCCCTGTCCGACGCAGTCCAATTAATAATGAATGTCCCACAACGATTTCCCCTATAGAACAGTGGCATCAGGTGATGTCACTGCTCTGTAGGGCCTCCCAGTGATGAACTGACAGGAGACAATGGCTCCTGCAGTGCATCACTGAGGCTACCTGAGTTCATTCTCTCACTTTATGGCAATGCTGCGTGGGAATTTTCTCACCCAGCATTGCCAGTGAGAGAATAAACGGAAGTGACCACATTCTCTCCTGCCGGCGGAGGGATACACACAGCGGAGGGAATCCTCTGCTGTCAGTGTATCGCAGTGGCGGTGTAGAGCACTGACATTACCCGATGTCAGTGTCCTACACCGGAGATCGTCGTGGGACACTCGTTATTATCTGGACTACGGCGGAAAGGTGATGTATGAGTTGTTTTATTATTTTATTTTTATTACAGGAGATCGACGGCTTCGGGGAATTAGGTGATTGGTGAGTATGTACTCTATGTTATGTGTTGTATGTTATGTGTATGTTCTGTATGTTATATGTTGTATGTAATGTATGTTTGTTTTTGTTTTTTTTTTACATTCAACACATTAGCCGGATGATGGGACTACTACTGTCCCATCATTGTCTAATGTGTCAGTCACTGTCAGTGTGGCAGGCATAGCCGGATGGGACTTGTAGTCCCATCAGACGATGCCTGCATACACATACAGACACACACACAGGCCCGCAGACCCGCACATACATGCACACAGTCACCGCCCACACACTTCCCTCCTCCCGACCTGTAGCCGGTGGGGCGGGGGACTTGAATCCCGCGCCGCTCATTGGCTCAGTCAGCGGATGTTTGAAATTCAAATCCCCCGTCCCGCCGGCTGAGCCGATCAGCTTTGCCGCACGGCCCTGGTGGGGATTTCAAATTTAACATACGGCGGGGGATTTGAGTCCCGCGCCTCTCATTGGCTCAGCCGGCCGGCGGCTCAGCCAATGAGCAATGAACGCTCGGCTTTGGCGAGGGATTTGAATCCCACGCGGCACCGCTCATTGGCTCAGCCGGCGGATGTTTGAAATTCAAATCCCCCGCCCCGCCGGCTGAGCTGATGAGCGGTGCCTCGCGGCCTTGGCGGGGGAATTTGAATCCCGTGCGGCACCGCTCGGCCAATGAGCATGCCGCAGCTATAGCGGGGGATTTGAATCCCGCAATCCGGCTGGGGATTTGAAATTTAACATACGGCGGGAGATTTGAATCCCGTGCCGCTCAAAGCCGCGCGGCACCGCTCATTGGCTGAGCTGCCGCCGGCTCAGCCAATGAGCGACGCAGGATTCAAATCCCCCGCAAAGAGGCGCCGCTCAGCCAATGAGCGTGCCGCAGCTATGGCTGGGGATTTGAATCCCGCGAGCCGGCGGGGGATTTGAAATTTAACATACAGCGGGGGATTTGAATCCTGCGCAGCTCAAAGCCGCGCGGCACCACTCATTGGCTGAGCTGCCACCGGCTCAGCCAATGAGCGGCGTGGGATTCAAATCCCCCACCAAAGTGCCGCCGGCTCAGCCAATGAGCGGCGCGGTATTCAAATCCCCCGCCAAAGAGGCACCGCTCAGCCAATGAGCATGCCGCTGCTATGGCAGGGGATTTGAATCCCGCGAGCCAGCGGGGGATTTGAAATTTAACATACGGCGGGGGATTTGAATCCGCGCCGCTCATTGGCTCAGCCGGCAGGCTGCTCTGCCAATGAGCGGTGCACACGCAGCTTTGGCAGGGGATTTGAATCCCGTGCCGCTCAAAGCCACGCTGCACCGCTCATTGACTGAGCTGCTGCCAGCTGAGCCAATGAGCAGCACGGGATTCAAATACCCCACCAAAGCGGCGCCACTTAGCCAATGAGCATGCCTCAGCTATGCCGGGGGATTTGAATCCCGCAAGCCGGCGGGGGATTTGAAATTTAACATACGGCGGGGGATTTTAATCCCGCGCCGCTCAGCCAGCGGGCAACTCAGCCAATGAGCGGTGCACACGCGGCTTTGAAGGTGGATTTGAATCCTGCGCCTCTCAAAGCCGCACGGCACCGCTCATTGGCTGTGCTGCCGCGGCTCAGCCAATGAGCGACGCGGGATTCAAATCCCCCGATGAGCGGTGCCGCGTGGGATTCAAATTTCCCTGCCAAGGCCGCGCGGCACCACTCAGCCAATGAGAGTGCCACAGCTATAGCAGGGGATTTGAATCCCATGAGCCGGCCAGGGATTTGAATTTAAATTTTATCAAAGCCGCGCGGCACTGCTCATTGGCTGTGCTGCCGCCGGCTCAGCCAATGAGCGACGCGGGATTCAAATCCCCCAATGAGCGGTGCCGCGTGGGATTCAAATTTCCCTGCCAAGGCCGCGCGGCACCACTCAGCCAATGAGAGTGCCACAGCTATAGCAGGGGATTTGAATCCCGCGAGCCGGCCAGGGATTTGAATTTAAATTTTATCAAAGCCGCGCGGCACTGCTCATTGGCTGAGCTGCCGCTGGCTCAGCCAATGAGCGGCACGGGATTCAAATCCCCCGCCAAGGTGCCACGTGCCTTGGCGGGGTATTTGAATCCCGCGCCGTTGATTGGCTGAGCCAGCGTGCGGCTCAGCCAATGAGCGTGCCGCAGCTATGGCGGGGGATTTGAATCCTGCGAGCCAGCGTGAGATTTGAAATTTAACATACAGCGGGGGATTTGCCGCTCATTGGCTCAGCCGGCGGGCAACTCAGCCAATGAGCGGTGCACACGTGACTTTGGCGGTTGATTTGAATCCCGTGTCGCTCAAAGCAGCGCGGCACCGCTCATTGGCTGAGCTGCCGCCGGCTGAGCCAATCAGTGGTGTGGGATTCAAATCCCCCGCCATGGTGCCGTGCGCCTTGGTGGGGGATTTAAATCCGGCGCCGCTCATTGGCTGAGCCGGCGGGCAGCGCAGCCAATGAGCGTGCCGGGCTATGGCGGGGGATTTGAATCCCGCACGGCACCGCTCATTGGCTCAGCCGGTGGGCGGCTCAGCCAATGAGCGGTGCTGCATGGTTTTGGCGGGGGATATGAATCCCGGCCGCCATATCAGAATACACATAACTTGGGTGTTCCAATATGACGTTCGGTGTACTTCCGGTCATGGTGCATTGTGGAAGCGACACAAGCGCCGGAAGTTGTGACAGAGTTTATTGGTAATTATATATTAGATGTTTTAGGCTAAGTGCACACGTTGAGGATTCTTAGCGTTTTTGCCACGGTTTTTCGGGCGAAAAACGCGGCAAAAACGCTTACCCAACACAACTCATTCTATCCTATGGGATTCCACAATGATGTGCACAAGCTGCGCTTTTTTCCGCGGTGCAATCGCATTGCGGAAAAAGAAGCAGCATGCTCATTCTTTTTGCGGAATCGCGGTGATTCCGCCGCCATTGGATTGCATTGAACCGCTTACTTTCCGCATGTGGCTATGCCCACCATGCGCAAAGTAAGCGGTTCATATGCGGATGGTACCCAGGGTCTGGAGGAGAGGAGACTCTCCTCCAGGTCCTGGGTACCATATCCATGTGAAAACAATAATTAAAATAAAAAATAATGATATTCTCACCCCAGATGACATAGCGGTCTCGCGTGATGCTACATCATCTGGGGTCATTGTCGCTATGCATTACTGGGAACGCGATTGGCCGGGAGCGTCGCTGAGAGGTGGGAAAGCTGCGGGGGCCGCCGGAAGGTGAGAATAGCACGATTTATTATTTTTTTTATTATTTTTACATTAGATCTTTTTACTATTGATGCGGCATAGGCGGCATCAATAGTAAAAAGTTGGTCACACTAGCAGTTAGCTTTCCTCTTTCCATCTTCAGGGATAGCTATCTCTCCGGCTGTGCCGAGGCGTCTAGGACCACCATAGGTACGCTCCACGGCTGCTTCTAGTTGTGCGGTTAGTTTAGGGGTCTGCAACCTTCAGTTTCCAACATCTCTGTGTTAGGCTGCCTATGCTGTTTTTTGCTCCTGCCTCCTCAGCGACCAAAACATAACATAAGTCACTTCCTGGACGCCGACATCGCGCGCAAGCAGGGGAGGAGGAGGGCTACGGGAGGCAGAACCACCGACCACCACTGCCCAGCATAAGACATGATCCGAGGTAACTGCAGCAGCCGGACATGCAGCATACCCCTAACCTCTCCATGCCCCATGGGGGACAGGAAAAACACTGGTGAGAGGGAGGTGGGAGGGGCTTTTTAACCTCTCTTGTGCTTCCTGTTCCCCATTAGGGTGTGGAGACAACCTCCTATGATGTCGTGGAAGGTTGCCAGAGAAAAATGTATTTTTTTCCATTCTTTGTCAATCAGTTTTCCAAGCGATGCTACAGATCACTTGGAAAACGCTAGCATTCTGCAAGCTAATTACGCTTGCAAAACGCTATTATTCTGGCAGGAATACGCACACCAAAAAAATTGTGTATTTCCCGCGGCAGGGAGGTGCAGGATTGCCGCGGAAATTACCATGGCAATTCCGCAACGTGTGCACTTAGCCTTAGAGTTATTAATTCTGATCAGATCTGTGGGGAACAATGTCCCCTATCCCCCACCAATCGCTCAAAAGACCTCTGAGAAAAGAGCAGCTCATGAGACAGGAGAGCACACAGGGCAGAACGGATGCAGTAGAAAGTTATAGTCCTGTCTCCTGAGCTTTGCACTTCTAAGAGGCTCTTTTGAGCAATTTATGAGGGTCTACTCTTAGTACACATTGCTGCACTAACCTGCTCAGAATTAAAGGACCTAAAACATATAAGATATCTCCCAAAAGTTACAGGGGTGGTCCAAAGGTAAAGTAATTTTTATTTTAAAATCCCTTTATATTTAGTGCCATAATCTAAACTATTTTCTAATATACGGTACTTGCATTAAAAATTCCCTATCTTCCTTAAGTACACTGTTTAATTGCTTTCCTATTTTTTCCCTAGTTCAGTTTTGATGACGCTTTGTTTTAGAATCCCAGTGACAGTAACAGAGCAATAATATGTGGTTAGGGTCAACTTAAATGCACTCAAAAATAATAAAGAAGGTGCTACAGAGGAAAAATAGTCCAATCAATAACATATAACAACCCCGAGCACTCAAAACACAGATTTTGGTAAGAACTTACCTGTAAAATCCTTTTCAGCGAAGAAGGAAGGGAGACACACTAGTCATTACTAGTGGGTAGGCGGAGCCCACATAGGATAGAAACACCTCAGATTAAAAAAGTGTTGACCGGCCCCTCCAGCTTATAGGGCTCCTCCTACTCCAGCTCTCCAGTCGTACCCAAGCTAAGGAAGAGCAAATATCACCAGCGTAGCAACATAACCCCTTCTGAAGGACTTCAGAGAAAAAACAAGAAGACAGGTTATGCATATAGCCGAAACAACCACACAGTCCAGGTACTACTTACTGAACCTGACCACTGCGATGAGCTGGCAATGCTGGAACAGAGCCTTAGCGCGCCGACCTCAGCCCAGATAATCGCTATCAGAGAAGGGTCACGCCGCATCTGAAAACACAACAACACACTTCTGCCATGGGAGGGATGTGTGTCTCCCTTCCTTCTTCGCTGAAAAGGATTTTACAGGTAAGTTCTTACCAAAATCCGTGTTTCAGCAGCAGATGAAGGAAGGGAGACACACTAGTCATTACTAGTGGGACGTCCCAAAGCAGTCCAAAAATAAGGGTGGGCAAAAAAACCAAAAGAGGCAGATACCCAACAACCTAAATAAATGCGCAACTAGCGCTAACTACAAGTTCACAAGAACTTTAAACTACAGCCGCCTGCAGGACCCTACGTCCTAAGGCCTCATCAGCGGAAGCACTGACGTCCACCTTATAAAATTTTGTAAATGTGTGGACGGAGCGCCAGGTCGCCGCCCGGCAGAGCTGAGCTGCCGAGGCTCCTTGATGAAAAGCCCACAATGAACCCACAGCCCTTGTGGAGTGAGCTCGAATCTTAATCGGGCAAGGTTCGCCCTTAAGTCGGTAAGCCTCTAAAATGGCCGACCGAATTCAACGAGCTATAGAATCCTTGGAAGCTCGTTGCCCACGTCGACGACCTGCTGGAATCACAAACAGAGAATCCGACTTCCGAAAACTTTGAGTAATAGACAAATAGAACTTCAAAGCCCGCACCAAATCCAATGTGTGCAAGGCCCGTTCCTTCGCATTCCTTGGCTCCGGACAAAGCGAGGGCAACACAATATCCTGGTTAACATGAAACTGTGACACCACTTTAGGTAGAAAGTCACCCCGTGTGCGAAGCACTACGCGATCTGGGTGAAACTCCAGAAAAGGAGGCGAGCAAGAAAGAGCCGCCAACTCAGAAACCCTTCTCAAAGAAGTGACCGCCACTAGGAAGGCAACCTTCCAAGAGAGAAAGGAAAGATTAACAGAGTCCATAGGCTCAAAAGGCCCATGTTGAAGAGCCTCCAAGACAAGATTGAGCCGCCAAGGAGACACAAGCGCCTTCCGCGGCGGAAATTGACGGGTTACCCCGTGAAAAAAGGAACGTACGTCCCTACGCGAGGCGATAGCCTTCCGAAACAGCAAGGACAGAGCAGAAACCTGTCCTTTCAGAGTGCTAACTGCCAAACCCTTGTCCAGCCCGTACTGCAAAAAGGCCAACAAATTGGGAATGGAAAAAATCCTCGGGTTCCTAGAAGAACCGAACACCACGAAAAGAAGGCTTCCCAAGTCTTGTGATAAATCCTAGTAGTAGCCGGACCTCTGGCAGCTCGCAGAGTGGCAATGACTTCGGCTGAAAAAACCTTGACGAGTCAAGATTTCGGTCTCAAGAGCCACGCCGTCAAACGCAGAGACTTCAGGTCCGGGTGACGAACGAGCCCTTGGGTTAACAGGTCCGGGCGAAGAGGGAGTGGAAGTGGAGGCGCTGCCAAAAGCGACACCAGCGTCGAGAACCACGTCCTCCTTGGCCAATCTGGGGCTATCAATATAGCCGGGACTCTCTCCAGTCTGATCCGACGCAACACCAGAGTAAGTAAGGATATCGGCGGGAACACATAGATTAGCTCGAATTGGTCCCAAGGAGTCACCAGAGCATCCACCGCCACAGTCTTCGGGTCCTTGTACCTGGACATGAACATCGGTAATTTGGCATTGAACCTGGATGCCATCAAATCCACTTGGGGAGTTCCCCAACGGGAGCACAGCAGTGCAAAAATTTTCGGATGAAGACTCCATTCTCCGGAATCCATCTTTTCGCGACTGAGGAAGTCCGCTGTGATATTCTGATCTCCTGGAATGTGAATCGCAGAGATGGTTGGCACTCTGGCCTCGGCCCATACCAGAATTCGAGACACTTCCATCATGAGCCTGAAGCTCCTCGTCCCACCTTGATGATTGATATACGCGACCGCCGTCGCGTTGTCTGTCTGCACTCGGACTGGTAGACCGCTTAAAGGGACTGTCCAGTGTTGGAGGCAAAGGAAAATTGCCCTCAATTCCAGGATGTTGATCGGCAGGACAGACTCTTCCAACGACCATACTCCCTGAATCCAGAGATCGTTCCAGACACCCCCCCAGCCCATCAGGCTGGCATCGGTGGTTACGATCGACCACCTCGGAGGGAGGAAGGACTTCCCCAGGGATAACACTCCCAGACGTAACCACCATCCTAGAGACTCTCGCACCCTGTGGGAGATGATGACACTGCAATCCAGTGAAAACTGCGATCAATCCCAACGGTTCAAAATGAGCATTTGGAGAGCCCTGGAATGAAATTGGGCAAACGGAATTGCCTCCATCGACGCCACCATCAAGCCCAGAAGGCGCATACACCTTCGAAGGGACATTGCTGTCGAAGACTTCATTACATGTCAAAGAAGACTCGCTTGCTTGTCTGGAGGCAGAGACACCACTGCTCGTACCGTGTCGAATGCATTCCCAAAAACAGGATTGACTGTGACGGTTCCAGAGACGACTTCTCCCAATTGACCAGCCACCCGAAGTCCTCCAGGAGCTGAAGGGATAGATTGCGAGCCGTCACCGCCTCCTCCTTTGAGGACGCCACAATCAAAAGGTCGTCCAGATAGGGAAGAATCGTAACCCCCTGTCTTCGCAGGATCGCCATGAGAGGTGCCAGAATTTTCGTAAAAACTCTGGGTGCCGAGGCCAACCCGAATGGCAGGGCCACAAACTGGTAATGGTCCTGGCCTATGGCAAAACTAAGGAAGCGTTGGTGGGCCCTTCCGACGGGAACATGCAAAAAAGCGTCCCGAATGTCGATTCGTTATGCGACAGGGCCGCCACAACGGAGCGAAGTGACTCCATGCGGAATTTCCAGGTACGGACATGCCAAATCAATCTTTTGAGATCCAGAATGGGGCGAAATTTGTCCTCCTTTTTGGGGACCACAAAGAGGTTGGAATAAAACCCTCTTCCCCGGCCCTCCGCGGAACCGGTACTACCACACCCTTCTGCAGAAGGGAATCGACCTCCCGCAGTAGAGCGGCAAATAGCTCGGGCTCTGACGGAATGCGAGAGTGGCAAAAACTGTCTGGGAGTCGAGAAAGAAACTCTACGAAGTAGCCTGCTGACACAACCCGCGTCACCCAGGCGTCCGACACGCGGGAAGCCCAAGTCGGTTTGAATTGGAGCAGGTGACCTCCCACTCGAGAGCCCTCGAGTGAGACCCTGGCGTCAGTCCGCCTTAGCGGGCTTTTTGTCAGCTTCCCACTTGTCTTGGCGGAAGCTCTGTTTCCAGGGAGTGCGGGATTTCTGAGCGTTCTTTTTTCCCCGAAAAAAGAGGGACGACCCGATCCCCAAGAGGGCTGACCGAACCGTCCCCTGGACCGAAAGGACCGCCGACTACTCCCGGCACTATGCCTGCCAGACGCAGAAGTCATAGCTCTTCGCTGTGGTAAAGCCGTTTCTTTTGCCTTTGCCTTGGTAATCAGCTCCGTGAGGTCAGATCCAAATAGCTGACCACCCTTGTAAGCTAAGGATAGCAAACCTTGCTTGGAAACCGCGTCTCCGGTCCACTGTCTAAGCCACAGTGCTCTCCTGACTGTGATTGCCTAGGATTGCGCCCTGGACATGCCACGCCGTCCATAGACGGTCTAACCAGCTTAGAGAAGCTTTACAAGCACACATGCTCTGAATCCATGACCCACTGCCTCGTAGATGGATTTCGCCGCCATCTCCGTTTTTCTGTCCAGCGGATTCTGCAAACTCGCCTTCCCTTTTAACAGGAAGTAATGAGGACTTGCTAAGCTGGGATAAAGGGACATCCACTTCAGGAGAAGGAATCCAATTATCAATCAATTCCGTCGTACACGGATACAGCTGGAAACACTTATCTGGAACAGGCGTTCCTTTAAGCCTACAGCACCTGGGATTCCCAGGCGGACTCCCATCCAAGTACTAACCAGGACCAACCCTGCTTAGCTTCCGAGATCAGATGAGATCGGGCGTGTTCAGGGTGGTAATGCTGATCGCGACCTATGCGACTCCTGAAAACATCCTGGCCGAATTACTAGGACGTCTAGTTACCTCCTCCGGTAACTGTAACGCCTCCCTCATGGCTCCAATAAAAGCCTCTGTACGACCCAAAAGAGAAGCAGATAGTCCCTGCCGATCCTCCTTATCCGAATCGGACACCTCCCCATCTGAGCTTGAAAGGGAAACCCTCCATGCCCGAGATCTCCGAGTCGCTGCGCGGGAATGAAGGCACCGGCCTGTGTCGCTTCCTCTGAGAGGATCTAGCTGACACCCAATAACCTAGAAGGTCAGACAGGCCATCAATAGAACGAGCGAGGGCCTCCATTTTGACATCACTGAAACCTCTGACCGCTGCGCCTGACGCCGTCGAGGTCTGCGTGTCAGATACGCGAGACTGATCCTGTAGCGGATCTGGGAGACGGTCCGCACCTCCTGGACCCTGATCTGACATGTCCTCACACAGTATATGGCAGGTTAAACCTGTCAGTAACTAGGACAGTGTGGTTTCTTAAAGAAGAAACGAACGCTGAAGGGTTAAAGCTCTTAAAGAGAGAGCTACCCCAGCTGTCCCCCAATAAAGGGTTAACCGCCAAAGAAGGGGTTAATGTCGCAGACTCCCCACAACCCTTGTTTAATGAAAAGGGTGTGCGAGCCCCAGGTGCCTCTTATGAGGTAACAGCTGCAGGACAGTGCTCTCAAAGGTATGCTTCTTTTGCCTTTGTACACTAAACAAGAACGCTAAAATATTGCGCTGATTTGTACATCGCAATGACCGCCAAAGTCGCTAAGGGGATCGCTAACCACTTATGCGTCGTCAATGAGATCGCCCACTGTGGCAGCTACTAGCGACATTAAAACGATCACAAAAAACGATCGCATTAGTATGCGTCGTTATAATGATCGTTAGCGGTAGCGTTCAGTGTCCTGCGCTGTGGGGGTGAGGGGGTTAAGCTTCTGCCTGACAGGCAGAAGCGACTCACCCAGCAGGCCGCGGTGTAGCGTCTTCGATTGTCGGGAGGAGAGGAGAGTGAGGAAGGAAGCCTTCCGCTTCCAGTAATGGCCGCCGCGCTGTGCTTCTGAGAGAGAATCCGGAAGAAGACAGTAGTAAAGCGCGCGCTCAGAGCGCCGCGAAAATTCAAAAAAAAAAAAGGGCGCGCGACTCCTCCGCTCTCCATGTCCTGCAGGCATCCACCTGCGGACAAAAGACACTAGTCACCAACATGTCACATGTAACAGCGGCTGCCGCAGCAGTCGCTGAAGCACTCAAACACATTAAAATGTGGAGTACTCACCCCGCTGAGCGCCACAGGGACCCCTCAGAGATTTGTGGCGCTGTGCCCGTAGCTTCCCCCCAGGGGGGGGAACGCAGTGACCCCAGAAGCACGGTTTGCGTCCCCGCCAGGGAAGCAATCCTCATCCCCAGGGCCGGCAGGGTTCTGCAGGGACCACCTTACAGGGTAATACAGATCCGCCAAGGGAGAGGTGGGGGTCCAGCAGCGCTGAGACCCCTGAGACCTCTAGACCACTGGCGGTCCAAGTCTCTGTCCGACTAAAATAAAAAAATTTTCTGAGGAGCTGCTTCCAGCAGCGACTATCCTCTGTGACCTCAAATTTTAAACTGGAGAGCTGGAGTAGGAGGAGCCCTGTAAGCTGGAGGGGCGGTCAACACTTTTTTAATCTGAGGTGTTTCTGTCCTATGTGGGCTCCGCCTACCCACTAGTAATGACTAGTGTGTCTCCCTTCCTTCATCTGCTGCTGAAAAAGGAATTAAAGTCCAGAGAATATATGATCCGACTTTTATTTCATTACATACTGGGGATTCACAACCAGAGAAGAAAACATTTTTCCAGCAGAAAAAAATTGACCCGACGTTTCGGCCTTAATGGCTTTCTGTGACCTATATTCAACTTCAGTGCATGCACGCTCTTTTCCTTATACTCTCTAGCTATCTCACTCGGCTTCTCCCGTTATTATGCACGGAGTTTCAAGAGCGGCACGCACGTGGGCACTCATTTCTTTTGTGCATCTTCCTGATTTCCAGCACCTGGCGCCGGTCACATGTTCCGACGTCACTTGAATATGAAAGGTCCCGGTTGCACTGTTGGGGCACCGCTTACCTGGGACACACCATGCACCTCGTTTCTCATCTCTGCAGGTAAATATTAACATTACCATGTACTTTCTTGCCTTTTTCCTTATTATTTATTCTATACTCCCTCTCCTCTCCCGTCTATGATCTCCGTAAAAGGGTTGCTATTAGATTTAGGGGTTGTTTACCCACATAACTATAGATCTTTCTAGATTGACTTTAAGGTCCTTTGAATACCGATTTATTATGGCAGGTTATTCTTACGCTCTGTCAGCAATATATAATTATTTTGTTCTTCTGTTTCTAGCATATTATCTGAGGGGTTCCTTTATATAGTAGGACTTATGTCATGAAGACACATGATGTATAACTAGACATTTTGTCACATTATTGAATATACATTTTGTTATGCTTATGATGTTGTTATTACTATTATTTTTCTTTTGTTTATCAGAATATGCCTTTGATAAAGGCCATTAAGGCCGAAACTTCGGGTCAATTTTTTTCTGCAGGAAAAATGTTTTCTTCTCTGGTTGTGAATCCCCAGTATGTAATGAAATAAAAGTCGGATCATATATTCTCTGGACTTTAATTCCTTTTTTGAGTGCTCGGGGTTGTTATATGTTGGTAACAGAGCAGTGTCACAATACCCAGCGTGCGAAGAACATGATGTCACTTGCGAGGGTGGTGTTGGTCTCTACGCTCGGGTATTTTGACACATCTCTGTTGCCGGCACATTACCTGTCAGGGTCGGACTGGCCCGGTGGTGTACCGGGGAAATCCCCAGTGGGTCCTTGCAGAAGAGCAGGAGAGGGGAGAAAAGAAAAAAAGAAAATAGAGGTTGCGGGCCCTTTAAAAGTGTGAGGGCGCGCGCACACCGCTTGGCCCCTGAGGAAGCCACACGCTGGTGGCGACATGCGTCGAGCATTCTCGGGCATTCTGTGCTTCTTTTTGCCCTGTCAGACACGATGACAACTTCTTGACCCAGGTTATTCTTTTTTTTCCTTGGCACACACCATTGGTATATCCATGCATTTTATATGTGCATTTGTTTTTCATGCCTCCATTTTTTGCTCTGCTTCTGCAGCCTATACCTACATGAACATGTAAATATTACATTTTTTTGCTGCTGCATGGTGCACTTTATCAGGGTAAGTCGGCTTATTTGCACCTATTTGTACTTTGGGATACATCTCTTCCTGTACCTGTATTTGGATACATTTGTGCTGCTTCTATTTATTGCCCTGGTGTGTTACCAATATTTCCTGTTCTAACATATTTCTGTTTAATACATTCTTGTTATGGAGGCTTATCTCCAGTGTGCCTCAGGTGCTAAACAGACTCATCAATATTTTTTACAAGTGGGTTCTATTTATCGCATTTGTGTTAGGGTGATTCCACTGTCAGAAACGCTGCGTGTTGGCTGTGCGTGGCGCAGGCCAAACACGCACGTCAGATGTACAGCATAGTGGAGGGATTTCAAGAAATCCCGTCCCACTATGGTAACAATACGCAGTGGCAGACCTCGTATCCGGACATGCGGCGCGTCTTTTCAGACGCAGCAGTCCTCGCGTATTGCGGCGACGGTGCGTCGCCGCAACAATTAACACAGGGCTGTAGCCCTGCGCTCTTCGGAGGTGTTGGAGGTGTCCTGAACACCTCGGAAGATCGCGCGTCATAAAGGGGGCGGGGCTTAGACGAAGCGGAATTTCGCTCCGTCAAAGCGCTATGGTTCCGGACGTGGAACCATAGCCTTATTCTAAAGCAGTGGTCCCCAACCTTTTTTGCACAGGGACTGGCTTCAAGCAAGACCATTCTTCCATGGCCCTGCAGGGTGGGATGGAGGTGTGGCAGGGGTGGGGCTTTAGTCATAGGGGCGGGCTATGGACTGGGTTGTAGTTTGGTATACATGGCTCCGCTTCCACCCTCGTATACATGGCTCCGCTCCCACCCTCTTATACATGGCTCCGCTTCCACCCTTGTATACATGGCTCCGCTCCCACCCTCTTATACATGGCTCCGCTCCACCCTCTTATACATGGCTCCGCTTCCACCCTCTTATACATGGCTCCGCTCCCACCCTCTTATACATGGCTCCGCTCCACCCTCGTATACATGGCTCCGCTCCCACCCTCTTATACATGGCTCCGCTTCCACCCTCGTATACATGGCTCCGCTCCCACCCTCTTATACATGGCTCCGCTTCCACCCTCGTATACATGGCTCCGCTCCCACCCTCTTATACATGGCTCCGCTCCCACCCTCTTATACATCCCTCCGCTCCCACCCTCTTATACATGGCTCCGCTCCCACCCTCTTATACATGGCTCCGCTTCCACCCTCGTATACATGGCTCCGCTCCACCCTCGTATACATGGCTCCGCTCCCACCCTCTTGTACATGGCTCCGCTCCCACCCTCTTGTACATGGCTCCGCTCCCACCCTCTTGTACATGGCTCCGCTCTCACCCTCTTGTACATGGCTCCGCTCCCACCCTCTTGTACATGGCTCCGCTCCCACCCTCTTATACATGGCTCCGCTTCCACCCTCGTATACATGGCTCCGCTCCCACCCTCTTATACATGACTCCGCTCCCACCCTCTTATACATGGCTCCGCTTCCACCCTCGTATACATGGTTTCCGCTCCCACCCTCTTATACATGGCTCCGCTCCCACCCTCTTATACATGGCTCCGCTCCCACCCTCTAATACATGGCTCCGCTCCCACCCTCTTATACATGGCTACGCTCCCACCCTCTTATACATGGCTCCGCTCCCACCCTCTATACATGGCTCCGCTCCCAACCTCGTATACATGGCTCCGCTCCCACCCTCTTATACATGGCTCCGCTCCCACCCTCTTATACATGGCTCCGCTCCCACCCTCTTATACATGGCTCCGCTCCCACCCTCGTATACATGGCTCCACTCCCACCCTCTTCTACATGGCTCCGCTCCCACCCTCTTATACATGGCTCCGCTCCCACCCTCTTATACATGGCTCCGTTCCCAACCTCGTATACATGGCTCCGCTCCCACCCTCTTATACATGGCTCCGCTCCCACCCTCTTATACATGGCTCCTTTCCCACCCTCTTATACATGGCTCCGTTCCCACCCTCGTATACATGGCTCCGCTCCCACCCTCTTATACATGGCTCCACTCCCACCCTCTTATACATGGCTCCGCTCCCACCCTTGTATACATGGCTCCGCTCCCACCCTCTTATATATGGCTCCGCTCCCACCCTCTTATACATGGCTCCTCTCCCACCCTCTTATACATGGCTCCGCTCCCACCCTCGTATGCATGGCTCCGCTCCCACCCTCTTATACATGGCTCTGCTCCCACCCTCTTATACAAGGCTCCCTCCCACCCTCATACATGGCTCCACTCCCACCCTCTTATACATGGCTCCGCTCCCTCCCTTGTATACAAGGCTCCGCTCCCACCCTCTTATACATGGTTCCGCTCCCACCCTCTTATACATGGCTCCGCTCCCACCCTTGTATACAAGACTCCACTCCCACCCTCTTATACATGGCTCCGCTCCCACCCTCTTATACATGGCTCCGCTCCCACCCTCTTATACATGGCTCCGCTCACACCCTCTTATACATGGCTCAGCTCCCACCCTCATATGCATGGCTCCGCTCCCACCCACTTATACAAGGCTCCGCTCCCACTCTCTTCTACATGGCTCCGCTCCCTCCCTTGTATACAAGGCTCCGCTGCTCCCACCCTCATATACATGGCTCCGCTCACACCCTCTTATACAAGGCTCCGCTCCCACCCTCTTCTACATGGCTCCGCTCACACCCTCTGTATACATGACTCCGCTCCCACCCTCTTATACATGGCTCCGCTCCCACCCACTTATACAAGGCTCCGCTCCCACCCTCTTCTACATGGCTCCGCTCCCTCCCTTGTATACAAGGCTCCGCACCCACCCTCTTATACATGGCTCTGCTCCCACCCTCGTATACATGTCACGCTGTCTAGCAGATGTATAAATATATAATGTCAGTAATCTATCAAGTGGGACAACATTCTATATAACATATAAATAGGTAACATTAACATGTATATATAGCATAGTATTACCTGACATAATATCCTGTGGGTCAATACTGAATCCTTTTCACGCTGTCTCTGGCTAGAGGTGGACCGGGGTCTATGCTGACCCTAAACTGGGGTCCTGACTAGTCCCTCTACCTGGAGGTACTGTTAATGGTACAGAGGTCCAGGCCACCAGCGTAAACCCTGTCTCCTATAAATCCCGGACCACTGTAATCTAGTCCTTAGAAGGACCCTGATTACCACCAAAGGGAATGGACAGGTAAAGGTTAACAAACAGTATAGACAAACGAGACAGACAGGGGATAAAGTAAATACTGTCTTGCATACAACATTAAAACACAGAGGGAACACCAAAGGTCTAGGAGATAAACTATAAGCAAGGTGAGGAGAAACAACAAAAGAGCTCTTAGCTTAAGTCTTCTCAGAACCGATCCTATCTGCAGTCTGTATGAATGCTTTCACCGGCATCTAACCAGCAGACTGGCAGCTATATAAAGGAAGCTAATTAGAACATAATCAAAAGCAGCCGGGCGAGGCTGGACCTAGTCTTAGCAAAGAGCTAGATAAAATTAACTCCCTCATTACCAAACACAAAGAAACAGCAACTCAGCTGCGAGAAGTCAGAATGTGCAATCGCGACAATCTTCGTGGCGATGCACCCATGACAGTACCCCCCCTTCTACGAGGGCCTCCGGACCCTCAGGGCCAGGTCTGTCCGGGTAAGTCGTGTGGAAGGTCCGAACCAATCGATCTGCGTTAATCTCAGACGCAGAGACCCACGTCCTCTCCTCAGGACCATATCCCTTCCAATGAACCAAATACTGAAGGGACCGGCGATTCAGACGTGAGTCAATGATCTTCAACACTTGAAATTCTAAGTTACCATTGACCACCACTGGAGGAGGAGGTAGAAGTGACGGTATAACTGGCGCCACGTACCTCTTAAGCAACGATTTGTGGAATACATTATGGATTTTAAACGTAGGAGTGAGGTCCAGACGAAATGCCACAGGATTAATTATAGAACTGATCCTGTATGGACCGATGAACCTGGGACCCAGTTTCCAGGAGGGAACTTTGCGTTTTATATTCTTGGTAGACAACCACACCAGATCGTTCACACCTAGGTCCGGACCAGACACTCTCCTCCTATCAGACCTCCGCTTGAAACAGTTCCCCATAGCACTCAGACCATTCAGCCCTCCTCTCCTAACTGAAGCAAGTGACGACGAGAATCGTTCCTTCTCAGGAACTCCAGATGGACGGGTATGTGGGGGTCTTAGAGCGAGCACAAACTCCACAGGACGCGACAAAAGTTATTACCTCTTTATTTAAGTTAGGCCACCAAAACTGGCGAGAAAGGAGATCCAAGTTGCTTTACTCCCTGGATGTCCTGCTAAAGCAGAACTATGATGTGCCTCGATAACTTTTTGTCTTAACTGATTAGGAACAAACAGTTTCCCTGGAGGTCCTACAGGGGCGTCCCCCTGAGCCTCCAACACCTCCTCCTCAAGCTCAGAGCACACAGCCGACACCACCACTCCTTCCTGAAGGATAGGAACCGGGTCATCCGTCTTTCCGGCTCCTGGGAAACTACGAGATAAGGCATCAGGAAGCAATTTTCTTGAGCAGTCATACGTGCGATGAGGAGGTAACTTTTGACACCCCTCCTCTGAGAACATCTCCCCAAAGTCCTCCAGAAAAGGAGGCAAAGTCCTAGGCACGACCGCACCGATGACCGTGTTCATGCAGTTATTCTTGCAAAATTCACCCCACTGGCTTATCTTTCTGGATTGCCAATCAATCACTGGGTTATGTTTAGCCAACCAGGGAAGTCCCAACACAATAGGAGTAGGAAGACCCTTCAACACATAACAAGACAACTGTTCTTTATGTATTTCCCCTACTCGAAGGTCTATGTTATGAACAGCTTGTACAAAGCTACCTTGACCGAGAGGTCTGGCGTCAATAGAAAGTATAGGGATCTGTTTGGCCAATACACTCAGTTGCATACCTTGCACCTGGGCAAACCGAGCGTCCACCATATTAGCCCCAGACCCACTATCAAGAAGAACAGAAATCCTCTCAACTCTCGCACCAACCACCACCTCCGCCGGCACGAGAAATTGGGACGGACCTGGGGACGAAATACCTACTCCCAGGTTGTCGTCCACCACACAACCTGGGATTAACAGTTTTTTCGGTGACTTTTTTGCTCAATGAGGCACGGGAGGGACACCCCCCAACAAAATGTCCCTCTCTCCCGCAGAAGAAACACCTTCTTGTCTTGCGGCGCACCGCCGATTCCCTCCTACAAAATGATGTCCCACCCAACTGCATAGGTTCCTCAGAACAGACCAGGGGAACCTCCATATAAGGGACTTTAGTAGTGGGTGGAGTCATCACAGGGGGCGGAGTTACCTCGCATCTCCCCCGAAGCCGTCTATCAATACGAATAGCAAGGGCCATAGCAGCCTCCAGTGACGGAGGAGAATCATACTGAGCCAAAACATCTTTTAATTTGTCAGATAACCCTTGACAAAACTGGCTCCTAAGAGCTGGGTCATTCCACTGAGTATCTGTGGCCCATCTACGGAACTCAGAAGAAAATTCCTCCGCCGGACGATCTCCCTGCTGTATCCTACGTAACTTCGTTTCAGCAAGGGAGACCCGATCCGGGTCATCATACACCAGCCCCAGGGCAGCAAAAAATCGATCTACTGACTGGAGGGCCGGGGAGCCCGGGGAAGAGAGAACGCCCAGGATTGAGGGTCCCCTTGTAAGAGCGAGATGACAATTCCCACCCTCTGCTCTTCACTCCCCGATGACCGAGGCCGTAGCCGAAAGTATAATTTACATGCCTCCCGGAAGGTAAAAAATTTGTCCCGCCCACCAGTGAACCTGTCCGGGAGAGCAACCTTAGGTTCAGATCTGGTTTGCTCCGGGGGGACAAAACCTTGGACTTAATGTCCGTAAGCTCCATGGACAACTTCTGCAACTGCAGGGCAAGCTGGGCTACTGGATCCATGGTAGCTGGGGAGAATCTTTAGTATGGCCGGTGAAAATGTCACGCTGTCTAGCAGATGTATAAATATATAATGTCAGTAATCTATCAAGTGGGACAACATTCTATATAACATATAAATAGGTAACATTAACATGTATATATAGCATAGTATTACCTGACATAATATCCTGTGGGTCAATACTGAATCCTTTTCACGCTGTCTCTGGCTAGAGGTGGACCGGGGTGTAATGTAAGTAGTACAGTTCATATAGTGTCTTGTGCTTGGGTGCGATGAAAACACAGGAGTCACAGGTTTGATATAGAAGGTCTTGTATTACTTCATACAAGTGGCAATAATAGTCACACAGTTTGCAGATACAAAAGCAGGAGACACAGCAGGCCAGAGTAACTTAAGCTCAGCAATCACTCTCCACAACAGGTTCAGGATCTCTTCTCTGTTACCGTAAGTCCATGCAAACGTGGATATATCAAATAGCAAGGTTCCAAAGTCCACGAGTGTTCCAAAGTTCCACAATAGGAAATAACTGGAGTACAAGGTCCAAGGCTTTCAGGAGTCAGGTCACAGGTTCACTGCAGGCTTGATTCTGAAGCACTGATTGCTCAGCTGTGGCTGCTTAAGAAGCAAGAGGAGAGAATCAGGGCGGGAACATGCAAGCTGGAAACTCCATATTGACTGAGGGCAAGATAGCTGCAGCAAGACAGAAAGTAAAATGGCTGACGGAAAAACTGAGTTTCAGGAACATGTACACAGAACCTTACATTACTCCCCCTTAGGGACAACCTCCGGATGACCTCAGACCAGGCCTGTGTGGGTACCTCTGATGAAACTGACGGAGCAAGCGAGGAGCATTAACGTTTTGACCGGTTCCCATGAGTTGTCCTCCACTGGGTAGCCCTGCCATTTAATCAGATATTGTAACTGATTTCTATACAACCTGGAATCTAAAATCCTTTCCACCACAAATTCTTCCTGACCATCGACTAGCACTGGGTCAGGGCAAGGAGAAGAACGTCCAGGAAACGTATTGGGTGTCGCAGCCTTTAGTAGGGATACATGAAAGACAGGGTGGATTCTCATAGTTCTGGGCAGTTGAAGACGACAAGCGACAGCACTTATAATTTTACTGATTTTATAAGGTCCAATGTATTTATGTCCCAACTTAGATGATGGAATTCTTAACTTAAGATTTCTGGTTGACAGCCAAACCAGGTCTCCTACCTTGAAAGCTGGTGCAGGTTTACGAAATTTATCTGCGGCTTTCTTGTACCTTTCCTGAGCCAATTCCAGATTTCCTTTTAGAAGATCCATATTCTTTTGTAAAGACGTGATTCTTTCAGCCACTGCTGGCAAAGGCGTTTCTATGGGAAATCGAGGAAGAATATTAGGATGATAACCTAAATTGGAGTAAAAAGGAGACTGCTTAGTGGAGGCGCTCTGAGAGTTGTTATAAGAGAACTCAGCCAGTGGAAGTAGATCCACCCAATCATTCTGTAGGTGGCAGATAAAGCAGCGAAGATACTGCTCCAGGTCTGATTGGTTCGTTCTGTCTGTCCATTAGTCTGAGGATGAAAAGCAGAAGAAAGGTTTACTTTAATGTCCAATGCTGCACAGAAATTTTGCCAAAACCTTGAAGTGAATTGCACCCCTCGATCCGAAATAACCTCATCTGGTACTCCATGTAAGCGAAACACATTTTTAATCATCAAATCTGATGTCTGTCTTGCAGTGGGTAAGCCGACACAAGGAATAAAA
The DNA here is from genome assembly GCA_033576555.1 of Oophaga sylvatica. Taxonomy (NCBI): domain Eukaryota; kingdom Metazoa; phylum Chordata; class Amphibia; order Anura; family Dendrobatidae; genus Oophaga; species Oophaga sylvatica. Next base: position 137,472,601 of record JARQOD010000009.1, on the reverse strand, counting down.
TGAGCTGCTTTTGTTAAACGATCAACCACTACTAGAATGGTGTTCTTCCCTTGAGAGGTTGGTAACTCCACAATGAAGTCCATAGAAATGGATCCCCATGGGCGGGACGGGGTGGGAAGAGGTTGCAACAGACCAGTTGGTGAGGAGCGAGGTGTTTTGCATCTTGCACAGACTTCACATGAAGTGACATAGTTTAAAACATCCTTCCTGCAAGTGGGCCACCAAAAGAAACGAGAAAGAAATTCCTGTGTCTTTAGAATTCCTCTATGCCCAGCTATCTTGGAATCGTGAATGAGTTGCAATACTCTCAATCTGACTGTTTCAGGAATATACAGGCGTTGTCCCTGAATCCACACACCATTCTTAAAGACAAGACTTACGTCCCTTGGGGGTTGTGCCAAAAAGGAATCCGCATGGTATGCTTCCTTGATGTCCTTAAGTAGGTCTTGATTATGAATCACTCCCAGGAATCTAGAGTCAGGAAGAATAGTCTTAGGAGGAGTAATTGGACGTGTCTCTGCTGAGTAAATCCTAGAGAGTGCATCAGCCTTTCCATTGCGCGATCCTGGTCTATAAGAATGATAAAATTAAATTGGTTTAAGAAAAGATTCCAGCGAGCCTGGCGAGGAGTCAGGCACTTAGCCGACCTGATAAATTCAAGGTTACGATGGTCTGTCAGGACGACTATTTGCTGTGCAGCTCCCTGAAGAAGGTGTCTCCATTCTTTGAAGGTGGCAATAATGGCCAACAACTCTCTATTGCCCACATCGTAGTTCCTCTCAGCCGAAGACAACTGCTGGGAAAAGAAGGCACAGGGATGAAAGACATTCTTTTCACCTGTTCTCTGAGAGAGTATAGCTCCAACGGCACAGTCTGAAGCATCCACCTCTATTATGAAGGCAATCTCGGGGTTGGGATGTACTAAGATAGGTGCAGTGGTAAATTTATCTTTTAGACGGGAAAATGCTTCCTGGGCTTGGGGAGTCCAGGAGAACCTAGACTCTTTCCGGGTAAGTTGGGTGATAGGTGACACTACCTCAGAGAAATTCCTAATGAAACGTCTATAGAAGTTGGCAAACCCGATGAAGCGCTGTACCTCCTTCACATTTCTAGGACTTGGCCAATCCTTGATGGCTTGGGTTTTGCTTCCATCCATACTAATTCCTTGTGTAGACAGTACATACCCCAGAAATTGAATTTCGGTCCTATGGAATTCACACTTTTCAAGTTTGATGTAAAGATGATTTTGTCTTAGACGTTCCAAGACCATTCTCACATGTCCATGATGTTCCTCTGTGGAGTTAGAAAAAATTAGAATATCATCCAAATAAATCACCACAAATGTATCTAGGAGATCCCTGAAGATGTCATTCACCAAGTGTTGGAAAGTGGCTGGGGCAGTACTCAGACCAAAAGGCATAACTAGATATTCAAAGTGTCCATAGCGTGACCTGAATGCAGTCTTCCATTCATCCCCAGGTCTAATACGGACTAAGTTATAGGCCCCACGAAGATCTAGTTTTGTAATGTATGTAGTACAGTTCATATAGCGTCTTGTGCTTGGGTGCGATGAAAACACAGGAGTCACAGGTTTGATATAGAAAGTCTTGTATTACTTCATACAAGTTGGCAGAAATAGTCACACAGTTTGCAGACACAGAAACAGGAGACACAGCAGGCCAGAGCAATCCAAGCTCAGCAATCACTCTCCAATACAGATTCAGGATCTTCTTCTCTGTTACCGTAAGTCCATGCAAACGTGGGTCTTTCAAAGAGCAGGGTTCAGAGTCCACAAGTGCTTCAGAGTTCCTCAGTAGGAATAGCTGGAGTACAAGGTCCAAGGCTTACAGGAGTCAAGTCACAGGTTCACTGCAGGCTAGATTCTGAAGCACTGATTGCTCAGCTGTGGCTGCTTAAGAAGCAAAGGAGAGAATCAGGGCGGGAACATGCAAGCTGGAAACTCCATTTTGACTGAGGGCAAGATAGCTGCAGCAAGACAGAAAGTAAAATGGCTGACGAACAAACTGAGTTTCAGGAATATATACATAGAACCTTACATTACTCCCCCCTTAAGGACAACCTCCGGATGACCTCAGACCAGGCTTGTGTGGGTACCTCTGATGAAACTGACGGAGCAAGCGAGGAGCATTAACGTTATTGACCGGTTCCCATGAGTTGTCCTCCACTGGGTAGCCCTGCCATTTAATCAGATATTGTAACTGATTTCTATACAACCTGGAATCTAAAATCCTTTCCACCACAAATTCTTCCTGA
>JARQOD010000009.1:137419467-137470227 GCA_033576555.1 Oophaga sylvatica | reverse complement strand
CGATCTTCGTGGCAATGCACACATGACAGCTGCTCTCATTGAGTAAGGAGCCTTGTACAGGGAAAAACGCTCCCCGCCTCTCTCCACAGGGAGAAGGCATTTCTGTTTCAACCATCCCCTCTCAAGAGTCACAGGGGGACACCCTCTCCTTTTTCTTCTCTCAGTCCCTTTCTCCTTCTTCTTCAGACTTTTCTCCTCTTTCCTCACTGCCATCCCTCTCATTCCTTCTTTCCCCTCCCTCACATCTCTGACACATCCATTTTCTTCATCTTCCTCTTCTTCTATCTCTTCCTCTCCAACTCTCAAATCTTCTTCTTCATCTTCTTCTACTTCTCCCCCTCCATCTTTCTTCTCTCTCTCTCCTTCATCTTTCTCTCTTTTCCCCCTTTCACTCTTCTCTCCCTCCCCTCCTCTTTCTCTCGCTCCTCCCTCACACCTCCCTTCTCTTCCTCTTTTTTCTACTTTCGTTATCAACTGGGTCAACGCCCAATCCAAGCAATGTGGTGTCCCTGTATTCAGTGTCTCCAGCACAGGGCACCTTGTCTATCCCAAGCACAGTACAAACATTGCCAGTCATTATATCAGGAGAAGAAAGTGCAGATCTCCCTACACAAAACGCTACATGTAGCCCCCAGACACAACAGTCCACAGCTAGGGCTTCACAGGGGGGTGGTATAGCTACAGAGACAAATGAGGAACCTCAGTGCCGAGCAGGGCTGCCAGCATGGAACCATGACACTGATCCACCGCAGCCTCAGCAAGGAAGTGGGAAATCCCCATGCAGCAAGACAACTTTAAAGCCCAAATCTCACCCAGTGTATGCACCAAGTACACCATGTCACTTCTTATCTGATGAAGATGAAGATGCAGCGTCACACATGCTGCCCAATACTAGGGAAGAAAACACACAAGCACCAATAGAGCAGGGACAGGTAGAGGCACCATCCTATGAGCCCTTCATCCCAAGCCAGGTGATCAGTATGCTGCCAGACCCAGGGATACACCCCATGCATTTTGCCAAAAAATGCAGCAGATCCTTCAAACGTATACAGCAGCCTGGATTGATCTCTGACCGAAATGGAAATAAAAGCAGGTGATGCATTCTGGTCAATTATGAGAGAACACTTCAAGCATCCAGCAGAGTTAGATGCGTATGCCTGGGAGACAGGACCAAAGCTAATTGAGCAACTCAGAGAATGGGCCAAAAGCAGACTGACAGGACAAACTCTCAGCCTACATGTCACGAGTCAAGACAAGACAGAGTCTGTGGAGAAGTTCCATGACAGAGTAATGCAAGTGTTTCAAGATTTGGGCCTCATTACCCATGATCAGACACACAGATGGATGTTGGCACAGGCTTTTGTGCATGGACTGAGAGAATCAATCAGGAAACCACTGGTAGCAGCCAGGCCTGAGTACACGTCAATAGCAATGGATACCCTGCTCACAGTAGCAAAAAGGATTGAGTCCCGCCGGGACAGAAGGGATGTCAAGTGTTACAACTGTGGCGAGTTTGGTCATTTCCGGAACCGGTGCAGAACACTGACTTCACCCAGAAAAAGAAGAAACACAGAAAGCAGTGAAGAACCCCGTCCATAGGACAAGAGCATACCAAGTCCACAAGGAACCCCACCAGTGGGACCAATATCCTGAGAGTGGATGGCGTAGTCATATCTTTTCTTGTGGAACTCCGCAACCTCACCTACCTATCAGAATCTTCTGCTTCCTGCATGGGAATTGATGGTCAAGTCAGATATTTCCAGATTATGAAGCCCCTGAGCGTGTGGACTCAGCCAGAACACTCCATCATGTCCCAGTTTGTTGTGTAAAAAACCTGCACCCTCAACCTATTGGGAGTGGACCTACTGCAGAAGCTGAAAGCGACCAGTGTTCAAGGAAGATGGGACCATGACACTTTCTTCACCTCTGACCCAAGAAGAAACAGGAACCTCAAACAACCACACTGCAGACCTATCACAGGAGGTGCTGGACATAGTACCAGAAAAGCCACTCCATCACCCAGAGTCAAGATGTCTCTGACCAGCTGAAGGTCTAAGTGAACTCGCCTAAGAAGACGGCCTGAGAACTTTGACATTGGCCAGGATATTCAACTCAAGAAGGACCCTACTCGCTTCATGGAATGGCAACACCTCATCCAGCTCTAACGCCAGAGGTTCATCTTTTGCAAGCACCAGGAGGTGCCCCCTGCAATCAACCAGTTCACCCAGGCCCTAGACCGGAAAAAGGCCACTCAGCTCTTCAAACTTGTGCACAAATACTGACCTGAGACCGAGCTGGAGAAAAAGAAACTACTGATGGCCCGTGCTGAGAGAAAAGCAGCCGTTTAAGGAGACGTCCCAACAAGAAGACCCCCTGTGACAAGAGCAGGTGCTAACACAGTGACTGTCTTGGTGGAGAACAAGAAAGCCAGCTGGTCGTCATATCTCATGATGTGGATCCTAGTAGATGGTTTGTTTTCCCGCCAGCTCTGCACCAGCAGATGGGAGTCCCCTGCCGCATACTGAAGGACAAGGCCAAACTGGGCTGCCTCGCCCATCGGAATCAATCCCAGTTTTCCACAGTGAAGAAAAAGACTGTAAACCCCACTGAGTTCAGAATGGTGCAAGGCCTGGAGGCCGCGAAAGAGGCTACGGTATTTGAAACCCCAACAGTGCTGAACCATCACACTCTGCTCTCAAGAATCCCAGTCACCGCAACGGTATTCACGGTGATCAACCTGGCCAGTACCTTTTTCAGTGTTTCCCCTCCACCTGGAGGCCTGCTTTCACGCACCAGTGCAGTGCATATGGACAGTGTTGTCTCAAGGTGCTCAAAACAAGCCCTTCAAGTTTCACCAAGACAATGTCCTCCATCCTCGTCAACTGGATTGCAGAATATGCAAGAGTCACTCTTCTACAACACGTGGATGACTTTCTCTTTTGTGTGGTTGACATTGACACCTGCACAGTCTATTCCTTGTCTCTCCCACTCTACCTGGAAGAACAGCAACGTAAGGTCTGGAAGAACAAAGTCTAGTGATGCCAGAAGCAAGTTACATCCCTGGGACACTGTATTGCCCACCAGACGAAACACATGTCAAAAGACTGGAAGACCACTGTGGAGAAGATGGCTCCCCCAACAACTCCAAGAATGCTGCAGGCCTTCCCTGGTCTAGTGTTGTATTGCAGAACCTGGATTCCTGATGCCTCAGTCCTAATGCAGCCTCTGTACGCTTGCATCAACGCAACCCCGCTCCTTCTATCAGACGCAGCCTTCAACCCATTCAGGAGATTGGAAGAACTCCACAGTCTCAGCGCCAATACCAGGCCTACCTGACTATGAAAAGTCTTTCCGTCTACCTGATGGAAGAAAGAAGGTCATGCTACTGGAGTCCTGGCACGGATTCACGGGGAAAACAGAGACTTTTAGGCTGCCTCTCAGCCCGCTTGGATCCAGTTGCAAGAAGAGCACCCTCCTGCCTCATGGCAGTATCTGCAGCACACACCCTTCTGGACAAGGTTGCTGACATCACTCTTGGACAGCCACTGGAAACTCTCACTCCACATGACATCTTGGCAATTTTCAATCAAGCTCAACCAACAGTAATCTCCCCACCGCCAGGCATCTTTGGGGCGCCTCTATTGCCTTTGTCTCATAATGTCACCGTCTCCAGACCTACAGTCCTCAGCCCGGCCACTCTACTCCCACTCCCAAGGGGGATACTTGGATGGCTCCAGATTTGCAGATGATGAAGAAGTTTCAACACAGGAAGTGCAGTGACCAGCAATCAAGAAATCCTGTGGTCCAGAAGTCTGTCATCTAGCCTGTCAGCCCAGGAAGCAGAACTGATAGTGCTGACGAAGGCCTGCCAGATGGCAGAAGGCAAGACTGCAAACATCTACACGGACTACAGGTACTCGCATGGCATAGCACACGACTTTAGACCCATCTGGGCTACAAGGGACTTCATCACAGCAAACGGGACAACCGTGAAGCATCATGGAGCCTTCAGGGACCTACTCCAACTTCCAAAATGGTGGCAATTTGAAAAATCAAAGTGCATGGAAAACTGAGAACAGAAGAGGCGTGAGGCAAATAACATGGCAGACATGGCAGCAAAAGAAGCAGCCAAAGGAAGACAACATGGAGAAGTGGGAGAGGTCGTAGAGCCGGACGGCTACTACATGACGACTGAAGACAAGAAACCTGACAAAGAGACGTCCTGGAATCTGCTCAAGAAGTTACAAGACCAAGCTCCAAAAGGAGAAGAGCTGAATGGGAAAAAAGCAACACATGAAGAAGGAAGGCTATCAATAATAGACTTCAAACTCTGCCTACCACAAAGTATGCACCCTATGGTGGTCCAATGGGTACATGGACCCACATCCACATATCAAAGACACAGATGAATGATCTGATTGGTGCTTACTGGTTCGCTTCAGGGATCTCCACCCTAACAGCCAAATTCACCAACAGCTGTCTGACCTGCGGCAAATGCAAGCCTGGACGTATGGAAGAAATTCCCCCTCACCTCATCTGGAAAGACCACTCTACCAGCTTCAAAGGATCCAGATAGACCACATCCAGATATCGCCAAGTGAAGGATTCAAATACGCCATTGTGGTCAAAAGAAGTATTTTCAAGATGAACAGAAGCCTTCCAAGTCAGCAAAGACTACTGCAACGAAGCTACTTTCGGAAAATAGTGTGCAGATACGGGGCTCCAGAAATGATAGAAAGTGATCAGGGACCCGCATTCACAGCAAATCTGACACACAAGACCCGATTAGCAGTAGGGTCAGATCTAGGCCTACACACTCTTTACCACCCCCTGAGCAGCAGGAAGGTAGAAAAAAACTGAACGAAACACTTAAGAATAGAATGCTGAAAAATTGCCCGAGACACGCAAACCATGGCATGACACACTCCCAATTGCACTGTTTAGCATAAGGCACACTCCCAGAGACCCAGAAAAGCTGTTTCGTGCCTGCATCTTCTGTTAACAGATAAGACATTTTCTTCTTTTAGTTTTTTGGTGCTTGCAGTTTAGTTCAGCCACTGTTGTTTGTTCATTTGCCTTTTCCAGTTTTTTCAGTGGTTGCTGTTTAGTTTTTGTTACACCAGAGAACTAATTTAGGTGGTAGAGGTCGTGTGATCTCAGGTGTTTTTGTAATTAGTAGAGTTGGTACTTTTCAGGGTTTTTTGGGGTTGCAGTAAGTGCCTTTCCTATCCTTTTCTATTTAGGAAGTTTGGGCCCCAACGTTTGCTCATACTATTTTCTGTCTGTGTCTGTATTTCCTCTTGTCTAACCGCCATTACATGTTTGGGGGCTTTCTATGTTCTTTGGGGATCTGCTCCGGGGCAGATAGCTTTCCTTTTTCTATCTTTAGGTGTAGTTAGCTTCTCAGGCTGTGACGAGGCGTCTAGGACCAACGTAGCAACGCTCCACGGCTGCCTTTAGTTGTGGTGGTTAGTCAGGGTACTGCAATCCCATAGATTCCAACCTCTCTGGTGTATTGCCTTTTTTTGCCTGCTCTCTTCAGCTACCAAATCATAACACTTATGTAATTGAATTGGTCAAAAACTAATGTCCATTCTCGAGTTTTTCTCTTCACTGACAGATTTGATGATCCTGTCCAAGAGCCCCAGATGACACCAACCTCTGTGTAACTAGAGGGAAAGCCTGTTTGGATCCACGTATCGCATTGCAAGGAAGCTCCCGTACCAGGAGAGACACCTAAGCCATGAAGGATGTCGTGGATGCTCTGACTGACCAGACAGATGACCTACTTGATGAGTTCAAGGCCAGAGACCAAGTTAAAGCAGTATTTGAGTCACTATTGCCACTAGTAACTATAAACAAAAATGTTGATTGGATAAATTACATCTATTATAACCAGCAGAGATTTGTTAACTTCACCATAGATGCTGTAAAAGGTTTGGCAGCACAGTTAGGCCCCACTTCCATTATGGCATTCCAGAATAGAATGGCTTTGGATATGATTCTAGCTGAGAAAGGAGGTGTTTGCAAAATGATCAAAGACACCTGTTGCACCTACATCCCAGACAACACTGGCCCAAATGTTAAAGTCACAATGGCAATACAGAAACTTACTGAGTTATCAGAGGAACTGAAACAGAACTCAGGTGTCACTGACCCATGGGATCGATACTTTGGGTGGATGAGTGGGTGGCAGAAAATGTTGGCACAGGTTGGGACAGCCATTATGGGGGTTCTCATTTTTGCATTAATTACTGGTTGCTGTGTAATTCCTTGTATCCGCAGGAAAATGGAAAAAACTGTTCAAGAGACAACCAATTTGATGCCACTCACCATCTTGGACCTCGCACCAGTCCGGATGGAACTGCCTGGCTTGACCAGATCTCCGAACTACCTCCAGACTGAGAATACACATACTTGATGAAACATCCTATCAACTATGAGATTATGATTGCAAACACATAAACCCCCGACAGGGACAGTCCTCCTGACCGCCCATTTGCGAAAAGTCTGTATTCGGTGGGGGAGGCATGTACTAGGGGTGTCTCAACTCGCCGGTAGCACAAAAGAGTTGCAGCGCTTTGGGCCAGGAGCAGGTTTTTAGGGCAAGTGGTATCTAAGGGGGGACTGTCATGGAAATATATATGTATTCCATATATTCAAAGTATATTCACAGTTCACAGTTAGATAGATCTCACTTGCTAAAAACCCTGTGCTTACATATTTCTAGGCCAGCTATAATCAGTCGTTTTAAACAAATCTGGCCTTCATAAGGCCTTCATAAGGAACAAGTACATGAAGTACATGGAGTCTTATTAGATATCTGTTGTTTACATTATAGTCATGCAAGACAACTAGGTCACAAGAATATAAAACAATAATTCTGCAACTTCAGCTCTTTTTATCATGATTATCATAATTATCATACTTACACTAGAACAGCCAATAATCTAGCAGCTTTTAATTGTATGTTAATTGACTAACCAGCCCCTTTTTGTAAATGTATAAAACTTTGAATGAATAATAAATGTATGTCTTTGATGAACTGTTATACTGACACTTTCGTGTGGACAGTCTCATTTCGTTCTGAGCGCTCTAGAAGACATTAAATAGAGATTTGGACATGGCAAGCAGCAAACACGGAAGGATAAATTTATCCTAATTAAATTTCCATAACACCTAAACAGTGGAAACCCCCCCAATTCTAAATGCAACCCTAACACAGACCTAACCCCAACACACCCCCAACTCTAATTCCAACCCTAACCCCAACACAACCCTAACCCTAGCCCCAACCATAACCCTAGCACAACTCTAACCCTAGCTCTAACCCCAACCCTAACCCTAGCCCAAACCCTATCCCTAACTGCAAAGAATGGAAAAAAATACATTTTTCTCTGGCAACCTTCCATGACATCATAGGAGGTTGTCTCCACACCCTAATGGGGACAGGAAGCACAAGAGAGGTTAAAAAGCCCCTCCCACCTCCCTCTCACCAGTGTTTTTCCTGTCCCCCATGGGGCATAGAGAGGTTAGGGGTATGCTGCGTGTCCGGCTGCTGCAGTTACCTCAGATCATGTCTTATGCCGGGCAGTGTTGGTCGGTGGTTCTGCCTCCCCTCCTCCGTACTGCTCCCGTCTTCCATGGAATTCGGGACCTTCCTGGCCCACCCGTGCCCCCTTTGGGGGTACAGTAGGCCAGTGATCCCCGGCCGGAGGCCTACCGCAGCTCTCCTCCTCCTCCCCTGCTTGCGCGCGGTGTCAGCGTCCCGGAAGTGACTTCTGTTATGTTTTGGTAGCTGAGGAGGCAGGAGCAAAAAACAGCATAGGCAGCCTAACACAAGAGAGGTTGGAAACTAATAGGTTGCAGACCCCTAAACTAACCGCACAACTAGAAGCAGCCGTGGAGCGTACCTATGGTGGTCCTAGACGCCTCGGCACAGCCGGAGAGATAGCTATCCCTGAAGATGGAAAGAGGAAAGCTAACTGCCCCGGAGTAGACCCCAAAAGAGTAGGAAGCCCCCAAACATATAATGGCGGTTAGACAAGATGAAAATACGAACACATACAGAAAATAGATTGAGCAAACTCTGGGGCCCAAAACTGTCTAGATAGGACAGCACAGGAGAGAATACTGTCTGCAACCCAGAAAAACCCTAGGAAAAACTCCAACACTTCTGAATCCAAAAACACTGAGACCACACGGTCTCGACCACCTATATCAGATCTCTGGTGTGGACACGTAGCTACCCAGCAGTAAAATATCCCAAGAACTGAGCAAATGAACAAATACAAAAAACGAACAGAGACCAGCCAAAGCCCCCCAAAGAGGACCCGGCTTAAGACAAAAAGCAATGCAGCAAAAAGCAAGGAATTCAAACCACAGTAAAAAAAAACTGAAAGAGACTTATCTGAATGCAAGCAGGAGACAGCAGAAAAGCAAGCTGCATTCCAACCTAGACCAGGAACAACAATTGATCACCGGCGAGGATCATGGGAGGTCAGCTCACTTATATCAGGCCAGTCAGTATCACCTAACAACCACTCGTCAGCTGCAGGTATAGGACTCTTGATCTTCCACATAGGTTCAATACCCTCAGCAACCACCAGAGGGAGCCTCAGCTCCGAAGTCGTCTCCAATACGTTCACAACAGTACGCCCCCTTGAGGAGGGGTCACCGAACCCTCACTTGTGCCACCAGGACGATCAGGATGAGCTCGGTGATAGGCACGGACCAGTCTTTCAGCATGAATATCAGAAGCAAACACCCAAGAATTGTCCTCCTGACCATAGCCTTTCCACTTCACCAAGTACTGGAGTCTCCACCTGGCCAAATGAGAATCCAATATCTTCTCAACCACATACTCCAAATTGCCCTCAACCAAAACAGGATCAGGAGGCGCAGCCATAGGAACCACTGGCTCGACAAATCTCTTCAATAAAGATTTGTGAAATACGTTGTGAATCTTGAACGTTCCTGGAAGAAGGAAACGGGATTAATAATCTCCACGATCTTATAAGGTCCAATGAACCTTGGCTTAAATTTTGGAGATGCAACCTTCATAGGGATATTTTTTGAGGAAACCAAACCAAGTCACCCACTTTAAATCGAGGACCATCAGTCCTATGTCGGTTGGCAAACCGCTGGGCCTACTCATGAGAGAGGGACAACTTATCCACTACTTGATCTCAAATCTGCTGCATTCTCTCCACAATAGAGTCAACACCAGGACAGACAGAAGCCTCCACCTGCCCTGAAGAAAATCGAGGATGAAACCCGAAATTGCAGAAAAATGGAGACATCAAGGTGGCAGAACTAGCCCTATTATTCATAGCAAACTCAGCCAAGGGCAAAAAGGAGACCCAGTCATCTTGATCAGCAGATACAAAACATCTCAAATAAGTCTCCAAGGTCTGGTTTGTTCTCTCAGTCTGTCCATTGGTCTGAGGGTGGAACGCAGAGGAAAAAGACAGCTGAACTCCCAGTTTGGAACAAAATGTCCTCCAAAATCTGGACACAAACTGGACTCCTCGGTCAGACACAATGTTCTCTGGAATGCCGTGCAACCGAAATACCTGTTGAAAAAATAAGGGCACCAACTCAGAGGAGGATGGCAACTTAGGTAGTGGCACAAGATGTATCATCTTGGAAAACCTATCACAGATCACCCAAATAACGGTCATTCTCTGAGAGACAGAGAGGTCGGAAATAAAATCCATAGAGATATGGGTCCATGGCCTCTTGGCACAGGCAATGGCATTAACAAACCACTAGAGCGAGAGCAAGGTTTGGACCGAGAACAAGTTCCACAGGACTGCACAAAGTCCCTGACGTCACGAGACAAAGTGGGCCACCAAAAGGACTGACTCACAAAATCTCTGGTACCAAAAATACCAGGATGGCCAACCAACGTGGAGCAATGAATCTCAGACATCACATTCTTCCTCCACTGGTTTGGGACAAACAATTTCCCAGCAGGGCAACGTTCAGGTTTATCCTCCTGAAATTTCTCCAAAGCCAGTCTCAAATTGGGCAAGATAGCGGAAAGAACCACACCCTCCTTCAGAATAACAGTAGGCTCAGTTACCTCAGGAGAATCCAGGAAGAAACTCCTCGAGAGGGCATCCGCCTTAACATTCTTAGTGCCCGAAAGAAAAGAGACCACAAAATTAAAACGTGAAAAACAAGGCCCACCTGGCCTGTCTAGGATTAAGTCGCTTGGCTGATTCAAGATAAACCAGGTTCTTATGATCCGTGAGGACCACCACCTGATGCTTGGCTCCTTCCAGCCAATGTCTCCACTCCTCAAAAGCCCACTTCATGGCCAATAACTCCCGATTACCCACATCATAGTTACGTTCCGCTGGGGAAAATTTTCGAGAGAAAAAGGCACAAGGGTTACTCTTAGAGGTCTCCGGATCCCTTTGGGACAAAACGGCTCCTGCACCAATCTCAGAAGCATCAACCTCCACCTGAAATTGTAGAGAAACATCAGGTTGGCGCAGAACAGGAGCAGAAGTGAATCTCCGCTTAAGCTCCTGAAAGGAGGAAACTGCCTCAGAAGACCAATTCACTACATCAGAACCCTTCTTGGTCAAATCAGTCAGTGGTTTAACAATACCAGAGAAATTAGCTATAAACTTACAATAAAAATTAGCAAAACCCAAAAATCTCTGAAGAGCCTTCAATGTAGTGGGTTGAACCCAATCACAAATGGCCTGAACTTTGACTGGGTCCATTTCAATAACAGACGGAGACAAAATGAATCCCAGAAATGAAACCTTCTGTACGCCAAAAAGACATTTTGATCCCTTCACATACAATGCGTTTTCTCTCAAAATCCAGAATACAGTCCGAACATGTTCCACATGAGAATCCCAGTCATTGGAAAAAATCAAGATATCGTCCAAATAAACGATCAGAAATTTATCCACGAAATCCCGGAAAACATCGTTCATAAAGGATTGGAAGACGGAAGGGCATTAGTGAGCCCAAAAGGCATCACTAGGTACTCAAAATGCCCCTCTCGGGTATTAAACGCCGTCTTCCATTCATCTCCGTGCTTGATGCGAATAAGATTATACGCCCCTCTGAGGTCAAACTTGGTAAACCAACAAGCACCCTTCACTCTGGAAAATAGGTCAGAAATCAAGGGTAACGGATATTGATATTTAACAGTGATCTTATTCAGGAGACGATGATCAATACACGGCCTCAATGAGCCATCCTTCTCGGCCACAAAGAAAATGCCGGCGCCCAAGGGTGAAGAGGATGGTCTGATATGACCCTTCTCTAAAGACTCTTTGATATAAGATCGCAGAGCCTCATGCTCAGGTACAGATAAATTAAAGAGCCGACCCTTGGGAAATTTACAGCCGGGTACAAAGTCAATAGCGCAATCATAACTCCTATGAGGAGGTAAGGATGCAGACTTACTCTCACTAAACACATCAGAAAAATCAGTCAAATAGTCAGGAACATCTTGAGACTGGGGGGAGGCAGAAAAAACATCTTGAGACTGGGGGGCAGAAAAAACAGGAGTGTCAGCACGAACACATTGACAACCCCAACAGGTCACAGACACAGATTTCCAATTCAAAATAGGATTGTGAGTCTGTAACCAAGGAAAACCCAGTACAACAATGTCATGTAAATTATGTAACACCAAAAATTTGCAATTCTCTTGGTGGTCCAGGTCAACCCGCATTTTCACCAGGGTAGAAAACTGGGGTTTATTCTCTGCCAAGGGGGTAGAATCAATGCCCAGCAAAGGAATAGACTTCCGCATGGGTATCATAGGAAAACCACAACGTTTGGCAAAATCAAAATCCATCAGGTTTATAGCTGCCCATGAATCAACAAAAGCCTGAGCTGAAAATGTGGACATGGAGCAAATCAAGGTAACAGTCAACAGAAATTTAGTCTGAACACTACCCAAAACAACTGAGCGCGCAAAACGTCTTTTCCGCTTTGGGCAGACGGAAATAGCATGAGAAGCGTCATCACAATAGTAGCACAACTTATTATGCTTACAAAATTCATGATGCTGTGCCCCAGAAGTCACTCCATCACACTGCATGGGCTTCAGGGGCTGGCCCGCAAGGCATCACAATCTCACGCATATTTCTACGCTCGTGCAGACGTCTGTCAACTTGAATAGCTAATGACATAGAGTCATTGAGACCAGAGGGGACAGGGAATCCCACCATAACATCCTTTACAGTCTCTGCCAGACCCTTCTGAAAAAGAGCTGCCAGAGCATCATCATTCCATTTAGTAAGGACTGCCCACTTTCTGAATTTCTGACAATACAGCTCAGCGGCTTCATGACCCTAATTCAATGCCAACAAGGTTTTTTCAGCTTGATCAGTAACATTAGGTTCATCGTTCAATAACCCCAGAGCCTGAAAAAACACATCAACATCATTCAAAACAGGATCCCTAGGTGTCAGGGAAAAGGCCCAATCCTGAGGGTCACCGCGCAACAGGGAGATGACAATTTGAACCTGGTGCAATGTGTTTCCTGATGATTTAGGCTTCAAAGCAAAAAACAACTTACAGTTATTTTTAAAATTCAAAAACTTAGACCGATCCCCCAAAAATAAATCCGACAGAGGGATCCTAGGTTCCACAGCAGGCAACCCAGCAAGATAGATAGCAATACTCCGAACTTCAGCAGCAAACTGCTCCACATGATCGGACAAATGCTTGACCTCCATTGGGGAAAAAATTCCTCCTCAGCCCCCAGAGAAAAAGGAGGGAAAAAATGTAACAGACAAAAAAAATAAAAAAATTTCTGACAACTCTGACAACCTTTTTTTTTCTTTTTACTATTTTTTTCCCTTCTATTGAGCACCATAGAATTTCAGTATGGCTGGTGATTCTGTTATATTTTCGTAGCTGAGGAGGCAGGAGCAAAAAACCGCATAGGCAGCCTAACACCAGAGAGGTTGGAAACTAATAGGTTGCAGACCCCTAAACTAACCGCACAACTAGAAGCAACCGTGGAGTGTACCTACGGTGGTCCTAGACGCTTCAGCACAGCCGGAGAGATAGCTATCCCTGAAGATGGAAAGAGGAAAGCTAACTGCCCCGGAGTAGACCCCAAAAGAGTAGGAAGCCCCCAAACATTTAATGGCGGTTAGACAAGATGAAAATACGAACACAGACAGAAAATAGATTGAGCAAACTCTGGCGCCCAAAACTGTCTAGATAGGACAGCACAGGAGAGAATACTGTCTGAAACCCAGAAAAACCCTAGGAAAAACTCCAACACTTCTGAATCCAAAAACACTGAGACCACAAGGTCTCGACCACCTATATCAGATCTCTGGTGTGGACACGTAGCTACCTAGCAGTAAAATATCACAAGAACTGAGCAAATACAAAAAATGAACAGCGACCAGCCAAAGCCCCCCAAAGGGGACCCGGCTCATGACAAAAAGCAATGCAGCAAAAAGCAAGGAATTCACAGTAAAAAAAACTGAAAGAGACTTATCTGAATGCAAGCAGGAGACAGCAGAAAAGCAAGCTGAATTCCAACCTAGACCAGGAAGAACAATTGAAGAACAATTGATCACCGGCGAGGATCATGGGAGGTCAGCTAACTTATATCAGGCCAGTCAGTATCACCTAACAACCACTCGTCAGCTGCAAGTGTAGGACTCTTGGTGTTCCACATAGGTTCAATACCCTCAGCAACCACCAGAGGGAGCCTCATCTCTGAAGTCGTCTCCAATACGTTCACAACAGACTTCTCTGGTGCGGTTACTTCCGGAGTATGCGTTCCAGTGGAGCGCAGGGAACTTCCGGCCTGGCTTAGGAGGGCACTCGATGCCAGCAGCGCTTGGAGCATGCCAGGTTTTACAGGGCCTGCTCCGGACCCCAGGAGGAGGAGGGGGGAGAAACAGATGACCGCTGGGGGCGGGTTTATCCAGCTATAAACCCGCCGGAAGACGCTGACAGGTAAGGCAAAAATCCCCTGTCAGCATGGATAGCTCTTCCTGCCTGCTTCTGCAGAGCCTAGCGCTGCCCCAGCCACAGTAAGTGTGTAGTGGGGTGGGTCCTGAAGATGGTAGCAGGAGAGAGCTGATTTTTGAAAGTACCTCTTTCCTTATTTTCTAGGGAGACAAGTCTTCCCATAAAAGCACCACCAAAGCAATTAAATGCGTCATCTGTAACACAAGACTTCCCACATCATGGAAGAAAAAATTGTGTCGGACATGCACGGATGGAGTGATCAAAGCAGAACACCCCTCCTTAATTGATGAAATTCGCAGCCTAGTCAGACAGGAGGTTCAGTCGTCACTAGCTGCCCTTGCTCCTCCCCCCGCCTCCTCCGGCTCCGTCACTGGGCCCGTGTCCCTCAAAAAAGCGCAAGCTTCAGACAGAGGACTCAGTTTCCGAATCAGAGCAATCATATGATTCAGGCTCTGAAAAATGGGAGGAATCAGTAACCCATAGGAGTTCTGAGGCCAGAAAATATATTTTTTCCTCGGAGTGTGTGGAGGAGCTGGTCAGTGCAGTTCGTGCAACTATGGGGATAGAAGAGGAACCAGTGGCTCAATCAGCCCAGGATAAAATGTTTGGAGGATTGGAGGGGGCCAAACAGGCGGGTTTCCCGGTGCACAGGGGCATAGTGGATATGATCTCACAAGAATGGGAATACCTGGAGAAACGTTATTCCTCTCCTTCAGAGCTTAAGCACAGGATCCCATTGGAAAGTGATGCCTTTAATTGGGACATCCCGAAGGTAGATGTCCAGGTCGCCAGGGTAGTAAAAAAGACAATCCTTCCCTTTGACGATATCTCCCAACTTAAGGACCCAATGGACCGTAAGATAGAGAGCCTTCTAAGGAAGGCCTGGTAGACCTCTGCCTCTGCACTAAAGTCAGCAATTGCCTCCACATGTGTCTCGAGATCCCTCTTCAGGTGGCTTGAGGAGCTAGAAAATCACATTTCTCAGGGGACCTCAAGAGGTGAGCTCCTTGACTCACTTCCTATACTCCAGAAAGCTACGGGGTACTTGGCGGATGCATCTATGGAGACAAATCGTACCTCAGCCAGGTCACTGGTACAGTCTAACTCTGCCAGGTGAGCTCTCTGGCTCAAGATGTGGAGCGGGGATGTTACCTCTAAGATCAGACTGTGCTCCATACCCTGTTATGTTTTGGTAGCTGAGGAGAGCAGGCAAAAACGGCAAAAACACCAGAGAGGTTGGAATCTACTGGATTGCAGTACTCTGATTAACCACCACAACTAAAATCAGCCGTGGAGCGTTCCTACGTTGGTCCTAGACGCCTCGTCACAGCCTGAGAGGTTAACTACACCTAAAGATAGAAAGAAGAAAGCTATCTGCCCCGGAGCAGATCCCCAAAGAACATAGGAAGCCCCCAAACATGTAATGGCGGTTAGACAAGAGGAAATATGGACACAGACAGAAAATAGTATGAGCAAACGCTGGGGCCCAATCTGCCTAGACAGAAAAGGATAGGAAGGATACTTACTGCAATCCAAAAAAACCCTAAAAAAACCAACACTACTAATTGGAATTGAGGGTAAACTGATCAAATTTGCTGATGACACAAAGCTAGGAGGGGTAGCTAATACTAGAGAAGAGAGAGAGAGGATTCAAAAAGATATACATAAACTGGAGCAGTGGGCAGCAACTAACAGAATGGATTTTAACAGGGAAAAATGCAAAGTACTACATCTGGGCAATAAAAATGAAAAAAGCATATACAAAATGGGAGGAATAGGGCTAAGTAACAGCACATGTGAAAAAGACTTGGGTATACTAATTGATCACAGACTTAACATGAGTCAACAGTGTGATGCAGCAGCAAAAAAGGCAAATGCAATTCTAGGATGTATCAACAGAAGCATACAGTCTAGATCACGTGAGGTCATTATTGCCCTCTACTCCTCTTTGGTCAGACCTCATCTGGAATACTGTGTCCAGTTTTGGGCACCACATTTTAAAAAAGACATCAACAAACTGGAGCAAGTTCAGAGAAGAGCCACCAGAATGGTGACCGGTCTGCAAACCATGTCCTATGAGGAACGGTTGCAGGATTTGGGAATGTTTAGCTTGCAAAAAAGAAGACTGAGAGGAGACTTAATAGCTGTCTACAAATATCTCAAGGGCTGTCACATTATAGAAGGATCATCTTTATTCTCATTTGCGCAAGGAAAGACTAGAAGCAATGGGATGAAACTGAATGGGAGGAGACACAGATTAGATATTAGAAAAAACTTTTTGACAGTTAGGGTGATCAATGAGTGGAACAGGCTGCCACAAGAGGTGGTGAGTTCTCCTTCAATGGAAGTCTTCAAACAGAGGCTGGATAGACATCTGTCTGGGATGATTTAGAGAATCCTGCTTTGAGCAGGGGGTTGGACCAGATGACCCAGGAGGTCCCTTCCAACTCTACCATTCTATGATTCTATGATTCTATGAATTGCAAAAACACCTGAGATCACACGACCTCTACCACCTAAATTAGTTCTCTGGTGTAACAAAACTAAGCCGCAGCCACTGAAAAAACTGGAAAAGGCAAATGAACAAACAACAGTGGCTCCAGAGGAACCGAGAGGAGACCAAGCCCCCCGTGGAGGGGAACCTGGCCAACCTCACAGAAATGCAGAGAAATATTCAAATGGCAAGCACAAAAACAAAAACAGAAAATAGCTTATCTGAGAGCAGGAGAAGAGGCAAGACTCAGCAAGCTTCCAAGTGAACCAGGAAACAACGTTGAGACAAGAACAATTGATCACCGGCAACCATGATGGGAGGGAACCTCCCTTATATCCAGCCAGTCCGTGATTCCTGATTGCCAATCCTCATTGAATGGTTCAGTACTGTTTGCAACCACCAGAGGGAGCCTCTGCTCAGAATTCATTTCTAAAACATTCACAACAATACCCTTCAAGGGTGAACATGTCTTTGGCCCAGCCTTGGTTGAAATCCTTGAAAGGGCCACGGATAAGAAAAAAGTTCTCCCTGAGCAAAAGATTCCCAGGAAGCGTTTTTTTTCGAGTCCCCCAAAATCAAACCTCCCAGGTAAAGGGAAAGGGGAAAACAGGGAGATGGAGCTATACTAAGGGGAGAGGTAGGAATATCCTTGTCCCCCAGCAACAGCAACAGCAGGAGAAATGACTCTGACCCCGTGGGTGGAGGCTCTCGAATTTCCTCCACATTTGGCAGTCGATCTCCAACTGCCTTTGGGTCCTCAATGCAGAGAGGGCTTTCTATTGGAGTTCGAGTCCTCCCCCCAGGGGTCTGAGGGTTACCTCCCTACCATCTCGGGAGGCTCAAGCGATGCTAAGATCAGGCATACAGGACCTAGTTCAGTCAAACGCCATCTCCCTGGTTCCTGTGGAAGTACACAGGAAAGGTCACTACTCCAGGTTATTCCTGGTGAAAAAACCCACAGGGGAGGCGAGAATAATAATAAACTTAAAGGACCTCAATCAACATATCGCATACCGCAGGTTCAAAATGGAGTCGGTAAAAACTGCCATTCCTCTAATAGGCCCTCGCTCCTTCATGGCAACCATAGACCTGAAAGATGCATACTTTCACATTCCTGTTGATCCACGCCACAGAAAGTACCTGAGGTTTGCGGTTCAGGAAGGTCCAAAAATAAGGCACTATCAATTCAACGTACTCCCCTTTTGGCATATCATCAGCCCCAAGGGTGTTCTCGAAGATTATGGCAGAGGCGGTGTCCTATATTCGGGGTTAGAGCATATGTACAGTCCCGTACCTAGATAACCTGTTGATAATAGGCGCTTCCTACCAGGCCCTACAGAATCAGGTGATGCAGACTCTGGACATTCTTCGATCCTTGGGATGGATTCCAAATATAAAGATATCCAGATCCAACCAGCTCAAAGGAGAAGATTCCTGGAGTCCTGTTGGATGCAAGAAGGCAGATGTCTTTTTTCGGAGGATCATCGAGTGTCTATAATCGCAAAAATGTAGAGCTTCAGGAACTGAGTTCCCCAACCCTTCGGTCAGCCATGTCAATGACATCCTGCATACATTCAGTGTCCTGGGCACAGGCCCATTCCAGAGTGCTTCAGTCCCCATCCTGGGAAATTGGAATGGGAACCATGCTCTTTGAACAAAAGGGTCCTCACCCCAGGAAGAGTAAAAGCGTCCTTAGTATGGTGGATAAACCCAGGAATTTGAGCTGGTCTCAATCTCCTTGGTCACAGTAACTACAGACGCCAGAAAAAAAGGCTGGAGAGCCATGGTATCCCAGACCCATATCAGGGGTTATGGAGTCAGGAAGTGCAAGATCTTCCAACTTCAGGAGCTAAAGGCAATGGAGGAAGCTCTCTTAGCAGCAAAAGACCTGGTCCAGGATCATCATATCAGGGTATATTCCGACAACATGACTACGGTAGCCCACCTAAAACACCAGGGGGGCATGAGGTTCAGCGGCCTAAAGGGTATTTCAGAAAGAGTATTTTTTTAGGCCGAAAGACACCTCCTCTCGTTGTCAGCAGTCCACCTGAAGGGAAGCTCCAATCTTCAGGCACACTTCCTGAAAAGACATGGTATTCAGCCAGGCGAGTGGAGTCTGAATGGAAGAATTTTCCAGACACTGGTAATCAGGTGGGGCCTTCCAGAAGTAGATCTGCTGTCATCGGGTCGGAACTCCCAAGTAAAAAGGTTTTTCTCCCTGAACCCCAGGGACAAATCTCTGGGAGTGGATGCCTTTGCCTACAAATGTAATTTCAATCTGGCATATGCCTTCCCCCCCAATTCCAATCTTAGCAATGACCCTGAGAAAAATCAGAGAGGATCGGACTCCGACCATACTAATGGGCCCAATGTGGCCAAAAAGGAGCTGGTTTGCCTTGATAACACAGCTTCAAATAGAAGGTCCGGTCCACTTACCTCTAGAAGACGACCTCCTACTACAAGGTCCCCTACACCACCAGAATCTTCAGGGATTGAAGTTAGCTGCCTGGTTACAGAGGCCCAAATACTAAAAAGTAGAGGTCTCTTCTGACTCAGTAATTGCGACCCTACAAAAATCGAGAAAACCAGTCACTAATGCCATATACAATAAAGTGTGGAAAAGATTCTCTTCTTGGTGTCTTCTGCTTCTTCCCGACCCAGCGCAACCCAATATTTCTCGCATCCTGGATTTCTTACAGAGTGAGCTTGAATTAGGCCTCAGGCCTAGCACCTTAAAGGTACAAGTGGCTGCTTTAAGCTCGATGTTTGACCAGGACTTGGCCGATCACTGCTGAATAAGGAGGTTCATGACCTCACTTACCAGGCTACACCCGAAGAGGCAACCTATGGTTCCCCCATGGGATTTGAACATAGTGCTTAAAGGGCTTACAAAGTCTCCCTTTGAACCTCTGTCGTCATGTACACTACAGCTTATCTCTTGTAAAACTGCCTTTCTCGTCGCAATAACATCAGCAAGGCGTATAGAACTACAGGCTCTTTCAGTTAAAGAACCATACCTGACGATTAGTGATGATTCTATAGTCCTTTCCTTGGATCCATCCTTCCTGCTGAAGCTGGTGTCCGACTTTCATAGGTCTCAAAACATTACCCTGCCCTCATTCTGTCAGAACCCAGCAAATCCAAGGGAAGAAGAGTTCCACACGCTGGACATAAGGCGGGTAGTCCCACATTACCGGAACCTTAACAAACCCTGGAGAATCGACCAGAACTTGTTCATTCATTCATCAGGCAGAAATAAGGGAAGGATGGTGACCAAAAATACAATTGCGAACTGGATTAAGAAGGCCATCTCCGAAGCATATCTAGTGCAGGATATGACACCCCCAGCAAACATCAAAGTTCACTCAACACGTCTACTTCAGTGTCTTGGGCTGAAAGGGCAGGTGCATCCTCGGAGCAGATCTGCAGAGCTGCAACTTGGTCTTCGCTCCATACTTTTACTAAACATTATAGGTGGGACCTTTTGTCCAACAGGGATTTAGCCTTTGGCCGAAAGGTACTTCAGGCCGTTGTCCCCCCTAGTGCAGTATAGGTTGGTATTCCTCCTATGCTGTCGTGGAAGGTTGCTAGAGAAAATAGAATTAGACTTACCGGTAATTCGGTTTTAGAAACCTACCACGACAGCACTATTTCCCTCCCTGTGTTCTTGGACAATTTTGAGGATATTAAGATATTAAGGTAACCGGTGCTATGGTGTTACGTTATAAGTCACTGGTGAGAGGGAGGTGGGAGGGGCTTTTTAACCTCTCTTGTGCTTCCTGTCCCCCATTAGGGTGTGGAGACAACCTCCTATGCTGTCGTGGAAGGTTTCTAGACACCGAATTACCGGTAAGTCTAATTCTATTTTTTATTTTATTATTTTTACCTAACTAAGTAGTGACAAAGGGGGGTTTGAATTACTATTTTTTTTATTTTGATCACTAGGATAGTGTCTATTACAGTGATCAAAATGTACCAAAAGGAAAAATTTACTATTATTGCCACGTACCGGCCGGCAGATCTCAGCAGGCGTACTGAGCATGCGCCTGCCATTTTCTTCCAGGAAGAAGACGCAGAGGGCTGGAGACAGACGGTCCGGAAACGGCGGAGGTACCGTGGGGGGCTCTGGGGTCCCCTTTTCTCTCTCCTCTGGTATGCTAGATCATATTAGAGGAGAGAGAATTGAATGGGAAATCGGACTTGTTTTTTTTGTGATCGCCGTTATTCGCTGAATAACGGTGATCACAAGACAGGGGACGGTAAAAAACTGACCTGAATCATGTTCTCCGAGGTATCGGCTACCCCCGGAGATTTTCCGATGCTGGGGGGGTGCTATACCCTTATTTCTTAGCGCCATTAAAAAGTGGCGCTGAGGAATAAGGCCCCTTAACTGCTGCCTTTAAAAGGCGTATCGGCCGTCGTTAAGGGGTTAAAGGAAGTCTATCACACAAAATATCAATTACACTGCATAAACATTTATAATAGTGAATGTAGCCCATACAGAAACCATACCAGGTGTATGCAGTTTAACTTAAAATTTGCTGAAAAATCCACATTTATTTAATATGCAAAGAAGAGCAAAACAGTGCACCCATGGCATAGCCTATGCCTTGGTGCACTGATATGTCCTAATATTTGCATATTAAAGCTAGTCCCTTGTATTGATTGACAGCAGTCCATTGAAAACAGTGAGTGCTCCATGTGACAGTGCGTAGGTGTGCACACAATGTGGCTACGGAAGTGCTTTGTTGCGTGGATCCTGCCTGTCCGTGATCGCCGCTCGATGCACCTGGAAGTGTAGCGAGTGACTTCAGGGAGGACAGCACCATGTGACATGTACATGTTGTCTGTTCACTTAAACATCCCTCATCCTCCTCACTGAAGCTGCTCGAGTGGCGGCCAAAGTCAGGCAGGAGCCATAAATAACAACGCACCTGCAGCCACACAGACACTTGAAGCACACTGATTTTAGGCAGCACTCGCTGTTACCAATGGAACGCTGTCAATCAAGACAAGGTACTGGCTTTAATATGCACATAGACGGGTGTAATGGTGCACCAATGCATAGGCCTGTCACGGGTGTGTCGCCACGAAGATCGTCGCGATTGCACAGCCTGACTTCTCGCAGCTGAGTTTTTGGTGCTTGGTGTTTTTCGGCAGTGAGGGAGTTAATTCTATCTCTCTGTGCTAGACGAGGCCCAGCCTCACCCAGCTGCAGTTAATTCTGCAGTATTGGGACTCCTTCAAATACCTGCCGGTCTGATAGGGTAGTTGTCAGTGAAAGCATTTCATACAGACCATCAGAGCGGATCGTGGTATTGAAGAGTTTGGAGCGAAGTGTACTCGGTGTGGTTTTTTCCTTTCCTCGCTTTATCATTTATCTCCTTACCCGTTGTGTTCCCTCTGTTATTGTGGTGTGAGTTTTTGTATGCAAGGTGGTTTTTGGTTTTCCCCTTGTACTGTCTCGTTCGTCTAGTACTGTGTATAAGCATTTACTACCCTGTCCCCTACTGTTGTGATCGGGGTCCTTCTCAGGACTAGATTACTGAGGTTCAGGGATTCTCAGGAGGTAGGGTTACGCTGGCGGCCTGGACCTCTGTACCATTAACAGTACCTCCAGGTAGAGGGATTAGTCAGGGCCCCAGCTTAGGGTCAGCATAGGACCCTGACCTCCTGTACGCAGTGACAGCGTGACATTTTCACCGACCGGCAAAAGATTCTCTCCAGCCTCCATGGATCCAGTAGCTAGTCTAGCTCGGCAGTTGCAGAGTTTGTCCATGGAGCTGGCGGACGTTAAGTCCAAGGTTTTGTATCCCCCGGAGCAAGCCAGACCAGAACCTAAAGTAGCTCTCCCTGACAGGTTTTCCGGGAGGCATGTAAGTTGTACTTTCGGCTGCGGCCACGGTCATCGGGGAGTGAAAATTAAAGGGTGGGAATTGTCATCTCGCTCCTACAAGGGGACCCACAATCATGGGCGTTCTCTCTTCCCCCGGGCTCCCCGGCTCTCCAGTCAGTGGATAGGTTTTTCGCAGCTCTGGGTCTCGTATATGATGACCCGGATCGGATCTCCCTTGCTGAATCTAAGTTACGTAGGATCCAGCAGGGAGATCGTCCGGCGGAGGAATTCTGTTCGGAGTTCCGTAGGTGGGCCACGGACACCCAGTGGAATGACCCGGCTCTTAGGAGCCAGTTTTGTCAAGGTTTATCTGACAAATTAAAGGATGTATTGGCACAGTATGACCCTCCCGAGTCACTGGAAGCCGCTATGGCCCTTGCTATTCGCATTGACAGATGGCTTCGGGAGAGGTGCGGGGTAACTCCGCCCCCAGTTGATGACTCCACCTTCTACAAGGGCCCCTTATATGGAGGTTCCCCTGGTCAGTCCAGAGGAGCCTATGCAGTTAGGAGGGACATCATTTCGGGGGAGGGGACCGGCGGTGCGCCACAAGACAGGAAGGTGTTTCTTCTGCGGGAGAAAGGGACATTTTATTGGGGGGTGTCCATCCCGTCCTTTGCAGAGTAAAGGGTCGTCGGAAAACTATTAATCCCAGGTTGTGTGGTGGACGGCAATCTGGGAGTAGGTATTTCGTCCCTAGGTTCGTCTCAGTTTCTCGTACCGGCGGAGGTGGTGGTGGGTACGAGAACTGAGAGGATATCTGTTCTTCTGGATAGTGGGGCCGGGGCTAATCTGGTGGACGCTCGGTTTGCCCGGGTTCAAGGTATGCGATTAAGTGTGTTGGCTAAACCCGTCCCCATATTCTCGATCGACGCCAGGCCTCTCGGTCAGGGAAGTTTTTTGCAAGCAGTGCATAACATAAATCTTCAAGTGGGGGTGATACATAAAGAACTGTTGTCTTGTTACGTGTTGGAGGGTCTTCCCACTCCTATAGTGTTGGGCCTTCCTTGGTTAACTAAGCATAACCCAGTTATTAATTGGCAATCCAGAGAGATAAGCCAATGGAGTGAATTCTGTAATAAAAAACTGCATGAATACGGTCATCGGTGCGGTCGCTCCTAGAGTCTTACCTCCATTTCTGGCGGATTTTGAGGATGTATTCTCGGAGAAAGGGTGTCAGGAACTACCTCCTCATCGCGTGTATGACTGTTCTGTAAAACTGCTCCCTGGGGCCAAGTTACCTAAATTTAGGTTGTATAACCTATCTGGTCCTGAGAGGCAGGCCATGAAGGATTATATTTCAGAGAGTTTGGCTAAGGGGCATATTAGACCTTCATCTTCCCCGGTGGCCGCGGGGTTCTTCTTTGTGAAGAAGAAAGATGGAGGCCTACGCCCTTGCCTGGATTTCCGTGAACTTAATCGGATTACGGTCCGAGATCTGTATCCGCTCCCACTTATTCCCGATCTCTTCAATCAGATCGTGGGTGCCAAATGGTTCTCTAAGTTGGATCTCAGGGGGGCGTACAATCTGATTAGGATGAAGGAGGGGGATGAGTGGAAGACGGCGTTTAACACTCCGGAGGGGCATTATGAGAACGTTGTCATGCCATTCGGTCTGACTAATGCTCCGGCGGTGTTCCAACACTTTGTTAATGACATTTTTCGCCGCCTGGTGGGACAGTTTGTTGTCATATATCTGGATGATATCTTAATTTACTCGCCAGATCTTGTGTCTCATCAGGAGCATTTTAGGCAGGTGTTACAGATCTTGCGGGATAATAAACTGTACGCCAAATGGGAAAAGTGTGTGTTCGCCGTACAGGAACTCCAGTTTTTAGGCTTCCTGGTGTCAGCATCCGGTTTTCGTATGGACCCTGGGAAATTTCGGGCAGTTCTTGAGTGGGATCTGCCAGAGAATCTTAAGGCACTACAACATTTCCTGGGGTTTGCTAATTATTACCGGAAGTTCATTCATAATTTCTCGTCCATGGTTAAACCTCTCACAGACATGACAAAAAAAGGGACGGATTTTTCTAGGTGGTCTGACAAGGCTTGTCAAGCATTCTCCTCCTTGAAAAAATGTTTTGCCTCGGCACTCATACTCATTCAACCTGATGCGTCACAGCCGTTCATTGTAGAGGTAGACGCTTCTGAGGTAGGGGTGGGAGCAGTATTATCACAAGGTTCGTCCCCTGGTAAGTGGCATCCGTGCGCTTTTTTCTCTAAAAAATTGTCGTCCGCTGAGAGGAATTACGATGTCGGCAATAGGGAACTCTTGGCCATTAAGTTAGCTTTTGAGGAGTGGCGCCATTTTTTGGAGGGGGCAGTCCATCCGGTCACCGTCATCACCGATCACAAGAACCTGCTATATCTTGAGTCCGCAAAACGTCTGAATCCCAGACAAGCTAGGTGGTCGTTGTTTTTTACCAGGTTTAATTTTGTCGTCACATATCGTCCGGGGTCAAAAAATGTAAAGGCGGATGCCTTATCTCGTAGTTTCCCTGGGGCCGGGAATACGGATGACCCGGTTCCTATCCTTCAGGAGGGGGTGGTGGTGTCGGCAGTATGCTCTGAGCTTGAGGAGGAGGTATTGGAGGCTCAGGGGGACGCCCCTGTTGGACCTCCAGGGAGACTGTTTGTTCCAGATCAGTTGCGACAAAAGGTGATCGAGGCACACCATAACTCAGCTTTGGCAGGACACCCAGGGAGTAAAGCAACTGTGGATCTCCTCTTGCGTCGGTTTTGGTGGCCTAACTTACATAGGGAGGTGGTAACTTTTGTTGCGTCCTGTGGGGTTTGTGCGCGCTCTAAGACCCCACATACCCGTCCGTCTGGGGCCCTCTTACCTTTCAAGATCCCGGAGCGTCCTTGGACTCATCTGTCTATGAACTTTATTACGGACCTCCTGCCGTCTTCGGGTAAAACAGTCATACTCGTTGTAGTGGACAGGTTCACCAAGATGGCACATTTTATCGCTCTTCCTGCTCTTCCTAATGCTAAAACTCTTGCGCAGGTGTTCATTGGGGAGATTGTGAGGCTTCACGGGGTACCCTCCGATGTGGTGTCGGATCGGGGGTCTCAGTTTGTGCCCAAATTCTGGAAGGCATTTTGTACACAGCGGGGGATGCGTTTATCGTTTTCATCGGCTTTTCATCCTCAGACCAATGGTCAGACGGAACGTCTGAACCAGAGCTTGGAGACATATCTCCGGTGTTTTGTGTCAGAGAACCAGGAGGACTGGGCTTCTTTCTTACCTCTGGCGGAGTTTGCTCTTAATAATAGGCGGAGCGAGTCCACTGGTAAGTCCCCGTTTTTTGGGGCATATGGTTTTCACCCTCAGTTTTGTACTTTCAGTAGGGGGGGCTCTTCGGGGGTTCCTGAGGAGGAACGATTTTCGTCGTCACTTGCTTCAGTGTGGAGAGGAGTGCTGAATAATCTGAGTACTATGGGGAACCGATACAAACGTATGGCTGATAGGAGGAGAGTGTCTGGTCCGGACCTAAGTGTGAACGATCGGGTATGGTTGTCTACCAAGAATATAAAACTTAAGGTTCCCTCTTGGAAACTGGGTCCCAGGTTCATCGGGCCGTACAGGATCAGTTCTATAATTAATCCGGAGGCATTCCGTCTTGACCTCCCCCCTACGTTTAAAATTCACAACGTGTTCCACAGATCTTTGCTTAAGAGGTATGTGGCGCCGGTGATACCGTCACCTTTACCTCCTCCAGTGGTGGTCAATGGTAACTTGGAGTTTCAGGAAAGTCGTCGATTTACGTTTTAATCGCCGGTCCCTTCAGTACCTGGTTCATTGGAAGGGGTATGGTCCTGAGGAGAGGATGTGGGTTCCTGCGTCGGATATTAACGCAGACCGATTAATTCGGGCCTTCCACACGACTCACCCGGATAAACCTGGTCCTGAGGGTCCGGAGGCCACTCGTAGAAGGGGGGGTACTGTCACGGGTGTGTCGCCACGAAGATCGTCGCGATTGCACAGCCTGACTTCTTGCAGCTGAGTTTTTGGTGCTTGGTGTTTTTCGGCAGTGAGGGAGTTAATTCTATCTCTCTGTGCTAGACGAGGCCCAGCCTCACCCAGCTGCAGTTAATTCTGCAGTATTGGGACTCCTTCAAATACCTGCCGGTCTGATAGTGTTTGTGAATGGACTTGAAATGAGTTCTGAGCAGAGGCTCCCTCTGGTGGTCACAAACGGTACTGGACTGTCCAGTGAAGATTGTGAGGATTGGGAATCAGGTGTTACTGACTGGTCTTATATAAGGGAGTCACCTTCCCATCAGGGTTGCCGGTGATCAATTGTTCTGGTCTCAATCCTTGATTCCTGTTTCCTTTGTAGCCTGCTGTGTCGTGTCTGCATCTCCTGCTATCAGATAAGACATTTTCTTCTTTTTACTTTTGTGCTTGATTTTTGCATTTTGTCCTGCACTTCTGTGGGGGCCTTCAGGATCCCCTCCGGGGGCTTTTGCCCTCTCAGTTTTGTTCAGCCACTGATGTTTGTACATTTGCTTTTTCCAGTTTTTTCAGTGGCTGCTGTTTTGATTTTGTTACACCAGAGAACTAATTTAGGTGGTAGAGGTCGTGTGATCTCAGGTGTTTTTGAAATTAGTAAAGTTGGTGCTTTTCAGGGTTTTTTGGGATTGCAGTAAGTGCCCTTCCTATCCTTTTCTATTTAGATAGTTTGGGCCCCAACGTTTGCTCATTCTATTTTCTGTCTGTGTCAGTATTTCTTCTTGTCTAACCGCCATTACATGTTTGGGGGCTTTCTATGTTCTTTGGGGATCTGCTCCGGGGCAGATAGCTTTCCTCTTTCTATCTTTAGGTATAGTTAGTTTCTCAGGCTGTGACGAGGCGTCTAGGACCAACGTAGGAACGCTCCACGGCTGCCTCTAGTTGTGGTGGTTAGTCAGGGTACTGCAATCTCATAGATTCCAACTGCTCTGGTGTATTGCCTTTTTTACCTGCACTCCTCAGCTACCAAATCATAACAGTATCACCGGCCTAAACTGAAAATTATATGGTACTCACAGAAGGGAAAAATATTGTGAAAGAAAAAAAGGTTGTCAGAGTTGTCAGAGATATTTTTCTGTTTGTTGCATTTTTTTTTTTTCCCTCTGTATCTCTGGGTGCTGGGGAGGATTTTTTCTCTCAATGGAGTTTGCACAGTTGTCTGGCCGTGTGGATCAGCTTGCCACTGAGGTTCAGAGTATTGCTACCTATCTTGCTAGGTTGCCTGTTGTGGAACCTAGGATTCCCATGCCAGATTTGTTTTTGGGGGATCGAGCCAAGTTTCTGAATTTCAAAAATAATTGTAAATTGTTTTTTGCCTTAAAATCTAAGTCCTCAGGGAACGCAGCGCAGCAGGTTCAAATTGTCATCTCTCTCCTGCGCGGCGATCCTCAGGATTGGGCTTTTTCCCTGACACCTGGGGATCCTGTTTTGAGTGATGTTGATGCATTTTTTCAGGCCTTGGGGTTATTGTACGATGAGCCTAATGTCACTGATCAAGCTGAAAAAGCCTTGTTGGCATTAAATCAGGGGCTTGATGACGCTGAGTTATACTGTCAGAGATTCCGTAGGTGGGCAGTCCTGACCAAATGGAATGACGACGCTTTGGCAGCCCTTTTTCGGAAGGGTCTGTCAGATAATGTAAAGGATGTTATGGTGGGATTCCCTGTCCCCTCTGGTCTCAATGATTCTATATCATTAGCGATTCAAATTGACAGACGTTTGCGTGAGCGGAAAAGTATGCGTGGAATAGTGTTGCCTTGTGAATCTGCTTCTGAACCCATGCAGTGTGATAGAGTGGTTTCTGGGGCACAGCGTCATGAGTTTCGAAAGCGCAATGGGTTATGTTTCTACTGTGGTGATGCCTCTCATGCTATTTCAGTCTGCCCTAAGCGGGGAAGACGTTTTGCACGCTCAGTTGTCTTGGGTAGTGTTCAGACTAAGTTTTTATTAACTGTTACTCTGATATGCTCTCTGTCCTCATTTTCTGCTCAGGCTTTCGTTGATTCGGGAGCAGCTATTAACCTGATGGATTTTGATTTCGCTAAACGTTGTGGGTTTCCCTTGATACCCCTACAGAAGTCTATTCCCCTACTGGGGATCGATTCTACCCCTTTGGCTGAGAATAAACCTCAGTTCTCTACTCAGGTGATAATGAGGGTTGAACCTGATCATCAGGAGAGCTGCAAATTTTTGGTTCTGTATAATCTGCATGACATTATCGTGCTGGGTTTCCCTTGGTTACAGTCTCATAATCCTGTTTTGGATTGGAAATCTGTGTCTGTAACCAGTTGGGGCTGCCAATGTGTTAATACCAACACTCCTGTTTTTTCTGCCTCCCCCCAGGCTCAGGATGTTCCTGACTTTTTGATTGATTTTTCTGATGTGTTTAGCGAAAGTAAATCTGCATCCTTGCCTCCCCATAGGAGCTATGACTGCGCTATTGAATTAGTGCCTGGTAGTAAATTCCTAAAGGTCGCCTTTTTAACTTGTCTGTACCTGAACATGACGCTATGCGGTCTTATATCAAGGAGTCTTTGGAGAAAGGTTATATCAGACCATCCTCTTCACCCTTAGGTGCCGGTTTTTTCTTTGTGGCCAAAAAGGATGGTTCATTAAGGCCGTGTATTGATTATCGTCTTTTGAACAATATTACTGTGAAATATCAATACCCGTTACCCTTGATTTCTGACCTGTTTTCCAGTGTGAAAAACGCTACTTGGTTTACCAAGCTTGACCTCAGGGGGGCATATAACCTTATTCGCATTAAGCACGGGGATGAATGGAAGACGGCATTTAACACCCCTGAGGGGCATTTTGAGTACCTTGTGATGCCCTTTGGGCTCACTAATGCTCCTTCTGTCTTCCAGTCCTTCATGAATGACATTTTCAGGGATTTTGTGGATAAATTTCTGATTGTTTATTTGGATGATATCTTGATTTTTTCCAATGACTGGGACTCTCATGTGAAACATGTTCGAACTGTATTCCAGATTTTGAGAGAGAATGCTCTGTATGTGAAGGGATCAAAGTGTCTTTTTGGCGTACAGAGGATCTCATTTTTGGGATTTATTTTGTCCCCATCTGTTATTGAAATGGACCCGGTCAAGGTTCAGGCCATCTGTGATTGGGTCCAACCTACTTCATTAAAGGCTCTTCAAAGATTTTTGGGTTTTGCCAATTTTTATCGTAATTTATTGGTAATTTCTCGGTTATGTTAAACCATTAACTGATTTGACCAAAAAGGGTTCTGATGTGGTGAATTGGCCTCCTGAGGCAGTCTCTGCATTTCAGGAACTTAAGCTGAGATTCACTTCTGCTCCTGTTCTACGGCAGCCTGATGTTTCTCTGCCATTTCAGGTGGAGGTTGATGCCTCTGAAATTGGGGCAGGTGCCGTTTTGTCCCAAAGAGATCCAGAGACCTCTAAAAGTAACCCTTGTGCCTTTTTCTCTCGAAAATTTTCTCCTACTGAACGTAATTATGACCTGGGTAATCGGGAGTTATTGGCCATGAAGTGGGCTTTTGAAGAGTGGAGACATTGGCTGGAGGGAGCCAAACATCAGGTGGTGGTCCTTACTGACCATAAGAATCTGGTTTATCTGGAATCTGCCAAGCGACTTAATCCTAGACAGGCCAGGTGGGCCTTGTTTTTCACACGTTTTAATTTTGTGGTTTCCTTTCTTCCTGGCACTAAGAATGTTAAGGCGGATGCCCTTTCAAGGAGTTTCCTTGCGGACTCTCCTGAGTTATCTGATCCTTCTGTTATTTTGAAAGAAGGTGTAGTTCTTTCCGCCATCTCGCCCAATTTGAGACTGGCTCTGGAGGGGTGTCAGGAGGATAGGCCCGAGCGCTGCCCTGTTGGGAAATTGTTTGTCCCGGACCACTGGAAAAAGAGTGTGATGTCTGAGATTCATTGTTCCGCGTTGGCCGGTCATCCGGAATTTTTGGTACCAGAGACTTGGTTAGTCGGTCCTTTTGGTGGCCTACCTTGTCTCGTGATGTCAGGGAATTTGTGCAGTCCTGCGGGACTTGCTCTCGCTCCAAGCCTTGCTCTCGCTCTAGTGGTTTGTTGATGCCATTGCCTGTGCCCAAGAGACCATGGACCCATATCTCTATGGATTTCATTTCCGACCTCCCTGTTTCTCAAAGAATGACCGTCATCTGGGTGATTTGTGATAGGTTTTCCAAGATGATACATCTTGTGCCATTACCTAAGTTGCCTTCCTCCTCTGAATTGGTACCTTTGTTCCTTCAGCACGTGGTTCGTTTACACGGCATTCCTGAGAACATTGTGTCTGACAGAGGAGTCCAGTTTGTTTCCAGATTTTGGAGGACCTTTTGTTCTAAACTTGGTGTTCAATTGTCTTTCTCCTCGGCGTTTCATCCTCAGACCAATGGTCAAACTGAGAGAACAAATCAGACATTGGAGACTTATCTAAGATGCTTTGTGTCTGCTGATCAGGATGACTGGGTCTCTTTTTTGCCTTTGGCTGAGTTTGCTCTTAATAATAGGGCTAGCTCTGCCACTTTGATGTCTCCTTTTTCTGTAATTCTGGGTTTCACCCTCGATTTTCTTCAGGACAGACGGAGGCTTCTGTCTGTCCAGGTGTTGACTCTGTTGTGGAGCGTATGCAACAGATTTGGGACCAGGTAGTGCAGAGGTTGTCCCTCTCTCAGGAGAGGGCCCAGCGGTTTGCTAACTGGCATAGGACTGATGGTCCCGGTTTAAAGTGGGGGACTTGGTCTGGTTGTCCTCAAAAAATATTCCTATGAGAGTAGCATCTCCTAAATTTAAGCCTAGGTTCATTGGACCTTATAAGATCATGGAGATTCTTAATCCTGTTTCTTTTTGTTTGCTTCTTCCAGGAACATTTAAGATCCATAATGTGTTCCACAAGTCCTTGTTGAAGAGGTTTGTTGAGCCAGTGGTTCCTACTGCTTTGCCTCCTGACCCTGTCTGGTTGAGGGCAATATGGAGTTTGTGGTTGAGAAAATTTTGAATTCTCGTTTTTCTAGACGGAAACTCCAGTATTTGGTTAAGTGGAGAGGTTATGGTCAGGAAGACAATTCTTGGGTGTTTGCTTCGGACATCCATGCTAGGAGACTCATCCGTGCGTATCATAGAACTCATCCTGACCGACCTGGTTGCTCAAGTGAGGGTTCGGTGACCCCTCTCAAGGGGGGGGTACTGTTGTGAATGGACTTGAAATGAGTTCTGAGCAGAGGCTCCCTCTGGTGGTCACAAACAGTACTGGACTGTCCAGTGAAGATTGTGAGGATTGGGAATCAGGTGTTACTGACTGGTCTTATATAAGGGAGTCACCTTCCCATCAGGGTTGCCGGTGATCAATTGTTCTGGTCTCAATCCTTGATTCCTGTTTCCTTTGTAGCCTGCTGTGTTGTGTCTGCATCTCCTGCTATCAGATAAGACATTTTCTTCTTTTTGCTTTTGTGCTTGATTTTTGCATTTTGTCCTGCACTTCTGTGGGGGCCTTCAGGGTCCCCTCCGGGGGCTTTTGCCCTCTCAGTTTTGTTCAGCCACTGATGTTTGTACATTTGCTTTTTCCAGTTTTTTCAGTGGCTGCTGTTTTGATTTTGTTACACCAGAGAACTAATTTAGGTGGTAGAGGTCGTGTAATCTCAGGTGTTTTTGAAATTAGTAAAGTTGGTGCTTTTCAGGGTTTTTTGGGATTGCAGTAAGTGCCCTTCCTATCCTTTTCTATTTAGATAGTTTGGGCCCCAACGTTTGCTCATTCTGTTTTCTGTCTGTGTCAGTATTTCTTCTTGTCTAACCGCCATTACATGTTTGGGGGCTTTCTATGTTCTTTGGGGATCTGCTCCGGGGCAGATAGCTTTCCTCTTTCTATCTTTAGGTATAGTTAGTTTCTCAGGCTGTGACGAGGCGTCTAGGACCAACATAGGAACGCTCCACGGCTGCCTCTAGTTGTGGTGGTTAGTCAGGGTACTGCAATCTCATAGATTCCAACTGCTCTGGTGTATTGCCTTTTTTACCTGCACTCCTCAGCTACCAAATCATAACAGATAGGGTAGTTGTCGGTGAAAGCATTTCATACAGACCATCAGAGCGGATCGTGGTATTGAAGAGTTTGGAGCGAAGTGTACTCGGTGTGGTTTTTTCCTTTCCTCGCTTTATCATTTATCTCCTTACCCGTTTGTGTTCCCTCTGTTATTGTGGTGTGAGTTTTTGTATGCAAGGTGGTTTTTGGTTTTCCCCTTGTACTGTCTCGTTCGTCTAGTACTGTGTATAAGCATTTACTACCCTGTCCCCTACTGTTGTGATCGGGGTCCTTCTCAGGACTAGATTACTGAGGTTCAGGGATTCTCAGGAGGTAGGGTTACGCTGGCGGCCTGGACCTCTGTACCATTAACAGTACCTCCAGGTAGAGGGATTAGTCAGGGCCCCAGCTTAGGGTCAGCATAGGACCCTGACCTCCTGTACGCAGTGACAGTGTGACAAGGCCACGCCAAAGGAACAACAATGCACCCTCATTTGCATAAAAAAATAAAGGAAGATTTTTCATTATTAGGCTAAACTGTAGATGCCTGGTATGGTTTCAATATGGGCTACATTCCCTAAATAAATGTTTATGTAGTTTGATTGTCATTTGGGGGTGACAGACGCCCTTTAAATATCATCTTTCTTGGCAGTATATTTTCTTGTGAACAATACTATTCTATGCGCACAGAATGAGGATGTAAACATTACTTTTTCATAGTGAACCACCCCACACTGCCCCTTTGCCATAGTGATCCCATGCTGCCCCTTTTTCTATAGTGTTCCCACCCCATGCTGCCCGTTTTTACATAGTCATCCCACCCCAGACTGCCCTTTCTCCATAGTGATCCCCTCACGCTGCCTGTTTTCCCAAGGGCATCCCACCCCATTAGGCCCCCTTTTCTTTAGGAATCCCACTTCATGCGGGCACTTTTTTCCATAGGCATCCCACCCCATGCGGCCCCCTTTTCCATACTGGGCTGCCGCTTCTGTACACTGAGCCCCCCACCCAAGGCTGCCCCCTGTATCTTCGACTCAATGAGGGCTTATCTGCTTACTTGAAGAAAAATGCGACATAGTATTGCCCTGCAAAGTAAGAGGACTTCTGTTTTGTTCCACCCATGGAAAACAGTATCTTCAAAAGTAAAATATATCTACAGCAGTAATAATGTCCCCTAATTGCTCCCCACAGTAATTATGTCACCACATAAACTTGCCAAAGTTACTCATTCTGGCCCCCAAACAGTAATTATGTCTCCCATTCTGGCCCTCTTGCTGTAATAATCTCCCCCATACTGGGTCCCTTTATTTAATAAAGTACTCCATCCAGGACCCCTTTATTTAATAATGTCCACCATCTTGGCTCTTTTATTTATCCCCTTTACAGCATATGACATTTATGTCATATGTCATGTCCCTGCCTGTGATGCTAAACCAGCATCTTTCCCGGCACATGAGCTGATTTATACGTCATGTGTTTCTAACAGCAATGCGTGGAGCCGCCTGTGGGTGTTAACTTGTCAAATCCCGCTGTCAATATCTAACAGCGGGATTTAACACATGCTGGCAGGCAGCGAATCATTCCATGCTCCCATCGGCACGTCTGTGACGTGATCGCGGGGCACCGATGGGTTGCCATAATAGCCGGGGATCTGCTCATGAACCCTGTGCCTGTCATTATGATCCTCCTGTGAATCGGGCCCACGGCTGGCGTTCATAAGAGCTTTTGAGAAAGCTGACTGCGAAACGCGCGTCAAGGGGCTGCTGGGTGCGGTGGGTGAGCTCCCCTGACTATTATATGGGTAATGTACTCAAAAATTGCCTATAGTAATAAACCCAATGTTTGCTCTTAATCATAATTACACTAACCACTCAATCAGTGCACAACAAGGTGTCACTGATACAAAGAACAATCAATTCATGTATATCAAAAAATAACTTTATTGATAACAATATTTAATTAGATCTACATAATATACAAAAATGGACAATGATTTATATCAAAAGTGCAGGTATAAAAGAGAGATAAGGTGGCTACCGGTTCGGGATATATACACTGACTGGAGGGAATGCTGACTAAATCCACATATGCGGGTAATCAAGGAGGAACCATGTGTTCGTACCTATTCAGTGCCTAAGTGGTTAATAGCGCTGCAATAAATTTCCCCTGTGTCAATATAAATACAAGTGCGAAAAAAACTGATGCGCCCAGTTGTTGAATATAAGGGGGCATCATATTATAACATCAAGATAGCCGAAGCCATTACCTGAATAGTAGCAGTACGAACCGGAGGCCACCTCTCTCACAGCCCCGACGCGCGTTTCGCCCAGCTTCTACGTCAATATCTAACAGCGGGATTTAACACATGCTGGCAGGCAGCGAATCATTCCATGCTCCCATCGGCACGTCTGTGACGTGATCGCGGGGCACCGATGGGTTGCCATAATAGCCGGGGATCTGCTCATGAACCCTGTGCCTGTCATTATGATCCTCCTGTGAATCGGGCCCACGGCTGGCGTTCATAAGAGCTTTTGAGAAAGCTGACTGCGAAACGCGCGTCAAGGGGCTGCTGGGTGCGGTGGGTGAGCTCCCCTGACTATTATATGGGTAAGTATACTGCAATGAGCTACAATGGAGGCTTCTATACTATACATTAGTTAATTTTATTATTGTTCTTGCCTCTTTATTGCCATTGTGCTTTTTTATAAAATGTTCATAATGTATTCACTGCCCTGGGATGAATTGTGCTCCCCCCCGACCGCAGTTTACCTTCATGTCTCCTCCCTTTTACCCCCTGAATAATATACAGTGTACAGTCAGGGCCAGAAATATTTGGACAGTGACACAATTTTCGCGAGTTGGGCTCTGCATGCCACCACATTGGATTTGAAATGAAACCTCTACAACAGAATTCAAGTGCAGATTGTAACGTTTAATTTGAAGGGTTGAACAAAAATATGTGTTAGAAAATGTAGGAATTGTACACATTTCTTTACAAACACTCCACATTTTAGGAGGTCAAAAGTAATTGGACAAATAAACATAACCCAAACAAAATATTTTTATTTTCAATATTTTGTGGCGAATCCTTTGGAGGCAATCACTGCCTTAAGTCTGGAACCCATGGACATCACCAAACGCTGGGTTTCCTCCTTCTTAATGCTTTGCCAGGCCTTTACAGCCGCAGCCTTCAGGTCTTGCTTGTTTGTGGGTCTTTCCGTCTTAAGTCTGGATTTCAGCAAGTGAAATGCATGCTCAATTGGGTTAAGATCTGGTGATTGACTTGGCCATTGAAGAATGTTCCACTTTTTTGCACTCATGAACTCCTGTGTAGCTTTGGCTGTATGCTTGGGGTCATTATCCATCTGTACTATGAAGCGCCGTCCAATCAAGTTTGCAGCATTTGACTGAATCTGGGCTGAAAGTATATCCCGGTACACTTCAGAATTCATCCGGCTACTCTTGTCTGCTGTTATGTCATCAATAAACACAAGTGACCCAGTGCCATTGAAAGCCATGCATGCCCATGCCATCACGTTGCCTCCACCATGTTTTACAGAGGATGTGGTGTGCCTTGGATCATGTGCCGCTCCCTTTCTTCTCCAAACTTTTGGCTTCCCATCATTCTGGTACAGGTTGATCTTTGTCTCATCTGTCCATAGAATACTTTTCCAGAACTGAGCTGGTTTCTGGAGGTGTTTTTCAGCAAATTTAACTCTGGCCTGTCTATTTTTGGAATTGATGAATGGTTTGCATCTAGATGTGAACCCTTTGTATTTACTTTCATGGAGTCTTCTCTTTACTGTTGACTTAGAGACAGATACACCTACTTCACTGAGAGTGTTCTGGACTTCAGTTGATGTTGTGAACGGGTTCTTCTTCACCAAAGAAAGTATGCGGCGATCATCCACCACTGTTGTCTTCCGTGGGCTCCCAGGTCTTTTTGGATTGATGAGTTCACCAGTGCTTTCTTTCTTTCTCAGGATGTACCAAATTGTAGATTTTGCCACTTCTAATGTTGTAGCAATTTCTTGGATGGGTTTTTTTCTGTTCTTGCAGCTTAAGGATGGCTTGTTTCACCTGCATGGAGAGCTCCTGTGACCGCATGTTTCCTTCACAGCAAAACCTTCCAAATGCAAACACCACACCTCAAATCAACTCCGGCCCTTTCATCTGCTTAATTGAGAATGACATAACAAAGGGATTGCCCACACCTGTCCATGAAATAGCCTTGGAGTCATTTGTCCAATTACTTTTGGTCCCTTTAAAAACAGGGTGGCACATGTTAAGGAGCTGAAACTCCTAAACCATTCATCCAATTTTAATGTGGATACCCTCAAATGAAAGCTGAAAGTCTGAACTTCAACTGCATCTGATTTGTTTTGTTCCAAATTCATTGTGGTAATGTCTAGAACCAAAATTAGATAAATGTTGTCTCTGTCCAAATATTTATGGACCTAACTGTATATACAATGTGAATTTAAATATATTACATATTTCTCTATGACTTTCTTATGTAACATTTTAATGTGATTATTTAATAAACGTATCTTTTGGATTATTTTCTAAATATGTTGTTTGGGACATTTTTGCTCCATTTTTTCTTGTATGTATTCGTTTGGAGTTGTCTAGTTGACTCTACATTTTGTAGTGACTTTGGCAGAGGTTTTATTTCCTGCTCTCGGCCATTTTGTATGGTTGTGCTTTATGATTATATTGATTGAAAGCAGATGTATAAGATTATTTTTTTACTCTGTTTTTTACTCTGATCTCCGCCAGTCCAATATCCATGGGTTTGGCTGACGATCTCTCAGAGTCATCGCCAGCTCTCTGCAAATATCGCGCATGCGCACGACTTTCTTTCCCATAGGTCATTGCACCTCTGAAGCTGGGTGTATGTTTCCTGACTTCAGAGGTGAACTGAGAATGCCTGGAAACAAAGAAAAAGCTTGACCAGGGAATCCGTAAGTTCAGGAAATTTGCGCAGCTTCAGTCTACGGCTAGAGAGTACTGACCTGGCCTGAACACCAGGGTTGCGCCTAGAAATCAACTCATCTCTGCTCCTAGTACAAGCAAAGGAATCATTTAATTTTTGATGAAACTCCCTTTATGGATCCTCTACTTGACACCTTTATTCATTATTTATAAAATATCAGCTAATTCGCTCCATAGAAACTATAGTATGCTTGAGTGAACACTGCTCCATTTACATTTATGGGTCTATAGGAACGGCAGCGTGAATGCATAAGGACTACTCCATCCACTTCTATAGTAGGAGTGCTTGTGTGCATGCATGACCAAGACTCCATTCACTTCTACGTTTAATAATACTGAAATTACACATACATGACCGCTACTATACAGACAGTAAATGGAGTCCTGGTCATGCAGATGCACTACTACTTCATTCACACGTGGCCCCTGTTCTTGTGATCAGTGTGGGTCCCAGCAGTCAGACCACAACACTGTGGGTTGGTGATTAATGCTGTTTATTGGATGATCCATTAATAACTATATACATATGTAGCAGTCTCCAGACACATCAACCATAGGAAAAAAAACATAAAAACAAACAAACCAAAAACGACAAAGTCCAACTTATGAAACAGCCTCACTTGGCTAATAACCAACATGCAAAAATCAGGCATCGCCCATATCAGAATCCAAGTCATCCTCTACATGAAGAGGATACACAACAGCGCTCCCATCACTGCTCAGCAGAATTTCTCCTTTCATCATTTTTTGGAGGACGTCAAGACTTCCACAGAGCTTCTTCACCTTTGGGATGGCAAACAGAGCTTCTAGTGGTACATGAATGGCATCTCCTTCCAGGAATGGAGGTTTGACTTTGTTCTCTTCATTTTCCATAGGCTTCTGGAAACTAGAAACCCACTTTGACGCTCCACATGAATTGCTCTCATTGTCTGCCATATTCACATTTTCCTCCTCTTTTTCAGGGAAGAGATTACGTAAGAAGTTGTTTTTCAGACGATCTGCGTGTGAGAGGGCATTGGTCAGTACTACTTTACGCAGATATTTTTCCTCTTGAATACTTGGATATACCACATGAAGAACCTGTTCACATACAGAGAAGAAAAAAAGTTACATCTCTACTAGTACTCAGTCCTTCATTATCAATGATCCAACATTTTCACCTCCAATAATACCTGGGATATCCCTTTTACTTAATGGGACAGATGCCCAGCAAAGTGTTATGTGTCTGTCTCCCCTACTATTACCGTATGTTATTGTATATAGTCTGATATTTAAAGGGAATCTGTCACCAGGTTTTTGCCACCTAATCTGAAAACCGCACAATGTAGAGATAGGGACCCTGATTCCAGTGGTGTATCACTTTATGGGTTGCTAGTTGTAGTTTTGATAAATCACAGTTTTATCTACTGAAGATCTAGCAGTTCTCTGAATGTTGAGCTCTGTATAACCTCACCCCCACCACTAATTGGCAGCTTTCTGTGGACACTGTGCATAGGAAGAAAGCTGCCAATCAGTGGTGATAGAAAGGTTATACAGAGCTCAGATTAGGTGAAAAAACCTGGTGACAGACTCCCTTTAAAAGTGAAAAAGCCATATTCATGCTGTCCAAACCACAGGCAACATGAATCAGACACTGACTGTGAAATTGAAGCCATGAATGTTTTACTGTGAATCACTGCAAAATTGCAGAGTAAAATTTGTGATTTATTGCGGTCGCGTTTCTTTTTTTTGTCTTTGGGTATTTGGTGACTTTTTTGCGCTAAATTCTTGAAAATGGCACACAATTTGCTGGAAAATCCAAAAATGCTCTTTTTTTGTTTCGTTTTTGCAACCTTTGAGCACGAAAAGATGCAAATCATTTAGAGGGAACCTGTAACCAGGAAAATACAACCCAATCTGCAGGCCCCATGTTATAGCGCAGGGGGAGCGGAGTAGATTGGTATTTAGTTTTGTGAGAAAAGAATCATTATAACCTGTTGTTTCATCATTTAAAGCTCTGTTCTTTCTGGGATTTTCGGTCCGGTGATCAGTCCTATCGGTGACTGACAGCTTTCTTTCTTTGTATAAGTGTGCATAGAGAAAGAGCTGTCAGACTGTCCCAATTACGGTCACCGTGAAAAGGTGGGATGGCTTTCACATTTTTTTGATAAAAAAAACATGTTAACTAAGTACCGTATATTATTTCATGCACTATGCTATTTATTTATTTACTGCAGGGTATTTGATTATTATGTTTCTGTCTTTGTTTTTCTCTGTTCAGTGGCCAAGTGTGAACGTGCGCTTACAGGCTGCATGCACACCAATTTATATCCCAGTTCATACTTTTGTTTTTTTTTTGTTACTGTTAATAGATAAGCAGGCTGGAGATGAAATGATCTATAAAAGGTGTCATCTTTTACATTTTAAAAATTACAAAATGAAAAATGGGCCGATGCAAAAGTTTGCGCACCCTTGCAGATTTGTAGGCTCAGATAACTTTCACCAAGGTTTCAGACCTTACTTAGCCTGTTAGTGTTATGGCTTGCTCACTATCATCGTTAGGAAAAGCCAGGTGATGCAAATTTCCCAGCTTTAAAAAAAATCCAGCCTCATCTAACCTTGTGCCAAAAACCAGCAGCCATGGGTTCTTCTAAGCAGCTGCCTGAAAATGAAAATGGTGGAGGCCTACAAAGCAAGAGCAAGCTATCAGAGGATAGCAAAGCATTTTCAAGTTGCCCTTTCCTCAGTTCGAAATGTAATTAAGAAATGGCAGTTAACAGGAACAGTGGAGGTCAACATAAGTTCTGGAAGATCAAGCAAATTTTCAGTGAGAGCTACTCGTAGGATTGCTAGAGAGGCAAATCAGAACCACAGCTTGATTGCAAAAGACCATCATAAAGATTTAGCAGACTTTGGAGATGTGGTGCATTGTTCTAATATTCAGAGACTCCTGAATCTCACAGAAATGGAAAAAAAATTCCAAGGAAGAATGGATTCCTCAAACAAGAATTGAAAGACTCTTGGCTGGCTACAAATATTATTTACAAGCTGTGATACTTTCAAAAGGGGGTGCTATTAGGTACTAACCATGCAGGATGCCCAAGTTTTTGCATAGTCCCATTTTCCTTTTTGTAATTTAAAGGAAAAAGATGAAGATGCAAGTGCTTCTGACTAAATTAGAATATCATAAAAAAGTTTATTTTAGTTCTTCAATACAAAAAGTGAAACTCATATATTATATAGAGTCATTACACACAGAGTGATCTATTTCAAGTGTTTAGTAGGACGCCAAGTGAAAAATGCACTGTAGATGAGGCCAATGGAATGGGCAGAAATGGAGGTTTTTGTGAGCACAAAGGATCATGACGTCACACTGGTTAAAGAAAACATAAAGACAAAAACAATAATGCTGTATATACTCGAGTATAAGCCGAGATTTTCAGCCCATTTTTTAGGGCTGAAAGTCCCCCTCTCGGCTTATACTCGAGTCATATACCGGGGGTCGGCGGGGAGGGGAAGCGCAGCTGTCCTATATACTCAACCCCTCCTTTTGCGCTTGCTCTCTCCCAGTCTCCGCCTTTTCCCCATGGTCTCAGTAGCCTGTGTATCAGCCTTCAGGGTACCACTCATTAAAGTCAGATATGCACATATTCAGACTTTAATGAGCTGTACCACGTGACCGCTGAGTATAGGCATACGCCCGCAGACAGTGGATAGCATGGGCTCAGAGACGCTCCAGGGAGGTGAGTATATTCCATACTCACCTGTCCACGTTCCCGTGTTTAGTGCGCACCGCACCCTCTGCCTCAGCATTCACTGAGCGGTGGAACGGGACAGGTGAATATTGCAGGTGCCGGGGCCCTGAGCCAGTGGTGACACCGGCACCTGCCCCAATTGCGCGTCGGTGTCCCCGCCTGCTCAGGACACCAGCACCTGGCCACCAGCGACGAGAGGTGAGTATGTCACTTTTTTTCTTTTTAGTTGCAGCAGCGGCAGCATAAGGGACCTATACTATGGGGCATAATCTATGGAGCATATGGGGCATAATCTGTGGAACATATGGGGCATAATCTATGGAACATATGGGGCATAA
This sequence comes from Oophaga sylvatica, assembly GCA_033576555.1. NCBI lineage: Eukaryota > Metazoa > Chordata > Amphibia > Anura > Dendrobatidae > Oophaga > Oophaga sylvatica. The sequence continues at coordinate 137,428,754 of JARQOD010000009.1, read as the reverse complement.
TCTGTGGAACATATGGGGCATAATCTGGAACATATGGGGCATAATCTGTGGAGCATATGGGGAATAATACATGGGGCTGAATATGGGTCATAATACATGGGCAGCATATGGGGCACAATCTATGGAGCATCATATGGGGGCACAATACATGGGGCAGCATATGGGGCATAATACATGGGAGGCATATGGGGCACAATACATGGGAAGCATATGGGGCACAATACATGGGCAGCATATGGGCAGAATATGGGGCACAATACATGGGCAGCATATGGGGCACAATACATGGGGCAGCATATGGGGCATAATACATGGGGCAGAATATGGGGCATAATACATGGGGCAGCATATGGGGCATAATACATGGGGCAGCATATAGGGCATAATATATGGGGTAGCATATGGGGCATAATATATGGGGCAGCATATGGGGCATAATACATTGGGCAGCACATGGGGCATAATATATGGGGTAGCATATGGGGCATAATATATGGGGCAGCATATGGGGCATAATCTATGGAGCATTATATGGGGCTCCTGATTCAATATGGCTATTCAAAAACATTTAACATACTTTAATTTTACTTTTATTGGTATCTATTTTTAACTTTGAAATTTACCAGTAGCTACCTCATTTTCCACCCTAGGCTTATACTCGAGTCGATAAGTTTTCCCAGTTTTTTGTGGCAAAATTAGGGGGGTCAGCTTATACTCGAGTATATACAGTAAGTAAATGTTAAAAAACACTGATAAAGAGAACAAAACACCCAGAGGTAAAGGTGATGTGGACCAGCAGGAGAAAAAGAATTCATTAGATCAGGACATATGATAAGTATTATAAGAAGGAGGAGAAACTCAAAGATTCATTTAGACCTTTAGGGGTCGAGGTGTCCAAAGTCACTATCCATTTCGCTTCTGTCTGAGCCAGGATTTTCTTATTGTCACCCCCCCTAATGCCCATGTGTATCATGTCAATCCCTCTAATCATAAGGGTCTTAGCCTCACAATTATAATGTTGCCTGAAGTGGCGGGAGATAGTTTTTAAGACAGAGGGGTTATGTTTTATTTAACCAGTGTGACGTCATGATCCTTTGTGCTCACAAAAACCTCCATTTCTGCCTGTTCAATTGGCCTCATCTCCAGTGCATCTTTCACTTGGCATCCTACTAAGGAATATATTTCAATATGTTGTAACCAATTGTTGTGATTTTTTACAGTTTTCTTGATACTCTTCTGCGCATATCTTATCATTGGTTCTGCACCTTTAAAAATCCCTTTGGTCAAGGAGCTTATTTATCTAAGGTCCTGCGGCTGTGCGCATGCGCTTTGTTGCTCCCGGTGACCGGCGTGTGGCTGGGCGTCCATTCGGCCTCCTGTGTGCGCCCGGGGATTTCCCCTCCCCGCGCGTGCGCAGAGATGCTGGACGCCTGTGTCACACCTGGCGGGCGCAGTGCACATGCGCCGAACAAACTGCTATCACTGGTCCATAATGGACCATGTGACATATCACATGGGCTTAAATAAGGTCCTGTTAGCTCAACTACTATATCCCCTTGAGAAAGCAGTGCATCATACACGCAAAACGCGTGTCGGGGTTTTAAAACCTGGCCCAGGGCCCTACTCCTTTTACATTTGGCAAGCACCATCCTCAGATGTGACTTATTTTGACTATTTTGACTTCCTTTTATGGTGTTATCCTTCTGGGGTAGTTTTAGCCATATGCACATCTACTAACTTTCCGGCCACTTTATATACTTATGGGACATGTGCAATTGGTTTGCAGTAGGGAGAGGTGACCCTGGTATCTCTGTTGTTTCCTGCATTGCGTCATGTCACATTGTAATTTTTTCTATGTCTATTTTTATGGCTTTTATTATATCCACCTGAGTACTCCTCATTCTCCTAAACTTCACTTGTTCCTCTTGGAGTTGGTGCGTATCTTCTATTAGTGTGGGACACTACTTAGTGCCACCAGCCGGCATATAGCATGCAGCTGAGGTTATTGTTTTTATTAACTGACACATCTGGAGGTTCTTCTCAGCTTCAGCTTCCAGCTCACAGGCAGACAGGGTTGTAATACTGTTACAATACAGCAGAGCTGAGAAAGAAGAAAAAAATGTGTTTGCAAGAACAAAAATGTCATTTCTCCTGTTCTGTGTTGGTTACTTGTCTCACATTGGGAATGGCTCCTTCATGTAAAACAAGCTCTGGGGGCAGAATTATCTCCAGGCAACATCCTCCCCGGAGCCTGGAAGAGGTCACTTATACAGTGGGGGAAATAAGTATTTGATCCCTTGCTGATTTTGTAAGTTTGCCCACTGACAAAGACATGAAAGTCTATAATTTTAAGGGTAGGTTAATTTTAACATTGAGAGATAGAATATCAAAAATAAAATCCAGAAAATCACATTGTATAAATGACAAATTTATTTGCATTTTGCAGTGAGAAATAAGTATTTGATCCCTCTGGCAAACAAGACTTAATACTTGGTGGCAAAACCCTTCTTGGCAAGCACAGCAGTCAGACATTTTTTGTAGTTGATGATGAGGTTTGTGCACATGTCAGGAGGAATTTTGATCCACTCCTCTTTGCAGATCATCTCTAAATCATTAAGATTTTGTCGCTTGGCAACTCGGAGCTTCATCTCCCTCCATAAGTTTTCTATGGGATTACGGTCTGGAGACTGACTAGGCCACTCCATGACCTAAATGTGCTTCTCTTTGAGCCACTCCTTTGTTGCCTTGGCTGTATGTTTTGGGTCATTGTCTTGCTGGAAGACCAAGCCACGACCCATTTTTAATGTCCTGGTGGAGGGAAGGAGGTTGTCACTCAGGATTTTACGGTATATGGCTCAGTCCATTCTCCCATTGATGCGGTGAGTAGTCCTGTGCCCTTAGCAGAGAAACACCCCCAAACATAATGTTTCCACCTCTATGCTTAACAGTGGAGACAGTGTTCTTTGGGTCACAGGCAGCATTTCTCTTCCTCCAAACAAGGCGAGTTGAGTTAATGCCAAAACCTCAATTTTTGTCTCATCTGACCACAGGACCTTCTCCAGTCACTCACAGAATCATCCAGATGTTCATTGGGAAACTACAGACTGCCCTGCACATGTGCCTTCTTGAGCAGGGAGACCTTGTGGGCACTGCAGGATTTTAAACCTTTACAGCGTAATGTGTTATCAATGGTTTTCTTGGTGACTGTGGTCCCAGCTACCTTGAGATCATTACCGAGTTCCCCCCTGTAGTTTTAGGCTGATCTCTCAACTTCCTCATGATCAAGGATACCCACAAGGTGAGATTTTGCATGGTACCCCAGATCGATGTCGATTGACATTCATTTGTGTTTCTTCCATTATCTTACTATTGCACCAACAGTTGTCTCCTTCTCATCCAGCTATCTTACTTATGGTTTTGTAGCCCATTCCAGCTTTGTGCAGATTCTGATCTTGTCCTGACATCCTTATAAAGCTCTTTTGGGCTTGCCCTGTTGTAGAGGTTAGAGTCTGACTGATTAATTGAGTCTGTGGAAAGGAGTCTTTTATAAAGGTGACTATGTAAGACAGCTGTCTTTAATGCAGGTACGAGTTGATTAGGAGCGTCTAACTGGTCTGTGGAGCCAGAACTCCTTAATGGTTGGTAGGGGATCAAATACTTATTTCTCACTGCAAATGCAAATAATTTTATATAATTTATACAATGTGATTTTCTGGATTTTATTTTTGATATTTCTTTCTCTCAATGTTAAAACTACTGACCCTTAAAAAGTATAGCCTGTTCATGTCTTTGTCAGTGGGCAAACTTACAAAATCAGCAAGGGATCAAATACTTATTTCCCCCACTGTATAAAGTGATAAAAGATTTTCATCAACAACACAGCTGATATGAGACACACAGAGAGGATGTTTTCAGTAGTCTATAACCTGTATGCCCATTATAATAGTTTAGATAGGACCAAATGTGGTGACAGATTCCATTTAACTGTAAACTACAAATACAGATTAACCCCTTTACTCCCAAGGGTTGTTTGCACGATAAAGCCCGGGCCAATTTTTACAATTTTGGACAACTGTCTCTTTATGAGGCTATATATCTGGAAACGCTTCAATGATCTTCGCGTTCTGAGACTGTTTTCTCGTGAATATTGTACTTTCATATACACACAATGAAAAACTTGCGAAAAAAATTCCAAAGAAAATTTATTAATCATTATAATTTTATTAGAAAGTTTGCCAGGAATGAGGAAAATAGGATGAGGTAGAGGTCGAATGACCACATGCGAACAGGGAACACAAAAGGTCATGTATAATAAATGTGCAGATAAATACTTTATGTAAGGCAATTGCCAAAATTATTGCACAAATACCAAAAGAGCAGATAAGACAGTTATGGCATGGATCAAATATAATATTGGGACAGAAAAATAGATTAGGTGACAAGTATTATATGCTTAAGCCATATTGATATCTTATTATGCCCATGTCATAGAAAATTGGAAATTCCCAAGGAAATTGGACCCTAAAAGTTGTAGTCAATTTGTCCTGAGTACACTAATACCCATATGTGGGGGGGGAAATTCTGTTTGGGAGCACAGCAGGGCTCGGGAAAGAAGTAATGACATTTTGGAATGCAGACTTTGATGGGTGTCATGTTCAGTTTGCAGAGCCCCTGATGTGCCTAAACAGTGGAAACCTCTTACAAGTGACCCCATTTTAGAAACTAGACCCCTAAGGAACTTATCTAGACGGTGGTAAGCACTTGACCCCCAGTGCTTCACACAAGTTTAGTGCTTCACACAAGTTTATAATGCCCGGGCATGAAATTAAAAAATCCTATTTTTTTCCCACAAAAATGATCTTTTAGTCACCAATTTTTTATTTTCCCAAGGGTAAGAGGAGAAACTGGACCCCCAAAAGATGTTTCTCCAATTTGTCCTGAGTAGCTGATACCCTACATGTGGGAGGAAAACTACTGTAGGGGCACACGTCGGGCTCGGAATAGCGGTAGTGACGTTTAGTAATGCAGACTTTGTGTCACGCTGTCTCAGGATAGAGGTGGACCGGGGTCTATGCTGATCCTAAACTGGGGTCCTGACTAGTCCCTCTACCTGGAGGTACTGTTAATGGTACAGAGGTCCAGCCGCCAGCGTAACCCTGTCTCCTGTAGATCCTGACCACTGTAATCTAGTCCTGAGAAGGACCTGATTACCACCCAGGGAATTGGGCAGGTCACAGCTTACAAACGAAATAAGACAAACGAGACAGACAAGGGGTAAAGTAAATACTGCCTATCATACAAAACTTCAAACTACAGAGGGAACACAAAAGGTTAAGGGATATAAACAATAAGCGAGGAAAAGATAAACCACAAAGGCACTCTTAGCTTAAGTCTTCTCAGAAACGATCCGCTCTGCTGGTCTGAATGAATGCTTTCACCGACAATTCTCAAGCAGGACTGGCAGGTATTTGAAGGAAGCTAATTAGTGCCTAATACACTGCAGCCGGGCGAGGCGGGACCTAGTCTAAGCACAGAGAAAGGTAGAATTATCCCTCACTGCCAACAAAACCAAGCACCAACAACTCAGCTGCGAGAGTCAGAATGTGAAATCGCGAGATCTTCGTGGCGATACACCCGTGACAGTACCCCCCCTTCTCGGGGGCCTCCAGACCCTCAGGGCCAGGTCTGTCTGGGTGAGTTGTGTGGGAAGGCCCGAACCAATCGGTTGCGTTTAATATCAGACGCAGGAACCCACGTCCTCTTCTCAGGACCATACCCTTCCAATGAACCAAGTACTGAAGGGACCGCGATTCAGACGTGAGTCATGATCTTCGACACCTGAAACTCCAAGTTACCATTGACCACCACTGGAGGAGGAGGTAGAGGTGACGTATAACTGGCGCCACGTACCTCTTAAAGCAACGATTTGTGGAACACATTGTGGATTTTAAACGTAGGAGGGAGGTCAAGACGGAATGCCACCGGATTAATTATCGAATGATCTTGTTGTGAATGGGTTTGAGATGAGTTCTGAGCAGAGGCTCCTCTGGTGGTTACAAGCGGTACTAGTGTGGATTGTGAGGACTGGGAATCAGGTGTTTCTGATTGGTCTTATATAAGGGTCATTTTCCCATCAGGGTTGCCGGTGATCAATTGTATGGTCTGAATCTTCTTTCCATTTCCATTTGTAGCCTGCTGTGTCGTGTCTGCATCTCCTGCTATCAGATAAAGACAATTTCTTATTTTGTGTTTTTGCTATATTTTGCATTTTGTCCTGCACTTCTGTGGGGGCCTTCGGGTCCCCTCCGGGGGCTTTTGCCTCTCAGTTAGTCCAGCCACTGTGTTTTTGTACTTTTGCTTTTTCCAGTTTTTTTCAGTGGCTGCTGTTTTGATTTTTTTTACACCAAGAGAACTAATTTAGGTGGTAGAGTGCGTGTGATCTCAGGTGATTTTGAAAATTAGTAGTGTGGGTGTTTTTCCAGGGTTTTCTGGAGATTGCAGTAAGTACCCTTCCTGTCCTTTTCTATTTAGATAGTTTGGGCCCCAGCGTTGCTCATACTATTTTCTTTCTGTGTCAGTATTTCCTCTTGTCTAACCGCCATTACATGTTTGGGGGCTTTCTATTATCTTTGGGGTTCTGCTCCGGGGCGTAGCTTTCCTATTTCTATCTTTAGGGTAGTTAGTTTCTCAGGCTGTGACGAGGCGTCTAGGACCAACGTAGGATACGCTCCACGGCTGCCTCTAGTTGCGGTGGTTGTCGGGTACTGCAATCTCATAGATTCCAACTGCTCTGGTGTATTTCCTTTTTTACCTGCACTCTTCAGCTACCGTAACATAACAGTATCACCGGCCATAAAAATTGTATGGTACTCACGAAGGGAAAAAAAAAATTTTGAAGGAAGAAAGGTGTCAGACATTTTTTTCTGTTTGTTGCATTTTTTTTTTTTTTTTTCCCTCTGTATCTCTGGGTGCTGGGGAGGATCTTTTCTCCCAATGGAGGTTTGCCACAGTTGTCTGGCCGTGTGGATCAGCTTGCCACTGAGGTTCAGAGTATTGCTGCATATCTTTGCTAGGTTGCCTTTGTGGAACCTAGGATCCCCATGCCGATTTGTTTTTGGGGGGATCGAGCTAAGTTTCAGAATTTTCAAAATAATTGTAAATTGTTTCTGCCTTAAAATCTAAGTCCTCAGGAAACGCAGCGCAGCAGGTTCAAATTATCATCTCTCCTGCGCGGCGATCCTCAGGATTGGGGCTTTTTCCCTGACACCTGGGGATCCTGTTTTGAGTGATGTTGATGCATTTTTTCAGGCTTTGGGGTTTTGTACGATGAGCCTAATGTCACTGATCAAGCTGAAAAAGCCTTGTTGGCATTAAATCAGGGGCTTGATGACGCTGAGTTATACTGTCAGAGATTCCGTCAGGTGGGCAGTCCTGACCAAATGGAATGACGACGCTTTGGCGGCCCTTTTCCGGAAGGGTCTGTCGGATAATGTAAAGGTGTTATGGGGGATTTCCCTGTCCCCCCTGGTCTCAATGATTCTATGTCATAGCGATTCAAATTGACAGACGTTTGGTGAGCGGAGAAGTATGCGTGGAGTGGTGTTGCCTTGTGAGCCAGCTGCTGAGCCCATGCAGTGTGATGGGAGTGGTGTCTGGGGCCGCGTCATGAGTTTCGAAAGCGCAAGGGGGTTTTGTTTCTACTGTGGTGATGCCTCTCATGCTATTTCAGTCTGCCCTAAGCGGGAAGACGTTTTTGCACGCTCAGTTTCTTGGGGTAGTGTTCAGACTAAGTTTTTATTAACTGTCACTCTGATATGCTCTCGTCCTCATTTTCTGCTCAGGCTTTCGTTGATTCTGGAGCAGCTATTAACCTGATGGATATGATTTTGCTAAACGTTGTGGGTTTCCCTTTACCTACAGAGTCTATTCCTTTACTGGGGATCGATTCTACCCCTTTGGCTGAGAAATAAACCCCAGTTTTTACTCAGGTGATAATGAGGGTTGAACCTGTCACCAGGATTGCTGCAAATTTTTGGTTCTATATAATCTGCATGAATTATAGTGCTGGGTTTCCCTTGGTTACAGTCTCATAATCCTGTTTTGGATTGGAAATCTGTGTCTGTAACCAGTTGGGGCTGCCAAATGTGTTAATACCAACACTCCTGTTTTTTCTGCCTCCCCCCAGGCTGAGGATGTTCCTGACTTTTGTTTGATTTTTCTGATGTGTTTAGCGAAAGTAAATCTGCATCCTTACCTCCCCATGGAGCTATGACTGCGCTATTGAATTAGTTGCCAGGTGTAAATTCCCTAAAGGTCGCCTTTTTTTAACTTGTCTGTACTGAACTGACGCTATGCGGTCTTATATCAAGGAATCATTGGAGAAGGGTCATATCAGACCTCCTCTTCACCCTAGGTGCCGGTTTTTTCTTTGTGGCCAAAAAAATGGTTCATTAAGGCCGTGTATTGATTATGTCTCTTGAACAATATTACTGTGAAATATCAATACCCGTTACCCTTGATTTCTGACCTGTTTTCCAGGGTGAAAAACGCTACTTTGGTTTACCAAGCTTGACCTCAGGGGGGGTAATATCCTTATTCGCATTTAAGCACGGGGGGATGAATGGAAGACGGCATTTAACACCCCTGAAGGGCATTTTGAGTACCTTGTGATGCCCTTTGGGCTCACTAATGCTCCTTCCGTCTTCCGTCCTTCATGAATGACATTTTCAGGGATTTTGGGACAAGTTTCTGATTTGTTTATTTGGATGATATCTTGATTTTTTCTTATGACTGGGACTTCATGTGAAACATGTTCGAACTGTATTCCAGATTTTGAGAGAGAATGCTCTGTATGTGAAGGGATCAAAGTGTCTTTTTGGCATACAGAAGATCTCATTTCTGGGATTCATTTTGTCCCATCTGTTATTGAAATGGACCCGGTCAAGGTTCAGGCCATCTGTGATTGGGTCCAACCTATTCATTAAAGGCTCTTCAGAGATTTTTGGGTTTTGCCATTTTTATCGTAAATTTATTGGTAATTTCTCGGTTATTGTTAAACCAATTAACTGATTTGACCAGAAAAGGGTTCTGATGTGGTGATTTGGCCTCCTGAGGCAGTCTCTGCGTTTCAGGAACTTAGCAGAATTCACTTCTGGCTCCTGTTCTACGGCAGCCTGATGTTTCTCTGCCCATTTCAGGTGGAGGTTGATGCCCTGAAATTGGGGCAGGTGCGTTTTGTCCCAAAAAGATCCAGAGACTCTAAAAGTAACCCTTGTGCCTTTTTTCTC